>OZ002744.1:128471640-129671640 GCA_963924295.1 Dioctria rufipes
TAGTACATACATACTACTCTCATATAAATTAACAGAAAAACCCAACATCAAGAAAACCCATGAGAAACAATAAAATCATTTCAAACAGCAATCAATGAAAATATTTGAAATTACTTCACGCTAACAGCCGTGAAAAATATTCTAAAAAATTGCATCACTAAAATACTTCCGCCAAAGCATTCGAAATCATAAACACAACATATGTGTAAATGATGTAAGCCCATTCTTACATCCAATTCCTTCTTACCTTTACGTTCTTTTGCCGGCACCAATAAACAAATATTATGTAATAAAAACATTTCTCTTCATTGCATGAGGTTACGTATTCTGTGACAATGAATAGTGATTGCACATGGGTCAACATTTCTTGTGAACGATTTGCGATTGCATGATTGCTTTGACTGAAATTTTTGTCATATATGAAGTAATAAAATTGTATTTAGGTAACCTTAGAAATTATGTAGGTAAGTTAAGAAATTCAAGAATTTTTGTATACCTTATGAGTAAGGTCGATTATATATAAGCAGAACATTTTTGAATAAAATGGATTCCTTCTCGAGACAGGAAAAGAAGTAGTCTTTTAATACAAATTCTTCCTGCTCATTAAGTCGGCAGTTCTAGTTGTACTAGAACGCCTAACCATTACTCCGGTAACCATAGCTGGCCCTTGGCTTAGCTTCCGGAAGTCGCCAGCTGCTGTGAAGAAGATACCTCTGGGCATAATTGGAGATTTATTACATGATTAACTGGGAAGTATAGTTAATCATTACATAAGGTTAAGGGAGGAAGGTTAAGGAGGAAGAGAGATTTGAACAACTAAAAATGAATTAAATGTACAAAATTTGGATGAAAAAGCAAAGGATACGCTATATGTATTGTGTAAGAATTATACAGATATTTTCTATCTAACTAACGATAAATTAACAGTTAATAATTTTTACCAGCAGCATATATCGACACACGATATTTCTCCAGTATATATTAAAAATTATCGCCTTCCGCAGACGCAATTGGAAGAAATAAATAGACAAGTGGACAAACTGCTAGATGAAGACATCATTGAGCATTCAACAAGTGCATACAATTCCCCCTTATTGGTAGTACCCAAAAAGGATAACAAAGGTGAAAAGAAATGGAGAATGGTTGTTGACTTTCGTCAACTCAACAAAAGAATAACGGATGACAAATTTCCTCTAACAAGATTAGAAGATATTCTGGACAACCTAGGAAAAGCTAGATATTTTTCGACTTTGGACCTCACAAGCTCTTTTCATCAGATTGAACTGGATGAAGAATCACGACCACTCACAGCCTTTTCAACAAATAAAGGGCATTTTCAATTTAAGCGACTACCATTTGGTCTAAAAATATCAAAACAGTTTTCAACGCATGCTATCCATAGCACTCGCAGGACTAGACGCAGAGACATTCCTATATGTTGACGACATAATTACTTATGGGTGCAACCTACAACATCACAACAGGAATCTAATAAAAAACATTCAATCGCTTAAGAGAATACAACTTGAAGCTAAATCCACAAAAATGCAATTTTCTACAAACAGAAGTAGTTTTACCTAGGACACCTTATAACCAGTGAAGGAATAAAGACAGATCCAAGAAAATACGATAGCATAGTAAACTACCCAAAGCCAACAAACGCCGATGAAGCTCGAAGATTCACAGCATTCTGTAATTACTACAGAAGATTCATCGCAAACTTTGCTGAGATTGCAAAACCACTCAATCAGCTTACAAAGAAAAACACACCATTCATATGGTCGGAGCAATGTTAAGAAGCATTTCAAACATTAAAACAGAGACTAATAAGTCCTCCAGTTCTCCAATACCCAAACTTCGACGAACCCTTTATCCTAACTACAGATGATTAACTATACTTCCCAGTTAATCAGGTAATAAATCTCCAATTATGCCCAGAGGTATCTTCTTCACAGCAGCTGGCGACTTCCGGAAGCTAAGCCAAGGGCCAGCTATGGTTACCGGAGTAATGGTTAGGCGTTCTAGTACAACTAGAACTGCCAACTTAATGAGCAGGAAGAAATTGTATTAAAAGACTACTTCTTTTCCTGTCTCGAGAAAGAATGAATTTTATTCAAAAATGTTCTGCTTATATATAATCGACCTTACTCATAAGGTATACAAAAATTCTTGAATTTCTTAACTTACCTACATAATTTCTAAGGTTACCTAAATACAATTTTATTACTTCATATATGACAAAAATTTCAGTCAAAGCAATCATGCAATCGCAATGCAAATCGTTCACAAGAAATGTTGACCCATGTGCAATCACTATTCATTGTCACAGAATACGTAACTTCATGCAATGAAAAGAAATGTTTTTATTACATAATATTTGTTTATTGGTGCCGGCAAAAGAAGGTAAAGGTAAGAATGAATTGGATGTAAGAATGGCTTACATCATTTACACATATGTTGTGTTTATGATTTCGAATGCTTTGGCGGAAGTATTTTAGTGATGCAATTTTTTAGAATATTTTTCACGGCTGTTAGCGTGAAGTAATTTCAAATATTTTCATTGATTGCTGTTTGAAATGATTTTATTGTTTCTCATGGGTTTTCTTGATGTTGGGTTTTTCTGTTAATTTATATGAGAGTAGTATGTATGTACTACATCCCTCCCTTTATTAGGAAAAAAAAATTTTGTTTGAAAAAAAAATTTTTTTTTTTTTAATTGATTTGCGTTTGCATATTATCTTGTCCTACTGTGATGTTTTTGTAAGCAATTAATCTTATTAACCTCTGTCTTACTTTAATACATGTTTTTAGGATATATACTCTATCCTAGTACTTAACTAGCCTATTGTTGTGGATTTCTTTAATTTCTCCATTAATGTTAAGCTTGCTATTTACATTATTTGTTTTTACAACTAAGTACGGTCCTTTGTATGGTGGCTCCGATTTTCTCTTATTCCCTACTCTTATTTTAACTTTATCTCCTACTTTAATATTTAATGGTTTGATGTTTCTGTCATGAATTGTTTTTCTGTTTTTCTTAGTTAGTTCTAAAATGGCTTTTGCAAGTTTTTGTGTTTGCTGTATTCTATATTTGACCTCTTTGGCATAATCATCTATGTTATATATTGGACTTATGTCTTGATTTCTTAAGTTGGGCAGTGTTGCAATCTTTCCGTAAATTAGTTCGAATGGTGTTAAATTAGTTTCAGAGTGCGGTGTTATATTGTAGGAAAACGTAAAATAAGGTAGCCATTCATCCCATTGGTCGTTTTTACATGTAGAGAGTAAATATTCATTCAGTACTCTATGGTTTCTTTCGATTGAACCCATGGTCTCATGGTGAAATGGGGTTGATGTAACATGTTCTATATGGAAAATTTTGCATATTTCTTCGAATATACTATTCACGAATTCAGTTCCCTTATCTGTTCTAATTTTTGTGAATGCACCATATTTTAAGATGATCTTTTCAACCAATATTTTCGCGATTGTTTTCGCTTCCTTGTTTTCCATCGGGAATGCTTCAACGTATTTCGTCAATTGGCATTGGCATGTTAGTATGTACCTGTAGTACTTACTTTGTCTTAAGGGTCCTACTGTGTCTATTTCTAATGTTTCGAAACTAGTGCTGGGAGTGTCGGTGATTGTTAAGCGTTCTTTAGTATGCCTCACAACTTTGTTTAGTTTACATTCTTCACAGTTATTCACGTATGATTTAACCATTTTATTCAAATTTTTCCAGCAGTAACGTTGTTTGATTTTGTTGATGGTTCTCTTTATTCCTGTGTGTCCACCTGTGTGTGGTGTATCGTGAAATTCCTTAATTATTTCCAATTGTTTTTCTTTGTCGGTTATATTTTTAGGAGGTTCATATAAAATTATTCTTATGGAGCTGTTTCTTTCTTTTATCAACTTTCTTTGTATTTTATTAAATTCTTCTTTAAATGTTTTTATGTTTACATTCTTGAATATACTATCTTTCGTGGATAGAGCTAGCTTTTGTATTCTGTTGCTAATCATAGAGAGTGACAGTGTCTCCAAGATAAAACCTAATCTAAGGCATGGTTTATTACTATACTCGATTGCAACTTCTTTCTTTTTTATAAATATATTCTTTTTCTTGTTATATCTTCTTTCTAGGATATCCTCTTCTAAATTTATAAATTTTAACTTTTTTATTGTATTAATTTCTGAAATAGAAGCACATTGATGGATGAATAGTTGGCCAGACGATTCGTCCGTGCTTTTATTTTTATCACGTCATTTCACATTATATATTTTCTCTATTTTATTTATTTCTTTTGGTACCATTTCTTTTAATATTTCTGAGCTCAATTTAATTCTCGAGAGTGCGTCTGCATTTGTATTTAGCGCTCCTTTTTTATAAATGATTTCAAAGTCATATTCCGATAATTCCATTCTAATTCGTGTCATCTTTGATGATGGATTCTTATGAGTAAATAGGCTGACGAGTGGACGATGATCTGTAACTACTATGAATTTGCGACCATATAAGTATGGTCTGAAATGAGTTATAGCCCAGTAGATTCCTAGTAATTCTTTAATTATGATGGGTCTGTTCAATTCGTGTTTATTTAAAGATCTGCTTGCGTAAGAAATCGGTAAATCTTTTCCAATTTCTCCTTGTGATAGTACTGCTCCTAGTGCTGAGTCAGAAGCATCTGTAGTTAGGATGAAGGGTTCGTCGAAGTTTGGGTATTGGAGAACTGGAGGACTTATTAGTCTCTGTTTTAATGTTTGAAATGCTTCTTCACATTGCTCCGACCATATGAATGGTGTGTTTTTCTTTGTAAGCTGATTGAGTGGTTTTGCAATCTCAGCAAAGTTTGCGATGAATCTTCTGTAGTAATTACAGAATGCTGTGAATCTTCGAGCTTCATCGGCGTTTGTTGGCTTTGGGTAGTTTACTATGCTATCATATTTTCTTGGATCTGTCTTTATTCCTTCACTGGTTATAAGGTGTCCTAGGTAAACTACTTCTGTTTGTAGAAAATTGCATTTTTGTGGATTTAGCTTCAAGTTGTATTCTCTTAAGCGATTGAATGTTTTTATTAGATTCCTGTTGTGATGTTGTAGGTTGCACCCATAAGTAATTATGTCGTCAACATATAGGAATGTCTCTGCGTCTAGTCCTGCGAGTGCTATGGATAGCATGCGTTGAAAACTGTTGGTTGATATTTTTAGACCAAATGGTAGTCGCTTAAATTGAAAATGCCCTTTATTTGTTGAAAAGGCTGTGAGTGGTCGTGATTCTTCATCCAGTTCAATCTGATGAAAAGAGCTTGTGAGGTCCAAAGTCGAAAAATATCTAGCTTTTCCTAGGTTGTCCAGAATATCTTCTAATCTTGTTAGAGGAAATTTGTCATCCGTTATTCTTTTGTTGAGTTGACGAAAGTCAACAACCATTCTCCATTTCTTTTCACCTTTGTTATCCTTTTTGGGTACTACCAATAAGGGGGAATTGTATGCACTTGTTGAATGCTCAATGATGTCTTCATCTAGCAGTTTGTCCACTTGTCTATTTATTTCTTCCAATTGCGTCTGCGGAAGGCGATAATTTTTAATATATACTGGAGAATTATCGTGTGTCGATATATGCTGCTGGTAAAAATTATTAACTGTTAATTTATCGTTAGTTAGATAGAAAATATCTGTATAATTCTTGCACAATTCATATAGCGTATCCTTTGCTTTTTCATCCAAATTTTGTACATTTAATTCACTTTTTAGTTGTTCAAATCTCTCTTCCTCCTTAACCTTATGTCTGATTGTCTTCTTTATGAATCTAAAATTATTCAAAGGAACAACTTCTAACTGCGGATTCTTTATGTGTATGTCATTCTCAGTTACATTTATTAATTTTATATGTTTTATACCTTTTGCTGGTATTATAGTATTCGCTACGTGTAGCCCTTCTCTGATCTCTTTACTTAGCACTACACTATCTTCACTTATTTCTATGTTTATAGGTTGTATAATTTGAGATCTAGAAGGTATAGTAATGAATTCTTGCTCTGGAATTTTTGTTATAATGGGTAGGTTAATATCACTAAGTTCTGCACAAATTGTAAATATAAAAATTTCATAGTCTATTTTACACTTATATTTTATGAAGAAATCTCTCCCTAGTAGTCCATCTGTCGCGATAGGGAAATTTTCACTTACTATATGTACTTTATGTTTAAATTTTTCACCTTCTGCGTCAAATTGCAATGTTAATGTTCCTAAGGTTTCACTTTCACCCTTTGTAACGCCTCTTATTTTACAAATTTCACATTTATTTACCATATTAAAATCTATACAGCTTATTTTGACTATCGAGATGTCCGCACCAGTATCTATAAACCATGATGAGGCTGAAGCTTTAGTTGTGGTAGTCTGTAATGATATGTAGTTTGTTAGCTTGCCTACATCAATGAAATGTATCCTCGTTAATTGTTTATTTGTTCTTGATATTCCTCGTCCCTCGATAGGTGTTCTCCGGGGACGGTTTCGTAGTTTTCCGAGTCTAACAAATTAATCCGTCGTGGTTGTCTATTCTGGTAATTGGTATTCCCTCTGTACGTATTGTTGTACTGTCTTTGAGAAGGATTTCCATTGTTTCTGAAATTATTTTGCGCGAAGTTGGCTCTAGCGTTACTATTGAAGTATGTTCTTCTGTTATTATTAAATCTGCTTTGCGGTTGGTAACTATTATAGTTTTTACGTGATTGCTGGTTAAAGTTATTGTATCTATGGTAGTTGTTTGCATATGATGATCCAGATCTGCGAGTTTGCGCTTGGAGTCTGTAGATTCTGTTTTCTTGTGATTTGGCTTGTTCTGAATCAATTTCTTGTGCAAGATCAATAGCATCAGCGTATGTTGCAGGTCTGCTGGCAAATACTGTATATTTGATTGTATTTCTCAGTCCCGATTTAAAAGAGTTCAAGGCAATCTTATCATTCATCTTTGTAATGATGTCTTTATTCTGTTCACCTTGTTCTGATATTTGGATATTATTCAAATCTGCTATCAGACCATCGATCTCTGAAACGTAGCTCTGCAAGGTTTTATCTCCCTGTCGAACCTTAGACAAATCATTTTGGAGTTTTAGTGCATTTTTGTGCGGTCTGAAAGTTTTGAATAATGTTTCCTTAAAAGATTTAAAATTTATGGGATCTGCTTCGTTAACTATTCTGTTACGAGCTCTTTCCGATAATCTTGTTTTTATCAGGAATTTTACCAGTTTCGTTTTATCTTCTGGTGTTTTTAATTCATCATGGAGATACTCTGCTAAGTTGATGAACTTGTTTAGTTGTTGCGAGTCTCCGTCAAATATTGGCACTATTTTAGTGACGCTCGCTATGTCAAAGGATGTCATTGTGTTATTATTTATGGTTTCCTCTATTGAACTATTATGATTGTCTGAGCTGTCCGTAAATTCTTCTTCTTCTTCTTCAATGGATTTTTCCAATACCTCTTGAATCTGCTGTGTTTTTATGATAATGTATTTATTTATTTCTTCGTATAAGGTTTTAAATTTATGTAATAGTTTGCCATTGATTTGCTTCTGCTCCGTATTTAATTGATTATATTCTTCAAGAAACGTTGCCTTTAAATTGTCTGTCCAATTCCTTTTTAATAGCAAAAACTGCGCTGAATAGATTCTCTTCGGACTTTTCTTGAAATTTTCTAGAGTCTTTTCCAATCCCTTAATTAGAGTCTTGAGGTTCTGCATCTTTTATCAAAGCCATGTTTTTGTTTTGTTGTCTTTGTTTATTAAAAAAAAAATTCTTACATGAATCTATTTTAAACTGCTACTACTAATTTACTAGCTTCTTTCTTTACTCTACTTATGAATTTATTTTTAACGTATTTGTATAATATCATTACTAAAATTAAGGCTATTATTAATCCTAAAAAAATTTTTATATCCGTCGCATGTTCAATATATATTTCCGCTGTTAAAAATGAATTTCCTGATGATGATGCTGCTGCGTCCTGATTCGAGGTGGCTTCTTTATTTTTAGATTCCTTTCCGCCCATTGTTTGTATTATCTCCTGAATGTAAATTGTGTGGTGCTTTTTTCTTCGCAATCCAGTACTGCTGCTTTTTTATCCGGATGTCATCCAAGAACGCGTTCTTCTCAACCTTGGTGACGGCTAGGGTGGTCAGCCTATGTAATTCTGCTAACTCTCGTCTATGTTTCACCAGTTTTCCGGCTCTCTTCTTCTTCTTTTTTGTGATATTATTTGCTGTCTTCTGTGTGGGCTGCTCGGCTGCTTTCCTATTACGGTATTCCTCAATTGATATAAGCCAAGGGCCAGCTATGGTTACCGGAGTAATGGTTAGGCGTTCTAGTACAACTAGAACTGCCGACTTAATGAGCAGGAAGAAATTGTATTAAAAGACTACTTCTTTTCCTGTCTCGAGAAAGAATGAATTTTATTCAAAAATGTTCTGCTTATATATAATCGACCTTACTCATAAGGTATACAAAAATTCTTGAATTTCTTAACTTACCTACATAATTTCTAAGGCTACCTAAATACAATTTTATTACTTCATATATGACAAAAATTTCAGTCAAAGCAATCATGCAATCGCAATGCAAATCGTTCACAAGAAATGTTGACCCATGTGCAATCACTATTCATTGTCACAGAATACGTAACTTCATGCAATGAAGAGAAATGTTTTTATTACATAATATTTGTTTATTGGTGCCGGCAAAAGAAGGTAAAGGTAAGAATGAATTGGATGTAAGAATGGCTTACATCATTTACACATATGTTATGTTTATGATTTCGAATGCTTTGGCGGAAGTATTTTAGTGATGCAATTTTTTAGAATATTTTTCACGGCAGTTAGCGTGAAGTAATTTCAAATATTTTCATTGATTGCTGTTTGAAATGATTTTATTGTTTCTCATGGGTTTTCTTTCTGTTAATTTATATGAGAGTAGTATGTATGTACTACAGGATCACTGTAATTTGGAAGAAGCCGAGAGTATTCGGAAAATTTGTAAGGATTTCAACGATCTCTTCTACTTAGAAGGGGATTTCCTAACATTTACAAATGCAACCGAGCACAAAATCGGAACAGTCCCAAACAAACCACACATATATATTAAACCGTACAGACTTCCAGAAACAAGCCGAAAAGAAATTACTCGGCAAATAAATGAAATGTTGGATTCAGAGATAATAAGCCCTTCAAATAGTCCGTGGAATTCACCCCTGCTTCTAGTTCCCAAAAAGCCGGATGAGCATGGGAACAAAAAATGCCGCGTCGTTGTAGATTTCCGCCGAGTAAATGACATTACTATTGGCGACGCTTACCCATTACCTAATATTACAGACATATTAGATCAATTGGGTAAGTCAAAATATTTCACAACGCTAGACCTCGCCAGCGGATTCCACCAAATTCGCATGGACGGGAAGGATAGAGCAAAAACTGCGTTTAGCACTCCTTATGGTCATTACGAGTTTAACCGTACGCCATTTGGATTAAAAGGTGCACCCGCAACCTTCCAACGTGCCATGAATAATGTCCTTTCCGGACTCCAAGGCATTTACTGTTTCGTATACATGGACGATATTGTAGTCTATGGATACAATCTTAAAGACCACAATATTAGGCTCGCAAACGTATTTAGCCGCCTTCGGGATTTCAATTTAAAATTACAATCCGACAAGTGCCATTTCCTAAGAAAAGAAATAATGTATCTAGGGCACATCATTACTGAAAATGGAGTCAAGCCAGACCCGGCAAAAATTAAATCAGTTCAATCTTATCCTAGACCCAAGAAGGAAAAGGATATAAAAGCCTTCCTTGGTTTCGTCGGCTATTATCGCCGCTTTATTCCCAATTTTTCTAAAATCGCGAAACCCCTTACTAACCTTCTGAAAAAGGACACACCTTTCAAGTTCGATGCAATTTGCGATGAAGCATTTTGCGAATTAAGAAAAAAATTAATATCAGCACCAATTTTATCCTATCCGGATTTCGACAAAGAATTTTTTGTCATCTCCGATGCCAGCGACTACGCCATCGGAGCAGTTCTTTCCCAAGCAGATGATCAAGGAGATCATCCAATCGCCTATGTGAGTCGAGTTCTCAATGGTGGAGAGACTCGTTACTCAACAATCGAAAAAGAGCTTTTGGCAATTGTTTTCGCAGTTGAGCAATTCAGGCCATACGTTTATGGTAGACAGTTTACTATCATAACTGACCATAAACCATTAGTATGGCTAATGAATCTAAAGGATTATTCCTCAAGACTAATGAGATGGAGAATACGTCTTGAGGAATATGACTATAAAATAGTCCATAAACCTGGAAAGCTCAACACAAATGCAGACGCTCTCAGTAGGGCTATCCCAGAAAATTCCGTAAAATCAACGGAACCTAGCACCCATGTAAATGTGGTAACCAGGAATCAAGCCAAAGCTCAGGCGAATTTAGATACACGAAATCCAAATATTACTACTCCAAATCCAGATTTATCAGTAGTAAAAAGTCCCTCAGTGATAATAACTGAGACCATTTTCCCATTACTTTTAACAAAAAATTCTAACCCCAAAATTTTCATCTTGCCCATGCAAGATACAGAGCTTGAAAGAGTGTTAAAATCTAACTTTCAGACAAACCACCACTTCTGGAAAACGAACTGAACTTCTTTAAGAAGAAAGACTCCACAGTAATTATTTCAAAAGTCAATCTACCTTGCCGATCTCAAAGAGATAGATTAGACATTGAAAAGGTTTTAACTGAGATCTGCTCATATACAGAAGCAAATCAGTTAAGTCAAATAAATATCTCCTTCCCGGTATTAGACCAACAAAACCTATCAGCTATTAAAAACATTTTTACCAAGGTCTTCGTTAACCAAAAAATAAATATAAAACTTCATCAAGATTCCATAAAGTATTTATCCAATAGCAGTGATATTGAACAAGTTCTGAAAGATTTCCATTCTCTACCAACGGGAGGCCATCAAGGTGTCTCCCGTACAATTAAAAGAATTAAAAAACAATTCTATTGGCCTGGCATGTCAGACGATGTTGTAAGATATGTAAGGAAATGTAAACTTTGTCAAGTAAACAGAGTATCCAGAAATCCTAAGATTCCTATGAAAATCTCAAACATAAGCTCAAAACCTTTTGAAAGAGTGTACCTAGATGTTGTAGGACCTCTCCCAATTTCCCATTCTGGAAATAAGTACATCCTTACATTTCAAGACGATCTTTCCAAGTTCTCCGAGGCTATTCCCATAGTCAACACTGAATCTAAGACATTAGCGGAAGCCTTCACGACAACAATAGTTTGTCGACATGGCATTCCAGAAAGTATCCTAACAGATCAGGGATCTAACCTCATAGGTGGCATGTTCGCCGAGGTATCTAAACTGCTAAAGATCAAAAAGCTCAAAACTACTCCATATCACCCTCAAACAAATGGTGCATTGGAGAGAAGTCATAGAACTTTAGCAGAATACCTCAGATCTTATGTAGCGAAAGATCCTCAAGACTGGGATACATGGATTCCATATGCCATGTTTGTCTACAATACCACACCTCACTCGAGTACAAATTATACTCTCCGCGAACTCCTGTATGGATACCCAGCCGAAATCCCAAATAACCTAAAATCATCTCCTTCCGTTTGCTATAATTACGATAATTATGCAAACGAGTTAAAAGCACGTCTACAACACAGCTATAAAATTGCGAAAGACATAGCCATGGCCAACAAAGAGAAATCAAAACTCCATTATGACAAAAACACAGTTCCAAAATCCTTCGATATTGGGGACAAAGTCTTAATAAAAAGCAGAGTAAGAGATAACAAATTCTCACCACTCTGGACAGGTCCCTATGTGATTGTAGAAATCAATTCTTCTGAGAACTCCACTGTGAAAATAAACAATAAAAACAAAAGGGTACACAATAATGACTTAAAACTTTTTTCGGACTAGTACAAAACTTCATCTACTTCAAAATCAACGCAAATGATTAAAACAATATCCTATTCCAGGTTCTCACGATGATGCGAATAGTATTCCTTTTAATCTGCATCCCTTTCGTCTCCGGCTCAGAGATGGATATAAAGCAAGTAAATGCCAGCGCAGGCATTTACTTCGAAGAAATTGGCAGAGCCAATTTCTACACCAACGAGTGGAAGATCGTTACCTACTACGATCTAGAAAACTTCAAGTCAGAATTCAGGAACATCAAATTCATCACGGAGCAAATTACGGCTATCTGCAAGAAATTGGATGGGAATTCAGCTATGGCACACACTTGTAACGGTACGGTGCTACAAATAAACCTTATCATAGCAAATATAGAATATAAAAATATGCTCCTAATAACTCAAAGCAGAAAACAAAGAGCACTTTTAAATGTAATAGGATCAATTTCCAAAGCTCTTTTCGGCACATTAGATGAAGATGATGACAAGCTATATGATGAACAAATTCACAACCTCACTTTAAACCAAAATTCCCTCCTTTCCCTCATGAAAAGCCAAACCGCGATAATAGAAGCAACAGCTCAAATTTTTAATAAAACCAAGGCCGCAATTGAAAAGGAATTCCTGAATATGCATAAAAAACTAATTTCGATTCAAATATCTACTTCATTAATGGAAAATAGAACACTGGATAATAAAATATCCATTGAAATAGAATCATTAATCTCCCTTGTTTCATTAATGGCGTTCAGATATCAAAATACACAGTCAGAATTAATAGATCTTTTAATTGATTCCAAACATGGAAAAATTTCACCCTACACTAATATCACCTAATAAGATTGAAAAAAATTTATCAAAAATTAGGCAGGAGCTGCCGAGTTCAATGATGCTTCCCATAAATTCCAGAGACAATATATTTTCACAAATCTACAAATTAAGCACAATATCTGCAAATATTTTTAACAACAAAATAATTATAGAACTTCGAATCCCACTTCCCTTTAAAGAATCCTACCAAATTTGCAAAGCAATGCCATTACCGACAATCCTAAACGGTTCATTCATATATATTGAACCATTAAAGGAATATATATTAATTGGTTACAATCGTGATCACTACATCGAATTAACATTACAGGAAATCCACAATTGCGCAAAGTTGGACCATACTCACTTTTATTGTAAAATTTCATCACCCATCCTTAATACAAACAATAGAGTAAATCAATGTGAAGTCAACTTAATAAAAAAGGAACCTATTACATCAAAATGTAAAATTTTGACTTTAAAACAGAACTACTATATGAGACAATTATCGCAGCAAAATGCATGGCTTTTCTCCCTCAAAAAACCTTTCCATATAGATATCGTTTGCGAAGATTCAATTAGTTCGGAAACCCTGCAGGGAACAGGAACAATATTTATCTACCCAGGTTGTTATGTCCGCAGCAAAGAATTTATCTTGCACGGGCATAACGTAAAAATATCAAAATTTAACTCCCATTTCATCCCAACAACAAACATTTCCAACATAATCGAAAATATGACGCTTCCCCCTTTGGAAACGTACAGAAAAACAAATCCTTTAAATATCACAAACAACATGGACGTCGATGAAATTGTAAAATCCATACGCCATCAAAAAGAACAGGAATCAATTCCTCTGAACCCAATATACAAACATCATGTCCACCACTATGCGCTATCATATTCAACATTAGCATTAATAATAGCTATTCTAATTATCTATCTATACATTAAATACAGACCAAAAGATCGCAAATCAAACGAAATATCTGCTCAACATCAACTAGAAAATGTGCCTGCCGCGGCACCAAGAATGTTGAACTTCAATATAACTCCAGCCCCCAGAAGAAAAACTGCAGAGAGTTTCTTCAATTAATTTGGACATATTTAAATATATGTACTATATATTATCATATACCTCACGGACTCATACTTTCAGTCGAGATACACACATATACGTACAAATGATAACGAACAAAAACTGACACATTAACCTTTCCTCTATATTTACAACACCTACATCTCCCAAAAATGAAATATAAAAAAAAAGACTTCTAAACAAAATTTTAAATACGAAAAGGGAAAATGGAATTGCGAAGTGGATATTTAAGATACTGAAAGGACAAAATATATATATAAATCCATAATATATATACATATATACCATGGGAAAGTGCCAAATCATTCATTTTTTTGTTTTACTTAATAACAATAAATATTTGTCGTTTCTGACAGAAACTAATAAATAAATGAAAATTAGAATAAATAGTAATAGAAAATAATTTAGTAAGTGTAACTGAAGTTAAAAGGAAAAATAATAACAATTTTTACATTAAGGATTAATGTTAATTGTTTCTGCTAGAAATGATCCAATAAATATAAATTAATGTATGATAAATGTAGATAAAATTTTAAACAATTCCAAACAAGTATATCGTTAGTATTATACATTTCTTTTATACCTACTGTTTAGAGGAGATAAAAAAAAAAAATTATTAAAAACAATAAAAAGAAGAAAAACCAAAAACTGGTTTGCTGAAAAAAAAATATATAAAAAATATATATATATGGAAGATAATGAACAAAGCTTAACAAAAAAAGAGAGGGTTTGAAACTAAACCATAGCTAGAGAAAATACCCGAAATTATCTATAAAATGTAAGATTTTTTTTTTATAAATATATATGATAATAAGAATTAACATAAATATTATAATAAATAATTATAACGCCAAGAAAAGTAGAAAACCCAATTCTGTAACTAGAAGAGAACAATAATCTCATATAAGATACAAAACCCTTTCCCATTAGAAATATACTCAACACTGAAAAAAAAAAATAAACAACTATTACTCAACTACAAACTTGAAAGTTATAATATTATTTACATTATAATGTTATTCAACTAAAGTTAACCTTAGTTTATGGTTAATATAGCGTTATTCGTAGAAAAATTTATTTTATATACAAAATTTTTTTTTCTCTCCTCTACTTCCTCTATTGCCAAGAACATCAATGCTTTCACGCTCAAAAACACAAAGCTATAAGATTTGAGTAAGATCCTCCAAAACAAACGAACCAATCACAACCAATAAAGACGAAAAAAATAATACTTAAAATTTGAAAACATAAGCGGAAAACACAAACAAACAACACAAGAAATACATCAAGAACAATCTAATAACAAAAACAACGGAAACCAATAGAAAAATTTTTATAATAAATAACAAGAATCATCCTAGGATTAAAACATTTATTATAAAATAAAAAAAAAATATACAAAAATTGTACAATAATTTTTGGAATGAAAAACAAAGAAAAAAGAGGAAAAAATTGGCAAACTAAAAATTAAAAAGCGTCCTCCGCGTTCCAATCATCCTCACTGGCCACCGGAACAGCACCATATTCCCACGGATAGACGGGAAGGGGGAAAGATTCCCCGATGAGTACGGCATACCCACCTAAAACAAAAAACACAAATTTTTTTTGTAAATTTCAGAACAATTTTTTTTTTTTTTCAAAACTTAAAAGCGACTACTTACCAAGGAAAGAGACCCCCAATCCATAGTCTGGATATAATGCAAAGCCGCACTGATGATATAAGTCAGCAATGGGTGGCCCGCAAAGGCCCATTCCATCCGGGGAAGACATATAAGATGTAAATTCCCGGACGCAGTAAGATTCAGGAACGCGGTGAACGGCGCGGCCAACCTCTTCGACAAAGATCATTTTTGCAAGTGAACTTCACAAAATCGAGAAGGTCTCAACAACCAAAAACAAAAGTGAACACATACAAGGAGTACACAAAAAAAAACACAACAATCATTATCGCAATCAACAAAACCGCTTACGTTAACACAAACGGTAACCAAAACAGCGAACCTATCCCAAACACAGTGAATTACGCCAATCATTACACCACAGCGACAACAATATGAACACACCAAATCAAAAAAAAATAATAATAAAAAAAAAGAGGAAAAACAAAGGGCTAATGAAAACTCCATGCAAACGCTTATCAGCTAGCTGCTTAGTATGGACGCTGTCAAAATAACATTAAAATTACACAACTACCATTCCTATCCTTTTTTTTAATCTAAATATCGTCCAGATCAAATTTCCCTTTTACTTTCTCTCTTCTTTCTTCTTTGTCTTTAATAAGATAAAAATGGAAATGTATATAAAATAAATAGATGGCTACAATAAATATAAATAAGCAAATATGCATCTTATAAATACATATTTATCGGTGTATTTGTAAAAACCATTTGTATAAACTCAAAACTATTAAATAAGATAATTGAGATATTAATAAGTAATCAAAAAACTTTCCGTATACGTATATTCCTTAATAAAAACTAATAGCAAGTATATCCTTATCATATTATTATAACATGTATATGAAATCTTAATAATGATCTAAACAAAAATTGAACTAGTTGAAGAGAAAGTTTTCTTCCCAAACGAATAAAACTTTCTTTTCCCCAGGGGGAGGGATGTTGTGACCCAGGTGCCTATACCCCGAATCACAACAATAAAACCAATACGCCAATATCTTGCCCTGTGCAATATATTGGCGTACTACAATTTGACCCTGAAAATTCAAGAATATTTTATTTTCAATTCAATTTAAATTTCATTTGCATTTAAAAATGCATTTACGTACTGCAACAAAATGCAATTTAGCATAAATTGCATTTTGTTATCAGTCGTACATTCCGTTCACACGGCATGTATACTTACCTACATGCAGTACCATGTACATACCTACATACAGCTTTTCCGTTAAATTCCTAAAACTTAATCGCATGTACTATACATACGTACAATTATACCCGTCGGTCGTTTAAAAATATTATTTTTACAAGACACAGTGCATATCAGATTTCATGCATATGCACTGCGTCTAAACTTTTGTTCTTTCCGACGTACGATTCTTCACGTCGTGGGAAAGTAATAAAAAGAATAAGAAAAGCTTTTGGAAGTTTTGTGATCGGTACCTGGGTGCAATATCGCCGACCCTCGGGGAGTTTGTTTCAAAATCGTCTCGCGAGAAGTTCGGGAGTTTTTTCAACTAAGATTTTTCTCTAATTTTGATCTAATGAATATTATGTAATAAATTGTAATAAATTTTGTGTAAAAATTATTTCTAAAGTGCCAGTTAGAATAGTGAAGAAATCTCTGGAAAATCATTAGTAATCTAAATAAAAAGCTATTTGAACATTTGGTTTTTATTTGATTTCATATTAAACATCAATTCGAAACGTTAGGTGCTCTCGTCTTAGAGCACGGCACCGAACGGTTAACACTGGCTTTAATTATTTATTAACAATCATCGACACACTCACTAGATGGCCTGAAGTTGACCCTATAAAAGATATTTCGGCTAACACAATAGTGAATACGTTATACACTCAGTACATTTCACGTTTCGGAATCCCACTGGAAATAACAACGGATGAAGGTGCTCAGTTCGAGTCTCAATTATTTAAAGAATTTTCACAATTATTAGGTGCACATGGAATCCGTTCTACGCCATATCATCCGCAATCAAATAGGATGATTGAGCGTTTTCATAGACAATTAAAAGCGGCATTAAGAGCAAAGAGGGATTACATAAATTGGACATTCCAAATACCAGCAATCCTCCTAGGTTTTAGAACCATGATTAAGGAGGACCTCAACTGCTGTCCAGCCGACTTAGTGTATGGCCAACCACTACGATTACCAGGTGAGTTCTTCATAGATATACCAAAACCCACTTTGGACCCATCAGATTTTATCAACAAACTTTGAAACCACATGCAGATTTTTACGCCAACAGGCATTAGAGAACAAAATAAGAAAACATACATTCCTAAAGATTTAAAAGACTGTGATTTTGTATTCGTAAGAATAGACAGATCTCAAAAACCTTCATTAACTTGCCCATATGAAGGACCCTTTAGAGTGATACGAAGAAATGACAAACATTTTTCGATCGACTTCAACGGAAAAGAAACGGTTATTTCTATCGATCGTCTAAAACCGGCATTTGTGGACGCGAATGTGAGCGTGGAAACTCCTATAACTTCTATAAAATAGAAAGTTTCATTCAAATTGTTATTTTATGTAATATATTAATAATATTTTTTTGTTTTTACCTTGGTACCTAGATGGACGCTTTGGCTGAAGGGGGGGTTGATGTAGCGGAAGCTACATTTTATTTTAGTTTCATTTCATGTTTAAATTAATTTTGTTTTTTTTTTTTGTTTTAAATAAAAATAATTTAAAGTGTATCTATTTTGTCAGTTTAATATTAGTGCTGACTGTTTATAGGAAATCAATTAGAATAACGTCTGTTATAAAATACTTTGAACAACTTTTAAAAAAGCTTAAATCGCAGACACATGACACTGAAGAATGACTAAAGCAGGCCATACACCATCAGTTTTGCCGTGGTTTTACAGTAAAACCACGGCAAAACTGATGGTGTATGGCGAACCCCACGTTTTGAGGTTCGGATATCTACTAAAACCAGAATTCAGGTCATGCCAGAAATATCTTTCTCAAAACGTGGGCAAGACGTGGGCAAGGACATACACCATCAGTTTTGCCGTGGTTTTACTGTTTTGCTCGTTCATAATCAAAGTTAACTTAATAATAAGCTAAGAAGTAGGCGACATTTCTGAGTGTTTTACTAAATGTAAAATAATATACACGGCAAGAAAAGGAAGAAAGAAAGAAAAAAATAATAATAATAAAAAAAATGGCAAATGTTTCATTTTTGGAAATAAATGAGAAGGGTCAGAGTTTTCACGTTTTACTCTCATAAAATGTTCCCGCGCTTTTATAAAACCGGTTTTCATAAAATATTGACAATGTTTTGGTGTCATGTTGTTGCTGTAAATGGAAACATGTTATTTCTATAATCCTATGATATTTGAACAGCACGTTTCTGTTTACATTCGTTTTGCTATGAAGAGATTAAGTGGGAGAACTCATGCTTGATTCTCTGATATTTTCGGGAAAAATGAGAAATTCATTTGACAGGAATTTTACATCTCCTTTCAGCATCTGGGCCAAAGCGAAATTTATCTTTTTCTTGCCGTTTAATATGAGGAGTAACAGCCTGTAACAACTGCGAATATGTTCCTTCGTCCATACGCAAATAATTAAACCAATCGTCTGGCTCAAGTCTTAATTCTTATAAGAGATTGGTATGCGAAAATTGTGAGCGCTTAAGAAGCCATCGTTTTGCCCATTTTCTTTTAAGCTTCAGTCGCTCTTTCTTCCCCAATACCAAGAGCAATCCTAATCCCATTAAAGATTCTTCCTTCATTTAATTTGATTACTTATCGTATCTTTAAAAATTTTGAAACTTGCACTTGTTAGCACTGCCACCTAATTGAAATTCTTGGAAACTTGTACTTGCCAATACAAGATGGTAGCAAAACGTGGTTAAGACGGATGGTGTGTGGGGCTTTTTCTTGCGCACGTTTTAGGTTCTTATCTCGACTAAAACGTGGTTTTTAAAACCACGGCAAAACTGATGGTGTATGGCGCCCTTAATAATAAAGAAAGTCCACCTTAATGGGGGCCAGAAATGTAAAAGAGATGCAGGCATTCAAAAGCTTTATAAGGAAGTGTTTGTAGAGCTTTGAAGTTCTTGAAAGCACATTACCCCATAAGAGCCATTTGCAGGAGTGAAAGATAAGAACTTTAAACACAATGGTACATAAGTGTAAAGAGTGTGACTATATGCATGGGAAAGTGTCATTTCAAAATTATTTCCCACACTACAATTTGAAGCAATACAACTGCATTGGCCACGGGTTTTCTAAGAAAATTTACAATACAGATGCATTGCCCACGGGCTTTCGTATATAATAAGCCGGTGTCGCTCAACACAATATCAGCCGCCCATGAAAACAAGGTAATTTGCCTGTGGTTAATTATCCAACACAATTGTACTCGCTACGGGAAATCGAGTGAAAGCCTATAAGAAATCTCAAATACAAATAAATTGGCCACGTATTCTTAATAAACCTAACTAACACTGTTAAAATGGCCAAGGGATGGGATTAATCAGCTGTTCAAGAAAATAAACAAACCAAACAGTTGTCAAATATAGTTGCTGTATCGCGTTTTTTATATATTAATTGCTAATAATTCTTATTAATTAAAAATTGTTAATTTTATAAGATAGATTGCAATGAGAATTAGTGAAAATTTAAAGCCCGAAAAAGTGACTAGTTCGTGAAATGAAACTCGGAAAGTTTAAATTTTATATGTAATAATAATTTGTGCATTTACCTTACATCTATTATACATGATATTTACACCTTTAATATATATCTAGCGGATAAATGTAAACCTGTTGGTTGTTTTTAAAATTAAAGAGCAATCTTAGTTTTACTTTTCCTCGCAGATTTGTTCAACTAGGTGCTGCAATACTTATTTTATAATTTGTTGAATGTGATTAATTAATTAACAATGGATAGTTCTGTGATAAAAAGGTTGCAAGTAATGCAGTAATGACAATAAGTCGGAAAAAGTGATGAAACTGGGAAAGTTTTATATTTTATATGTAGTCATGGAAATATAAATCTATCGATTGAAGGTATGTTATGGCCCAATATGAGGAAGATTCTTCATGCAGCCAAGGGCACATTTTAGAGAAATAATTAGCAATTGCTAAACAGTAACCTCGCATGGTACTGTTCTGCAACTGCCGGTTATTTCGCTGATTAGCTCAACAGCTAGCTACGATGAGCGCTTAGTGGAGTAATCGACGATTACGATAACAATTAACCTCGCATGGTAATTGTTATGTAAAGCGATTGTTTATTACTAAGCGACTCAGGTAGCTGCAACCGGTAGAACAAACGACAAGGTTGTTGTCGTTTGAGAACAAACGACAAGGTTGTTGTCGTTTGTTTACATCCGCGTTGTGAGCAAAGAAAGTACTTCCGAATATCGGGGCATAAAAGACCAATGACTGGTCTGGCGAGTGCCGTTCAGTGTTCAGTCGCGTTTTATCTTTTTGGTTTTAAGGTGTCAAGTTCCATTCAGTTCGGTTCGGGTTAGCTTTGTTTAATATATTAGGATAGGTCAGTTTTGAGTAAAATAAAGAAGTACATATGTTAAAGTAATCTGGGCGTGTTTTAATTAAAGACTTTTAAGTAATCGTGATTAATTATTCGATTTTCCGCTATTTTGTTGCATTTGGACACGACATTTTGGCGCAGCCGGTAAATTTAAGGTAAAAATTATTTGAATTTATATGTGTTTTACCTTTTACTTAATAAAAATAATTTTGTTTTAAATAATTTTAATTTTAATTGTTTAATGAAAAAACATCGGCTGTCGTAAGACGCCATTAACTAGCAAATTTCGGCGAGTTATCGCCTGCTAGAATTTAATTTCAGAGAAAGTGTTAAATTTAAGATGTGATAAACTTCGGAATAAGTGATAAGATGAAATATTTGTAAATACTTTGTGATATAGGTATGTGTTTTTGCTACGCGAGAGTTAGTGATATAAATTTCACCAGCTTTTAACGTCACGTAATAACGTCGTTTTATACTCACGGAAAAAAATCTTTGTTTATGCATTTGCTCGGCCAAGTGTATTCCGGTTTCATGCGATTAAGTAGGTAGAAAGTTTTAAATAAAGTATGGTGCATCTGATGTATCGGGATAAGTAAAATAGAAACATTAAGAGAGTATAATACGTTTGATTTGTACATAGGTACGCATAAAAGAGGAGTTTAGAGTATTGATCGTAGTAATTATATTACAGTTTTGAATTTTTAGAGTTATATATGAGTATGTACAATATTAAGAATTTTAAGATGTGTTAAAGTTTTTTTTTGGAGTTGTATCATTTTCTGCTCTCATTAATACATAGTAAGGGTATTTAACCGACATGTTGTCCGGGTTTAATGGGCTCGAATAGGGTTATGTTAAGTTAAGTTTTTAAATATTGGGAATAATCGTGGTAGGAATATGAATCTGGTCGGGTCGTCGCATGAATATTTAACATAAATAAGAGCTGTAGGAGACATTCTCCGCCGGGGTATCGATGTTATTAGTATAATAGCTCGGTCATAAAACTTAAATGTCCTCAGGTAGGAGTAATATCTTAACTAGGGAAGAATTAGCACGCTATCAGGCCCAGGAAAGGGAATTAGAGGCTCAAAGCACAGGAACTTAAGGAATGTCAGGCAATATTGCAGAATTATGAACAGGACTGGCAATATATAGGGGAGCATATAACAGGAGAGTTACAAAAAAGGTAGACAGAAGAAGAAGCGAAGAAAATACGACAGGAATTGAACGAGAGTGCTAAAAAAGGTACAAAAGGCGAAGCTTTAGATCATTTAGTGACAGCAGCATTCGAAGTTATCCAGAGTCGTGAAATAGAAGCAGAAGAAGCATTGGAAGAAATCCAGAAGGAGAAAAAAGGGCTTTTAAAGAATATAGACTCGCTAAAGGTACAGCTAAAGGAGGCTGAGGAAACTACAGCGGAACTAGAGAAAGAATTGGAATTCGATCAAACATCACAAGAAGGTTCTAATCAAGGAGTTAATAAAGCGAACACGAGTAAGAGGTGGAATCCAAGGAAATTAGTATTCTGGGACCAGCAACAGGATAAAAAGAGGACCTCTGGGACGTTTAAAGACACACAGCAAAAAACGTTCAGTAACAGTACAGAACAAGTCGAAATAAACCCAGAACAGAATCTGTCAGGTCAAAAGCACCTCTAAAGAGCAACATGGCAGAGGCATACGATAAAATTATGGACTTAGTCTCTAAATACGTGCCAATATTTTCAGGGGAAAGGTCTCCAAAGTTAGCAAAAGAAGTTTTTCGTTTCCTCAGTTGCAGCAAAGACTTGCACGATCGACTGGAAGCAGCAGAGCAAAGCATTTTTATTAAATGCATAAAATACCGTTTGTCCGATGACGCTTACTATCTAATAAGCTCATATGAGCCAAAGGACTTTGCATCTTTGCAGCAGGCGATTAAAACAGCCTACATGCCACGAAAATCTTTCAGTGAATGTCGCACTGAAATGTTAGCCTGTAGGCAGAGACCTGGTGAGGATATTAGAGAGTTTGCGGATCGGATGATGGAGCTGCTGGACCAGATTAAGCCTGCGGTATCAGCCAAATATCCCAATAAGGATGGAGGTTTGATAGCAGAACTAGAGGTCGACACGGTAGCTACTTTTAAAGCTGGTGTCGGCAGTCAGGCCACACAGGTATACTTAACTGGAAGAAAATTCGAAGCATTAGAAGAAGTTCGAGAGGAAGCTCTCTACTTCGAAAAAGATTCGGAAAGACTTCAGGCCATGGCACCAAGGGCCTGGAAAAAAGCACCGGAACATGCCATGGAAACACCACAGGAAAGTTGGAAGACCGGAAACTTTAGCGAGGTCAGGCAGAAACAAACTCCAAAGCCTTTCCAAGCAGTACGGAGACCAGCAAGAAATTGGGAAACTCCAATCAGAGCAACACAGCAGCCTAGAGCGGTCAACTACTTCAAATACGGCCAGCCGGGACACTTTGCTAAAGAATGCCAGTGGAGAAAGCAGCCTCCTTACTGCACTAAATGCCGAAACTATGGGCATGAGGCGCCAAGTTGCAGGAATCAGGAAGTCAGATTCGCAGATACAGTGGTGGACAATTCTACGGAATTCACTCAGAGAAGAGAGGTTCTCTATTGCCAGTTCTGTAAGACCAGTGACCATTACACGGATATCTGTGTAAGAAAGTACTTGGCAGAACATAGAAGCCACCCGCAAGAGGGAAACGAGAGGCAGCAGCTGGGGACTCTTTCCGCAGCTGCCTTCAATTAAGAGAATCGGAGTATACCCAGTCGACCATAGATAAGAATAGTGCAGTAGAATTAGGGTTATTAAACAATTGTATAATCAGAGTCGACGCAGACATAGGACCAGAAGGTAAATTAGTATTATTAGTAGATACGGGATCTTCATGCAATATGATTAAGGTAAATAAAATAAAAGGAAGTACGCCCATACAAACCCAAGAAATAATAACTATAGGAGGATTGTTTGGTACACAGAGAAAATCGTTAGCAACCTGTCAAGCATTACTAGGCTTTGGTACTATCCAACAGACTTGTGTATTTCATGCAATACACGATACCGAATCTATACCAGCAGATGGAATAATCGGCATGGAATTCCTTAAAAACAGAGCTGTTATTGATTGTGTTGGTCATACACTGTCAATTCAAAGCGTAGAAGAAAACAAGGGAGTAAGACCACTTTTTGAAAACATAGCAGGGAAAGAAAATGTTGATATTCTTACGTTAGACAGATGTACCTCTAGTCGATCTAGTACAGAGAAGCCGCAGGAGATTTCACCAGAAGCTGTAAGGCTACGAATTCAAGAAAAAGTCACAGGGCTAAAAGATATAGTTGATCTTGGCTCTTTTGCCTCGATATTGCTGTGCAGAACTTAGGGTGTTACACCGTAAGTAGTGTTGTGGGTGCAGCGGCTCTTAAACCGGTACACCAGAAAGCTGTCGGAGTTACAGTGCCTCAAGCAGACTCACTTAAGGTAAAATTAAAAGTCTTGGTTCACTGTATCGTAGCAACTAACTAATTCTTTATTGAAATTCGCTTTTTATAATGTTACAAAAATGCCTAATTAGCTAAATACCAAAATTCACAAATAACTTACCACAGAATGAAAGAATTTCCCTAGCCACAAAGTTCGCACGCGCATTCCTTCAATTATCTCACCGGTGTCGACTTTCGTCTGGCTTTATCATTTCAGTCAGAATATTTTGCTGATATGCAAAATAAAATGCAAAAAGATATACAAGGTGAAACCATGTGAAGATCTTAGAATATGAGACTAGCGAAATTCTTGCTGTGATAAGTTTGTACATATATGTATATGCGTACTATCTAACTATTTTTTAATGTTATGTTAATATAGAAAATGTAATGATGAACATCCTCCCCCGCGTTGAATGATGAATTCAACTGTTGAAATCTATGTTGAAATCGGGAACTTGTTTTTCTTCGTCTTGATCTGAGGTGCAATCCGCTTGACTGATGTATCGCCTCGGTTGTGGGGTTGGCTTAGTGGGAATCCGGGAACAAATGCGGGATTTGTAAGTCCAAATTATGAAGATGATAATGGCAAATACCAATGCCAAACCCGTATAGCCAATAGCAAATTGATGAACATCGTGAGGGTGAATTGTTGGAAGATCGATGTGGAGCTGTTGAATTTGTTTTTGAATGGATTGTAATTCTGTCCCTTGTGGTTTGAATTCAGGTCCGTCTGATATGTTAGGACGTGGTCCCTCCAATTTCACTTGTTGAGTTAGATTTGTGGTAGGTATGTACGACATCCTTGAACTGGTCGGGAAAGCATTGTGGCCGCGTATGGTGATCAGAGGCTGTTTGATGATACATTCCTTTTGAAGTCTTAAAATACCTGATCCTTCGATGGCCATTTGGTTGACTGTGTCTTCACATACGACATTGATCGTGGTTTTTTCTTTCAAAGCAAACAGCCATTCATTTGGATTATGAAGTTGAGTCCAGTGTGGGCCATCTCCCGTTTGAACAATTTTGCACGTGGGGGATTGTGGTAAGTGGTTGATGAAATCTATCTCACAAGCCCCGAGGGCAGATCCCTTATGATATATGGGATGATGTTGCTTGCATAAGTGTCGACCTCTGGTGATGGTGCGGCATGCCTGGAGACTATGCTCGGTGAGTGGGTAATATTGGTCTCGATGGAGATTCACCACCAAGTATGGGAATGATGGTTGTATGGCTAAGAACGTGTTGTTGATCAATATCGGAACTGGAATGATGCTAAACAATTCAAAATCCTCGAGTGTGCATAAAGGGAGTCTGAGTTTAAAGATGATGTGTTCGGCCGTTGGTCTTCCTTCGATTGTCATTAAATTGTAAAATTGCAAGACGTCATCTATTGTTAGTGGCAGCTTTAATGATGAAGGAAGATGACCTTTGATTGTGGTTAATTCCTGACGCATCTGATCTGGCGTGATCAGTTGTGGACTGATTTTTCCGTTATGAGTATCCACTAGTACGTCTAGGATGACGCCTTGGATTCTTTGAAAATTTGAAGCTGTCAACATGGCTTGCATTGCCAACGTGATGAAGACATTTGATAGTTTCTCCTGATAAATGTCTTGGTGTATGCCATTCATGTCTGCAGAAATCTTGTTGAGATGAATCTCCCAATTCCTGAACTGCTTGTCTATCGTCTCTTGGTTCTTCCGCATGATGTTGATGGTCGCATCAATGATTGAAGTTTGATTCTTGATAAGGGCTACTAAGTGATTCCCGTTTTGCTTGATTTCGTTGATCGTTTTAGACATGGCTTCTGCATATTCAGAGTCTAACACTCCGAACAGGGTATTCGCGATATTACCTATGAAATTTATGGCACCTCTTTTTGCTCTGCCCTTGTTTTCTGTTGGTAATAATAGCTCATTATTTGCTGAGAGTTCCTTAGTTAGAAATTGGAGGTGCTCCATGATTTGTTCACATGCATTCCTCTCAATTATTTGATCACATACGGTTTTAAGTATGCGACTGGAGTTGACGAATGCATCGAACTCTTTCCAGAAAGGTTGCATGTCGTAATATGCCACCAGGTTCCACTCGCTGGATATTATGTTGGTAGAGCCTAGGCCTTCAAAATAAATGCCTGGCTGCGACTTGAAAGGGGTCGTTTCAACAGGTGCACTTCTAGTTGTCGAGAATGTGAGACAGACAAGGAACAATGAAACGAATGCTGATCCGATGGATCGTCGTTGCCTTTTTCTAGGAGCTGTGTCTGTTAGAGAAGTCTCCCTAGTTTGACTCGATGTCGAATTAATGGAAATTGACCTGCGATGCGGGTTACTTTGATCGCTCGCTGGTCGAGCAGTTCCTTGTGCTTCTATATCATCTATGGTGTTTGAACTGGGCGGTTCGATTTCATCTTCTTCTTGATCCTCGTTCATAGGTAAAGGCGCTAGTTTGTGAATAGCGCGTCGTAGTGTCCCATTTGCAGTGCGTACATCAGCGACGCGTACCAAATTGTCGGGTCCTGTGTATGTTTTCACAATTCGTCCAAGCGGCCATTTGAGGGGTGGAAGATTGTCTTCTTTGATAATCACCATTGTGTTAGGTTGGACATTGTGGCAGCGTTGCTTCCATTTGTACCGTTGCTGTAGTTGATTTAGATATTCGCTAGACCATCTTCTCCAGAACTCCTGTTTGAGATGAGAAACGAGTTTCCAACGGGTGATGATGTTTGAGTGTTGCGGGGTTGCAGTTGCGTCCAATGTGCTCGTCAGAGGCTCCCCAATGAGCAAGTGACCTGGGGTCAATGCTGTTAGATCATTGGGATTCGTCGATAGTGGTGTTATCGGACGTGAATTCAAAATTGCCTCGATTTCAATGACGGTGGTTTCTAATTCTTCATAGGTCAGCGAAGCTGACGTTAACGTTCGCTGCAAGAGATGCTTGGCTGATTTTACAGCTGCTTCCCATAGGCCGCCAAAGTGTGGGGCTCGGGGAGGGATTAGATGGAAATCAGTGCCGTTTGTGCTGCAAGTTGTTGCTACTTTTCCATCCATCTCTTCACCTTCGAGCATTTTTCGTACTTCTGTGAGTTGGTTTCTGGCGCCCACGAAGTTCGTAGCGTTGTCACAATAAATCTTGCGGCAATGCCCTCGTCGTCCCGTGAACCTTTTGAGTGCTCCAATGAATCCTAGTGTTGTGAGATCACTTACAACTTCTAGATGGGTGGCCTTGGTCGCGAAGCAGCAGAAAACAGCTATGTAACTCTTTTGTGGTCGTTTTCCTCTTATTTTGAAATGCGTCCAAATGGGTCCGCAGAAATCGACCCCAGAGTTCACGAATGGTCTGGTGGGTTGCACACGGTCGGCGGGCAAGTTTCCCATTAATTGCGATAGCATCTTTGGGTTTGCTCTTGTGCAATGAACGCAATGCTGGACAACAGAGCGAGCCAGGATTTTTCCTTTCAGTGGCCAATATTTTTGTCTTGCCATTGCGAGAAGAGTTTGTGGTCCTACATGATGGTTCTCCTTATGTATGTCATTAAGAAGGAGTTTAGTGAACTGATGTCCGTATGGTAGTAGCATAGGGTGCTTAGAATCGAACCCAAGTGTTGATGCTTCTAATCGTCCACCAACTCTCAGGATGTCTCGGTCATCCAGGAATGGAGTTAGACTGCTCAAAGAGCTGTTTTTGCTCACCTCACCATAGCGTTTTATATTTGCAATGTCCTGCATGAAAGGTTGCTCCTGCATTGTTTTTATAATTAATGCTTGAGCTTCATCTAATTCTTCACTGCTTAACGCTTTCCCGTTAATTTCTCCTTGAAACTTTTTCTTCGTATGAGCTATGAAGCGTAAGATATAGGCCATGACACGTTGTAGCTTTCTGAATGAATTCCCATGGTCGATTGCGCTTAAGATACTTGTTGAGCTGGGGGTGACTACTGTTGACAAAGTAGTTCGCTTATGTTCGACTGTGTAATCTGTATCATTGCTTCTGTATGGATTGGGCCATATTGATTCTGCTCCGTGTAGAAACATGGGACCGTAAAACCATAATGTTGACCCGCTTAATTTCTCTGGAGCTAGGCCTCTTGACAATACATCCGCTGGGTTCTCCTTGGAATTCACATGGCGCCATTGGGTGGAAGTGGTGACATCTTGAATTCTAGCCACTCGATTGGCCACAAATGTGTGAAACGATGAGGACATGGAGTTTATCCAAGCCAAGACAATTTCGGAATCGCTCCATAAATAGATGTCCTGATTTGCGATGCTCAAATCTGTGATGATTCTTCGAGACAGGTCAGCTCCCAGTTTTGCTGCGCACAGTTCCAGTCGCGGTAACGTTGTCTGATTTGCAGGGGCTACTCTAGATTTCGCACAGAGTAGTCGAACTGTAATGAGGTCATTCTTATCAACTGATCTCACATATGCAGCAGCTCCATATGCTGAATTGTGAATTTGCGTGCACTTCGGAATTCGATGAGAGAAAACATGTCTAGGAAATCTTATGGTATTCAAGGTTTTCAAGCCCTCACGAAACTTGGTCCATGACGTGTATAATTCCTGGGGCAATGCGGCGTCCCAGTCCAGCTTCAAAGTCCATAACTTCTGGAGAAATAGTTTGGCTACTACCACAACTGGAGCCATTATTCCCAAAGGGTCATATAAATGGGCTATGTCTGAGTACGCTGTTCTCTTAGTAATCCGTCGGCCATCGATCCAGGACGCCTTTATGCTAAGGTCGTCAGTCTTGGGTAGCCAAATCAGACCAACAGTTTTTATATGCTCCTCAACCTTGTTTGCAAAGTCCAACTGTATTTCTTTATCTTCGTGGGCTATATCACGCATTAAGCGTGGATGGTTTGCGCACCACTTTCGTAACTTAAAGCCGGCTGTGTGCAATGATAATTGTAATTGTCGCTGTGTCTCAATGGCGTCTGAGAGATTGTTTGTTCCCGTGAGAACATCGTCTACATAAAAATCATGTTTCAGCACCTTTGAAGCTAGTGGGTGACTTTCGGCGTGGTCGTCTGCTAATTTCTGTAGACATTTCGTGGCCAGATATGGGGCGCTGGTAGTTCCATACGTGACCGTGTTGAGTTGAAAGCATTTGATGCTCTGGCTGGGATCAGCTCTCCACCAAATCAATTGATATTTTCTGTCAGATTGTACCACATTGACTTGCCGGTACATTTTCTCGATGTCGGCGGTGAATACATATCTTGGCAGGCGAAAACGCAATAGGATGGAAAACAGTTCATCTTGTACTATGGGACCCGTGTGTAGGACGTCATTTAGGGATATGTTGGATGATGTTTTGGCTGAAGCGTCGAATACCACTCGGAGTTTCGTCGTGCTACTCTCAGGCTTAGCGATGCAATGATGTGGAAAGAAGTAGTATGGCTTCTCGATTCTAGTTAAGTCGACTTCCTCCATATGTCCTAGCTTTGCGTATTCTTCCATGAAATTGGAATATGCTGTCTTGAGTTCTGAGTCCTTGGAAAGCTTACGTTCCAATGACAGAAACCGTCTATAGGCGATATCCTTTGATTCCCCCAATGCTGTGGAGCTATCTGCAAAAGGCAAACTGACAGCGAAACGGCCGTATTGGTCTCTATAGGTAGTCTGAATGAAGTGTGCTTCACAATTTCTTTCTGCTCTAGTGAAATTGTTCTTATTGGCTCCTTCGGTGTCTTCCAGGCGCCAAAATTTCTCAATCTGCTGATCAAGAGCTTCATCTTCGGTACATATTCCGCACGCTGCTTTACTCTGTGGGACACCATTAGTTTTGCCTGCTATGGCCCACCCGAAAACTGTATTCTGCATTGTTGGTAGCGTTTCTCCCAATTTGATTTGTCCCACCGACAAGATTGAGTAATAGATCTCTGCACCAATGAGGAGGTCTATTGGGCCCGGCTGGTTAAAGTTCGGGTCCGCTAATCTTATGTTGTATGGTACTGGCCATGTTGAAGTGTCTATGGATTTTGCTGGTTGTGGTGAAATGATTTTCGGAAGTACATGAGCTTCAATTCTAACAGCAAATCCACTTATTTTCGACTCTAGTAATATGCTAACTCTGCGTTGAGATTGTTGCTTGCGTTGGCCAATGCCTTCAATATATAGTAACTCGGAAACTCCAGATAGATTCAGTTGTTTTGCCATCTTGTCCGTCATGAAGTTAAGCTGGGAGCCGGAATCCAATATGGCTCTGCATTCCACGCATTTGCCCTGGTTATTGACCAGATTTACCATGACTGTGCTAAGAAATATGTAGCCCTTTGGAGTTTGAAGGCTTTTTGTTGTCAACGAGATTGATTTAAGTTGGTCGTCGAATGATGTGGATTGATTTGATGCTGATTGTGCCATCGTACCTGTCATGTAGTTATTCCTGCTAGGCTGCTGTACTGAGATGGTTGATCTTGGAGGAGGTGTCTCTATATGCAGTAATGTGTTATGTCGTTTAGAGCATTTTGTGCACGTTCTTGATGGAGAAGTGTCGGCCCTGTGTCCGGCCTTAAGGCAATTAACGCAAATGTTTAAATCTTTAATTACGCCGAAGCGTTTGCGTGGCGTTAGTTGAATGAATTTCTGGCAGGCAAAGATTTGATGATTGCCTTTGCACAGAATACATGTTGGTCCAGCCGAGACAGATGTGAAAGACCTGGATGTGGTTGTCCTTTTATGAGGATCTTCCATTGATCCGCCCTTATTTCCTAGAGCTTCCAAAGACTGAAAGCGCATCTCTAAGAAGTTTTGGAAGCCTTTGAGTGATTGCAATGCTCTGGGCTGAGTGAGAGATTGCTCATAGAGCGTGTGTGTTACTCTATCCAATTTCTTGACCAATATGTGCAACAACAGTGGATCCCAATGGCTTGTGTTGATTCCTAAATTCTCTAGACCAAGGAGGCATTCTTGCGTTATGTCGTGTAACGCCTTAATTGCAGGCGCACTCTCATAAGTTACTGTTGTTTGTGACAGTAATTTGTTCAACAGTGCAGTTACCAGCAATCTAATGTTCTCGTAACGTTCCTTAATGATCTTCCATGCAGCAGTGTAGTTTGCATCTGAGATAGTAAGATGTCGCACAAGTTTTTCGGCTTCTCCCGATAAGCTGCTCTTTAAGTACCACATTTTCTGCGAGTCGACCATTGCTTGTTTGTGTACCACTTCGTTGAAGAGGTCGTAAAATGATCGCCACTTCAAATAGTCACCATCGAACTTTGGTAAGACTATTTTCGGAAGCTTCATGATTGAGGTTGCGTTCACCATTGGTGCGGATGCGATGGCGTGCTGACTTAAACTGGCATGCAACTCCAGTAAGACCTTCTGTGTATCCTCCTCTAGACTGAAATATTCTTCAAACTCTGATGCGCTGGGATCTTCAACTGATTCCCATATTGAGTAGTGTAACTGTTGAATATCATCCCAGTATCTCTCAACCGTGCGTATTTTAAGTTGATAGAACTGTTGTGCTTGAGGCTGCTGGGTTGCAGCTGTTATCCCAGTGAGCATTCTGCGCAAGGCATTCATTATTGTTTGCTGCCGTTGCTTTCTTTTGGAGATATTATTGCTGGCGTCAAAAGATGTGCTTATCTTGATGTTACTGCGAGGTTCTTCTACTCGTGGATTTTCTCCAGTTGGCTTCTCTTGTGTTTCTTGTTTTTTGTCATCTAAGGTCGGCTGGTTCCTCTTATCCTCGGCTGTACTACTGGGATTTAGCTTCTTCAGCTCTGTAAGCCTGTCCATGATGTCTCGTCTTGTCTTCTCGTATTTTTGTTTTATGCCGTCATAATAAGCCTTTGCGAAATAGGCATGCTCCAATTTTGCCCCATACACATTTCGAATCTCAGTGTCGACTTCATCAAATTGTTTCCAGAGTTCATCAAGCGTCGTCAACCTTACTTCAAGATACGTTTGGTTCTTTCGTGATGAAGTGTCCTTGCCATAATTGCTAGCAATAGCCTTTATGTCTTCTCCTGTGTTGTGCTGCTGAACTGCGAGCTCATCTAGACTCATGACTAGTGTTTGCGGGTGGTGATTATCTCTTCGGAAGAAATCACGTCGGGGTCACCAAATTTTGATATTGGCTCTTTTGCCTCGATATTGCTGTGCAGAACTTAGGGTGTTACACCGTAAGTAGTGTTGTGGGTGCAGCGGCTCTTAAACCGGTACACCAGAAAGCTGTCGGAGTTACACTGCCTCAAGCAGACTCACTTAAGGTAAAATTAAAAGTCTTGGTTCACTGTATCGTAGCAACTAACTAATTCTTTATTGAAATTCGCTTTTTATAATGTTACAAAAATGCCTAATTAGCTAAATACCAAAAATCACAAATAACTTACCACAGAATGAAAGAATTTCCCTAGTCACAAAGTACGCACGCGCATTCCTTCAATTATCTCACCGGTGTCGACTTTCGTCTGGCTTTATCATTTCAGTCAGAATAATTTTGCTGATATGCAAAATAAAATGCAAAAAGATATACAAGGTGAAACCATGTGAAGATCTTAGAATATGAGACTAGCGAAATTCTTGCTGTGATAAGTTTGTACATGTATGTATATGCGTACTATCTAACTATTTTTTTAATGTTATGTTAATATAGAAAATGTAATGATGAACAGATATTGTACTCAAGGCAAGTGCCGCTTCAGATAGCATAGAGAAATGCTTGAAATATGTGAGCAACAGTGATGAAACAGTGAATATACAACTGGAAGGTAAACGGATAACACCGAAGGAGCGGAAAATAGCTCCAGAGACGGACGAGCTAGATCTTAGGCAAAAGCAGGGAAATACCTTAACCGCGATTCTTCGCACAGGAAAGCAGCAAAGGGATTTTCGTCCTGCAGTAGAAAAGTCTATAGCGTGGCCCAAAGAACTGTGGGGTGAAGAGCAGGTAAGGGTAGCGGTTGAAAGGAAGAACGGACTAGGACATCCTCGCACGGAAGTCCATCTAAATAGCCCCGAAACTGAACCCTCTGCCTCTTTTCTCAAATTTCAGGACACGAAAAGACCAATACGCTTGGAGCCAAGAAGCGAGCAGCTAATAAGAATTCAAGTCTCGAGCGATTCTGAACAATTTGAAAAGTGCAATGAGAAATCTTGCCACCATATAATTCACACTTACTTTTTATAAAAAGTATTTATATGGGCAATTGGTGTGACCTCCATCATTGAACTTCTATGGTAGGCGATCAGAGATAACCATACCGGTGAGACCTCTCTGATCGCTGGGTCGAAAAGTTTAATCATTCTTTTGCACTTAAATGCATTTTTGTAAATTTATTGAAATTATTTTCAATAAATTTAAGTCTGTTAGACGAGAAATCTTCTTCGTGTAATTTCTACTTGGTTTATCCATGTGCCGCCAGGCAAAATGGGGGAACAATCACCCAATTTGAAAAGTGCAATGAGATATCTTGCCACCATATAATTCACACTTACTTTTTATAAAAAGTATTTATATGGGCAATTGGTGTGACCTCCATCATTGAACTTCTATGGTAGGCGATCAAAGATAACCATACCGATGAGACCTCTCTGATCGCTGGGTCGAAAAGTTTAATCATTCTTTTGCACTTAAATGCATTTTTGTAAATTTATTGAAATTATTTTCAATAAATTTAAGTCTGTTAGACGAGAAATCTTCTTCGTATAATTTCTACTTGGTTTATCCATGTGCCGCCAGGCAAAAACGGGGAACAATCACCCAATTTGAAAAGTCCAATGAGAAATCTTGCCACCATATAATTCACACTTACTTTTTATAAAAAGTATTTATATGGGCAATTGGTGTGACCTCCATCATTGAACTTCTATGGTAGGCGATCAGAGATAACCATACCGGTGAGACCTCTCTGATCGCTGGGTCGAAAAGTTTAATCATTCTTTTGCACTTAAATGCATTTTTGTAAATTTATTGAAATTATTTTCAATAAATTTCAGTCTGTTAGACTAGAAGTCTTCTTCGTATAATTTCTACTTGGTTTATCCATGTGCCGCCAGGCAAAAAGGGGGAACAATCACCCAATTTGAAAAGTGCAATGAGAAATCTTGCCACCATATAATTCACACTTACATTTTATAAAAAGTATTTATATGGGCAATTGGTGTGACCTCCATCATTGAACTTCTATGGTAGGCGATCAGAGATAACCATACCGATGAGACCTCTCTGATCACTGGGTCGAAAAGTTTAATCATTCTTTTGCACTTAAATGCATTTTTGTAAATTTATTGAAATTATTTTCAATAAATTTCAGTCTGTTAGACGAGAAATCTTCTTCGTATAATTTCTACTTGGTTTCTCCATGTGCCGCCAGGCAAAAAGGGGGAACAATTATCCAATTTGAAAAGTACAATGAGAAATCTTGCCACCATATAATTCACACTTACTTTTTATAAAAAGTATTTATATGGGCAATTGGTGTGACCTCCATCATTGAACTTCTATGGTAGGCGATCAGAGATAACCATACCGATGAGACCTCTCTGATCGCTGGGTCGAAAAGTTTAATCATTCTTTTGCACTTAAATGCATTTTTGTAAATTTATTGAAATTATTTTCAATAAATTTAAGTCTGTTAGACGAGAAATCTTCTTCGTGTAATTTCTACTTGGTTTATCCATGTGCCGCCAGGCAAAAAGGGGGAACAATCACCCAATTTGAAAAGTGCAATGAGATATTTTGCCACCATATAATTCACACTTACTTTTTATAAAAAGTATTTATATGGGCAATTGGTGTGACCTCCATCATTGAACTTCTATGGTAGGCGATCAGAGATAACCATACCGATGAGACCTCTCTGATCGCTGGGTCGAAAAGTTTAATCATTCTTTTGCACTTAAATGCATTTTTGTAATTTTATTGAAATTATTTTCAATAAATTTCAGTCTGTTAGACGAGAAATCTTCTTCGTATAATTTCTACTTGGTTTATCCATGTGCCGCCAGGCAAAAACGGGGAACAATCACCCAATTTGAAAAGTGCAATGAGAAGTCTTGCCACCATATAATTCACACTTACTTTTTATAAAAAGTATTTATATGGGCAATTGGTGTGACCTCCATCATTGAACTTCTATGGTAGGCGATCAGAGATAACCATACCGATGAGACCTCTCTGATCACTGGGTCGAAAAGTTTAATCATTCTTTTGCACTTAAATGCATTTTTGTAAATTTATTGAAATTATTTTCAATAAATTTCAGTCTGTTAGACGAGAAATCTTCTTCGTATAATTTCTACTTGGTTTATCCATGTGCCGCCAGGCAAAAACGGGGAACAATCACCCAATTTGAAAAGTCCAATGAGAAATCTTGCCACCACATAATTCACACTTACTTTTTATAAAAAGTATTTATATGGGCAATTGGTGTGACCTCCATCATTGAACTTCTATGGTAGGCGATCAGAGATAACCATACCGATGAGACCTCTCTGATCGCTGGGTCGAAAAGTTTAATCATTCTTTTGCACTTAAATGCATTTTTGTAAATTTATTGAAATTATTTTCAATAAATTTCAGTCTGTTAGATGAGAAGTCTTCTTCGTAGAAGAGATATGCCCCGGTGTTTATTGTGGGAATACCTTGATTATGCCCAGTAACAGACAAGCCTTTGTAGAAATTGTCAATGCTAGGACTGAGGCAATCGAAATAAAAAATTTTAAGTCTAAGTTGGAAAGCTTAAATAAGTATTATGATAAGACAGCCAGGCCAGAAGCCATACATGTGGGGGATAAAGTTTTGGTGAAAGATTTAGCTCGAGTGGGGAAGTTATCTTCAATTTTCAAAGGCCCTTATGAAGTAATTTACATTCACAGTCCTGAGAACGTTACCATCCTTCAAGGAAAGAAGCTCAAGAGGATTCACACGAATCGATTGAGGAAATATAATGAATAGTTTCAGCATAAAATTGGATCATTTCAGAAAGACGGAAGCCTAAAAGGAGTGCAGCACGAGGCAATAATTTTGGAATTGGCGGAATTCGACTAATTAATTTATTTAATTTTTTTTTTCTTCCTCTTAGTTTGTTTCTTTCATTACAGAGTATAAACACGTACAAGACCAACAGGGATTCATAAAGAAGATTACACTATGAAGGGCGAGAAGATAGGAAGATAAGGCAGTCGATCTGAAGGAATAGTAAGTATAGTGAAAAAAAAAATATAAGAAAGGTTGAGAAGGAATTAAAATTAAAAGGAAGTAATAAAAAAAAAAAGAGAAAGAGATTAAGACAATTTAAATAAGAAATTTGAAAAAAAAATAATAGATTTAAAGGAGCAATTTGCAAAAGAAGTAAGACATTTAAAAGAGAACTCAAATAACCAAGATTTAAAGAGAAAAATTTAAAATTTAATGTATATAGATATAGAAAAAATAAAAATAAGGGTTTCCATAGACTAGCATAGGGTTTAGTTATCAAGATGAAAGCAGTTATAACGGTAATATTTGCACTCATCACCTTGCTGGAGGCAGAGAAAACAGGGTATAATATCCAACCGATACCCCATACAGGAGTGTAGTTCGAGCATCTTGGAAAAGTCAACTTCTACAATAAGCACTGGACTATCCTGTCCAAAGTGGAAATTCCGGATTTAATAGGGGACATGGAATTTGTAAATAATTGCACTAGCCTAATTACGCAGTTATGTTTGGAGGTGATACACGACGGAATAGTATCCAGGTGCACCATAGCTGCCAAGGAGATAAGAAGTTGGGTGTCGAAAATTAAGAGGCAAAACGAGGAACTGCTACACCATACCCAGAGTGAATCACCACGACGAAGCAGACGTAAAATTTTTGATGGATTAGGATCAGCATTCAAATACCTTTTCGGGACAATGGATCATGCAGACTCAGAAGAGATCCATGCAGCCCTAGATGATCTTAGCGGAAAAGAGAACCGAACCTTCACTCTGTTAAAGGACCAAATAACGGTCATCAAGTCTACATTCGACGTATTTAACGCTACCAGAATACAAGCGGCAGCAAAACGAGAGGAGCTAGGTAACAAAATCTCAGCATTAGTAAAAGCACAACAAGGTCAATATCGTGAATTGTCGGCATTGCAGCTCAGATTAGATATGAGCGAAGTAATTACACTAATGACTCTTCATCTACGAGAAATCAGTGAGATGCAGGAAAATATAATCAGTATGCTGGTCGCTCTGAGTGTCGGAAAGCTACATCCATTGATTATTCACGCTCGGGAAATGAGTGAAATAATGAGCAACGCCACGCGTCAATTGGATTTAGATGAGAAATTCCAGAACTTCGAGTTGTTGACGCAGATTGAAAAAATGAAATCCCTACAAGTAAATCAAGGGATATTGATCCGGATTGAAATTCCACAGCCACAAAGAGTTGCGTTCGATATGCACAAGATATATACAATCCCTGTTACAATAGACGACGCCGGGTATCACATATATGATCTAGATGACGAAATTGTAGCCGCTAACAACCATGAACGGCAGTATGTCCTAATGAGTTATCAGCAGTATCAAGGGTGCCAGCAGCTTTCGACCACCGCCGATCAGCCACAATTTGTTTGTCCACAGTAGGGCCCAACCTTCACAGCAATTGGAGAAAATTGCGCATTAAACCTTTTCCGAAGCTTCAATGTGAACTCGAGAGCATGTAAAGATCGAGTTATACCAAAATGGAACAGTCTAGTTCGAATGATGACGAGGAACCATTGGCTATTTGTGGTATCCGAAAAAAACAAAATTAGAGGTGAACTGCCAAAATTCACCAACTACAATTGGAGAACTATCATCTATAGGGGTGTTATCAAATGAAGAACACTGCCATTTACAGATTGGAGACCTACGGATAGCTGCAGAAGACGACAGCCAGAAAAATATCTCAATTTGGCAGCCGAATCGTTTGGAGTTGCCAGCCTGGAATGACGTAGGCATAGCTAAATCAAATAAGCAGAAAGCGGAAATTATAGAGAGTAAAGAGACTGGGATAAGACTGTTGACAGCCAAGAACTACAACCCAGCATGGAAAGACAATGAGGGCGATATAAAGCGAGTACAGGAAGCCATTAAGAACGAAGAGACTAGCAGAGAATTTATTCCACATCACGTCCACCTAGTAGCTACATCAGCTACCGGGTGTTTATGCATCTTCACCTTAGCAGTACTAGCAGGAGTAGTGTGCCATCTAAAGCGACAAAAAAGTGAACAGACTCGAACGATCATCAGCAAACCATTTACGGGGACGATCCAATCGAGGGTATCCAAGCAAGCAGAAGTCAGTACAGAAGTCATCATTCCAACAACAGCAAACGTGCCAACAGCAAATTTACCTACCGTCGTCGGGAAACAGCTGGTACAATTAGAATAGTAGAGTAATTATTGTACTGTAATAATATAATTAGGGAAATTTTGGGCACCCACAGAAACTAGAATGTTAAGGCTAAGGTTGTAAAAAGTATTAAAATTATTGAAGTTTTTTTTCTTATGATTTGGACAATACTTTTAAAATTGTAATTAAGGTAAAAATGAAAGGAAAACAAAAAGTATTATTAGAGAAAAGATTATTGGCGACGGAATTATTAAAAATTAGAGTACTTATTTAAGATATATCAAGCTTATAGTTTATTGTAACAGAAAATAGGTAGAATAGATAAAAATGTAGAAATACATTTTTCTTTTTTTGTGAGATGTTTGAAGAAGTTATATTGTAAAAAACAAAAAAAAAAACAAAAAAGCAAATGTTAAAATAAGAGGAACGTAAAAAAAAACTAAGAAAACAAAGAAATATAGAAATAAAATTGAATGTGAGAAGCAATAAAAGAAAGTAAAATGTGGAAAAATAAAAACATGGAATACAGAAAGCAAAAAAAAAATGTGAAAAGAAGATAGGAAAGAATATTAAGGAAGAAATAAATGGTGAAAGACAAATCAAATATTAAAAAGAGAAATGTGAAATGATGTAAAATCAAACAATGTTAGAAAAAGGAAATAAGAAAATTTCGAAAGATGTAAAAATGTAATGTACAGAAATGTAATGAAATAATGTAAAGAATCTGAACCGAACGAAGATGAGATATTTTCAGTTTAATTAATTGATTGCATTCTCCAGATCTACTTCCCTGCGGAAACTAGTTTTTCCAAGGGGGGAGGGATGTTATGGCCCAATATGAGGAAGATTCTTCATGCAGCCAAGGGCACATTTTAGGGAAATAATTAGCAATTGCTAAACAGTAACCTCGCATGGTACTGTTCTGCAACTGCCGGTTATTTCGCTGATTAGCTCAACAGCTAGCTACGATGAGCGCTTAGTGGAGCAATCGACGATTACGATAACAATTAACCTCTCGCATGGTAATTGTTATGTAAAGCGATTGTTTATTACTAAGCGACTCAGGTGCTGCAACCGGTAGAACAAACGACAAGGTTGTTTACATCCGCGTTGTGACCAAAGAAAGTACTTCCGAATATCGGGGCATAAAAGACCAATGACTGGTCTGGCGAGTGCCGTTCAGTGTTCAGTCGCATTTTATCTCTTTGGTTTTAAGGTGTCAAGTTCCATCCAGTACGGTTCGGGTTAGCTTTGTTTAATATATTAGGATAGGTCAGTTTTGAGTAAAATAAAGAAGTATATATGTTAAAGTAATCTGAGCGTGTTTTAATTAAAGACTTTTAGTGATCGTGATTAATTATTCGATTTTCCGCTATTTCATTGCATTGGGACACGACAGGTAAATCTGTTGGTAGCTTATAAAATTAGAGAGCAATCGCAAATTTGCCTTTACTCGAAGATTTTATCAACAGGAGTATGATTTAATGCCTACTTTAGACAATAATTTGAAGAAAATATTATAAATTTTACTTGATGTTTACATCATATCATATAGGGATATATGTAGGTATGTACTTATGTGGTGTCTGCATTCTGCAAATCTTAAGAATTTCCGTTAAGAGAAGAATAAATTTGGCGGCAAATTAGTCGTCAAACAACTTTGAAGTAGCAGGTAGTGTAAATTTTTAAGAATTTAAATAACAATAATTAATAATTTTCTTTAAGTGAAGTTTCGAAAAACATGAAAATTAAGAAGTGTGCAGTAGGATGCAGCAGCACGAAACACTTATTTAGTGTACCGATAGCTAATATTTGGTAAGAATACACGTATTATTTATGTATGCTTTTAGTAAAATATTATGTAAAATGCAATTAAATTTCTTTTTAAAACGCATTATGTTTAAAATTAAGAAAAAGATATACCTAATTATAATATCGATGGATGCTTCGATTAAAAATTTTGGTACAGCTTTTTGTTTTAAACTCTTTAGATATCTGCCTGTTCTGGCTTAAGGTAAACATATATGATGGCGTAATCGTTTGTCGTAGTTATGTGTTTAACCATCCTCTATTAAGTTTATATTCGACTTAATCATCTTCTTTCTAATATTATATTTTACTTTATCCACATATTAATTGTTTTAAACTCTGGAAGTTTGTCGACTCATACAGCACATAGGTTTGCTTAAGTCTATGTAAATTAAACATGGACTTTATTGCTTTGTTTAATAATCTAGCATGTAGTTCACTAAGCTAGTTAATTATATTGCAAATAATTATTGGTAGCATAGATGCATTGCAGATTAAGATTCTCGTCTGGCGATTAAAAAACTCCCTTCGCGTGATTCTTTTAAGTGGTGTCACTCTTTTCTTCACATATGTATGTGGGTTGTTGTTTCCAAGTCAGTTTATCATCCATTATCATTCCCAGATATTTTATTGAGTCAACCCTTCAGATATTTTATTGAGTAACCCTTTAATGAATTTTCCTTCCACTTGCAGAACAGTGTCCAACTTTTGCTTGCATCTCTGTTGAAAAATCATGTAGCTTGTTTTCGATGTATTTTTTTGTAAGTTTATTTCCATATAGCCATCTTTTGTATCGTATTATTACCCTCTGTAAACTATCGCCATCTTTCCACTGTAAAGCACCAGCGTATCGTCAGCATATATATAATATTCCGCAACCAACCCAACTTTCATTAAATTTTCGATGTATAGAGAGCAGAGGAGCGGCCCTAAAATTGCGGGAATCCAGTACTCATCATTTGATTATCACTATAACTGTTTTCCACTTTTGTACAACGCTGTCTTCCTTGCAGATGATTTCTTAGAAACTGGTTTGCATTTCCTTTAATTCCCAATTCGCTTAATATTTCTATTAATACATTATGATCTACAATTTCAAGCGCCATCTTCTAATAGTCTAATAACATTATTACCATATATAATACAATATTTTAATCCAATTTTCATTATTTTGTTTGCCGGCTACATGACTGCGCCACCTATCACACAGGAAAGTAGTGGAAGTATGTGAAAAACACTTCAGGAAGGAGATGTTAGGACCCAGGGGGGACGTCTGGTACCATGGGCAATGCCGAATCCGCCCCACGAGGTATAATTTAAAGTATATTTCTTAGATTTTTTTACTTATTTCTTTTACATTTTGTTTTTAATTTATATTCTATTATTTTTTTCCCAATTTCAATATACCTTCTTTTGTTGTCCATTTTTAACATTTTGTTACATTAGACTTTAGATTTTCAGAAAAAACCATCAGACTTGCAGCTTAGTAGGATTGTAGACTTAGATTTAGGTTATTGTACGGGTATAGGTAAGGAAGAGCTTTTTACTGAGCTCCAAGCTTCTCCTATCGCTCTTCCTAAATGCAGTAATTTTTGCGAAGACAACAGTCAGAAAATAGTGAATTTGGCAACTTCATCCACTTCGAAGGATATGCCACAATTCCAGTCAAGTGTAGGCTCAGATAGCATAATAGACAGTAACTATTTATTAGATGAAAGTATAGTTATGAGTATTCACCTATTGAAAACAACAGTAGTCCAATGAGAGTAAGCCGCAATTATTTGGAAGAAAACGATTTTCTAAATATAGTAAGTTCGCGATCTTTTTCCACTCCAAGGACAACCCCAAATCTGCGACTCAGTATAGGCTAAGATAGAGCAATAGAAGATGTAGATATGGACTAGCTTGCGACCGAAACTCCGACTTTGAACACAGCTCCTCCGGAAATAAACAATGATTCTGTGGAAGATTCCCGCAATTATTTGCAAGAAAATTCTTTTGCAAATATAGTAAGTACGGGAACTCCTTCTACTTCAAGAAAAGCATCCCAAACTCTGAAATCTCTATCCCATGCCACACCCCGAAAAGAGAAATTAAGAAAAGAAATAGCTAGATTGAAGAATGAGGCCGTGAAAACAAATAATTTGATAAAACGTCTCCAGAAGGAAAAGAATTCCTCAGAGCACCTCATTAAACGTTGTAACGAGGTTCTTCCCAAAGAATTAGCTGAAATTGTTGAAGCTAATAATAAGAATAAGGGTAAAACGAAGCAGGCCTATCGTTACAGTAATGAAGTGAAAGATACTTCTTTAATGCTTAACTTTTTGTCGCCAAATACATATAAAAATTTCAGTGAGAATATTAGTATTCTACCCTCAAGTAGTACGCTAAAGCGGTTTACTAGAAAGTGGCCTTCATCTCCTGGGAAATGTTATGGTCGTAGCGTATTGCATATAGCAATATGCTACACGTACTGCAGCGTGTATGTCAGCTGCTGTCCATAGCGGAAAGCTTGAACGCACCCCGACCGAGAGAAATGCGCTTCCTCTAGCGAGGTGACATATTGAGTTGACAGTGGGCAAAGAATAAGAAGGCAATAAATCTGTCTTACTTCTCGAAAAGTACGCGCGTGAAAGAAGTCCAGAAAAAAGTAATCATCGAAAATTCTCATCGACATCTTGCCCAAAAAGGAATTTACAAAGGATGCTGAACATTATTGTTGGCCTAAGGATAAGTTACTGAATAAATATCCGTCAGTGTTGCTAATACACCACGTTATTTGGACTATTTATGGATTATTTATGGCATTTGCCACCGATATATAGGATATAATAAAAAAAAAACAGGAAAACAGTTTCGTGATCGTGTTAAAAGTTTACATTTTGCTGGAAGATTTAAACCATAGTTAGCGAATTTCAATTCAGAAAGTAAAACTTCATATGCCCCACAAGAGTTTCAACATAGTGCTGATTTAATACAGTTATGGTGGCGGAATACTTAAAATATGGTATAAACTCAATACATTTTCAAAGGGAAATATATCCTCCTGAGCGTTTTGTGAACATGCAGCAATATGGATTAGCAATTTTAATGTTAAAGGATAGTAAAATCGAAGAATTCTTGAAAAACGTACTCTCTCAAGTTCAAGAATGGTTGTCTAAAAATCTCCTTGAGAAAATATTCATAATTATTACACATGTTCCCACCAAAGAAGTTCTGGAGTGGTGGGATTTTAAAGTACAGACAGAACCGGGCGACAACAGTTCTGGTGATCCGAAGAACCCAATACTTAATAAGGAGTTGAAGCGTATCCAATAGGAGATTCGGGATGTAATGAGACAAATCTCTGCAACTGTTAGTTATTTGCCACTTTTGGATTGCATTTGCGTAGATAAGCTATGCGGGTCCGGCGGCAAAATCCCATGTTATTTCTTATGGAGGTCCAAATTCTCAAAATGGTCCCAAAAGCTCTTCGTAGACGTGGACGAGCATATTTGTGGATGATGACGTCATCAAAGCTCTAGGAAAGCTCTTCGTTAACGTGGACTAGCATAGTTGCGGGTGGTGTTAGGTTTGGCTTGCTAGGTCAGTGTCCTCGGCTCCCTGGCTACATGGTGTCCCCAATCCCCTTCGGCCATTGCCCTATCTGCATGGTTGCTAGGTTAGTGTCCCTTCGGACGTTGCGCCTAGGCTTTGCTTATGACTCGTCTTAACAAGTACACATAACACTGCACAATATGAAAAAAAGTCATAAAAAACAAACGTTGTGCACTCTCGCTACTTCAGTAAGTAGCTGCTGTTTTTATTAAACCTGATTTAGCGCAAAACAAGAACAGCACGTCACATCTCTGTGTGCAATTACGCATTCACCTATTCGCATAATTTTTATATGATATTTGCACAATATCATTGATCTTGCCCAAATCACATTATCATATTTTCTTAACAAATGATATCAATTTCTGAAGTAGGAAGGTAGCGTAAACAAAAAAGCATGAGTTGCAAGAAAAACGAAAAAAAAGCTGAATCAGATTGCCGCTATGTAAACAAGGGGCTCGTGCCGGTAAAAACAGGTTGATGATTTTGTGAACTTGAACTGAAAAAACACGAAATGTAGACCATATTAATTCGAAATGTTTTATTTTTGGAGCTCCTCTTGCAGATCACATATAAATAGGGGGCATTAATTGGGAAAAAACGTGAAATAAATAACGCATACTGCTCACCAAGATTATCTTGGAGGTTTAAAGTCGGCTATCAAGATTTAATTTGCTTTCAGCAACGTTTTGTAGATAAAAAAAAAACTAAAAAATGAAATAATCTGGAATAAGATTTACTTTTGTTATAAAGGTAGCTGCAAATGTTATATACATATGTACATATATATGTGGAGAATTAAAAAGAATAAACTTATTAACTTTATATAAATTTTATTTAAATCTTTTCATAAACACACTTTCTTCTGTGATTTACATTTAATCACCTACTTGTGACTATTCTGGTTTTAAATATAGAAACTGCCTACATCGAAGCTCCATACAAACACGTGTCCAAGTTAATAGGCCTACGTTTAAAAAGATTATCTCAGGGTTAAGAGCCATCAATCTGGTTTTAAATGCACTCTGCTACATTAATTATTTGTAATCGAAAAACTTCAAATTTTTATTACAATTTAACTAACTAGCTTATAAAAGTTTACAAATAATACAAAAAACTACAAATTTTTATTAAAATTTAACTAACTAACTTATAAAAGTTTACAAATAATACAAAAAAAAACTACAAATTTTTATTAAAATTTAACTAACTAACTTATAAAAGTTTACAAATAATACAAAAAACTACAAATTTTTATTACAATTTAACTATCTAGCTTATAAAAGTTTACAAATAATACAAAATTTTACAAATTTTTATTAACAGGTAAAGACATTATTAGCAATAAAGAAGTTTACTTTACGTGAATGGTTAAATTTAGTTTTTCAAAAAAAAAAAAAAAATTAAAACGAATATTTCTTTTATTCTGGAAAGCCTATTTTATAAACAATGTGTTTTGAATCCATAGTGTACTGAACTACCATCTTCTAGAAACCTACGTTTTTCACTTTCGGGTTTATATTTCTGTACGGCATATATTTTGAGAAAGTATGTGGATGTTATCTCTTTAAGAATTGTGTACGAACCACATATTAAAACGGTATCAGTCCCCTCCGGCCTAAACACGATAGCCATTTTTAATGAGGTTGATCAGGACCTTTTATCAATATGTTGATATGATTTAAAAATGGGTTTGCTATTAGGATTTTAAAATAAAACACAGATTTCAACACATTATAAACATTATTTATTTAATATATTAAGCTATTTTACAATATGTTCATATAAACTCATATACTATATTTATTTAAGACGCATTAATCTACACCCATTATACTATAATGACCCCACGGTAACGTCTCATAACTGTTTTTTAATAAATGGCGCTTATCATCAAGCGAACTTAGGACAATTTTTATCTGACTGATGGTGCATACGTCATGTTTTTGACTTCAAATTAAATTTTGGGAAACTATTTTTTCAATATTATTGTTTAGACATTCTATATAATCATCGAAGGTAATTCTATTTTTTATAATATTTCTTTTTATACCTTTGCACTTTTTTGATTTATCTTTACCATCTACCCTGAGTGCATACATTTTAGATCTTAGGCCAACAAACTCAGTCATTATGCGGCCATTGTTTTCATCCTTCATTAAACCCGGCACTTTTTTATTAACGAGGGGGATGCCGCAAATATTATTGGAGGGATAGTCACTGGTATCGAAATGTGTATAGCAATCGCATTTAATAATATTATATAAGTCGAGACAGGTAATTTCATAAATTAGGCTGTCTGTATCCGTATAACAAACAGTACAATTCGAAACAAACTGGGGAATCATGTAATCGTAATGAAATATAAATGGTGGTTTTTGCTAAGTCTAAGATGCACATGCCTACATAGATTGGTTTATTGAAATATATTTCCGATTTATTTAATTCAATAACCACCATTTTCTCATTAAAAATTACTGAGGATTTGAACTCTGGCTTAGAGATTAGGGCTTCAGCTCCATATCGACCTAACCATTTAGTCACCAATTTGACAGTACTGTGCTTCCGAACGTTTTCCATAGTCTTGCCGAACACGGCGTTGTGCATGACCTTGAAAAGATTTTTCTTGAAATCATTCTTAGAAGATGCTCGTAATTGAGTATTTAAATTTATGTAGGATTTTAGCCACTGCGATTGGTTAAACTGGAGTACTCTATGAATTTTAGTTAACTTTAAGCCGTATTTAAGGGCTTGTTTTAAATTCTGGTAATGAATTACATATCTCGTTTTATTGTAAAGGGTGGCCATTAGTTTTTTCTGTTTTGAATTGGGGGCGCTGCAATGCTCGGGGCAGAAATGTAGATCTTTATGAAGATCATGAAGCTCTTGGGGATATTCCAAATCTACTTCTAAAATGTACCCAGTGGATGAATCATCCAGCACATCTTCAACCTTAACGTTGTTCGCGTTATCTACCCACTTGAAGCCACCGTAAGGTAGGGATTGAGACATTGCCCAACCATATTGGTTATTGATATCATAATATTGTAAAACTTTTGATGATATATTTGGATTATAGTCAGCCATATAATATTTATTATTAGCTTTAGAATAACGTTTGGAGCATTGGCTTAGACCTCCCCTTATACCCCGTTCAACAAACATAACCATATCTATATCGGTGAGTAATTCCAAAGTTATATTAGTATGCTTCAACATAGCATCCCAAGTATAACCTGGAAGTGTGAAATAATGAGCGGGATCTAGTCCATATGTTTGGAGGCAACTTGTGCGAAATTGTTCAAAAACATCTGCCAACAGAAGAACATCAGTCTTTAAATATAAATCGGAGTACTCACCCAAATTTTGCATCGAAAACTCATTCCAGACTTTGTGGGCATGTGCATATTCTTCTTGACTAATATTAGAGTCATTAAGTTTATTGTAAAATTGTGATATTGGCGGTAGGGAAGTTTCAGAGAATTTTGAAGAGTCATTAAAATAATCGTAAGGGTAAACTCCCTTACGAGTTAGTAAATTATATTTTGGATTAGTAAAATTTGGGAACTGGGATCTTAAAATGGGTAGCAATGCTAGATATGACGCAAGAGTATCAAGGCTACAATCCATAAAGCGGAAGGAATCAATAAAACGGAATTTGATAGGATATTCATCTAAGCTTTTGTAAACGAAATATATCGTTCTTTATTTTATATTAAGAAGATCAACGCGACCTTCTAAATCAGTTGCAATATTTTTAATTATAAAATGGGAATCGTAACCGTTAAGATTGTGGAAAATTACTGGGATAGTGTGGCTATCCTTAAAATTAATATTACACCCCTCATGTGCCGAGCCCCGATATTTACCTGTTAGGTGACAATGATCACGTACCTTTTTATCATCCTCTGTGAACGGCTTTTCGCAAATATGGCAGAGTGTAGCGCTCTCAAAGAATGCTATTTCCTCAGCAGCCAGCTGATTCATGGGTAGAGGGCAAAGGAAAACGGTTTCCACGTTCTCAGCAAATTGATTTAATTCGCGCACAAACAACTTGATACAATCCACGCCCCGATGAGACTTAAAAAATGATAACGTGGGGTCGTAAGAACATTTAACGTAGTATGCTATACTACAAGGTACATGTTGCTGATACTTATTTTCATTCCTACATTCTACTAACAAACATTCCAAGTCTGCGTATATAACAAATGGAGCTTCTATCTTATTTCTAAAATTCTTAAATTTAAGCTGCTTCTGGTCTTCGGATGGTAGCCGGATCTTGCATTCGTTCAGCAGCTTGCAGTCTTCTAGATGATGCTCTAATGTAGTAGTTGAGTAAAAGAAGTGAAGGCAACGGTCGCAGAAATAGTTCTTTCCCTTATGACTACTAAGTTGCGATGATAATAGTCGGGATAAATTCTTAATCCAAACATGGTGGTATCTGATAGGCTCATAATCCGATTTTTCTTCCTCCTCACCATCTTCGGTAAAGTGGATGTTCTGGATCATAAGTAGGTTTACATGCTTTTCCTTCTTCTCCTTAGTTAAATAAGTCGGTAGAACTTTATAATTTTCTTTGTCCATTTTACCACTCTTTTCCAAAATACATACGTTAATTGAAAGATTGTTTTGTTTTTCAAACCGGGGAATCTGCTTAACGGTCATCGGGAACTGAATACCAGTCAAGTCCAGAACGGTTGTGTAATGAGGATAGGATGACACTCATTTGGCTATGTCTTTATGAGCTGGATGTAGGGCCGATATTACCGCCCAAGCGAAACAAGCATCATCATCATTTCTAATGTTTATACAGGCTTCTTTTCGTTTTATTTCTACAGGCAGGTCAATGTAAGAGGATCCTAGTTGTGGTGTAAACTTGTTGATATTAATGACCAAGTTTATAACTGCAGATAAAGACCACCCACTATCCTTTTCTTGAAACTCTTCCAGTTTTTTCAGAACTGGCTCCTGGATATTTTGCTCAAACCACGCATTCAAGTCTGTGTTATTGTAAATGGGAGCGCTCTTGGTGTTTATGTATTTAAGCTCAAATACCTCTTCTTCACCCTTTACAATTTTAAATTCACCACAAAAGACAGCATTAACTTTAAGCGCCACTTCCGTTTTCAAAGCATTGCTGATACGACGGCGGAATAAAGCGCTGCAATCATCCAAAAATGATGAAGGTTCTTTATGTGCTAAGTTGGTTATTACTCCAGTCCGCAAACGATTTTGAAACGCAGACTGAACATCTTCCCATTTTACTCGGGAAGAAGCCCAATTAGAACGGCGCGAGTTGTGTCCACCACCTGTCATTCCAATATTTTTTAATTGCGTGCGATAACCTTGTACATGACTAATAGCATTTATCCGATTTTGTTTTTCACTCACAGTATTTGCTCTTTTTAAGTGTTTTCGAAGAACGCGCAAATATTTAGAGCAGTCTTTTATACCTTGCACAATTAGTTTATGATTATTTTGCGCACTTACGAAGGCAAACTTAGCCTTTTGAATAAGTTCACTTACCCGCACCATGTTGTGATTCAATGTTAATATAATAATAGTATTGATAATGCAATTATTCTCTTTAATGTATTATTCAAACACTTCTTAAAATAACTGCACTGTATCATAGACACTGAGTGATTGTTAAAATTTTTAGATACATATTCTTTATATAACCACATTTATAACTCTAAGTGTGAATTATATCGGAAAAAAAATTTTACTTAGTTTTATGAACAGCATCAATTTCCTTATTTTTAGTCAAAGTAAAACTGAGTCGACGGTTGCCACAGCCTGAATATTTCCTCCTCTAGTTTCTGCTCATTATATATACCCCAATATATATGAAAAATGAACAAATAGCAACACATTCGATAAAAACCAAATTTAACCATTCACATAAAGTATTGCTAATAATGTCTTTTACTTTACCCTCGAATTCTATAAAACTTTGCAGAAAGCAAATATGAACTTGATAGCTGGGCTTTTAAGCTTGGGATTATTTTATGTACAGTATGCATTATTTATTTTACAAATTATGTTAAGCTTGCTATTTTTAATCTGCAAGATGCGAGCAGAGTGCATTTAAAAACCAACCTGTTTTTACCGGCACGCGCCCCTTGTTTATAACGTCTCGTCACCTTGTTGATTATGCATTAAGCGAGTTTCAATGCATTTGCGAGTTCACGGTCATATCTCTTTTTACGTTTTAAATGCTTGTTTTTAAGCCCCCTGAAGTTCAAGCTTAACATAATTTTTCATATATATTGGCGTATATATAATGAGCAGAAACTAGAGGAGGAAATATTCAGGCTGTGGCAACCGTCGACTCAGTTTTACTTTGACTAAAAATAAGGAAATTGATGCTGTTCATAAAACTAAGTAAAATTTTTTTTCCGATATAATTCACACTTAGAGTTATAAATGTGGTTATATAAAGAATATGTATCTAAAAATGTTAACAATCACTCAGTGTCTATGATACAGTGCAGTTATTTTAAGAGTGTTTGAATAATACATTAAAGAGAATAATTGCATTATCAATACTATGTATTATTATATTAACATTGAATCACAAAATGGTGCGGGTAAGTGAACTTATTCAAAAGGCTAAGTTTGCCTTCGTAAGTGCGCAAAATAATCATAAACTAATTGTGCAAGGTATAAAAGACTGCTCTAAATATTTGCGCGTTCTTCGAAAACACTTAAAAAGAGCAAATACTGTGAGTGAAAAACAAAATCGGATAAATGCTATTAGTCATGTACAAGGTTATCGCACGCAATTAAAAAATATTGGAATGACAGGTGGTGGACACAACTCGCGCCGTTCTAATTGGGCTTCTTCCCGAGTAAAATGGGAAGATGTTCAGTCTGCGTTTCAAAATCGTTTGCGGACTGGAGTAATAACTAACTTAGCACATAAAGAACCTTCATCATTTTTGGATGATTGCAGCGCTTTATTCCGCCGTCGTATCAGCAATGCTTTGAAAACGGAAGTGGCGCTTAAAGTTAATGCTGTCTTTTGTGGTGAATTTAAAATTGTGAAGGGTGAAGAAGAAGTATTTGAGCTTAAATACATAAACACCAAGAGCGCTCCCATTTACAATAACACAGACTTGAATGCGTGGTTTGAGCAAAATATCCAGGAGCCAGTTCTGAAAAAACTGGAAGAGTTATAAACTTGGTCATTAATATCAACAAGTTTACACCACAACTAGGATCCTCTTACATTGACCTGCCTGTAGAAATAAAACGAAAAGAAGCCTGTATAAACATTAGAAATGATGATGATGCTTGTTTCGCTTGGGCGGTAATATCGGCCCTACATCCAGCTCATAAAGACATAGCTAAACGAGTGTCATCCTATCCTCATTACACAACCGTTCTGGACTTGACTGGTATTCAGTTCCCGATGACCGTTAAGCAGATTCCCCGGTTTGAAAAACAAAACAATCTTTCAATTAACGTATATATTTTGGAAAAGAGTGGTAAAATGGACAAAGAAAACTATAAAGTTCTACCGACTTATTTAACTAAGGAGAAGAAGGAAAAGCATGTAAACCTACTTATGATCCAGAACATCTACTTTACCGAAGATGGTGAGGAGGAAGAAAAATCGGATTATGAGCCTATCAGATACCACCATGTTTGGATTAAGAATTTATCCCGGCTATTATCATCGCAACTTAGTAGTCATAAGGGAAAGAACTATTTCTGCGACCGTTGCCTTCACTTCTTTTACTCAACTACTACATTAGAGCATCATCTAGAAGACTGCAAGCTGCTGAACGAATGCAAGATCCGGCTACCATCCGAAGACCAGAAGCAGCTTAAATTTAAGAATTTTAGAAATAAGATAGAAGCTCCATTTGTTATATACGCAGACCTGGAATGTTTGTTAGTAGAATCTAGGAATGAAAATAAGTATCAGCAACATGTACCTTGTAGTATAGCATACTACGTTAAATGTTCTTACGACCCCACGTTATCATTTTTTAAGTCTCATCGGGGCGTGGATTGTATCAAGTTGTTTGTGCGCGAATTAAATCAATTTGCTGAGAACGTGGAAATCGTTTTCCTTTGCCCTCTACCCATGAATCAGCTGGCTGCTGAGGAAATAGCATTCTTTGAAAGCGCTACACTCTGCCATATTTGCGAAAAGCCGTTCACAGAGGATGATAAGAAGGTACGTGATCATTGTCATCTAACAGGTAAATATCGGGGCTCGGCACATGAGGGGTGTAATATTAATTTCAAGGATAGCCACACTATCCCAGTAATTTTCCACAACCTTAGCGGTTACGATTCCCATTTTATAATTAAAAATATTGCAACTGATTTAGAAGGTCGCGTTGATCTTCTTCCTATAAATAAAGAACGATATATTTCGTTTACAAAAACCTTAGATGAATATCCTATCAAATTCCGTTTTATTGATTCCTTCCGCTTTATGGATTGTAGCCTTGATACTCTTGCGTCATACCTAGCATCGCTACCCATTTTAAGATCCCAGTTCACAAATTTTACTAATCGAAAATATAATTTACTAACTCGTAAGGGAGTTTACCCTTACGATTATTTTAATGACTCTTCAAAATTCTCTGAAACTTCCCTACCACCAATATCACAATTTTACAATAAACTTAATGACTCTAATATTAGTCAAGAAGAATATGCACATGCCCACAGTCTGGAATGAGTTTTCGGTGCAAAATTTGAGTGAGTACTCCGATTTATATTTAAAGACTGATGTTCTTCTGTTGGCAGATGTTTTTGAACAATTTCGCACAAGTTGCCTCCAAACATATGGACTAGATCCCGCTCATTATTTCACACTTCCAGGTTATACTTGGGATGCTATGTTGAAGCATACTAATATAACTTTGGAATTACTCACCGATATAGATATGGTTATGTTTGTTGAACGGGGTATAAGGGGAGGTCTAAGCCAATGCTCCAAACGTTATTCTAAAGCTAATAATAAATATTATATGGCTGACTATAATCCAAATATATCATCAAAAGTTTTACAATATTATGATATCAATAACCAATATGGTTGGGCAATGTCTCAATCCCTACCTTACGGTGGCTTCAGGTGGGTAGATAACGCGAACAACGTTAAGGTTGAAGATGTGCTGGATGATTCATCCAGTGGGTACCTTTTAGAAGTAGATTTGGAATATCCCCAAGAGCTTCATGATCTTCATAAAGATCTACCTTTCTGCCCAGAGCATTGCAGCGCCCCCAATTCAAAACAGAAAAAAATAATGGCCACCCTTTACAATAAAACGAGATATGTAATTCATTACCAGAATTTAAAACAAGCCCTTAAATACGGCTTAAAGTTAACTAAAATTCATAGAGTACTCCAGTTTAACCAATCGCAGTGGCTAAAATCCTACATAAATTTAAATACTCAATTACGAGCATCTTCTAAGAATGATTTCAAGAAAAACCTTTTCAAGCTCATGAACAACGCCGTGTTCGGCAAGACTATGGAAAACGTTCGGAAGCACAGTACTGTCAAATTGGTGACTAATTGGTTAGGTCGATATGGAGCTGAAGCCCTAATCTCTAAGCCAGAGTTCAAATCCTCAGTAATTTTTAATGAGAAAATGGTGGTTATTGAACTAAATAAATCGGAAATATATTTCAATAAACCAATCTATGTAGGCATGTGCATCTTAGACTTAGCAAAAACCACCATTTATAAATTTCATTACGATTACATGATTCCCCAGTTTGTTTCGAATTGTACTGTTTGTTATACGGATACAGACAGCCTAATTTATGAAATTACCTGTCTCGACTTATATAATATTATTAAATGCGATTGCTATACACATTTCGATACCAGTGACTATCCCTCCAATAATATTTGCGGCATCCCCCTCGTTAATAAAAAAGTGCCGGGTTTAATGAAGGATGAAAACAATGGCCGCATAATGACTGAGTTTGTTGGCCTAAGATCTAAAATGTATGCACTCAGGGTAGATGGTAAAGATAAATCAAAAAAGTGTAAAGGTATAAAAAGAAATATTATAAAAAATAGAATTACCTTCGATGATTATATAGAATGTCTAAACAATAATATTGAAAAAATAGTTTCCCAAAATTTAATTCGAAGTCAAAAACATGACGTATGAACCATCAGTCAGATAAAAATTGCCCTAAGTTCGCTTGATGATAAGCGCCATTTATTAAAAAACAGTTATGAGACGTTACCGTGGGGTCATTATAGTATAATGGGTGTAGATTAATGCGTCTTAAATAAATATAGTATATGAGTTTATATGAACATATTGTAAAATAGCTTAATATATTAAATAAATAATGTTTATAATGTGTTGAAATCTGTGTTTTATTTTAAAATCCTAATAGCAAACCCATTTTTAAATCATATCAACATATTGATAAAAGGTCCTGATCAACCTCATTAAAAATGGCTATCGTGTTTAGGCCGGAGGGGACTGATACCGTTTTAATATGTGGTTCGTACACAATTCTTAAAGAGATAACATCCACATACTTTCTCAAAATATATGCCGTACAGAAATATAAACCCGAAAGTGAAAAACGTAGGTTTCTAGAAGATGGTAGTTCAGTACACTATGGATTCAAAACACATTGTTTATAAAATAGGCTTTCCGGAATAAAAGAAATATTCGTTTTAATTTTTTTTTTTTTTTTTTTTTTTGAAAAACTAAATTTAACCATTCACGTAAAGTAAACTTCTTTATTGCTAATAATGTCTTTACCTGTTAATAAAAATTTGTAAAATTTTGTATTATTTGTAAACTTTTATAAGTTAGTTAGTTAAATTTTAATAAAAATTTGTAGTTTTTTGTATTATTTGTAAACTTTTATAAGCTAGTTAGTTAAATTGTAAAAAAAATTTGTAGTTTTTCGATTACAAATAATTAATGTAGCAGAGTGCATTTAAAACCAGATTGATGGCTCTTAACCCTGAGATAATCTTTTTAAACGTAGGCCTATTAACTTGGGCACGTGTTTGTATGGAGCTTCGATGTAGGCAGTTTCTATATTTAAAACCAGAATAGTCACAAGTAGGTGATTAAATGTAAATCACAGAAGAAAGTGTGTTTATGAAAAGATTTAAATAAAATTTATATAAAGTTAATAAGTTTATTCTTTTTAATTCTCCACATATATATGTACATATGTATATAACATTTGCAGCTACCTTTTTAACAAAAGTAAATCTTATTCCAGATTATTTCATTTTTTATTTTTTTTTATCTACAAAACGTTGCTGAAAGCAAATTAAATCTTGATAGCCGACTTTAAACCTCCAAGATAATCTTTGTGAGCAGTATGCGTTATTTATTTCACGTTTTTTCCCAATTAATGCCCCCTATTTATTTGTGATCTGCAAGAGGAGCTCCAAAAATAAAACATTTCGAATTAATATGGTCTACATTTCGTGTTTTTTCAGTTCAGGTTCACCAAATCATCAACCTGTTTTTACCGGCACGAGCCCCTTATTTACATAGCGGGAATCTGATTCAGCTTTTTTTTCGTTTTTCTTGCAACTCATGCTTTTTTGTTTACGCTACCTTCCTACTTCAGAAATTGATATCATTTGTTAAGAAAATATGATAATGTGATTTGGGCAAGATCAATGATATTGTGCAAATATCATATAAAAATTATGCGAATAGGTGAATGCGTAATTGCACACAGAGATGTGACGTGCTGTTCTTGTTTTGCGCTAAATCAGGTTTAATAAAAACAGCAGCTACTTACTGAAGTAGCGAGAGTGAACAACGTTTGTTTTTTATGGCTTTTTTTCATATTGTGCAGTGTTATGTGTACTTGTTAAGACGAGTCATAAGCAAAGCCTAGGCGCAACGTCCGAAGGGACACTAACCTAGCAACCATGCAGATAGGGCAATGGCCGAAGGGGATTGGGGACACCATGCAGCCAGGGGGCCGAGGACACTGACCTAGCAAGCCAAACCTAACACCACCCGCAACTACGCTCGTCCACGTCAACGAAGAGCTTTCCTAGAGCTTTGATGACGTCATCATCCACAAATATGCTCGTCCACGTCTACGAAGAGTTTTTGGGACCATTTTGAGAATTTGGACCTCCATAAGAAATAACATGGGATTTTGCCGCCGGACCCGCATAGCTTATCTACTCATTTGTACTTTGGACATACTCATACACACATTGCGCGGCTGCGAAGTGCCTGAAGCGTGGAATGAAACTGAAGCTGTTTTCATACAAAATAGTCAAGCAGTTCAGTTGAGAGCGTTTTCGACGGGATTGCACAAAGTAGATACAGTCGTCAACTATAAAATGAATTTGTAAATTGTTTTAAATTTTAATTTTTATTATAATTACGTTCCGCACTTTCTTATTTAATTTCGTTCAAGATATAAGTGTGGATACAAATGCCGCTGGGCAATATTATTTCAACTCAACAAATCAGTTTGTGATAGAGCTTACAGACAGCAAGTCGAAGCATTAAATTCTAATTTAATTTTTAACTAGATGGCGGATGCTGAAGCGCTTCATCAGGTCATGGAATTTTAACTGTGAGTATTATTGATATATTGCGCTTTTCCTTTGACACATGTACATACTCGGACTTTTGTAGCGACTTGCACTGTAGAACTTTTTCGTCATTGATATTTTTTTCATATATTTACATAGTTTCAATTTAAAGCTATACTTGCACATATATATGTCTGATTTCATGGTATACTTACCTACACATGTATATTGGAATCCTGACCTTTTTGAATTTGTTTTGATTCAATGCTTTATATATAACTAGCTATAGTTAATTTGTTGAATACTACACATTACCGAAAGTACCGAACGGAAAATTAGATCAAAAGCAATTTTTCTAGTTTGATTTAAGTGTATAGTTTTGAACTGGAAGATATGCATATATGTACCTAGTAAGCCTGAAGTATGAGTGAAGTAACAATCTTCAATCACTAAATTATTGCAAAGTAAAGTTTTCGAAGGTAATTTTTTAGAGATTAAGTGTAAAATAATATTGTTTTGTAAAGTACAAGCTCCTATCTTAATTATTCAAATTCTTCAACTTTGTAAGAATTTCAAAACGCTTTTGTTACGTAGAGGTGTTATTCCTAATTACACAAAAGAAAAGTATATTTTAAAGAAATTTTTATTTTCATCAGAATTATAACGTAACTATGAAATTTTGAAAGTTTTAGTTCTTCCTTTACTATCCTGGAGCCCTCTCACGTAGGATGAAGGTTGACTAGGCTCGCCTAGTCTCTCTCTCTCTACAGGTCAATAAGGGACTCTGAAAAATCTTGCTGTAGCATATATTGATAATTGCTACTTAACATGTTCAAAACCCTCTAGAGCGATGGGAAGATTTCAAAGATAATTTTAATAACCTTTTATTGGCAATGGGAGCTGATGAGGCAAAAGAAGCAAAAAAAATTGCGATATTTTTAAATCAAATTGGTGATGAAGTCCGCATAATATACAAAAGTTTTAATTTATCAGCAGAGCAGTGTAAAACTTTGGAAGCCATCTATAAAGCATTCGATAATTACGTGAAAACCAAACAAAATACTCTAATAGCAAGGTCATTTTTTTATAATCGTTTTCGCAAACAAGGTGAAAATGTTGAGGAGTTTCTACTTGACGTTCGTAAATTGGCAAGAAATTGCAACTTTAAAGATGAGTTAGAAATGGTACGAGATCGTCTGATATTTGGTCAACAAAAAATGGATCCCGACTTATATCATAAACTAACCACAACCGAACAGATTGATTATGACAAAGCAGTCTCAATATGTAGGGCTCATTGCAGTAACGCTGTGGAAGCTGGCACATCATCAATCCAGGTGAATGCAATCAATAATAATTCTAACAAATTTAAAAATTTCTCTAAAAATGTAAATATTAAAAGCACAAGTCCTAACCTCAATAAAAACTCTACATGTAATGGCAAAATGAACAAAAGAAATAATACGGAAAAAAATTACTATAAATGTTGTAAATTTTGTGGATCTGGGCACTTAAAAGGCCAATGTATAGCTTATGGAAAATTTTGTTCATTTTGTGGGAAACGGAATCATCTAGAAAAAGTATGCAACAATAAAAAGTATATACAAACAAAAAAAACAATTAAGAGTTAATAACATTAGAGCTTCAATTAATGATCATATAGGAGAAGATTTGGAAGACAGATTCTGTTTTGCATTACAAAGTTGTAAAAATTTTCGAAATAATATGAAAACAATAAATTCTGATAAAACTTTTTATAATTTTAGAGCTGAAGATAAATGGACAGAAACTATAAAAATTGAAAATACAGATGTAAAGCTAAAATTGGATACAGCCTCTGATATATCTGTCATAACAAAGAAAATTTTTAATTACATCAAACAATCTGCATCACGTAAAATAGAAATGGTTCAACCAAACTATATAATTTTTCCATTTGGAGGTGGTGAAATTAAACCATGCGGTGAGTGTATTTTGAAAATATCTTATAAAAATTCAAGTATGACTGAAAAGTTCTTAATAGTCGATCGTGACATATCGCCCATTTTAGGCAAAGATGCATTAGAATCTTTAAAATTAGTAGTTAGAGTTTATAATACTAACTTAAAATTGGAAGATGAACGTTCCATAATTATAAAAAATAATAAAGATATTTTTTCAGGAACAGGAAAATTTCCGGGTAGCTATTCGATTAAATTAATAGAAAATGCAGTTCCTCATGCATCACCCCCACGTCGCATTCCTTTAAAGCTTCAAGAACCCTTAGAACAGAAATTAAAGGAGCTTGTTTCACTTGGGATAATCTCCCCAGTTACAGAACCTCGTTCTTGGGTGTCTAATATTGTTGTTGTTCGAAAGGTAGACGGTTCCATTCGCTTGTGTTTGGATCCTCAATATTTAAATAGAAATGTGCAAAAGGAAAAGTACTTAATACCTACATTAGACGAAATATCGTCAAAGCTTAATTCTGCTAAATACTTCACAGTCCTAGATATCAAGAATGGGTTCTGGCATGTACAGCTTACGCCTGAATCAGCTAAAATTTGCTCTTTTTCGACACCGTTTGGAACTTTTCAATGGAACAGACTTCCATTTGGCTTAACAACAGCTACAGAAGTATTCCAAAGACTTAATGTTCAGAACTTTGGAGATCTTCCTGGTGTACTGATCTATGTCGATGATATTTGCGTCAAGGGCAACACAAAAACGGAACATGATCTAAATTTGAAAAGAGTTCTAGAGAGAGCAAGGGAAAGGGGAATTACATTCAATCCAAATAAATTTCAATACTGTAAGACAAGTATTAAATATTTAGGTTTGCAATTTTCGGAACTAGGAATTGAAATTGACGAGAGTAGGATAGCGAGTATAAAAAACCTACAAGATCCTAAATCAGGAACGGAGCTACAAAAATTTCTAGGACTCGTTAACTTTGTAAGAAATTTTATCCCTAATCTGGCGGAGCTAACAGCTCCACTACGTAATCTCTTAAGAAAGGACATTTTGTTTGTCTGGACAAAAGCCCACTCAGAAGCTATTGATAAAATAAAGGATGTAATTAATAATGCAATTAGGCTTACGCCATTTGATCCAAAGTTGCCGGTAACTATTCAGTGCGATGCGAGCCAAAATAGCATAGGAGTATGCCTCATGCAAAATAAAAAAGTTGTTGCATTTGCAAGTAGATCTCTTTCAGACCGTGAAAAACGATATGCTCAAATAGAAAAAGAGCTTTTAGCAATAAATTACTCAGTGAAAAAATTTTGTTACGTACACCCTGAGTACGTAGACGCTAGCCCGCGGAGACGGTGGGGTTCTTGTGATTCCCTAAACAGGGGTTCTTTAAACTGGTGTCAACCAAAAGGGCGCCACGTGGTCTTTTCGTGACTAGGACAGACCACGAAACCTTAAATGAACACTAACGCACTACAATAACAACTTCTTTGGTATAGGCTTCTTTTAACTTTATTCGTTATAAATCTTATGCACTGCTTAAATCATACCTACATTAAAAAGAAAAGAACTTAAGATGAATATGGTCAGTATTCAACGAGGCGGATCTAATACGGGAAATATACGCTTAACACAACTTCAATAGGTTTAATACGGTAGATTCCAAATGCCTATTAACCTGATTTTGTTCGATTATTTACCTTACTATGATAAGTCGTAATTTAACAAAAACTAAATATCTATGTATATATTGACGCTTGAACATACGCACCACTGTAGCACAGCCAGTCAGCCATACAAAACAAAAGAAAATTGAAATTGTTTAATAGAAAGAGGTACTTATCTTCGCCAAATAAGAAATTATCTTCCGCACATTGCCAGCCGTCTGCCTTTATAACCTCCTGGGTTCCTCTCCTAATTTAAAGAAATCGCCATAGACCGAGCCTCTCCGTTTATGATTTTATGATTATTTTCTTCTTCCTTCTTCTTTTTCTTTTTTTGATTTTGCTGTCCTTAATTGATATTTTAACTTTTCAGCGCTTCTTCCTTTATTGCACCTTTTCCCTTTTTGCTTTGCTTTGACTCGTGGACTTCTTTGTGCGTCCCATTAAGTGACTCAGGCACGAACAAACTTGACAACTGTATCACTCGAGTTTCCAAAAACGAAAGAGACGGGGGCCTGTTTCTTGGCTACCTGCTGCACATGTTCCACTTTTTTGGAGTGTTCCGCATCCGTTCTTTACTGGAGCCGTTCGTTGATGAGTGTGGTTAAGCCCTACAATTGTTCTGTTTGTTATTATGGAACATTAATGGTTATGACACATAAGCGGGGATTAGTTCTATCTCAGTTTGTTTTTTTTTTTTTGTTACACCATGTTATTCATCATTAGTTGTCATCACTCGCGTTGACCATTGATAATTTTTGTACGCGTTGACTATTAATAATTCTTGTAGTTCGAGATATTCCAGCAGGAAGGTTCTTTCGTCGTACCTCTGTATACATCTCCCTGAGGAGGGTTGGTTGACACAAGATGATTTCGTGGCCTATTTACTTATTTGTCTTTCTAATTTCTTTTTATTTGGTTGTCTATAATTTTTAGTGCACTAGGATTATTTTGTTCACGTCTATTTTATTTGGTTTACTTCATTGAAATTGATTTTTTTTTTTTTTTTTTTTTTTTTATTTTAATTCTGTTTTGTACTTTTTAGGTAGTTTAGTTTTCATTAATCTTAATTTTTTTGTGCTTGTTATTATTTCACTTTCTTTTTTTTTCCACTATTCGAGAGGTCCGGACTATTTCAGCAGATCAATGTTATTTACGGAGAAATGGTGTGGATTACAGACCGGCGGACAATGGCAGGAGATTAGGGACTAACAGCCCGGTCCTTACGTTTCCTGCACGGCCATGCTCTCAGCAGTATGTAGTTGCACATGACAGACTATTAATACTATTGCTATTCTAACTTGATTATTTCACAGACAACTATTAACTTATCGTCCCTAAAGCTAGTGTTATTCTAAATACAAATCATATATTCTATATATAACTACCCCGCGTATGGCTTGTTCAAGAGTGGAGTAGAATAACTGTTTTGTTCTTAAGGGGATTTCAACGAACAGATATTGTGAGTCACAACGAAACTGCGAACCGCGGACAATTGTTCTACTCACTTTTGAACAAGCTATGCCTATGGGTTACTAAATTACTGTGTTGATGTTGATCCCGCGACGGATATTTTTTTTTTAGCGGACGCTTTTCGAAAGGAAGAGATATTGTGGACTCCCGAGAAATACAGAGTTGAGGCTGTTCTGTGTTGAGCATGATCCCACGACGGATATTTCTTTTAGCGGACGCTTTTCGAAAGGAAGAGATATTGTGGACTCCCGAGAAATACAGAGTTGAGGCTGTGTTCCACGAATTGTTGCGGTCGTTTCTGTGATTCTGAAATAGAAATTGGGGCAGCATCAAAACTATAAGAATTTTAAAGACACCACTACATGATTGGAACCATCACCTTCGAATTTTAGACCGTAACAATTTCATTACTACATCTACGGACAGCCAACAACAATACAAAATGATCATAAGCCTTTGGTTGCACTTTTACAAAAAGATATAACAAAAGTATCTTCTTCGAAATTACAGAGAATGGTCATGAATTTGTGGAATTATGATATCAAATTAGAATGGATTCCAGAAAAGTTTGCGCATGTCTCAGATTATCTCTCACGCCATTATTTAGAAACAGGTAACACCGAAGAGGATAAGACAGTTTTTGAACATGTCTTAAGCGTTGATATTTCAGACACTTCCCTTGAAAGAATAAAAACAGAAACAGATAAAGATCCTACTCTGAAAATAGTAAAACAGTATTGTCGGGATAGCTGGCCGTCCAATATTAAAAGTTGTCCTGATTCTCTCAAGCCCTGGTACAAAAATAAAGATTCAATCTACCTGGAAGATGAAGAATTGTTTAAAGACGACAAAATCATAATACCAAAATCTTTAATCAAATGGGTGCTTTCTTTATTACACGAGTCCCATTTCGGAGTTAATAAAACACTCACACGAGCCAAAGACACTGTTTTCTGGATAGGTATGTCGGTAGATATATAAAATTTAATCTCTAACTGTCAAACCTGTCAAACTTATCAATCCAAGGTGCAAAAAGAACCCTGCTTATCTCCAAAGTTTCCCCTCACACCTTGGTCTGTAATAGGATGCGATATAGCTGAATATGGAGGCAAATCGTATTTAGTTACGATTGATTATTTCAGTAAGTGGATCGAGGCACAAAGCCTCTGTTCGAAATCAGCTGACTCTATAATAAACTCGTGGATAGAGTTATTTTCTCGTTATGGCTCCCCAGTAACTATTTTTGCAGACAATAACCCTTTTAATTCCATTAAAATATCACGCTTCTTAGCGGAATGGAGCACTAAACTAATAACGAGAAGTCCTGAGTATCCACAAGGGAACGCTTTAGCCGAAAGAGCTGTAGGTATAGTCAAATCAATGCTCAAGAAATCGCACAATAAACAAACATTTTTAACCATGTTGTTAGAATACCGGAATATACCAGTAAAAGACTTACAATATTCTCCAGCTCAATTGCTCAATGCTCGCAGACTCCGTGGAAAATTACCAATAAAGGAAAGTCTTCTTAAGCCAAAAAAACAGCAGGATCTAGAACAAATGTTTCAGAAAAAGGTAGATAACTATAAAAAATATTACAACAAGACTGCAAAACCGCGACAGAACTTTTCAGTAGGTCAAAGAATTTTTATAAGATTTGGGAAAAAAAGGCAACCAGGAATTATTTATAAAATTCTTAGGGATCCACGTTCATATATAGTAAAAGATTCAAATGGAAAATGTTATAGGAGAAATAAGTCATTTATCAGATCTGCTTCCAATTTCAACTACGAAAAAGAAAAATTTAAAACTGTGAATAATGGAAACAGTTCTAAAACCCGAAGTGGAAAAATTTATAATAAAAAGTAAAAACAAGCGTATGGATATGAATTATTCAAATATACATTTGTAACTAATTCAGCTATTAATATTATAATTATTATTAATTTTGTGAATTCTATGAGGGAGAAAAAGATGAACTAAAACTATGTAAAATAGTATTAGCTAATGGATTAGGAAAAATTATTAAATAAGAAAATATGCTATGATTTGAAGAAATATTTAGTATTACTTAAGTGCACAATGATTTGAATGTAACAATTTGATTTTTTGAAAATTAATTATAATCTATTCTCTCAAAGAGGGAAGATGTAGCATATATTGATAATTGCTACTTAACATGTATACACATACACAATTGTACAAGCATTTGAGTTACTATATAACATACATATAGATAACACACACAGTTGTACAAGCAGTAGAATGTATTAGGTTAAGAGATTTTAAGATTAGATTAAATTGTGATTTAGAACAGTAAATATCTGTTTTCATCTGCTCCCATTCACCATACCACACTTGCCCATAGAGTCAGATGGGTGGCTGGGGCAGGCAAGAAGGCAGATCATCTGCGCCTTCGACGATGGATATAGGTAAGTGACGTAAGGGTCCCTTCAGGACCGAATGTGTGCTGGCTTTTGTTTATTAGGCACGAATTTTGTTTTATTATGACTGACGGCAGCGACAGGTTTTTCGTGGAACCTCCCCACACTCCCCGCCAATGAGCCGAGGCGAGCTAGTGTGCCGCCCTGCAGTGAACGCTGTCCGTCGAGTGATCTGTCAGCTCCTGCTGACAGCCTGGACTTTACGTCCGATGTCCATCACTCACTATAGTTACATAACAGAACATGGCGTTCAATTTAAAAGCTATGCGACTTAAGGTTAATCAGGTATCGGATTTCTCCAAGTATTGTGTAATTTGCATCGATGAAATGAGTTTAAAAAGCCAATTGTATTATAATCGAAGCAAAGGAGAAATAGTAGGATTGGAAGATAACGGACGTGTTAAGACCGATAAATTCGCTCGGAGTGCGTTTGTTATTATGGTTCGTGGACTTTCTGAGAACTGGAAGTTTCCATTAGAATATATCTTCGTAAATCCTGCATGACCACCATTAGAAGCCAAAAGATTGATTATTGAAGCTGATGTATTTCGGGGATACGAGGGGGCTCCGTGGTTACAGAGCTGATTCTGTGCTTCCTTCGAACTCGTGATATTTGTTAAAGGGCCGTAGAGAAGGTATTGCTGGATTTAAATATGAAAAAACAACTTTATTGTTCAGTTTACTTTGATTTAAGATACTTTATTTCAACGTTGTAACTGGACTTTATATACAATAAATTGCGATATAGAAAAACTTTTGGTAATTTAATGTTGACGTTCGTTCTCCACGGCTGTAGAAAGTAGAAGGAGGAAGATGGCGATGGCTGCAGAACTTGTGCGTATGACAAATGGACCGAAGTTAGTTGCATTTTAGCTGCTAGCGCCAAATACGATACAAGTGGACAGTAGACTGCAGGGTGCTTCCGATTTCAACATGATGATGCTCGCCTTCTTCTGCTTCAATGCTAGAGGTGAATTCGAAGGTAAGGGTATTAACTTATGGGAGAGGGGGCAAAGAAATACGAAAATAGGACAGGTAGGAAATTCATTTAATGCATTTTTTTTTTTTACTGCACATAGTAAGTTGATCGAGCTACATATAACCAGAAGTGAAACACATATAATTCAATAGCTTAATTTCTTGTATAAATAGTATCAAAATAATGACAATTTACTGTCTTGCACTTGCCGTTTTACAACATACATCTTCTGTGCCATCTTGAATCGGTAAAACACAAATCTTACTTATAGGTCGTTTTAACAAGGAACCTTTCATTTGAACAGTTACAACTCTTACGAGATTATCCTTCCCTGGATGTACTTCAGTTATTTTTCCTATCATCCACTTCAATGGAGGTAACTTATCTTCTTTGAGTAAAACAAGATCACCGACTTGGATGTTTGTCTGAGGGATCAACCATTAGGTCGCTGTTGGAGGCGAGAAAGATATTCTGGGCTCCATCTAGACCAGAAATCCTGTCGGATCTTTTGTATCTTTTGCCATCTTTTAAGGTAGCTAAAATGCACGTTACTGTAATTAGCCTCTGGTGGGGCGAAAAGAGCTTCTCCGATCAAAAAATGACTCGGAGTGAGAATGTCTAAGCCTGACGGATCTTCTGTTAATGGGCAAAGTGGTCGCGAATTTAAGCAGGCCTCGATTTCACACAATACAGTAATGAGTTCTTCATAAGTCACCACTGAGTTACCTAGAACTCGCCTCAGGTGGTATTTTATGGATTTTACGCCTGCCTCCCAGAGACCTCCAAAATGGGGACTGGACGGAGGATTGAAATTCCACTCAATTCCTTCGCTCGCGAACGTCTTGAAAGCTTCTTTATGCCAACCTGCGGACGCCTTGTGTAAGTCTTCTTGGAGCTTTGCCTTAGCTCCAACGAAGTTTTTACCGCAATCAGTGAAGATTCGTTTACAAAACCCTCTTCTTGATATAAATCGACGGAATGATGCCAAGAATGTGTCGGTTGAGAGGTCGCTGGCTGCTTCAATGTGAATAGCTTTGGTGCTTAGGCAAATGAAAATTACAATATATCCCTTGTATGATTTTACGATATTTAGATGAACGAATGAGAAGGGGTCCAGCGTAATCAATACCTGTGTTCGTGAAGGGCCGAGCACAGGAAATGCGTTCACGGGGGGAGCTGTCCCATTAATTGGGAAGTATTATGAGAGCGAAATCTAAAACAAACAACACATTTGTGCACAATTTCTTTAAGATACCTTTGTGCTCGAGGAACCCAGTATCTTTCTCGTAGAACATTCAGCATTAACTGTACTCCTCCATACTTCGTACTTGCATGAATGTCTTCCATTAACAACTCTGTGAAACGATTGCGCGCTGGAAGGATAATCGGATGTCTTTTATCAAATGCTAAAGTTTCTGCATTGGGGAGCCTCCCGCCCACTCCCAAAATACCAGATGAATCGATACAGGGATTTAAAGGTAGTAATGGATCCTTTGGAGATAAATGGCCCTTCGTGGATAAAGCAGTACGCTCTTTGCTATAAGTCCTTTCTTGGATGTATTTAAACCAAAAATTTTTGCCTTTTCATATTCAGACGATGAAATAGGTCCAGACAGGCGATTATTACGAGAGGCTCTACAATTATGTAAGAAACGAAAGCAGTATGCTGTTGCTCTCAACAAATTCTTCAAGGTGGAACAACGTGTCAAACATTCAATCATTACCTGATTCTCATTTATGGATAGAAAGCTTTTGATTATTTTAGCGTCACACGTAGTGTCTGATATGATGACTTCTTCGGAGCTTTTCGGAGATTGTGGAGATAAATAGAGCCATGTAGGACCGTACCACCAATCACGATTACTCATAAAATTGGAGATATCAACTCCTCTAGATGCCTGATCGGCTGGGTTGGCTTTAGTGGATACATGATTCCAATTTTGCATAGGAATACTCTCTAAAATAGTTGTGACACGGTTGGCTACAAACGTTTTCCATCTGTGAGTACCACCTTTTAACCACGCAAGCACAATTTCTGAATCCATCCAAGCTCGTACGCGATTAATAGCGACCTGCATAGCATCGGAGACAACAATCAATAACTGAGACAACAGGAGAGCTCCACACAGCTCCAAACGAGGTACAGAAATAGACTTCGTTGGGGCGACTTTGGTCTTTGCCGCGAGTAGAAATATTTGAACCTTTCCGTTTTTATCTATTGTACGTGAGTAAATTACAGCTGCATATGCTTTCTCCGAGGCGTCGCAGAAACCATGTAACTCTAAGGAAGAGTCATGCTGCGTGTGAATCCATCTAGGAATTCTATGACTGCGTGTCTGGGTCAATGATTTATAATATTCAAGCCATTGCCTTGCCAACTCATCGGGTAGTTTATCATCCCATGAGAACTGGGTGAGCCATAATTGTTGCAAAAATATTTTACCTTTTACAGTTAAAGGGCTGATCCATCCTAAGGGATCAAAAATCTTAGCTATTGATGCTAGGACTTTTCTTTTTGTAATTGGCTGACAGATATCGGTCACATTTATCTCAAAGAGGACGGAATCAGATTTGGGATCCCAACAAATGCCTAGCGCCTTAACCGCATTAAGGGACGTATTGGATCCGCCATGCAAATGCTCGGGGGGAATGCCATTAAGTGTATCTGGGCAATTGGTGGACCATTTATGTAAATGAAATCCCGCTGATTTCAATATGTTGATTAATTGATCCCTTTTCTTTTGAACTTCCTTTAAGTCCTGACCGCCACTTAATATATCATCGACATAGGTTTCTTTTGATAATATAAAGGATGCAAGGGGGTAATTGTTCTTTTCATCTGCTGCTAATTGCAAGAGAGTACGGATAGCTAAAAAAGGGGCACTCGCGGTACCGAAAGTTACTGTTAGGAGTCTATAATCTATAAACGATTCGTTTTCTGTCCTTCGCCACACCACTCGTTGATACTCTGCATGTGCCGGCTGAACGCGAATTTGCTTATACATCTGCTGGATGTCTGCAGTAAACACCACTTTATATTTTCGCCATTGAAGAATAATGGATATGATATCGGGTTGCAAACGCTGGCCCTTCAGCAAAACATCGTTCAGTGACTGACCACTTGACGTCTTTGACGATGCGTCAAATACAACGCGAAGCTTCGTTGTATAACTTGATTCCTTAATCACCGCATGATGAGGAAGATAACACATATACACAGAGCTTGATTCCTGTGGAGTAGGGGGGTGGTGTCTCTCTTGAATAGGATCAATTCTTTCCATGTGATTAAGCTCAATGTATTCCTTCATTACTTCGGTGTAATCATTATGAAACTGAGGGTCATGTTGGAAATGCTTCTCAGCATGAAGCAAGCGTCGGATAGCTGAATACTTGGAAGAACCGACCGCTGGGGGACCGTTATCAAAGTTGGTAAAAGGAAGACTAACTACATATCGACCATCACTGCGGCGACTATGGGTTTCACGAAAGATTTTCTCACACTCTTCTTCTTCTGGAGACATCACGGGCTTTTGGGGTATATTTTCCAATGTCCAATATTTTGATAGTTCCTGGTTTAAAATAACGCGGTTACAGAAACTGGATATAACTGGTTGGCACTGTGACTTAAGTGTTATAGAAGAGCTACCTATAGCGACCCAACCCATCACTGTATTCTATAAAAGGAGCGTTCCGTCTGGAGATTTCTTATTTCCTTCCAAAATGAGCCGGGGGTATACATCTGCGCCTAACAGTATATCTACTTTTTGGGGAATATTAAATTGGGGATCAGCCAGTGATAAGTTTTGTTGAGATATCCACTGAGGGATTGCTAATCTTTGAGAGGGGAGAATACCAGTGAGAGTTCTTAATACAACAGCTGTTTGATCTAATATAAAATTGGAATTTATGCGTGATCGCAGTTTAAATTTTGCCTGGGCTCGAGACTTCCCTGTTTCTACTTGACCCAAGCCAGTGACTCGAGCTTGAATTGGAATCTTTCTTAAACGCAAGCGTTGTACAACGTTTTCGGTTATGAAGCTTGCTTGAGAACCGGGGTCGAGGAGTGCTCGAAATGGCAAAGACTGACCATATGGCGATTCAATTAAAACTATAGCGGTGCTCAGTACTATTTCTTTATTCACTCTGGGAAAATTTGTACAAAAATTATTGACTCTACTTGAGGGTCCGGGATCCTGCATACCATCCTCACAAGGAGCAGAAGCGGGATTACTTGTTGAGTGAGCTTGCAAATGTAACAAAGTATGGTGTCTTTTATTACATTTTCGACAATTTTCTTGGCTATGACAAGTTTTGACAGAGTGGCTATGTGCCAAACAATTAAAACAGAGAGACCTTTTCCATTCTAGTTGATGGACTCATTTGTAGAAACTTAGGACAGGTACGAAGAGTATGCGGTTCATTACACAACCTACACGAATGCTTTACTATATGATATGTTTGAGTCGGGGCTCTTTTTCCACTTGGAGAAGCGGCCTCAAAATTCATACCTTTATATCGAAGGGGTGTTCCAGCAACAACTTCGGCTACACGGAAACGGGATTCTAAAAACTTAAGAAACTGATCTAACTCTGGAAGGTTAGTTGATGAACTAAGAGTTTGCTCCCATGCACGGTGTGTTTCTTGGGGAAGCTTCTGCACGATTATGTGAATAATTAAAGCATCCCAATTTTCAACTTTCAATCCCAGAGCTTTCAAAAATTCTAAGGACTCAGTGGTGGTGTATACTAGTTTCTTTAAACCATTTGTGGTTTCCACATTCTGAGGGGATAAGGAGGTTAAAGCTTTAAGATGGGTGCTCACTAAAACGCGTTTATTTTCGTAGCGTTTACACAAAAGTTCCCATGCGGGTTTATAATTATCGTTAGTAACACTAAATGATCGTAAAAGCACTTCCGCCTCACCAGTTAAACTTGTTTTTAAATAGTGCATTTTTTGCACTGGAGTTAAACTTGAATTACCCCCAACAAGCGAAACAAGCAAAAAGAGATCCATGCCTTGTAATCACCATTAAACTTCTGAAGTGTGATGGGAGGTAGACTAACTGAATGTAAATTATGATTTTTACACCGTTCGAAACTTCCGGTTCCTTGAGGGGATTGCTTTGACTTAACTTTGAATTTTCTGCATTATTTGGCTCTTCAGGATTCTTAGGAGGGTTAGCAGGCACGGCGAAAACTTCCCTTACATCCAAAGGAATTGACAAATATGAACGACAGTAATCGTGTAAATCTCCAAGATACTGATAATATAATTCTTCCTGCGTTTCATATTTGTTTTCCCTTAGAAAAGCAAAATCTAATTTATCGTCCTCTGAACATTTACTTATGACCACTCCATGGTTTTCTTTATATTGTTTCCACAGATCCTGCAACCCTTCTAGTCTACCCGCGAAATAACCATACGTACGCTTGTCTTTCGGTTTTCTTTTCGTCGCTTCAATAAATTTTACTATTTCTTGCCAAAGTTCTTCTTGGCGTTCAATTATTGCTTTCATGTTATAATTATTGAATTCGTACTATTTAAAAAAAAATTAATATTAATAATTATATGACCTTGAATCGGGGTCACGATTTTGGCACGCACTTTGTTAGGTTTATCGTATCAAACGTGAAATAATTTTATTGATTTAAATGTGTTTCTGGTTAATAATTTCAAAAAAAAATATGTATATACTATATGTGTGAAAATATATATATATAAATACTAAAATATAATATATTTATAAAAAACTTCAAAATGCTCTTAATTCTCTTTCATGCATTCAACGAACTGATTGAATTTTCGAAAGAATAATGGAAATGGACTCACCTCACCCCAATGCTTGCGAAATGATTGTTTTGTCTCAATATATATATATATACTCCAATTTTACTTTGCTCGCATTGAAAATTGTGAGCGCTGATAATTCAATTAAAATTGAGCTGCACGTGCACGATGCGTAGAATAAGTTAGTGCGATAATACTTTTATGATCGCTGCTGACTGATAACAGATCTGTTGCACATTTGTTGCGGGTCGATAATTGTATCGAACTTGTAATAAAAATGTGGCTTCAATCCAACGATGGCTTTACCACCGGTCGATAATTATATCGAGACTTGATGTAAAATATGCTTGTAAAACATGTGCCTGTAATCCAATGATGGATCTGCTGCGGGTCGATAATTATATCGAAACTTGTAATCCTTGGCTCAACCAATGGATCTGGCTCGAATGGACCAATGATGTATTTCGGCGATACGAGGGGGCTCCGTGGTTACAGAGCTGATTCTGTGCTTCCTTCGAACTCGTGATATTTGTTAAGGGGCCGTGGAGAAGGTATTGCTGGATTTAAATATGAAAAAACAACTTTATTGTTCAGCTTACTTTGATTTAAGATACTTTATTTCAACGTTGTAACTGGACTTTATATACAATAAATTACGATATAGAAAAACTTTTGGTAATTTAATGTTGACGTTCGTTCTCCACGGCTGTCGAAAGTAGAAGGAGGAAGATGGCGATGGCTGCAGAACTTGTGCGTATGACAAATGGACCGAAGTTAGTTGCATTTTAGCTGCTAGCGCCAAATACGATACAAGTGGACAGTAGACTGCAGGGTGCTTATACATTGCTGAAACTCCAACAGAAGCAGTAAGAGGCTTGAGAGAAATTGGCTTTCATCCCATGGCTTTAGTTAGCGATATGGGTCCAAATTTTCAGGTTTTATCAAAATTGTTAGATACTAGCCTTGAAAAAACCACCTTCACGGTTGACGGACAAGATATGTTTTATTTCTTTGACACTCCTCATTTAGTGAAGCTCGTTAAAAACAATTTTTCGAAATATGATGTTGTTTTTGATGAAGACAAACGTGCTTCATTCAAGGATGTCAACAAATTTTATAAAATGGATAGTGCAAATGAGTTTAGGTTTGCACCAAAATTGACTGACGCTCATATATATCCAAACAACTTTCAGAAAATGAGTGTGAAGAATTCTGCTCAAGCACTAAGCCATTCAGTTGCAGCTGGAGTATATACACTTGTTGCCGGAAAAAAACTCTGTGCAACTGCTTTGGATACGGCAGAATTTATCAAGAGGATTGACTACCTTTTTGAAGTGAGCAGCAAATTGCGTTTTTGAATAAAGCTCGAGATTTTATAGATGGCATTAAGTTCTTAGATAAAGATGACAAAAATGTCACAAATTCTATTAAATGTCTCAAGGGTTGGTCGATAAATATTAAAAGTCTTTCCAGTTTATGGAGTTGCCTTCAAAAGGTAGGATATACTTTTATATTAACAAGAAGAATTAACCTGGACCCACTTGAGAATTTTTTCGGAGCAGTTAGAAAACAGGGGGGCAATAATCGCCATCCTACTCCCTTGCAATTTTCTGAAGCCTTTAAGAAATTGTGGGGAATCAAGTTTTTAGAAATTTCTAAAACAGGCAACTGTGAGAACGAAGACGATTCTGAAGGAACCCCTTTGCTATCCGCGTCATTACCTCTGCCTGATACATCTTGGACCTTAGCAACTTCTCCCATATCTCCGTGTCCTGCAGATCTCCCTACAGATTACAAAGTACTGGACTATGCAGAAGAGAATGCGATAACTTGTGTTGCAGGATATCTTTTCAAGAAATGTAAGGAATGGCATGTGTATCCCACAGCTTTCTCAGCGGAAGGAAATACAAGTGGCCACGTTTTCTTTAAGTTTAAACAGTACGATAACGCCCAACTAGTAATTCCACCAAAAGAGTTTGTAGATTACATAAAACGGTTGGAAGAAAGTTTAAACTCGTCGTTTCAGCAATGTTTATACAGAAGGTATTTCGATTCTTCTATTTTTGATATTCTGTCAAATGTAGAACAATATAAATGTTGCGATCAATTCGACAGCATAAAGCTCTTGTGGTTGTTTATTCGGTTAAGAATTTATTATAAAATTAAATTTTTAAATAGACAGCTAAGAAATCCGGAAAAGAGACATAAACTGATTTCGGTTAGAAATTTATAAAATATTAGTTCATATTTAAATAATGTATAGGCTTTGATTGAATTCAGTTAGAAATTTATAAAACAGTAGCTCATATTTAAGTTAGGTAAGGGTTTTCCAATAAGAGGTGTCATTTTGATATTCAAAGAAAAATGCCATTTTTTGAGATAAATGATCGCATCTTTATTTCATTATAAAGAGGAAGGTATGCCGTTAATAATGGGAAATAACATCAGCCAAATGACCACCACGACCACGCCTACAGGACCATTTTCTTTTCATGAAATTTTCCATAACCAAATCGCAAAGTGGCTGCCCTATGTCCTCGATAGCCTCACGAATTCCATCTTTGAGGTCTCGAATCGACGCTGGGCTGTTGGCGTAGACCTTCTCTTTCACGTGGCCCCAAAGGAAGAAGTCGCAAGATGTTAAGTCATAAGATCTTGGTGGCCAATTGTGATCACCTCTTCGAGACATAACACGGTCCGGAAACTTTTCCCGTAAAAGATCAATGGTTTCGTTGCTTGTATGGCACGTAGCGCCGTCTTGTTGAAAGTAAACGTTGTCCAGATCAATATCATCCAATTCCGGCTATAAAAAATCATTAATCATATGTCGATAGCGCAATCCATTCACCGTAACTGTTGCTCCAGCCTCATTTTCGAAAAAGTAAGGTCCAATGACTCCGCGGGACCATAAACCGCACCAAACACCAACACCAACACGTTGAGGATAGAGAGGCTTTTCAACAATAACTCTTGGGTTATCCGAGCCGAAGATGCGACAATTTTGCTTGTTGACGAAGCCATCGAGGTGGAAATGGGCCTCATAACTCAAGATGAGTTTCCGATATTCCGGATCATTTTCATGCATTTCAAGGACCCAATCAGCAAAGACTCGACATTGTTGATGACCGGCCGGCTTGAGTTCTTGTGTTAACTGAACTTTGTAAGCCTTAACACCCAAGTCTTTATGCAAAATACGGTGTAATGACGTTTGTGGAATGCCTAATTCCAAAGAACGACGAGGAATGGACAAACCAGGGTTTTCTTCAACACTTTCGGCTACAGCAGCAATATTCTCGGCTGTTCTTGAGCGACGTGCACGGGTTTTTTTCTTCACATCACTAGCTTGTCTCGACAGCTCGAATTTTTCTACCAATTTCTGTATTGCGGTCCGACAAGGTGCTTCACGACAACCCAAAAATGTTCGAGTTTTACGAACCGTCTCTGCCACATTTTCACCATTTTTATAGTGAATTTTAATAAATTCAATGCGTTGTTGAATCGTGTATCGTTCCATTTTTATTAATGGCGTAGTTGTCAAATGTCAAAAAATGACCGCTCCAAAAGTGACATCTACCGAAATAGCGGGCTAATTAAAATAACACCTCTTATTGGAAAACCCTTTATATGTAGGCTTTGAATCAATCAATCTGGGACTTCTAGTATATATTCAAATGTATAGGTAATTAGCTGCAAGTCACAAACGTCGAGAAATAGTATTATGCATTCATTTTGTGGTATAAATTTTTGGTGGCTTAGTGGTGGTGTGCTGCACTTACTAACCAACCAATTTATTTTTCTTTATATGAGGCCAGAGTTCTGATTATAAGGTGAGGGGATCCAGAGGAAAATGGAAGCATTTCGGATGCATTCCAACAGCATTCTATGAAAGGTATGGACGTAATACGCTCACAAACGCAGTTCATTTCCTCTAAAGCATTGATATCGCATGACGGGAAGGTATATAAGGTCGCTTGTACAACTTGCCTCTACATGACCTGTAAAGTGAAAGGAAGCCTTCTTTTTTAGTTCTTTGGAAGGTGGGAACAAGCAACCCTACTTCGGAAGGTGAAAAAAACCATTCCTTATTAATTCTTTGGAAGGTGAAAAGAAGCGTTACTTTTAAATTCTTTGGAAGGTGAAGAGAGTAATCCTTTTAAATTCAGTGGAAGCATTCATTCTGCCATTTCATTACGCATGAATTTTCCGGAAGGTTGAAAAAACCGCCCAATTTATACTCTCAAGGTATTTTCACTGAGAGGTAAAGGGAAGAGCTTTTCCTGCTATCTTAGAAAAGGGTAGAAAATAAAATCTGGTACTTAAATGAAAATAATCCATATCTTCTAAAATAATGCACAAATCAGAATATTTTCCATCTGCACTCACTTTTCCTTCATTCATTGTTCTTAGAAGAACAATGAAAATATAGCCGCACAAATTTCTATCTCTTTTGGATAACAACACGAATGAATATATCTATTCATTACCTCTGCCTTCTCTAAACATTCTTTGAAAGATACATAATTCCCCTGACACACCATGATATACACTCGAGACTAGACACGACGTAAAAACCAGTTTATGTATCGAGTGTGTATCAACCCATGGTACATGGAGTTTATGCACGGTTGATACACGTTCTTGAAGCAGCAAAGAAAATTCATCATTTGCATATGATCTATATACACACAAGCTGAGTACATGCGTACATATGTAGTAAAACACTCATGTATCATCCGAGCAAAGTTAACCTAATGACAAGTTAAGAAGCTGTAGAGCAAAATGGGCAAATTTCTGGAGTTTTTTAGAATGAAACAAGTAATTTCGTATACTTTCGTCTTTTGCATGAATGGGGGAAAAAAACTTGGCTATGCACTATAGTAGTGCAACTGAGATAACGAGTTAAAAACAAAAATCGAGAGAACGTAGGATTACCCGAACGATAAAATTTTATTAAATCCCGCAAAATCCTTTCAACCTATTCATAATTATGTACATCAGGTCACACTACCTCCCATTTTTAAGAAAAGGATAAATTTCGCTTTGGCCCAGATGCTGAAAGAAGATGTAAAGTTCCTCTCAAATAAAATTCTCATTTTTCCCGAAAATATCAGAGAATCCAGCAAGAATATCTCCCACTTAATCTCTTCTCAGCAAAACGAATGTAAACAGAAGCGCGTGCTGCTCAATTAGCATAGAAATTACACTAACAAACATTGGCCATATGCTATAAAAAACATTGGCCGATTCTCTCCATTTTTCAGCAAAAACGTGTTTTCACAAAAGCGCGGGAGCATTTTATGAGAGTAAAACGTGAAAACTCCGCCCCTTCTCATTTATTTCCTGAAATGAAACATTTGCCATTCTGTTTCGTTCGTTTTTTATCTTTATTCTTAAAAGTTTTAAAGAGAGTTTGATTTTTTTTTTGATTTTTTTTCTTTCTTTCTTCCTTTTCTTGCCGTGTGCATTTTAAATGTAAAACACTCGGAACTCTCGCAAGCTTTCTAACTTGTCATTAGGTTAACTTTGATCCGAGTTTAAACCCCTGCTCTAAATTGGGCTATACACGAAAATTTTCTAACATTGTGCTAAGAAAACCAGTTTTAAGTACAGTGTATCGAGTGTGTATTATCGTGTGTCACCAGAATAACATGCTCAAAAATGTGATTCATCAACACATTACGCCTCCCTTGTTAAACCAGGTATACGTAAGGTATGTTCATGTACTCATTACTAATGCAATCCAAGTAATGTTGACAGTAAACCTTAACTAAGCCAGGCATTCCCAGGCATTGTAGTGGATACAGCCACAAATTTGATGGTATAACCACGTACAGAAAGCCGATCCTACTTCTGCATAACATGCCGGTCTAGTACCAAATTGATACTGCATCTGCTATAAAAAGTAAAAAATATAACGTGTAACTAATGTAAATTCTACGTGCAAATAGCAGAAAAGGCAGATTTAATGCAGAAATAACAGCGTTGATTTCAAAACACAAAATCTCTTATATCACAGCCAAACTGCACCTAATAAATAAACTGAACATATAGTGTCCTTCATATTATAGCGCAAGAAAATAAAAATTTCAGCGTCACTTCTTTTCTTGCTCTCTTATGAATATAAAAAAAAAAAAACTTTACACACAATAAGCAAAAATGAGTACCGATAAAATGCGAAAATCGTACGAATTTCCAAATAAACTCGTCAAAAATGACATGGAAAACACACGGAATTCCATGCGAAATGCTTAATACAGTTCTTTTAATCTCCTTCTCTGGAGATAAAAATAGAGTACGTGCTACATTAACCAGCTTCGCAATATCATTTTATGCCATAAACATCACTCGAATTGAATTCTACATCAAACAGATTCTGCGGTCTAAATGTACCTCTTATTCTATATTTTTTACTAGATACAAGGAATTGTTTCTAAATTGAGTTATTTAACTTTTTCGGTTTGCATTTTTAGGAATCGAAATTTGGTGTGCCCGTCACATTAGTCTGAAATACACTTGCAAAGTACAGCAAGGCAAAACGGTAGTATAGGCAGTATTAGAGGATATGAGGAATTGATTCATTCTCGTGGCTGGTAGATACCGAGGAATGCAACTCCAAACCTATCATCTGTATATGCCTCAATAATCACAGTGGACAAAACTCTTCAAATGCGTGTGTTTGAAAATTCAAGCCTGTCTAGAAGGAGAGTGTTAGAAGACCGAACAGTTCCTGTGCGTTTGTCCGACCTTTGCCAGGTACAAAATACACATTTTTGCATTTGCAAAATTTAAAGAAGTGTGCTGTAGTGAGAAAGAAAAGTGAAGCAGGTACTTGGAACAAGAAAAAGTTTTGTATATAGATGATAGAAGAAATGTTGGGGTGTTATCTCACGTGCAGGATGTTCAACAAAATCATCAAGGTTAATTACTTTCATATCTTTCATCGAAAGGCACAACTCTACATACATGCAAACATCTTTATCAAAGTTCATGTAAAACACATCCGTAATTTACCAACGTCTTCCAAATCATACAATCAGAAAACTCCGATATTATGTCCTATTCTAGCAGGGAAACGAAATTTTAAAAATCTAACAAACTCAATGAGATTCCTTGATGTGTTGAACGCTGCATATTAAGGCGCAAATAGGATACAACAAACGGCAAGTCCTACTGTATATACATAATTTGTTGTCCCAAAATCAAAAGTGACGGATTTTATTAAAAAAAATTCAGTCGATTGCCTATTAATAGAGATTTGTCATCTTATTCTTGCCGTACATCCACAATCTAATGAAATGCTGGAAAGATTTAATAGAACCCTTTTAGTGTTATAAGAAAATTATCATCAACCTATTGATTGAAATTGCCTTGCAATTATACAGATGTCCGCTTTATTTTTATTGATCTTCTTTGCCAAATATCTTGCCTTCGATTTAAGCGTATTCATAGAGCACTTTCCATCCCACATAGAAATTAGAACTCCATTATCTAACAAAAACATAGCGCGGATCTAATGAATCGAAATGGCCAGCAGAAGCAAACTTAAAATCTTAACCGAACTATCAAAAGCTGTCAGAGCTGCAAAAAAAAAAAAAATCAAACAAACAGTTGACGCTATCACCTTTAAGCGCATCAAGGTTAAGGCGAAGAGCTTTTGGACATTTTATTCATCTTTGTCCCTCAGTTTTTTTTTACTCATGCTCTTTACCACTGACATATATACAATGGACTGCTGATGCTACAAAAATTGCTTACATTATTTGACATTATTATGGGATCAATTTTCTATAGTTCTCTCTTTTTGGTTTAACTACTTTTTTTCGCTGAACTATAAGTAATAAGTTCTATACAAAATCTACCATAGTCCAGTTTCAGTTCAGTGGTTTTCCAAATGAATATATAGAAAAGAAATAGATGGCAATATATTATTTGTAATCCTTTCTCTGTCCCCCATACGTACTTTTAGGGACAGGCAGAAAAAAATTGCGTAAATTTATTTCTTTAAAACTCAAGTTTAAAAAATATTTGATGTTGTAGAATATAAGCTTCCAAGAATAGAAATAATTTCGAATTCAGCTGTAATTTGCTGAACTTTTAATATGAATATTAAAACGAAAGTAAGACTTGAAATTAAGATAATTGTCACACCCTGCCAACAAAAGTGGACCCATATGAAATAGAAAATCAGGCAGTCCATGTTATATATGTCAGTGCTCTTTACAGGCGTCTGTGAATAAAGAAATTGCGAACACATGTATAATTTTCAAAACTCCAAAAATTTCCGCTTATAGAGCTGGAAATACTTTATCTTATTCATACTTCGCATGACACTGTACACCTTCAGAAAAATACAAAGAAAGACTTGTTTAAAATGTAAAATAAAATTAAAATTATGGTTGTGTCTGGAGATAGATTTAGTTCAGTTTAGACTCTAGAGCAGGGTTTCTTAAACTATGGGTCGCGACCCCAAATGGGGTCGCTTAGCAAAATCTTGAGGGTTAAATAAATATAAATTTGCAACTTTTTGTGAGATTTTTAATTTTGTATCTTTGTATGTTTTTAAACATATTCTAAAACTATATTTTTTCATATGTATATAGTTTATTGTTACCTAATCAGTAAATTATCACAAATTATTTATATTTTTTGGGTTGCGAAAACAAATCATAATCATAAATGGGGTCGTGAATGAAAAAAGTTTAAGAAGCCCTGCTCTAGAGGATGAAATAGCTTTCTACATAAAATAAGTTTTTCTCTGTATATAAATATATATAAAAGATTTACTGTCTTTCTAAAATAGAATATGTTTTATTATCATCAAATAAAAAAAAAAAGAAAAAGAAATATAATAATAAAAATTATAGAAACATGGAAAATAAAAATAAATATTTTATTCATTAAATAACAATAATTTATTAACTTTTAAAAGTTGACTTATTTCAATGACCAAAAATAAAATGAACGAAGAATTAAAGTACTAAGAGTTTTTTATGAATCGAAGAAAAGATTCCTAAAAATATATTCAACCTAACTTCTAAAGTACAGATAGCTTATCAAAGGATTCAGTCATAAAACGGAAGGAATCGATGAATCTGAATTTGATATGACTGCCTTCAATGTGCTTGGTGAACGAAATGCATCTTTCTTTATTTAATGGTAGGAGATCCATTTTCCCAAAAATGGCTGTAGCTATATCCTTTATAATGAAGTGGGCATCATATCCAGATAAATTGTGAAAAATGACTGGAACTATGGAGCAATCTTGATACATGAGGTTACATGCATTGTTTGTTTGTTTCCTGTTAAAAGAAATTATGAAAATATGAATGGAAATATGATTCTCAGTATTTACCTGTTAAGTGACAATGGCCTCGGACTCGTTCCTCATCGGTTGCAAACGTTTTTTCACATATATGGCAGCAATATTTTCCATATGCGAACGCCGTTCCTCTTTAGTCAGCGTGTCGTGTCCCTAGCAATAAAAACACTCCGTTTTCAACAAATGCACTACTTTTATTTTATTTACAGATCTTACTAACTTAATCTTAACTTTTAACTTAATCTAACTTTTACCGCCGACCCAACGCTGGTTAATTGTAACCCGAACTGACCACACCAATTCATCTCGAAAACTTGCACACGGAAATCGGAAGTAGAACATGGCCCTCAATTAATTATGATGCGGTAATATTCTACAACCGATGACGAAAACTACTGGGCAATGTCACCGATAGCAAGCAGCTGTGCTGTTGTAAACAAAACGCTGTAAACTGCCGCTGTAATGTAAACAATCATCACATTATTTAGCAATAAGCGGACACCTTACTGTGCGAAGTAATATGTTCCGCTATTGCTTGCTACTTTACTACCGGTACACCTGCCATTCTCTTGCTTCCGTGTACCAGCAGACTGGGCCACAACATCCCTCCCCCCTGGAAAAAACTAGTTCCTAGAGGAACTAGGTCCGGTGTGTTCATTTAAGGCATCCAATCAAAAGCTGTTGGACTTACATTTTTTTTTTAAGTAAATTTAATTTAATTTATACCTTAATACAACTATAGCTTGCCTGACAATTTTGTTTTAATCTACGTCTTTACATAATTTTTGTTTTTTTTTTACAATTACAACTCTTTCTCTTAGACTATATACACGTACTTTACATATTCGTTTTATTGAATTTTTTTTTTGTTTACATACATTCATTTTCACTTCATTTCGGTTCTTCTTTTTTTTTTACAAACGCCTCTATGTAATACATACTCTTATCTCTTATATTCCTTGTAACGAATTTTATTTATTTATTTTAATTATTCACATTTTTCTTCCTTGAAGTTCTTACACAATATAAATTTTTCCTTTTAAACACATTTTCATCAATATAATTTACTACATTTCAGTTCATTTCTTTTTCAACACATTATTTTCTTAATGCATACATCCTATTGTTAGTGCATTCGTATATTCCTATAACAAAATATTGATCAAAGATTTTATTTTCATACATAATTTTTTTTTTACATACAGATTTGACTTTCCATACTTAATTAACAAACAATTCTTGTCACTAACAAGTTATATCTATTTATGTACACAGTTTTAGTTTACAATTTTACCTATCCATTTACATAACTACCATTAATTAAAGAAAGGCTAAGTAGTACCAAATTGAGAGGAACAAAAAACAAAACAAAAAAGTAAGCTCTACTTATTTATTATTATGATTCTTGAGTAAAATGAACACATAATGATAAATAAAGATATTAGTTTTATATACATAGTATACTAGCCCTACGGTGGGGAACTTATATACTTCAGCTGCATCAGTTCTTTCCCTCTGATCTTAGGTAAGTTTATAGTGGGTTGTTGTTGGTACTATCACTTGTATGTATTCTGGGTTAGTGGGTTGCTCCTTTTTCGTGATCTGGATTATTTAAGCTGATTTCAGTGTCAGAGGTGCTATAGATAGTTTATTGGGTCATGCTGCTACTTTACTTAATTCTTCCATTTTTTATTCACTTTTAATATAGTTGAACGATTTTACGCTTTTTAACATGAAGTTCAAGTTAAGTCAGAGCTAACAAGCGCTCTTCTGCCTTAAGAGATGTTTCCAAATTTCTACTGCAAGTGAATTTGCGCTGCACCTTCAACTTCTTTTGTAATATTTCCAGCATAGTACATATTTATACCTTGTAATGCCAAATTCTGCGATTCGCATGTCAACAACTTTTTCATCGGAGTTATCAATACTATATTAGCATTTTGATTCTCATTAAATCGTCCATTCCGATCTTAGTTCCACCATAACATTTTCGGCGACATTTATATACTTCAACATGCAATAAGAACACGTATAATGGCTTTCTCTAATTTTATTACACAAAAAAAACGAGGTTTTAAGAAGATATTTTTTGTCCAGAAGATAACACTGTAGCATTATTCTAGATTAATTAGTTGCCATAAGGTGAATTGATAATAAATATTATTTATCTTTTATTGATTTTCTTTCTGGCACGATGGAGTTCTCTCAATTATATTGAGAGTCCACCCGTACTTCAAGAAATATTTTTTTTTGTAAATTTCATAATTGTAATACTGTATATATGTATGTTCAGTACATGTATTATATTACAAAGCTCTCAACATTAAAATGTAGTCTAGTATCTCCGTAATATTTACCAATTGTTGTCTTGTTTAGCAGGCTTCACTTCCAAATTTCACATCCATATCTATACTAGTTAAATAGTCCAGGGCTCCATAAAATATCGCTTTCTTCTCTTTCTACTGGTTTCGTCTGAGTACCGTTTTTTCTCTCTGTTACCGTAGTTACTTCCATCGTTGTGCTACTAAGGCTTAAACTGGTACTAATACTACACTAGGTTTATTTTCTTTTGACCTACATATTTTCAATTTTTCTTAGCTGCTAAGCCTTAAGGTATCTTATTATAGTAATCATTATTGTTATTTATTTATACATTGCGTTTTGTAAACATTATGTTTTTCTCATATTTTCATTACTCTTTTGTTGTTATCTTTCTTTCCTACTTTCTAGTTTTCGATCTTTACCTTTAAGTATTTGTTAATTAGATATTTTCATATATTTCTTACTGCGCTAACTTTTCTTTTCTATTTCTTGCCGTTTTTTTTTTTATTACATTATATACTTTTATTCATTTACTTCCAAAGAATAAATCGTCTAACCTATCCAGTCCAATCTTGATTACATATTTTTTTTAATGATTTGAAAGGAAATTTTACTATAAGGAGGTATCATTTTTATACCCTAGATGAAATCATAGGGGTATACTAAGTTTGTCATTCCGTTTGTAACACCTCGAAATAATGATGGTAGGGCAAAACGGATTGGACACCCATTCATAATATGAAAAGTTATTTCGATTTTTGCATGTCCGTCCGTCCGTCTGTCCGTCTGTGCGCACGATAACTCGAGAACGCGTATACTTAGAGAGCTGAAATTTTGTACACAGACTTTAAAAAAAAAAGTAAAATTAAGTTCGAAAATGAGCCAAATCGGGCAACTCCTTCGTGGGGTTGCCATATAAAAATTTCGTTTTCCGCTATATATTTGTACACTGCCTGAGAACGCGTCGACGTAGAGAGCTGAAATTTCGCACATGATGTTTTTACTACATTAGCAAATAAAATGTCAAAAATTGACTAAATCGGGCAACTCCTTCTTGGTGTTGCCATATAAAAATTTCGGTTTTTTTACGTATACTTTGAAAACGATCAGTCCAAGACATTTTTATGGTACTAAAAACTTCTGCAGAATACGAAATCCTATAAAATTGGTTATAATCATTTTGTCTGTGCGACAAACCGTTCTAGAAATATATGCGAAAAACAACTTCAAAATCAATACTTGAATAGATCGGTGACCATGCGAAATTTAATACGGGCATTCATCTAGGGTATCCTAAGAATTGGTCTTAGACCAATTCTAGCTTTTTTACTTGTTCATTTTGTTTTTGCCATCTGGCTCCTTATGTATTTTTATTTTCACGAATTTCTTACCCATTTGTTTTTTTTTTTAATTGCCTTACCTTGTTGGTTTGGTCCGCTCTCCAATAAGACACTGATTAGAATATACTTAGACCTCAGTGCATCTCCTTTCATGACCTGTAAGTTTGTAAAACTCTGTAATTGAAATTTAAAGTTTAAATAATCCGCCCCTCAAAACTCTTCCAAAATGTGAAGGCCCCTGCGTACCTCGACCTAGCGACACATTTCTCGGACACCTACGAACACTTACCTCAGAAGATGGCATTGAACTAGCGGTAGAAGTAGAATTTGCAACATAAATGGAGTTTCGGTCACATACTTTCTTTCTGCCTTGATGTAACTCTGTCGTATCCGCCTTACTACTACATCCCTGAAATTTTGACTTACATTTTTGCAGAATCCCCTGGGCTTTCCGTAGTTGTAGATAAAAATTATTCCTACCCTCATAGTGCCATGCAGATCGCTCAGAATACTTACGAAATCCATGTTGTTCACACGAAGAAATCGGGGCTTTTATAGGATAAGCTCTAAGATTAGTGATTGTATGTCCATCATCCAGCCTATTTCCACTGTGGCCATTATATTTATATAGCCTCCTCCTCTCATTAAATTCTTTGTTTCTAATATCAAGCCTCATATTTTCGTGAGCTGTAGTCAAGGTTTTCTCCCATGTTGGCATCGTAATTGGGTCATCTAATGTAGGTACACTTTTCACTCCGTGTCGTGAAATTTTGTCAACATTAGGTGCTTGCTTTTCCCATTTGGAGTATTGATCACTAGCGCCTGATGTGATGATTTCTGGCGTGTTGATTTTAATATCTGCTATTCTGGTCTGATACGGTCTTTCTTGGCTGATATTTTGCCAAGCTGTATATTCAACTTGTGCACAAGCTGCGACATTTCCACAAGTGGTATTTTCTTCCTTACTATTGCCGGTGCCTTGTATCCACAGTTTCATGTTTACGCAGTCAGCAATAGCTCTGTTGTTGAGAAAATCCATTCCCAGTATACCGTCGGGTGGAATTGAGTCCATATCATTAATGGCATTAAATTTGCAAGTATGCTGACTGTTGTCTATCTGCAACTTCGCCTCACAGGTGCCTATAGAGCTCCTAGTGGACCCGAACAGTCCTCCAATTTGAATTTTTTTGATATGTTTGTATAGGCGTAGTCCTTTTCATCCTATTAACTTTGATTATGCTACATGAAGATCCAGTATCTATTAAAAGCCTTAACTTACCTTGTAATGCTATATCCGATAGAACCGTGATGATAAACTTATTCTGGGAATGTATTTTTTCACTGGCCTTTTCTGCTAAGTATTTCTTCAAGCAGTTCGCTGTATAGTGATCCCGTGTTCGGCAAAATTGGCAGTAAAGTTCCTGCCCTCCTGGATGGATTTTTTCAACAACGCCTTCTTTAATGTCTGCAACTCTGACGACATGATGTAATCGGCAATTGGACGTTTCATGCCCATATTGCTGGCATTCTGCACAGAAGGGTAGCTTGTGACACTCTCTCGCGAAATGTCCTTGCTGGCCGCACTTGAGGCAATGGCTGAGTCTGCGTCTAGGATATCCTCTGTACGATTCTGTGTGAATTGGCTTGAACGAAGAGAAAGGATTTTGGTGAGGTGCAGGTACATCTCCGTCAAAGTAGGAGCTGTTCCCTCCTTCCTGTGATAAACCTTTATTGCTTGGTACCCTGAGCTGAAGTCTTATCGCATCCTTTTCGTAGAACTCAGCTTCTGCTCGCACCGCCTTCAAGGAGTCAAACGTTTGTCCTGTAAGGTGCGTCCGTATAACCTGATTCCATACTCCAGCTTTAAATGTTGCTATCGCTCTGCTTCCAAATCCGCCAGTGATCCTCCATCTTTACCTGGGTACTTTGCAGAAACAGCACTTTTAATCTGATCCAACAGTTCCTTCATTTTGTTCGCAAACTCTCGGATCCCTTCTTCTGGCCTTTGTCGACATGCTAATAACTCTGTCCGTAGCTCACTGAACGATATCCGTGGCATATAAGCGGCTTTGATTGACTTTTGTAATGCTTCCAAGTCCTTTGGCTCTTCAAAGCTTATCATGTAGTAAGCATCGTCTGTCAGTCGATATTTCACACACTTCATAAAGATGCCTTGCTCTGCGGTTTCCAGCCGGTCGTATAGATCTTTACAATAACTCAGAAAACGATGTACTTCATTCGCTAGTTTTGGAGACCTTTCTCCGGAAAACGTCGAGACGTATTGTAGCGTTCTGCCCTCACGCTGGTTTTCGTTCTTTTCTGTTTTCTTTTATCAAAAAAAAAATTCCTTTTGCTTCCTTCTTCTTCTTCTCTTCTTTTAATTTTTTTTTTATATTATTGTCCATTTTCTTGTAGTTTCATTACAATTTCCTGAGTACCTGAAAAGGGGCAAAAGTTTTGTTAACTTTCGGAAGGTAGCCCTATGCTACCCTTCCATACGAAGATTTAAATACACCTGAAAAGAGGCAAAAGTTATTTAACTTCGAAAAAGGAAAAAGGGGTAAGAGGTTACATATTCGTGAAAAGCAGCCTGATGCCGCTCTTCCGTATGGTGCATATCCGCCCGAGAAAAATTATGAGTTGTGCAAAACGCGCACAAATCACAATCTTTCACAGCATACCCCGAGCCACATACCTGAAAGCCTGCAAAAGAAAGAAAATAGCAACAACAAAAATATTTTCAAGCGAAAAATTCTAAAATGTGCAGAACGCGCACAAATTGGAATTTTTCGTTTGAATATCACCGCTACTCACCAACATCCAGGAGACGAAAAACGGCAATTCGCCTAACCGTAAAATATCGCGTGATATCCAACACAGAATAGACCACTGCACGACCGACCGAAAAATGCCAAGAAAAATCTACACAAAATATTCGGTAGCAACGATTTCGCCGAAAATAATACACGCACACCCGTTCATACAGCGGGCAGAAATCTCGATTGCAGCCGGAACGAACGAAAGTGGATCGTTTTTCGTTGTTCGGTAACTGCGCCAGGGCAGGCAGGCAGTTGATTCGAAGTTCTGAACGGGTGTTCGAACCAAATTGATTCGAATATATTTTCATAAATAGAAAATTTCTAAAAGAAAAAACCCTGAAAACAAAGCATGAAAATTTTTATAAAATTAAATCTAATTTCATCACTCAATCAGAACACAGATACATAACCAAACAAAGCCAGGTATTTATCATCTATATAACGTATTGCATAAATGCAATATAAGAGTATAGCCTCATTGAGCAGATTAAATTAAAATCATGTCATCTGTTTAAATTCGTACTAAAAAACAATTCCTGAAAAGGGAACATATTAAAATATACCATACTAAAATTAAGTTCTGAAAAGAAAATAAATTCAATCTAATTACAATTTTCCTAAAAATAGGTAAAAGAAAAGCATGTGTTGTCATGTAGCATACAATGCATGGCACAAATACAATCATCAATTTGCAACTCTATCATTACCATTATTACAAGTACCATCCAACGGATATTTTTTCTCTACGTGATAGAGAGAACATTTTTTCAAATATAATTTAATTTAACACAGCAGCATGTGAAGCTCTAAGTTTCTTGTTGCTATGCATTTTTGTTCGTTGCTAGGCAAATTTTATCGCCAGTTCCGTAAGATCACAGCTGCACTGCCAATTCTTGTAATCATGCGCCGCTGGTACTCTATCAGTGGTGTCGTGTGCAAGCAAGGGCTATATAAACGACAAGCTGACTGATCTCGATCTCTTTTTGTACTTGGCATCGCTTGGGGTAAGTTGGCTAGTTAGGGACTAACATTTATATCGGGTATCGACTGATATATAACTTTTAACTTAACAAAACACTTTATTTCTGGTCTCGACGGAAATAAAGAATCTTGGTTCGGGTCTCGAATGAAGTTAAGATATTTACTAACACTCACTTTAAGTCGGGTCTCGACTGACTTAAAGAATATTATCTCGGGTCTCGACTGAGATAATCTTTTACTAACCAATTACTTTATTTCTGGTCTCGACGGAAATAAAGAATCTTGCTTCGGGTCTCGACTGAAGTTAAGATATTTACTAACATTCACTTTAAGTCGGGTCTCGACTGACTTAAAGAATATTATCTCGGGTCTCGACTGAGATAATCTTTTACTAACCAAACACTTTATTTCTGGTCTCGGCGGAAATAAAGAATCTTGCTTCGGGTCTCGACTGAAGTTAAGATATTTACTAACACTCACTTTAAGTCGGGTCTCGACTGGCTTAAAGAATATTATCTCGGGTCTCGACTGAGATAATCTTTTACTAACAAACCACTTTATTTCTGGTCTCGACGGAAATAAAGAATCTTGCTTCGGGTCTCGACTGAAGTTAAGATAATTTTACTAACATTAACACTTTATTTCTGGTCTCGACGGAAATAAAGAATTGTTCTAACAAAATATTAGAACAAAGGGTCTTAACATTAGCTTAAAGCCAATTTCCTCAAGTGCCAAGGTGGAGATCGGTGAGTACCAGTCACTTGTAACATTTTAATACTTATTCATATATCTATTTGACTATATTTTAACTTATGTATATCTATATTATACATCTCATGTGCTCATATATTTTACATATATTTTTATTACATTTTTTGACGATCTTATATTACAACTTGGTGCTAATAAGTGTTTTCAGTGTGATACAAAAATCTCAGACCCAAACTTATGTATAGACATTTGTCTCAACATATCTATTTCTGAAAATCGTATATCATTAATCGGTGTCAATTAGTGTGTTTTCTAGTGTGTGTTGATCTCTGACCCAACAGTTTATATAATCCTGTGTTAATACGATTGCTCAAGTTATTTAAGCTAAGTAAGTGTGCCAGTGTTTTGAAGTTAAGTTATTTTAACTTTGCTCTATATTAACCCTATATTGAATATCTATTTATATATTTATTATAAACAATCCTGTAAGTGTGTTTCCCTAAACGTTTGAATCGTTGACCTGAAAACTTGATACATAATCTGATCTTAATATAAATAGTGGGCAGTCTTAAAATATCAGTGCAGAATTTACTTGAAAGTTAAAATAAAGTGAATAGTGTTGATTCGTTGTTAAGAAATAAACCACTGATCTTGATCCAAATTTACCAGTGCATTCATTTCAGTCACTTAATCAAATTTGCGTGTACGTTCTATTAACGAACAGTACAACGGGTGCGGTCAAAAGTTGAGTGCGCAGCTCATTCCGGGAATTATAAAGTAATATAAAAGATAATTGTTTTGAGAAACGTTTTTTTTGCTTTTTGTTTAGCGCGAAAGAAGAATCACGGGTTGAGTTATACGTCGTGCGAATGTGAAAATCGCGATTACCTGTTCACCCGCGTATTCTCATATCATCACGCAGTCGCCGATTTATAATTTACCTGGAAAAGAAGAAATTTTAAATTAGTGCGTTTGGCATATGGAATTTGGATTTTCTCTTATTACCAATTAAAGCACCGAATCTTCTGGATATTTCCACATAGTAGTGATCGTGTTGTGAACAGTTTTCCTGTAAAGAAAAGGAAACATTAATAATGGTGCTCGTTATTTAATTTGGTAGAAATTTTATTACCTGAAAAATGATTTATGTAACATTCCACATAGTTTGTGAATTTCTATATAATTGTGCGATAATTTTCCTGAAAAGAAAAGAAATTTTATTAGTGCGTTTGTGATCAAAAATTTGTTGGATTTTCAATATTACCTATTAGATTTAAAATGTAGAGGAATTTCCATATAGTTGTGCGATAATTTTCCTGAAAAGAAAAAAAAATTTATTAGTGCGTTTGTGATCAAGAATTTGGATTTTCTATATTACCTATTAAATTGGAAATGAAGAGAAATTTCCACATAGTTGTGCGATAATTTTCCTGAAAAAAAAAAGAAATTTTATTAGTGCGTTTGTGATAAAGAATTTGGATTTTCTATATTACCTATTAGATTTAAAATGCAGAGGAATTTCCATATAGTTGTGCGATAATTTTGCTGAAAAGAAAAGAAATTTTATTAGTGCGTTTGTGATCAAGAATTTGGATTTTCAATATTACCTATTAGATTTATATATCGTTGTGCGATAACCTTCCTGAAAAAGAAAAAGAAATTTATTAGTGCGTTTGTGATCAAGAATTTGGATTTTCTATATTACCTATTAAATTACCGAATTTCTTTTTGATTTTTTTTCACATCGTTTGATTGCGCGGTGAACAGTTTCCCTGTAAAGAAAAGGGAACATTAATAATGGTGCTTGTTATTTAATTCATGAGAAATTTTAGTACCTGAAAGGACGTTCATATACTATTGCGCCGAAGCGGTGTTGTTGTGATCTGTCTGTTAAAGCAAACTCTTTTGTTTGCCTGTTAAAATGGTAGATTGAAGTGATTCACCTTAACCTTGTTGCTGTGCATTCGGTGTTTCACCGATTACACGAAACTCATAAATCTGAAAGCAAATTAATTATTAATATCCCGGGCTACTCGGTTCTTGTACCGGCAGCAATAGCGACTAAGAAATATTTTAAATAAAAACGCAACTATTGTCCAAAAACGAATGACAAATTTTATTAAATTTAATGTCACTTATATATACAAGTTATAATCTAAGCACCTGTACTTCATAAAAAGTGCTGACTCAATTCACACCACACAACTTTCCCAGCAAATTCTAGCAAGCTTGCTACCCAGGCAAAGTTTTGATAATTTACCTGGGATCATGTTGCGTCTGGCGATCGGTGAGAAAATTATGTGGCGTAACTTGAGTAATGCAATTGCGAATAAAATATAAATTTTAAACTAAAGAAATTCGGGATTTAAAAATGCAATTTGCAGTTTTATACATTCCTCCCGCCTTGAGCTCTGGCTCAAAACAATAATCTTATGATCTATGGATGTACTGTTTTCATGTATACATGTGTCAAATGATTCAAACTGAAGTAGCTTAGATTGTTACTTAAACCTATACGAAAATTTCAAATGTTGGTTGCGATACCGCTCTGGCTAATGGGTTACGTTCTGTCTGATTGGTGAGTAGTGTTCTCTTCTTTGGTACAGGTATTTCTTGTTGGGTTTGACAACCTTTAGCAGAATTGCTTTGATTAGCTTGATTAACCAGTAGCCTCCGGCTATTATGATGATAATTAGTCCAGTATATGCAACTGTATATTGATGAACGTCATGACTGGTGGTATGGGGTGGCAGCGTAGCATTTATGTTGAGATTCTTGATTCTCTCTCGTAGATCTTCGATGTATTTACTTATATTTTTTACTGGTGTTGGTTGGTAAGTTATTGGAGGAGGTGTAATATTCAAATGAATGAAGTCGATAAGTTTCTTTAGTGGCGTAAATCCACCCTTTAAATTATTTGAAAAGACATTGTGTCCATGAATAGTGGTGTGTTCATCCCTTATTACACAATTGGACTGTAATGTTATAATTCCAGATCCCTCTATGGTCTTCTGTTCGACATTACCCTTACAAATGACGTTGATCGTGGCAGGAGTATGTCTCACATATATCCATTTGTTGACATTTAACAGTTGAATCCACCGTGGTGTCTTACTAATAGCGGTGGCGGAACAAGCGATCTCGAATGGTCCATGACTGAGAACACTGAGTTCACAGGAGCTAGTGTTTGCTCCCTTATTGTAAATGGGGTGTTGTTGTTTACAAATGAATGCCCCGTCGTACGTAACGCAGCCCGTTAAATCATTCTCGGATAAGGGATAGTACTGATCCCGATGTAGACTAATGATTAGGAATTTTTCTATTGATCCTATCATCATGAGCTCGTTGTTTGACACAAATGTAGTAGTTCGAATTCTTCGTGCGAAAGCAGCGGAAGTTTTATACGAAATATCATCTGATCCACGCTTATTCGACTTTCGACACTCATCAAGCTGTATATCTTTAACAGGTTTTCTGGACGTGACGGTAATCGAAGGGTAGTAGGGATATTTTCTTGTATTAATGTGAGTTGTTCCGATAGTTGTTTTTGGCTTAATAACTGTGGATTTATTTTGCCATGATGGGTATCTATAATCACATCTAACAAGTTAGACTGAATCCTCTGGTATTTGTTTAGAACTAGCGTCAATTGCAGTGCCAATGCCATAAACGATTGTGTTGCTCTTTGTTGATTCAACTCGGTGTTTGTTAATGTTATGCAATTGAGCAATAGATTGATTGAGAAACTTGTCGAAGTGCCTTAGTTGAGCCACCGTAGCCTCTTGTGATCGTTGTACGAGGTTGACTGTTGAATCTAAGATAGATGTATGATTCTTCATCAGCGCCATAAGGTGCACATAATTTTCCTTCAGGTCCTCTATGATTTGTGACATGTGGTTAGCATATTCAGAATCCAACACTCCGAATAATGCATTAGCTACGTTACCCACAATATTCAAAGCACCTCTCCTAGTTCGTGACCTACTCTGGTGTAAGAGTAACTCATTGTTACTTGTGATTTCCTCCAATGCGGCTTTAAATTGTTCCATGATGGGACCACACTGATCCCATTCCTTCATCAAGTTACAACCTTCTTGGAGCCTTTCTACACCTCGGCTAATAGTATTTAACTCGGCCCATAATGTGCTAGTATTGTAGTAGATCACCAAGTTCCATTCATTTGACACCAGTTGAGTATTCCCCAAATTTTCAAAATATAATCCTGGCGGCGTATCGAATGGTTTGATCTGAATTTGTCCCATGATTGGCAAGATTAAACATGTAAGTAGGGTCAGACACATAGCTTACTTGGAGATGTCGTCGTTATATCATATTCTCTCAATCTTTTTGTTGCGGTAGATTCTACGCAGTCTGTCTCAGACTCTAGAGGTAAGGGAGCCAACTTATGTATAGGTCTTCTTATAACTCCCTTGGATGTTTTGATATCCGCAACTCGTACCAAACCATCTTCACCCATGATGACCCTTTCAATTCGTCCTAAATGCCATCCTGCAGGAGGGAGATTGTCTTCCTTCACTATCACCATCATTCCGGGTTGTGCGTTTGTACATTGTTGCTTCCACTTATAGCGATGCTGTAGTTCGCTGAGGTATTCTCTGGACCATCTATACCAGAACTGGTTTTTCAAATGGTTTACCAGTTTCCACCTCTGGTGCAGTCCTATGTTTAGCGGCCGTGCTTGGGGGTCGGTGATTGCCGTCGCCGGTTCACCAATCAGAAAGTGACCTGGTGTAAGTGCCGCAAAGTCATATGGGTAGGATGACATTGGTGTTAGAGGACGTGAATTTAAAATTGCTTCAATCTCAACATTAGCGTTTCTAATTCTTCGTAGGTTAAGTTGGCGGTTTCGAGGTTTGGTCGCAGTAGATGCTTGGCTGATTTAACAGCAGCTTCCCACAAGCCTCCAAAGTGTGGCGCTCTGGGCGGTATGAAATGAAACTCAATAGCCCTAATACTGCAAAAACCCTGTATCTGCTCTTGTGATTTTTGATCATACATGCTGGTGCTCAATTCCTGGAGCTTGTTTTTGGCACCGACGAAATTTGTAGCATTGTCACAGTATAAGTTACGACAATTACCTCTTCTACCTATGAAGCGTTTAAGCGCTCCTATGAAAGCTTCTGTAGTTAAATGTGTTACTATCTCAAAATGAATAGCCTTTGTCGCAAAGCAGCAGAACATAGCAACATAAGATTTTTGTGGTCGTTTTCCTCGAAGTTTGTAGCGCGTCCAACAGGGTCCAAAAAAATCCACTCCGGAATTTATAAACGGTCGCGCTGTCTGTACTCGATGTTCAGGAAGGTTTCCCATAAATTGTGATAGCATTTTCGGCTTAGCCCGCGCGCAGCGCACGCACCTCTGAACTATGGCTCGTGCTATACTTTTGCCCTTAATGGGCCAAAATCTTTGGCGGGTTATAGCTAGCAGTGCTTGTGGCGCGACATGAAGGTGGTTAACATGAAGATTGGTCATCAGTAGACGCGTGACGTTATGAGCGTATGGTAATAAAATCGGATGCTTAGCATCATATGACATATTTGCGGCCTCCAGTCTTCCTCCAACGCGTAACAATCCCGCTTCATCTGAAAATGGGCTAAGGCTACTTAATGGGCTGCTGGTGCTAATGTGGCCTGAATGTTCTAGTTCCCTTTGCTCAGTTGGAAATTCTTCGTCCTGTGCCTTTTTTATCATTACAGTAAGCGCCTCATATAATTCTATAGTGGTGGGTTTGCGATTTAGGCATCGATTTTTCTCTTTCTTGCGAGTGTTTGAGATGAATCTCCGAATATATGCGATTATCCTCTGCCATCTATCGAATGTATTTTGATGATCTATCAAATCCATAAAATGTGGAGTATCACTAACTGTTGCCAGTATCGCCTTGATTTCCCTTTTCTCTAAGCTCGTCTGCGTGCGTTTGTAGGGTGCTGGCCATCCGTCTTCTGCACCATGTAGAAACAGTGGGCCGTAAAACCATAATGAGTTGGCCGCTAGCTTTTCTGGTGGGACTCCTCTCGACACGATATCCGCTGGGTTGTGCCTAGAACCTACATGTCTCCATTGCTCTTGTGTGGGTAATTCTTGTATTGTCGCAATTCTGTTGGCTACAAAGGTATGGTACGAGGCTGCTGCCGAGTAAATCCATGCAATTACGATTTCTGAATCGGTCCAATAAAAAGTTTTTACTTCTGGTAACTGCAGATCTCGAAGAAGCCGGTGAACCAGTTCAGCCATTAGTTTTGCTGCACATAACTCAAGTCTGGGGACAGTAAGTGTCTTTAATGGTGCGACTCTGGATTTGGCGCACAGGAGATTTACTCGTATTACCCCACCACTACCGATCGATCGTAAATAGACTGCGGCTCCGTAAGCCTTCTCTGAGGCGTCCGCAAAGGCATGTAATTGTATGGATTTTGCTAGTTTACCCTTGAACATGTGTCTCGGGATTCTTATAACATCAAGGGCCTTGAGGTTATTCCGAAATTGCAGCCATTTCGTATGCAGCTCCATTGGAAGAGCTGCGTCCCAATCTAGCTTTATTTGCCACAATTGTTGTAGGAAGATTTTTGCCATTACAACTACCTTGTCACTCTCCAGCCAATGGCCTTTAACTCGTAACTCGTCCATTTGAGGTGCCCAATTCAGTCCTAATGTATTGATTTTCTCATCACTATTGTCGAAAAGATCCAGTTGAATTGCGCGATCTTCGGAAGGGACGGTTTTCAAAAGTTCCTTGTGATTGGCGCACCATTTTCTCAGCTTAAAGCCTGCTGTTTGAAGCAGAGCGTTTGATTGACCTTGCGCTTCTAATGCTTCATGAAGTCTATCGCATCCCGTCATTAAGTCATCCATATAAAAATCTCGCCTTAATATCGTTGCTCCCCGAAGCCACTGCTCCATTCCTTGTTCGGCGAGACGTTGTAGACATTTGGTTGCTAAGTATGGCGCGGAAGTCGTACCATAAGTAACGGTGTTCAGCTGATAGGATCTGATTGGTTCCTTAGGACTTTCTCTCCAAAGCACTAATTGGTATTTCCGATCATTTTCCGATACCAAGAATTGCCGGTATATCTTCTCAATATCTGCCGTGAAGACGTATCGTGGTAAGCGAAATCTTAATAGGATGGTAAACAGGTCATCCTGAATGGTGGGACCGTTGGTTAGCAGGTCGTTTAATGACACGTTCGATGATGTCTTGGCAGAGGCATCAAAGACTACCCTTAGTTTGGTCGTCGTGCTGTTGGGTTTTAAGATGTAGTGATGTAGGGTTCACCTCACTCATGTGGTTCAAATGTAAATACTAATTCATAAATTCGATGTACTGCGACTGTATTTCGGGATTTCTCGCAAGTCTTCGTTCTATGGCTAGAAGGCGACGAATTGCAATATCACTCGATTCTCCCAATCTACTGGGTTTTTCTTGGAATGGTAGTCTAACCATAAATCGACCCTCTGCATTTCTTTTCACTGTCGGATTAAAAAACGATTCACATTTCATCTCTTGTTGTGACAAATTTGATCGTGTTCAGTGTTCAGTCTACTTCCTCTATTTACCGGAACCTTTCGACTGTCTTATTGAGGTCTGCTTCTTCTGAACATATGCCGCAAGCAGCAATTGGGGAGTAGGTTTGATTCGTCCTTCCTGCTACAATCCAGCCCAATATGGTATTTTGCAGCGTGGGTAAATTTGGACCCAGCTTTATTTGTCCTATGGCCAATAATTGAAAGAAGGACTCTGCTCCAATAAGTAGATCAATTCTGTCTGGTCGATTGAACGCAGGATCAGCTAATTGGATGTTGTTTGGTATGGTCCATCTCGACACATCCAGTAACTGGCTTGGTTGATAAGATATGATACGGTCGAGCACAAATGCCTCTAGTCTTATTGAGAACCCATTGACCCTTGAGTTTAGCTGGATGTTGATTCTTCTTTTGCTCTGCTGCTGACCTTTACCAATGCCTTGAATTCCTAAGGAAGCAGGGTAGGTCGCCTTCCCGAGTTTCTTGACTACTTTCTCCGTGATCAGGTTTACTTGTGAGCCGGAGTCAAGAATAGCTCGACATTCCACTACTCTTCCATTTTCGTCTATAAGCTCAACTAGTGCAGTACCAAGCAGGACATATCCCTTGGATTGAGGTTCCACCAAGGCCGTTAAACTCAATGGGGCCGTCTTACTGGGTGGAGACCAGCTGGATTCTGCTAGTCTAGTAGTCGACGGTTTTTCCGATGCATTCTCTTGTCTGATAGTTTGATCTATGTGAACCAATGTGTTATGCCTTTTGGTACACTTATTACAACCCTTCAATGTGCATCGAGAAACATGGTGACCTTTCTTTAAGCAATTCTGGCATATGTTGTGCGCATTTATTAACATCAACCGATTATTCGGCGTCATCTTTAAAAAGGTCTGGCACCGCAAGAGTGGGTGACTGGCCGTGCAGGCTACACAACCTTGGCTTGGAGTAACCATCGATGTTAAGGTTGATGTTTTGAACAAGACTGGTTTTCTAGTTCCTTCTTCCGCTCCACTGCCCTTATTGCTCAAGGCTTCTAGCGACTGAAAACGCATCTCTAAGAAGGCTAGGAAATTCTTCATGGTCTGTAATTCCTTAGGATTCGATAGACCTTGTTCGTAAAGCGAGTGTGTAGTTCTATCCAGCTTTTTGTATAAAATGTGTAGTAGAAGTGAGTCCCAATGGGCTGTTTCTAGACGCAAGTTTTCTAACCCAAGTAAACACTCCTTGGTGGTGTCATGCATTGTTTTTATGAATGTGGCTGACGGGGCCTCTGTTGCACGTGACGGTTGATGCAGTAGTTTATTAATTAGTGATGCAGCCAATAGCCTGGGGTTCTCGTACCTTTCCTTCAGCATTTTCCATGCCGCAAGATAATTGTCTTCGGATAGGGTGAAATGTCGTAACAATTTTTCGGCCTCTCCTATTAAGTACGTCTTGAGGTACCACATCTTTTGGCAACTGGCTATAGGTTGATTGTGGACCATTTGTGTGAATAAATCTACGAATTGGCGCCACTTGGAATAATCTCCATCGAACTTGGGTAGAGTTATCTTCGGTAATTTCAGCATTGTAGATGGGTTAGCAGCCATCATGGTCTGTGATTGCGCGGAGCTGCTAACTGGTTGATGTAGCTCTTCTAGCTTGATTGAGAGCCGCATAATTAATTCTTGTACCCTCTCTTCTAATTGTATGTATTCTTCCAGGCTATATTCCATTAAGGTAGGGTCAGTTGCAAATTCCCACAAGTCATGGTTGTAGTTTTCAATTTGAGCCCAGTATTTATTTACTGCCTTTATCTTGATCTCATAAAATGTTTTTGTTACATCAGTGAAGTCAGTTTGCTCCAGGTTATCAAGGAGTCGCAGCAAGGTTTGAGTTACCGCTTGTTGTCTTTTCCAAATTCTGTTACCTTCGGAATCATTAGCCTTTGATAATACCGGAGGCCTTTTGGATTCATAATTTTTGGGTATGGCCCCTTTGGTGGCATCTGTTTTATCTGCATCTGACTTGCCAGCCCTTGCGTCAACTGACAGATCTCTCGATGATGGTTCTTTAATCGATTTAGACTGCTGATGTTGACTGGCTGTACTAGTGTCATTTGGCGCACTAATATTCGTACTGCATGGTGATAATGGTACTCTCCCAGTATCGACTTGCTGTGATGCCCCATTTAGGTCATCGGCTTCCTGGAATTGGTTTATTATTGTAGATAAATATTGCCTGAACTCTTCGTAGATTGTTTCTATCTTGTGGTAGAAATCCGTAGTGAAATATGCATGGTCTAGCGGCGGTGAAGGTAAGCCTCGGATCTCTTGGTCAGTAGCTTCGAAACGTGACCATGCTGCATCCAGACGTGCGAGTCTTTCTTCGTAGTAGATATACGTTTTCCTGCCCACAGGATCCTTCTTATAGTTGGCTAGAATGTTTTGGATCTCCTTGCCCTGAACACCTTGGGTGGCAGCCAAAGGGTCCATTGCCTTCTTAATCTTCGGTGGCATCCTTCCTGGTATAATGGCTCAGCAGAATGCGCTTTGCTTATATAGGATATCTTCTATTGAGCGTGATTGAGCGTGCTGAATCACGTCCGGGTCACCAAATGTTAAAGCAAACTCTTTTCTTTGCCTGTTAAAATGGTAGGCTGAAGTGATTCACCTCAACCTTGTTGCTGTGCATTCGGTGTTTCACCGATTACACGAAACTCATAAATCTGAAAGCAAATTAATTGTTAATATCCCGGGCTACTCGGTTCTTGTACCGGCAGCAATAGCGACTAAGAAATATTTTAAATAAAAACGCAACTATTGTCCAAAAACGAATGACAAATTTTATTAAATTTAATGTCACTTATATATACAAGCTATAATCTAAGCACCTGTACTTCATAAAAAGTGCTGACTCAATTCACACCACACAACTTTCCCAGCAAATTCTAGCAAGCTTGCTACTCAGGCAAAGTTTTGATAATTTACCTGGGATCATGTTGCGTCTGGCGATCGGTGAGAAAATTATGTGGCGTAACTTGAGTAATGCAATTGCGAATAAAATATAAATTTTAAACTAAAGAAATTCGGGATTTAAAAATGCAATTTGCAGTTTTATACACTGTCGATGTACCTTGTGAGTCGTAGGGTTCTGAAGGATTATTATGCCAGCACATTGCCACTCACCTCATTGTGCCCACGCTGCTGCGCAGCTATAGTGTTATTATAAAGCTTAAAGTGTGTAAAGATCCGAAAGCACCCAAAAGAGGTGAAAAGGAAATAAAAAAGAGGCCAATGTGCCCACATATCAAATTGTGTCTGTAATCCAAGAAAACGAGGTGAAGAGGGTGCACCCTTCCAGCGTGGTTCCGGCTCAGCGTGGGATTCATTCCTTTACTACCAGCTGGTGGTCCCCAGGTGTCGTACATAGTTAAGTTTATTTTCCACCTTCTGTGGTCTCTATTGTTCTTTTACAAATACATAATAGTATATATATTGATAGACTACATATATAATATATATTTGTTTTATGCATGCATTTGAATTAGTTTAATTAAGGTAAGCCAGCTAGTAGGGCATAGGTTAGACCTAAGTTTTGCTTTGGACACTGTTATTCTACCTACATTTATTGTTTTTTTTTTTTGGAATTGTATTGAGTGTGAACAACGAGGTGACTTGCAGATGCTAGGCGCATTTATATTAAATTGAAACACACCATCACATTAATGGTCTTTTCTTTCGACTAAAGGCTCAATGTACACACGCGCTACTATTTGCTTATCGTTTGTTCAAGACACGTGTTGAGATGATCGAGTGAATGGCTGATGGTTGCTGGTGAGGTCACGCGGCTGAACCCCTGAATACATACACGCACACCATGGGGCTAAGAATTTTTTTTCTGACTGTGACATCTTAGCCAGGGTGGTTGGGGGCGATGGGCCCAAGCCATGTCCAGTCCGGACTTCATCATCATCTGAAGTCCACGTTTCCTCTCTCTCTCAAAATATCCCTCTCTCTGCGTCGAACTTCTCCGGGTGGTAGTCACTTGCACGGCGTTGACCCTTTTTTTTTATTATTATTTCAGTACTGCATTGCTAGTATAGTATTCAACATAAATTTTGTTTTCAGGGTTTCAGGTTGTACCAATGGAGGCGAAGCACCATGAGACACGGAAAGTTCTTTTTTTTTGTCTGTCCGTCCGTCTGAAGTCTGGCAATACAGTTGTAGTATTTTTTTTTCTTTCCATCTTTCGCACAGCTTTCAAGCATCGAGGGATGTGGGTGGCAAGAACCTCCCCAAGCCGGCTGACCGCTACCGGCAATACGCTGTGCGGCCACCCACACACCAATCCCAAGATGATTTTGCAGCAAGAGGTGTCTGTTGCAGCACTTATCTATGTTCATGGCAAAATGGATGTAGGTAGGGCTGACATCCCAATGAACATTTTTGCAACTAATTAGTTGCAAGAATTAGATTTTTATTTTATAAGGGTTGTATAATAGCTACACGAAAACTAAAATGTTTTATAGAGGTACCGCTTTTTCCTATTGAGTTCCGGTGTTAAATTGTTTTATAATGTAGCACTGAGAACGCTTTCCGAACTTCTTATAAAACAGTTTTGCTTCGGAAACTAATTTATTCTATAAGTATTTTATAATAGTTCGAAACAAATCTTTGAAAGGCCTTTTAAAACAATTTAGCTTCCGGAGCAATTTAGTTGTCGGAGAGTTTTGTAAACATATCACAAAATTAAACTAGAACACTTATAAAACCATTTGGTTGCGACTTGAATTGAGCCTGGGATCTCGCTTCTATAAAACTCGAAAGCTGTATTTTAGCTTTTATGACAACTTTATAAAAAAATGGAAGCTTTATATTGGTATTAGATACTTTAACAAAAACCGTTCGTCACAAATACCAATTAACCTGTGTAAAACTAAGTACTGGAGTATGCACTTTGACATTTCCGATCCTGAAGATTTAACACGAATCTAAAATATTTTATAAGAGCTGTAATGTGAGGTGAAAACATTCGGCCATTTTATAAAAAATTGAATAAATTGCAGCGAGCAACATTTTAGCATTTAACTTTTTCATTTACTGACACGCAAAATAAACACGCAAATAAAACAAAAAAAAATTAATGATTTCACTTTTAATTTTTAATTTTTTTTAAGCGATTTGGAACTTAACATTAAAAATATATTTAATAATAAATATTTATTTAAGTTCATTTATTTTTAGAATTTACTAGGCGCGTTGTATTTTTTCGAGCTAGAAGTATAACTTTTACAATAAAATTAAAGTTGCATGACATTTTATTCCAATATTAATCGAAAATTAATGTTTAAGCATTACGCATATAAGTATTCCAAACAAAATTATGTTGGATGACAAAGTCTGAATTCATAAATTATTTTTCCTGCTCACACATTTTTGAAGGAAATTTGTAATACATTTTAGAAAAGAAAAAATAAGACAACAATAGATCCATATTACACAAATACATATAAGTTTTAACAAATAACTGCAGGAAGGAAGTTTTCACAACTACTATAAAATATGTCCGCAACCAAGTTGTAGATACAAGTGGTTTTATAAGGGTTTCAAACACTTTCTCGCAGACTGTTAAAACGTTTTATTTTTGGTTTATAGATTAGCTTCCACAACCCTTATACAGTGTGCCCAATTAGCTCTATAAGAGTTTTTTTAAAGCTCGTACAACATTTTTAACAACAATCTTATAAAACAGTGTGTTTTATAAAGAGTTGTGAGAGCATTTCCGTGGCTATAATAAAGTATAAATTGTTCATTGGGAACGGGCGCTCACTTCGCTACAATGGCGCCCACAGTGGTTTGTTTTTTCTTTTCTTGCACTTAGTCAAGCTTCTTTCGTTTTCTCGGCTTTAATTTTTTTTTTGTAAGGTTCTAACTTTGATATTCACACCTAGCCAAAATTTTGTTTGTTTGTAGATCTATCGACACTATACTTTAAAAAATTATGTCGCTAGTTTCATATCGTTTTGCCTCGTCTTCAAGTTATTCAGTAGTCATTTCTGTTCACTTTCTTCCCAATTTCGATTTTTTTTTGCAAATAAGTTCTATATTGCGCATTTCAATTCATTTCAAATGAAAATCTTATCGTCAATTTAAACATGCAACTTTAGCTGCTGAGGCGAGTTGTCTTGCTATGCTGTCAATGGTTTGGTCTACGCATAGCTACCTTTTTCTTCCGTAAGGCTCGTTGCTTTCGTGGTAGTTCCTTTTTAGCTCTCGTTAGATCTGGCTTTGGTAGCTGGCGAGATGGCACGTGTTTTGGCTTCATTGGTGTAACCTAGTTAATTCCCCTTCAATCATTAATTTTTTTTTCTTTCGCTCTCCTTTAGAGTTCCATAGCTCCATGCGTCGGAGTGCTCATCCATTCAGTGGTAGGCGGGCTTTGGGCTTGCGGGTACCACTGGAAAGCGTTGCTTCGGTTCGCGCCAACTGAATGGCCGACCACTCGACCTTCGGTCCAAAGAACCACGCAAATGCCCTGTTCTCACCTACAAGTCGGTGAGCGATAATAGCCACCTGCTTGATTTATTCCGTGTGGGAGAGATCAGGACAGCCTTGTGATTCGAAGCGGATCAGTATTCTCCAAATTGTGTTCACCCGCTATGCTTCGCGCTTGCGTGGTGCTCTGCTCCCATGACTCCATTCGGGGTTGTCTCGATCACTCTGACGGGAGGATGGCTGGTTAGCATCCTCTAGATTGGTATCCGACTTGGAGTGATTGATACAATACCGGGGCGGCGCCCTTAGAGCGGAGTTCCACGTTCCTTATTTCTTTTGAATATTCCATGGACGTTCCCTAGTTTGAAGTGTTGGGATGTTCAGCTGATCAGTGGAGGGTGTACGTCGTATGCGAAGCATACTACTCCGAGCTTAAAGGTTCCGTTCACATCCGCTGGTTCCAGGAAAGAAGTCCGTATTATGTATAGTTTTGAGATTTTTTTTTGAGATTTTGTTTTTCTGTTGGCTATTTTGGAAATTACTGTATCATATCCTAATTATTAATTCGATTATCGTTACCTTTTAGTTAGTTTTACGAACTTAGTTGTATTTATAATATGGTGATATAGCTTTTGAACTTTTACATTTGTCGTATTATAGTTATTGATTTTCCTTAAGTAAGTACAGCCTATTAGCGTCTGGTTATCATTATGGTATATTTAGTTAGATTCTAGCATATCTTTTTGTAGGTATTTTAGTTCTGTCATAGCCTCTACCTCAATCAGGCTTGAGTCAGTTTAGATATCATCTTTTATTTTAGTTCTTATAGTTTGATTATAGAGTATCCTAATTACCATCGGATTATTATAGCTACCTTATCTAAACGTAGTTTTGTTTCATTGTAGCTACTTTAAACTATCTGAGGTGGCTTTTAGATTACTTTGCTTGTATATCTTTTTAGTTGTTAGGGTTCGATTATACCTAAGTCATATTTGAACTATGTTGGTTATCATGTTTCAATCTAGTTCACACCGTTGATTATGGTTTTTGTCTTAATTACCCATTATTATTTTGGCTATTGTGCCGCAATTTAGTTGTTAGAGTTAGGTTAAGTCTTTGATCTTAGTTACTGTTAGCTTGGTTTGATTACCTTAGTTAAGGTTACCTTATCAACGGTCTTCCTACGTTAGTTACCGATATATGAGACTGGATATTTAGTTATGATCATGATAATGTATGAGTAGTTATTTAGTCATTATTGCTGTAGTCTTATCCCTATTATGGTTATCGTTACCTGAAGGTCGAATAGCTAGCTACGATCATTATATCGTACGCATTGGGTTTGCTGGATTTATCGCACAATACATCATCGCTACGGCTTCTTTCCTGAGTACCGGTGGCCATTGAATCGCTGATCACTCGCACTGTTTTCTGATATTGACTTCAGCCTGTTGTCAAGTTGCTGAACGATGTTCATTCCTTTGACTTGTCCTTGACAACAGGATTGTTTGTCATAACGTCCTTAACGTGGGATGGAAGCCTTCAGGTTCCGATCCCGTACATTCCCTAAATTCTTTCTTTTTTCTTTTGTTCAAACGTTCCATTACTAAGTTTACGCTGCGTCAGACCCTTTGAAAGGTTGGCAAGCTGTAGAGAGTTAGAGAGAGATTAAACGATTTTTTCGTTCCAGTTCGCAGAACTGGATTGTTGAAATGTTGTATTGTTTGTGTGTTCGGGTGGGCCGCCGCGTGACCAAACCACTTCCTTCGTATGACTTAACATTTTGAATATTAGTACGCGCAAGTTTATGGATTTTTTTTTATGTATAACATATCCATTATTTACAATTCTTCCTTTTGAGCACTTATACACTTATATATATGCACATTTTTATATTATATATTTTATATTATGGAAATTTCTTTCACACATATATATATATATATTTATATTTGCACAATCCTAATACATGAACCGGTCTCACGGATCCGTTCCTTTTGATTTAGAATCAAGCTATTACTTTGAATTTTCTTTGAATTAAAACATTTATAGGTGCACAAATTTATGGGTCTACCTCCGTAGATCCATTCTAAAGCTAGTGTTTTTAAGTTTCGTTTGAGTGTATTTGCTTAAATACGCGCCAGTTTAGTACGCCCAGGTTTTTAGATCTTCTTTTGTGTTTAATAATAAAATATTATTTTTTGAATTTCCTTTCGTACACATATATATTTATATATATGCCCCAAGATCATACACGCACAATGGTAATACTTGTTGTTTTATTATTATGAGGAACTCCTTGTGTACTAGTCCTCTAATTTATTTATGTATTTATTTCCCTCGTCCTACCTGTATATATTTTTGTTATATTTTTTTTTTGTTATTTTGGTGGTGCTTTCCTGTGTAGGTTCCGTTAATTTTACTCGGCTGACAACCTCCTTGCGCTCCTAAGTTTCCAGTTACTCCCAGACAGAATTAGTTTACGCGACCTGAGATTTTAATTACCTTCTTCATCATTTCCCTGCTCTGCGTTGGTCAAGCATGAACAACGAAGGACATCTCGGTAGCCCTAAAAAGGTATCCGGCAAGCTTCACTTGCAAACTATAGGGTATCGCATAGCCCTCCTACTCTCTCTTCAGTGGTGGGTGATGCACCTTTTGTAGTTCAACCAGTTATCCCCTTCCCTGTCCGACAATGTGTCAAACTCAACCCATACGGTATCTAACGCGTAGGAAATTACGGTAGAAATTCCGCTTATAATCCCGTCTGGATTAGCCTCGATATGAGGATTTTATTCTTTCCTGTCTCTTCTTCATATTTCCAATCCGTGGTGGCTGAGCGAAAATTTTCTAAATGGACGACGATCCTAGTATAACCCATCTCTACCTTTAATGAGTAGATGTTTCCCCTCTAATCCCGTCTGGATTAGCCCCGATATGAGGATTTTTTCTTTTCTGTCTCTTCTTTATATTTCCAATTCTGTGGTGGCCGAGCGACAATTTTATTAATGGACAACGATCTTAGTATAACCCATCTCTACCTTTAATGAGTAGATGTTTCCCCTCTAATCCCGTCTGGATTAGCCTCGACATGAGGATTTTTTCTTTTCTGTCTCTTCTTCATATTTCCAATTCTGTGATGGCCGAGCGACAATTTTATTAATGGACGACGATCCTAGTATAACTCATCTCTACCTTTAATGAGTAGATGTTTCACCTCTAATCCCGTCTGGATTAGCCTCGATATGAGTATTTTATTCTTTCCTGTCTTTTCTTCACTTTCCCCTAGTTTTTTTGTGCGGTGCGGTGTCATAGCGAGTTCGGGTTTGTGGCGTATGCCCGGCTTGAGACTCTTGTGGGTCGTCCCCACGTTGGGCGCTACCGTGAACAGGTACTACGAACTCACCTCAAGTCACTATTCGCTTCTGAGGTTTTGTTGTTGTTGTTTTCCCTTTTTTTGTTTTTTTTTCCTTTGGCTCGGCTTGAGACTCTTTCTCGGTAGGTCGTCCCCACGCTGTAGCGTTCTGTCCTCACGCTGATTTTCGTTTTTTTCTGTTTTCTTTTATCAAAAAAAATTCCTTTTGCTTCCTTCTTTTTATTCTCTTCTTTTACTTTTTTTTTATATTATTGCCCATTTTCTTGTAATTTCATTACAATTTCCTGGGTACCTGAAAAGGGGCAAAAGTTTTGTTAACTTTCGACAGGTAGCCCTATGCTACCCTTCTATACGAAGATTTAAATACACCTGAAAAGAGGCAAAAGGTATTTAACTTCGAAAAAGGAAAAAGGGGTAAGAGATTACATATTCGTGAAAAGCAGCCTGATGCCGCTCTTCCGTATGGTGCATATCCGCCCGAGAAAAGTTATGAGTTGTGCAAAACGCGCACAAATCACAATCTTTCACAGCATACCACGAGCCACATACCAGAAAGCCTGCAAAAGGAAGAAAATAGCAACGACAAAAATATTTTCAAGCGAAAAATTCTAAAATGTGCAGAACGCGCACAACTTGGAATTTTTCGTTTGAATAGCGACCAACATCCAGGAGACGAAAAACGGCAATTCGCCTAACCGTAAAATATCGCGTGATATCCAACACAGAATAGACCACTGCACGCCCGACCAAAAAATCCCAAGAAAAATCTACACAAAATATTCGGTAGCAACGATTTCGCCGAAAATAATACACGCACACCCGTTCACACAGCGGGCAGAAATCTCGATTGCAGCCCGAACGGACGAAAGTGCGCGCCGGTCGGCGGCTGCTGGGAGCGGATCGTTTTTCGTTGTTTGGTAACTGCGCCAGGGCAGGCAGGCAGTTGATTCGAAGTTCTGAGCGGGTGCGGTCAAAAGTTGAGTGCGCAGCTCATTCCGAGAATTATAAAGTAATATAAAAGATAATTGTTTTGAGAAACGTTTTTTTTTTGCTTTTTGTTTAGCGCGAAAGAAGAATCACGGGTTGAGTTATACGTCGTGTGAATGTGAAAATCGCGATTACCTGTACACCCGCGTATTCTCGTATCATCACGCAGTCGCCGATTGATAATTTACCTGGAAAAGAAGAAATTTTAAATTAGTGCGTTTGGCATATGGAATTTGGATTTTCTTTTATTACCAATTAAAGCACCGAATCTTCTGGATATTTCCACATAGTAGTGATCGTGTTGTGAACAGTTTTCCTGTAAAGAAAAGGAAACATTAATAATGGTGGTCGTTATTTAATTTGGTAGAAATTTTATTACCTGAAAAGGGGTTTATGTAAAATTCCACATAGTTGGTGAATTTATATATAATTGTGCGATAATTTTCCTGAAAAGAAAAGAAATTTTATTAGTGCGTTTGTGATCAAGAATTTATTTGGATTTTCAATATTACCTATTAGATTTAAAATGTAGAGGAATTTCCATATAGTTGTGCGATAATTTTCCTGAAAAGAAAAGAAATTTTATTAGTGCGTTTGTGATCAAAAATTTGCTGGATTTTCAATATTACCTATTAGATTTAAAATGCAGAGGAATTTCCATATAGTTGTGCGATAATTTTCCTGAAAAGAAAAGAAATTTTATTAGTGCGTTTGTGGTAAAGAATTTGGATTTTCTATATTACGTATTAGATTTAAAATGCAGAGGAATTTCCATATGTTGTGCGATAATTTTCCTGAAAATAAAAGAAATTTTATTAGTGCGTTTGTGATCAAGAATTTTGATTTTCTATATTACCTATTAGATTTAATATGCAGAGGAATTTCCATATAGTTGTGCGATAATTTTCCTGAAAAGAAAAGAAATTTTATTAGTGCGTTTGTGATCAAGAATTTGGATTTTCAATATTACCTCTTAGATTTATATATCATTGTGCGCTAACCTTCCTGAAAAAAAAAGAAATTTTATTAGTGCGTTTGTGATCAAGAATTTGGATTTTCTATATTACCTATTAAATTACCGAATTTCTTTTTGATTTTTTTTCACATCGTTTGATTGCGCGGTGAACAGTTTCCCTGTAAAGAAAAGGGAACATTAATAATGGTGCTTGTTATTTAATTCATGAGAAATTTTAGTACCTGAAAGGACGTTCATATACTATTGCGCCGAAGCGGTGTTGTTGTGATCTGTCGATGTACCTTGTGAGTCGTAGGATTCTGAAGGATTATTATGCCAGCACATTGCCACTCACCTCATTGTTCCCACGCTGCTGCGCAGCTATAATGTTATTATAAAGCTTAAAGTGTGTAAAGATCCGAAAGCACCCAAGAGAGGTGAAAAGGAAATAAAAAAGAGGCCAATGTGCCCACATATCAAATTGTGTCTGTAATCCAAGAAAACGAGGTGAAGAGGGTGCACACTTCCAGCGTGGTTCCGGCTCAGCGTGGGATTCATTCCTTTACTACCAGCTGGTGGTTCCCAGGTGTCGTACATAGTTAAGTTTATTTTCCACCTTAAGGAACAAGTCAGGAATCGACCACTGTAACCGATTTTGTTCAAACTTTGTGAATAACTTACAATTCGCTCACAAATCACAAATATCACAATTATTTTTCAGGGAAACTTACACTTTCCGAGATATTTCACTTTTAAAATCACAAACACCGCCATACAACATTCGGGTCACTAGCATTGCAGGCGCACGCACACACACGCGCACACACACACAGGCAGGCTGGCAGGCACACAGACGCGCGCTCCGCTTCGCTCCGCGCGCGTGTGTGTGCCTGCCAGCCTGCCTGTGTGTGTGTGTATGTTTCTTTAATAAATGTTTTTTTATTCCATTCGAACTAAATGCTGCTTTACTGCACATCAATTGAATATGTGTTCGTAATGAAAAAAAACGCAATAAGAACATTTCCTTGCTACTTAAAAGAAGAAGAAGAATATTTTATATCAAATTGTATGGCGGTGTGCAGTGCAAAATTTGTGATTTTAAAAGTGAAATATCTCGGAAAGTGTAAGTTTCCCTGAAAAATAATTGTGATATTTGTGATTTGCGAGCGAATTGTAAATTATTCACAAAGTTTGAACAAAATCGGTTACAATGTACACACGCGCTACTATTTGCTTATCGTTTGTTCAAGACACGTGTTGAGATGATCGAGTGAATGGCTGATGGTTGCTGGTGAGGTCACGCGGCGGAACCCCTGAATACATACACGCACACCATGTGGCTAAGAATTTTTTTTCTGACTGTGACATCTTAGCCAGGGTGGTTGGGGGCGATGGGCCCAAGCCATGTCCAGTCCGGACATCATCATCATCTGAAGTCCACGTTTCCTCTCTCTCTCAAAATATCCCTCTCTCTGCGTCGAACTTCTCCGGGTGGTAGTCACTTGTACGGCGTTGACCCTTTTTTTTATTATTATTTCAGTACTGCAACGCGGTATAGTATTCAACATAAATTTTCTTTTCAGGGTTTCAAGTTGTACCAATGGAGGCGAAGCACCATGAGACACGGAAATTTCTTTTTTTTGTGTGTCCGTCCGTCTGAAGTCTGCCAATACAGTTGTCGTATTTTTTTTTTTCCATTTTTCGCACAGCTTTCAAGCATAGAGGGATGTGGGTGGCAAGATCCTCCCCAAGCCGGCTGACCGCTAGCGGCAATACGGCCACCCACACCAATCCCAATCCTCTTGCTGTCTGTTGCAGCACTTATCTATGTTCATGGCAAAATGGATGTAGGTAGGGCTGACAACGGGAGCTCAGTTCGCTACAGTATTTAGACACTTTGTCCATGATTCTTTCATATATGTCAGCCATGTTCTTTTGTTGTCTATAAGCGTTGCAATGACCCCTTTTAATCCCACTTTCAACTGCACTTTCTTCTCACTACTTGTAGATACATATATCACTCCCAACCCAACCCAATTCACCAAATTTCCGCAAAAAATGGTGCACTTTGTGACATTAATACTCTTAATTAGTACTTCAATCACTAACGTTGCAGACGACTTGACTTTTTGGAAGCTTTTCTACAGAGATTCTCCTTACTATTTGATCTTGGGAATCATCCAGTTTACACGCCTCTTAGTACCCGGATGTCCGTAGTTACGATCAATGCCTCCACGAAAACTTGACGTTGAAAGCTTAATTGTCCACGGAGAGAAAAATCCGTCTTAAAATTTAAAATTATTAAAATGTTAATTCTAAGCATTCATTCATAAACCCAATAGGAATAATATAATTAAAAAAATAATAGTAATACCAACGTCAACTCAAAAAACAATTTCGTATATGAAAAATAATACATATTTTTTTTACACAAAAATCCTGAAAAAAATGTAATCAAATCAAATAATCTCAAAGTTTCCTTATTGACTTTAATAACCGTGGGTAGAAACTTTCCTACTTTCACCCATTTACTTCATAAAAAAAATGGAAAATAGATTTATTTCTGTTAAGCGCTAGATATTTTTCAATTACATACAAATATTATCAAAAACTATATTTTCACGAAACACACCTTACACTGAAAATTTCTTTAATTTTTTTTTTATTTTACACACCAAACCCACTGAATAACACTAATTAGCAAAGATACTAAATAATTTACAAATTTGATCGCCTCATTATAACAAAAATCATCCACTCTATATTTCAAAAACTAAACAATAATTTCACTTTACTGTACGAAATATATAAAAAAAACTCACTTCAACTTTTACCGGCTGCGCCAAAATGTAGTGTCCCTTAGCAAGAAAAACACCCCGTTTTAAACAAATGCACTACTTTTATTTTATTTACAGATCTTACTAACTTAATCTTAACTTTTAACTTAATCTAACTTTTACCGCCGACCCAACGCTGTTTAATTGTAACCCGAACTGACCACACCAATTCAGTTGCGCACCTCGAAAATTTGCACACGGAAATCGGACGTAGAACATGACCCTCAATTAAGTATGATGCGGTAATATTCTACAACCGATGACGAAAACTACTGGCCAATGTCACCGATAGCAAGCAGCTGTCCTGTTGTAAACAAAACGGGCAATGACCGTGCTCTATGCGAAGTAGCATGTTTAGTCACTGCCGCTGTAATGTAAACAATCATCACATTATTTAGCAATAAGCGGACACCTTACTGGGCGAAGTAATATGTTCCGCTATTTCTTGCTACTTTACTACCCGTAAACCTGCCATGCTCTTGCTTCCGTGTACCAGCAGACTGGGCCACAACAAGCGAACGCCGTTCCTCTTTAGTCAGCGGCTGCATTACCCTGATGTTTAGCTTTTGCTGTACAGCTATGGATGCAATTTTTTGCAATTCTAATACAAACTATTGTTGGCAATTATTACCTCGATATGCTCTGTAGTATAACAGCTTAGCATCATGTTTGCAGTGGAAATAGAATCCTATGCTGTGAACTTCATGTTCCTGCATTCGCTGTGTATTTTGAACGTTTCCCTGAATCGGCTTCAAGATCAGCATACACACAAAACGGGACTGCATTCTTGTGGTTACAATTCTTATATTCTCTCCATTCCTTTTCGTCGGAGGGGAACGTAATTCTACAATTATTTTGCTTCTCGCATTCGGGAGTGTGTGATGCAATATCTTCCGCAGAGTAAAAGTAGAACAAACATTTGTCGCATATATGCCTTTTAGCATGATTTTTCGAAGTTTGCTTCGATACGAGTCGGGAGAGCTCTTTAATCCAGCAGAAATGATATCTGCCATCATCATCATCATCATCATCCTCATCCATACGATCTTCATCCTTTGTATTATCATAACCATCTTGTATCATAAGGAGATTTACATGTCGCTCCATCCTATGTTTCGTAAGTCTAACTGGAACTGTGGTGAGGAAACGCTCTTTCTCTAGGATGAATACGTTTACTGATAAATCGTTCTGGTATTCAAATTGCGTATTTTGCTTAAGTCTCATAGAAAATGTTATGCCAGTTAAATTAATTACAGTTGAATAATGTGGATATGATGAAGTCCTATCAGAGTTGGCAGTTACAAGTATAGCGCTGATGTTACGGCCCATGCGAAACATGCCTCATCATTATTTTTCAAATTAATGCAAGCTTTCTTTGATGTAATCTCCTTGGTAGAGGTTTATACGAAGATTCTCGGAGCTGTTCAAATTTGTTGATGTGTACTGCTAGATGTATTATAGAGTGCAATGCCCAGCAACTGTCTATTTCCTGGAATTCTTCCAGCCGAGTGTTTATTGGATCCAAAATGTTTGATTTAAACCACTCCTCTAAACTATCATCTGCGCTAATTGGAGCAGTTCTCGCTTTGCAAATGTTTAACGTATTTTATAATTTCATTGCCACCAGTTTCTTTAACAAATTCACCGCAAAACGTTGTAGAAACTTTAATATTAAAATAATGTTTTAAGGTATTTTTAACATGACGCGTAAATAATTTGGCAGCGTCTTGCATAAATATGTAGCTTTGGATCGATATGTTTTAAATTTGCAATAACACCTTGCCGAATTCTGTCTGCGAACGCTGTCTTCATGTCCTCCCACTTTACAAAATCACTTCTTCTTACGCGAGTAATTCCTCCACCTCCAAGGGGAGCTCTCAATAGCACTCTCAATGCTTTAATTTTGAATACGCCAGGGATTGCCTTTTCTATTGTAAATTTTTCAAAAAATTATTTTTACTGTCGCAAATTTTAAATACGGAGAGTATGACCTTTTCTATAGTAAATTTTTCATAAAATTATTTTTAACTGTCGCAAATTTTAAAAACGCCGAGGATTGCCTTTTCTATAGTAAGTTTTTCAGAAAATTATTTTTTACCGTCGCAAAATTCATTCTTTTTACGCTCTCGAAATGCAACTTGAAATTTATGCATGATTCTATTACACTTTTTAACAGCATTGTTTTTATTCACTGAATTTTTTAAACACGCCATCACATCTTTTCGCTAATTTTCAATTAATGAAAATCTTTTATTTACTAACAATGAAGACATGATTAATTTTTTTATATTTTAAAAACACTGAGACTTACTGAAACCGAATGATGGCTCCTAGCGGTTTGCTTGCGCTTTTATAGCAACAGTTTCTAACAATGAATGATCTTGCTGCTACAATAGTCATTACACAGTATTAATTCCAACGAATTTGCTTACAGGCTGAGATAATATTGAATTACACGATAAACAAGAAAATATAAATCACTCAAATGAATTGCTTAAATTTGATTATTTTATTCTGCTGGTCGAATTTGCAAATATCAAATGAGATTGTTTACATGAACGCATTTCAAGATAAAAAAAAAATGTGAAAATTTGTTTACTTTATGCGAATTCCAATGAAACGTTCCGATCTGTAAAATTCTTGGAACAATAAAATTGTTTTGCTGCTTACAGGAAGTGAGGTGATATCGAAATAGCATCCACCTGGCCACCGAGGCTTTAATTTCCACTACTTCTTACAAGCAGCCATTGTGAATAAGATGCTTGCTTTCCTAGATTCTGCTTGCCTTCTTGTATTCGATCTGTTTGATTATATGATTTTATATATTAGAGCTAAAGAGCTCAATCTTTAAAAAAAAAGCACCAAATTGGAGCCAAAGGATCAATATCTGGTGTTTGAATACAGATATCTTTAATAAGAGCTGAAAGGCTCATTACCTTCGATATCAGCCATGTTGGAGCTAAGAGCTCAATATCTGGCAATTGAATAAAACACCGAGAGTTGCTGGTTAAACTCTGAATCTTTATTTCACATTGCACGTAATTTATACTTTTTAAAATTGCTTACATCGCTAAAACCTTAAGACAAAATATCGTTTCTCATGAGAACTATTCTATATTACAAATAGTATTACAAAATTGCTTACCTTGCTCATATTAGCAATATCGATCATAAATATATGTTAGCATATACATTAACCCCTACATGACCAAGCATAGCATTGCTTAGATGCTTACTTTGCAATCTTTTTCTTATTGAACAAATGCTAAGTAGATATGACACAGTTATCGATTGCGTCATTGAGCAAATTACTTTTTTAAGTTTACTGAGTAATGCATTGTATGCATTGTCACGGTGCAACGGTGACCAGTGGTGATCATATTGCATTTTTACAACTTTCTTTCACTTAGCGAAATTTATGAATGGATCGTAGAATGGCGCATGGCTATTCCGATCATATTTCTTTTTCTTTGTTGTTATTTACTTTTGCATGTTATATTTCGTTTATTTTTATTTGTTGTTGAGGTACGTGCATATGCCTTTATTATTATTATTATTATTCTAGGAAACCATCAGATTTGCTATTAAAACGTGGAAAGCCGTTGAATTAACTTTTTCCCTGAAAAATGAAATCGTATTAAAATGGTTTTGTTAAAATCTACCTAAGGAATATGAGAAAAATGCTGATTTGATTGGAATGTAATCGAAATTTTTAAATTTGTTCTTCGGGATTAATATCTCTTGAGATTAAGGGCCGCGTTCCAGAGGCGATTATTGAATTGGCAAATGTTCATAGACGCAAGGACGGATGTGTACAAAATAAGGAGATTATTGAAGTAATTTTTATGACATCTGAAAATACAGTAATACAAAACAACAACTATATAAGAACCTTAGAGAATATATTATCTGAGTGCTAAAATCGTTCAAAGCTTTTTTTAATCGTCAGCCAGAGCCGGAAAAATTCTAAGATATTGCAAATGCATACAACTGCAGTACCTAGTAGAATAAGTGATTTTCCTTAAATCAAGGAAACTGAACTACTTTGAAGATTTTCTAAAAACGATGAAAAACTTTCTACAGAGCCCTACCTTATGCTCCGTCGCATATAATTTTACAGAACTTCGAGTGTTCAATGTTCATTTTCTAGGATATCAAGATTTTATTCAGTGACTTTTTTAACTGTTGTTTTGACAGAGTTCCCAAAAATAACGTTTTCATCACCCATTCAATTCATAGGTGAAATGATCACGAAATGCCGTAGTATCGTAAAGGCTATCTACCTAGGGTATTAATTGTTCTCTGCTCTGCTATAAGATTAAATCCTCTTATTCTTTATCAACATATTTTTCAGATTGTAACAAATGTCTAGTTGGTCTTAAATGTGACAAAAGTTCATTGTTTTAAGTGATATGTTCAGAAAATTGAGCAGATATGAATTAGGTACGAAATGTATAAAAATCTTAAAGGATAATAAAATTTCGAGTAAATTGTAAAGGAAGGTAAAAATTAAATCTGGTGATAATGCTTAGAAGATAACCAAAGTGTCTGCCATTTTTACCGTTGAACATCAAATATCATTTCCAGCTGCCACACAAAAAAGTAGCCCTGATAAAATCGTGTTTTTCAATTGATTTGGTTGTAAGCCTTTGCGGCCTCCATTACTGAAAGCCAGGAAGACTTGAGTCAATTATCAACTATGTTAAGAGAGAATTACAAGATTGAAATGAATTACGAATCTATTTTTGTCACCAGCTTTTAGTGTATACTCCTGAATAGCAAAACTATTTATACTTAAAATAGCAATCAATATTCAACTAAGACTATTAAGAATAATCAATTTAAATTATCACAATTTTGATAACTGAAATAGTTAGATGGTTCTGACAGACAAAGCGCGTAATCATTCAACTAGAAGATAATATCATGGTCAAGAAAACTTCTATTTGGTTCGTGTCCTCTAAATATGATTGCATTTTTTAAATAAGCGGGCAGAATATACTGAGGATATGCATATGCAATGAGTTCATAGTATAGTTTCTAAAATTCTTCTCGTGTATATTTTGAAATATTTAGAGTATTTACATTTGATCCAAATATTTCTGCAGTACAGAATCAGTTTCGTCTGAATCTAAATGAATATGAGTTGGATGTAAAACTGAAGAACTGATCAACTTAATGGTATGAGAACTTTTGCAATTATCTGGAGATAAAGATGACTAATAGAGAGAAAATAACAACAATAAAGACTCGCCGAATGACAAATGTATATTTTACAAACTTTTCGAAATTGTCAATCGATTATTTCAGATTTGGTTGATTTACCAAGCAAAGAATTGATGTAAGCAGGTAAAGTTTTATTAACGAACTCCTTATCCTTATTCGCATCTCTAATATTTGTCACAAAAAAACGTATTGATGTAGTTTCATATATTTCCAAAAAATTATCCAGTTATTTCTTTAGTTTCTGAATAAGTGTTTGATGTGAGAGTGACTCGATAGAATTGCGCGAAGTTTCAGGTGTTCGTCGTCAATTTCGTTTTCTTTACATTTAAAATTTTCTACGAATTTTATGAGACATTTTTCAGCATCGTCAACCATGTAGGTACTTAAAGATGTTGAACAAAAATTCATATTATTCTGATGACATTGCAGAAAAAGTGAAACGTAAATTTCAATTTCCAAGTATTCCAGTATTTTTATTGGTTCATCAAAATGTAAAATATCTGAAGAAAAAAAAATCGGTAAAAAATTGAATTGATGAAAAATTAGATTAGATAGAACGTCTTCAATAAGATTTCTAATAGAATACAGCATCTGCATATAGGAAATATTTATGACGTGTATCTGCAAACACTTCTGCCACAAGTAATGAAATACAATCCCACAAAAGAAACTAACGTTACTCTTCTAACTAGCAACTCCTCTTTCTTCAAAAAAGTCCTGTCAAGGGACTAGGGAGCCAAGAATTACGTCAATTATTTCTGCAAATGTATAACTGCCGAAGTTGTGTAAGGTCAGATTTTATTTTAATTTTAATAAGTTGATTCTTTACGTATTTGTCAAATCCTTGACTATTGCATATACAGTTGAGATTATACTGTTATGGTCGTAGCGTATTGCATATAGCAATATGCTACACGTACTGAAGTGCGTAAGCGGCGATATCAAGCAGAAAGATTGAACGCACCCCGACCGAGAAAAGTGCATTTCCTCGAGCCCGGAGTGACATTCGGACGGTAGGAAAGAAGAAGAAGAAATCTTCTCAAATGGTGAAAGTGTCAACAGTCGTGAACTCCCGAATATATTTTTAAACATCCGCTAGAAAAGCCAAGTTTGTAAGTATATTTAAGATATTTTTCAATCCCCAGACTACTTACTTTCCCTTTATATAGTTATTTTCCCACAATAGTACCGGAAACTTTGTCCGAGAACGAGACGTGGAGAACTTCTACCAAAGTTGTTGGATTAATTTATCCAGTGTGAACGTAAATTTTTGGAGAAGTTCAGCATAAGTTAATAAATTTGCCCCTTTTGCTGATGCAATTAAGGGTTCTGATGATGCTGTCCAAGATGGTCTTGTGCACCTAAGAATCCAGCGAGGGAGCCCTGTTCTTGGGACAGTGCAAATGTCTGCCGCTAGCGATTGGCTAAAATTACAAAAGGTGTAGCAAAGCTCTTGAGCACAGTGGATGCAGTATCTATTACAAAGAAAACATTAAGGAAGAAAGCCTAGCAGGTATTGTTCGTGGAAAAACATTTAAAGATGTTCCGACTTTGGCTCAAAGCGTCACTCAGGTACGCTCCGATTTATTTAAAAAACCTAGGAGACTTCCAGTACAAGAATTAGACTCATTCCTCATTGATAACTCATTAAGAGTAATATTAAGTCTCAAAAATTAGATAAAAGTGACATGTGTTAGAATTATTAGGCTTAAAGGAATCATTCGCAAGTACTAAGTTAGAAGTTGTACACCGCGAAGAAACTAAAGTACGTAGATATTTAAGTAGGTATGTCGATATCTTCGTTCGCTTAAGTTTTATCCAATTGTTTGATTATCTTCGTACGGAACAGTATTAAGTGTGCCGATATTTTTATTATTTGTACCTTGGTTTTTGAAAAGTCAGACTAGTTTATGTGAATGAATATCCTCGCGAGATTTCTATTTTATACATATATCATCAATCAACTTAGACTGCTTTCAAATTCATTTTATTAACATCGAATAAGAGAATTTCCATAGTATAATTTATTGGTAGGATTCTCCCTACGCTTTTTTTTTTCTGTCAGAAATGGTCATCTGTATATACATATATGTAGCTACATATATACGCAAATCCATTTACACATAACATTTTTTAATATATAAACAAATCCATTTACATATAACATTTTAATATATATAAACAAATTCAGTTATATCTAATATCTTATTATAACCAAACCAAAATGTATTCAAAGCGCACATTACTTATGACTTTTGAATAGTTTAATATTAAGACTAGGAATCTCATTAAGTGAAATTTGATAACAAGACGCATATGAATTCAAAGCGCACATTACTTATGACTTTTGAATAGTTTAATATTAAGACTAGGAACCTCATTAAGTGAAATTTGATAACAAGACGCATATGAATTCAAAGCGCACATTACTTATGACTTTTGGATAGTTTACTAGTAAGACTAGGTATTTCATTAGGTGAAATTTAATAAGTATTTGTAAATATTCTATTATTACATATTTTTAGCATTCTATATTTTTATACTCAGGTATGTCAGTCTGTTCGCATTTAAATTTTTGTTTATTGCTTTTGTAATTCACCACCCAGAAAATAATATATGACTACTAGGTACATATGTAGTTATGTATTATTCATTCGCGGATGGCTCATGCACAGAACTGATGGCTAGACCGTTTATACATTTGTTTTTAATAATATTGCTTATTAAATGAGTAATTATAACGTAATGCACTCCTAAAGTTTTTCTCATTCTCCTCTCACTCTCCTGGAGCCCTCTAGCATGAAGGTCGTCTAGGTCCGCTACTCTCTCTCTTTCCAGGTCAACACAGGGACACTGTAAACAATCTGCCCACAGTGTCATTGGGTGGTCGGGGCAAGGCAGTTGAAGGCAGTCCATCTGCGCCTTCACCAAGGTAAGGGTAAGTGGTGTAAAGGTCCCTTCTGGACTGAGTGTGTGCGTCGGCCTTTGGATGTAGGCACGGATTTTTTTATTATGGCTGACGGCAGCGGCAGGTTCTTCGTGGAACCTCCCCACACTCTCCGCCAATAGCCGAGGCGAGCTAGCGTGCCGCCCTGCATTGAACGCTGTAAGTCGAGTGATCTGTCAGCTCATGCTGGCAGTCTGGACTTCACGTCCAAGCAAATCACTCTAACATACTCCCATAACAAAATGGCGCCCAACGTGGGGCCACCTCAATTAGACTTCGGTGGTCTAAATGTAACATTTGCTGAGGATTGTGATTACTTCGAGATATGGGCATTTGGCTGTTAGCTAAATAGCCTGACTCGGTAATCGCATAATCAGTGGAGGTTATATTCGGACCTGCGTTTAATTGTTTGTTATTAGCTGATTTTCTGTAGAGTAACGTAAAGTTTTTAAAGTTTTGAGATTTTTGTTTTTTGATTGATTTTGTAACGATTGAAGTAAAGTAACGTTTGAAAAGTTTTTTTGTAGAGTAAAGCAAAGTTTTTGAATTGAAGTTCGACTCTAGGTTTGACTTTGGTCAGGTGTCTAGTTTTTGAATTTTTTTTGAATTTTTTTTTAAATTGATCTTTCCCGCTGGCCTTCTGCCATGGAAATGGTAGGTGGCCTCACAAAATTTTTTTTGGATTGTGTTCTCGCGGACAATTGTTCTGTTGGCCAACTGGCTGGACAGAGTTATGAGTCTGTGAGAGGACTTTTTGGCTTCCAGCTAATTAGTTGACCAGATCCATGACTCTGCCCAGCTGGCGAACTGTCTGGACATGAGGATCCGGTGAAGAGGAGAGGAAGAGTTCTCTGAGGGTGGGAGTGATGCTGGAGATCTTCAATAATCAGGAGTTGGCATACTGCTAACTGCCTGGCTGAAGAATCTCTAGTAGCATTCTCAGCCTTTGACACCTCCAACTTGACTTTTCCCAGAGTTCTGTGAGAACCCAACCAAATCTTTCATGCACCACTCACGTCACTTGCCTATATCCTATTTCAGTCCTTGGAAGAGAGAGAGCGACCTGACCTCTTATGTGGGAGTTAGCTTCGGGAGGTGAGGGAGAAATTGTATGATCTTTGTTAAAGAAATTTTTTTTTTAAACGCTTGAACTGTTTTCGTGATCTTTTTGGATCCTTCGTAATTTTCAGAATTTTTTTTGAAGATTTTTATTCGACGAGGCTGTTAACGCTTCCCGACATTGGTTTTTTGTCTTACACTATCTCGATTTGAGAAGCCTAATTAACTTTTCGAATCTTTATTTTTCTAAATTTTTTAATTTCTTCAAATGTTTGGGAAGATATTTCCTGGAATTATAGTATCGTGTCCCAACTTTCAAACTTCTAAATTTAGTAGGTGTATAAAATAGCGCGGAAGTCTCTTAATAGTATATAGAAGCGCTCTCTTTTATTTATAGTAATTATTCAGAAGACAAAAACGGTATATTTATGAGAAAATTTTGAATTCTGTAGTTAAGAAAATTTTAATATTGTTTATCGGTCCAGTAGTTCGCTTTCGTAGGAATGTACAATATTTTTCCTACATCTGAAGACGCTTCATTGCTTACTGCATATATGCACATTATCTACCAACAATGGGTTTTTACACCACGAGTATGTAACGGTTGTAAATAATGCTGTAGTGATAATAATTATATACGTGAAATTTAGTTAGCCACTTTTGTTTATTCTAATCTATATAACACGCGTTAATAAATTTAGTAGCTCGTTAGCTTCGATCTTGTTTGAGCCTGTTAACTTCGGTTTTTGATTTTTTTTTTTTATTTTATCTGACACTCTTCTTCAAACCTTGTATTTGTAAAACTTTTTTCAACTTTGACTTACAATGGCTACACAGAGGACACCACCTCCTGAGAAGAACGGTGTGACTAGGTTGCGTGAGCCCTGCACGATCTGTAGAAATAAGTTGGTCAGCTGAACAGAAACCAGTCATGACCACGCGCGGACATGTCTTTCATGAGGCATGTATCCAGACATGGATAGGCGAGCATTCCAGTTGTCCTAACTGTAGACGCCGCCTCACGCCACAGGACCTCACTGGTTACACTGGTGCCTTTCCTAAAAGAACGAATAAGGCGAAGCCCGCGAAATCGACAAGGCGCGACTCATTGCCAACCTCTGATTTGCCTAATTTTGACTTACCACCTTCGAATCGACGATCCTTGTCTCCAGGAATGCCTGACTTACATTCAACGACTTTTGTAAACCCGAGTCCTCGACGTGATAGTCCAGCGCGCACAGCTCAAGACCACAACACCTCAGCTGCTACGGATGCGCTGATAGCAGGCTTGAGCATAAAGATGGAAGACCTAATAAACCGAGGTCTCCAGCAGGGATTAAATGTTTTGCGGTCTGAGTTAGGAAACGATATCAGACAACAAGTAGCAGCAGCAATGCCGCCAGCAGACTACACACGACCTCCTTCGTCCAGAAGCAATCAGAGGCCATCAAACGATTTTCCTATACGGGGAAGGCAATCATTAAGGAGACCATCACCACCTTCTGGTCAACCTTTTGGTCAGCCTACAAATCAGTCCAGACCGAACTTTATACCACCTCAACCACCTCAACCTCCACCACCTTTTGGTCAGGAATATGTTAACGCTACTGACAGGACCAGCTAAGGACTGGTATTGGTCGGTACTACGTCAAAATCCATTTCCAACTTGGGACGTCATTAAGATGGGATTGTATACCGAATGGGGAACGCCTAAGGATGATCTGAAAACTAGATTTCAACTGATGTCTAGAAAACAAAAGCCTGGGGAACTGTTCGCAATGTATCACCACCATCTGGGGTTGCTGCACGATCAGTTACAGAACGCTACGCCAGACCAAGAGTTTTGCCGGAGATTCAAGAAAAAATCTGTCTGCATCCTACTGATACGATAGGACAGCTGAGATCGCTGGTCACGCGTATCCAAGCTACACAGACAGGTATTGCGACAGCTGGTATTTGGCATCCTTACCGAACCCAACGATTGCATGAAGTTGACAATCTTCTGACCTTAGATCCTGAACTGGCAGTAGCAACAGGCAGTGATAACAGCCTAGGTGACGTATCGAGTAGTTCAGCCAAACGCCCTATTATATGCTGGAACTATGACCAGTTCGGTCATTTGTATCAGGACTGCAGACAAGAAAGACAAGTTTTGTTCTGGTATGGATGTGGACGGAAGAACACCTTCAAGCCAGATTGCATTCAATGTCAACAGAAAAACTTCAGACGGGTCGGGAATACCAACACCTCTTCCGACCAGCGTCGCCATCACGAGCAATCAATGCATCGAACACTCCAGTTCAAGCCTTTAACAAGGAGGAACGTCCGCTCCATTAGCAGACACTAGCGATAACTCCCTGTTACGCCCTCTGATATCATTCAGTGATTCTGGTGATATCAGTACAACACCTGATAGGACGAATGTTGCACCGATAGAGGCGGAGAACTTATTAGACTTCTCCGCAGATATTCAAGCTCCCATTTCCACTTCTGGGGAGCCCATGACCTTGTTGGACACTTCTTTAGAAGAGTCTTTAATCTTTGATGTCCCGTTGACACCTATAGCACGCGTAGCTGACAAAGTTACTGAGCGGGAGATGTGGCCTCATGGCATTTCTGTTTTAAAACGGCCACCAAGCTCTGTCATGACGAGTGGGCGTGAGCCTGTTTTACATCCTTTGACGCCGTATCATACGCGTCTGCAGAAATACAACGCAGTAAGAGACCGCATCTTCTCCTCAGTAGCGGAGTTAGCTGAAATCGTGTTTCCTGATTTGGATATTAGACCGAAAAAGAAACGATCAACCGTTCGTTGGCGGGATATTGTCAACGGATGCGACTGGAAAGAAAGAAACTGGCACAGATTTCCGTGTCGAGGCCTTCGAGGAGAGAACTAAAGGAGTCGACATGTGATGAAAAAAGCGTAGCAACTTTCGTTCTTCTTCTTGTTTTTGTAAGGTGCCAGAGGAGGCGTTAAAAATTGTTGATGCGTTAAATATCGCAACAAATTAATGGCGCGAAAATTCAAACACATTTCTTAGAAACTCCGCACAATCTTCCGCACCACCCACTGACATGTATATAAATGCATGTATATAAATGGCTTGTTGTATCTAAATCTTCGAGCATATATAACTCCTTTTTATATTACTATCACTTAGTCCAATAGCCATTAACCATTTCCCATAAAAAGTAAATTATCCTTTTTGTAACTACGTCTCTGCGCCAAACGCACTTTGCGGCTCTTTGTTTATATAAAAGTGACAGTCAAACACCCCGCCAAAATCAAGATGGCGAAAATTTTTGGCTACGCTGCCATACATATACTCACTATGGGATGTCATCTCCTTTAGTTCTCTCCTCAAAGGTCGAGGCCAGACGACATTCGACTGTATGCCGAAGTAAAGCTGCTCGGGCGAACTGAGACTGGACTACTTGATAGTGGTGCCACTGTCAGTATTCTAGGCCAGGGAGCTCTAGAGAAGCTTGCAGAAGCAGAGGTTGAATGGAAAAGGTATCGGACACAGGTGCAAGTAGCGAATGGTGCCATGACGACTGTTCATGGTCATGTGAACTTGGACATCACTTTCCGTGGTAAGACCCAAAACATGCGTTTTTACGTGGTTCCTGGGCTCACACAGGCACTGTATCTAGGAATAGACTTCAGGCGTCTATTTGGGTTGGCTCCAGATGTCCTGGGTATAGTTGCAGAAGTGACACCAAGTCTACTAGCTCCTCCTGACACCGGCTGTCATATTCTTTCCAGTCTTGATCAACAACGCTTATAAGCCACGAAACAGCTTTTCCCCTCTTTCGCCTCTTTAGGCATAGGAAAAACATCGTTGGTCACTCACAAGATTGAAACGAATGACGCCGCCCCGATAAAACAGCGCTTTTATCCGATTTCGCCGGCAACACAAAGTTTGATGGACGCCGACTTAGAGCGAATGCTATCACTGGGTGTGATAGAGGAGAGCCAGAGTCCTTGGAGCTCTCCAGTTGTGCTAGTGAGGAAGCCTGGAAAGGTCCGGCTGGGTTTTGACGCCAGGAAGGTCAACTCTGTGCCGCCTCATGGATAAAGTCATTCCTTTCGATCTTCGTGAGAATGTTCTCGTCTATCTAGACGATTTATTAATTCTGTCTTCAGACTTCGATACTCATCTCACGCTGCTAGCCCGTGTAGCGGATTGTTTGAGGAAAGCTGGCCTCACTATCAACGTTGAGAAGAGTAAGTTTTGTATCAAAGAGACCAAATACTTGGGTTTTATTGTCGGAAAGGGAGGTATGAGAACTGACCCTGACAAAATTTCAGCTATAGTTGACTATCCGTCACCTAAAACTGTTCGGCAGGCCCGACGCCTAGTAGGTATGGCAGGATGGTATAGACGGTTCATCCCGAACTATGCTGATTTGAGTGCCTCCATTACAGACACCTTGAAAAACCCTAGTCAGTTCAAATGGACACCTGAAGCCCAGACGTCTCTTGATCTTCTCAAACAAAAACTTACCTCTGCTCTGTTGTTAGTGAGTCCAGACTTCACCAAGCTATTCGTTATACAGTGCGTTGCGAGCCAACAGGGTATTGGTGGGGTGCTGATTCAACTAGATGACGATGGCCACGAGAAGCCAATAGCCTACGTCTCGAAAAAGTTGAATTCAGCACAAAGAAATTATACCGTCACAGAGCAGGAATGCCTAGCTGCAATCTTGAGCGTACAGAAGTTCCGGCCCTTCGTTGAACTTATGCCGTTTAAGATAGTGACGGATCATGCGAGCTTGAAATGGCTGATGTCTCAAAAGGACCTCAGCGGTAGACTTGCTCGGTGGAGTTTGAAGCTTCAGGGCTTCGACTTCACTATTGAGCACCGAAAAGGAAGCCTGAACGTCGTCCCTGATGTGCTGTCACGCATTCATTGTGACAGCCTGACTACAAATGAGGATCCTGGCCCGGAAGTTGACCTTAGTTCGCCATATTTCAACTCGTTGAAATATGAGGAACTGAGGCATAAGGTTAAAACGGCTTCTGGTAAACTACCAGATCTTTGCGTCAGGGATGGCTTCGTTTACATTCGGACTGTTCCGAGAACAGGCGATCCGATTCAGAAAGAAGAAGCTTGGAAGCTTTGGATTCCACGAGAGCTTGTCACCGACGTCATTTCAAGGGTTCATGATCCGCCGCTAGCTTCACACGGAGGTATAGGGAAAACACTGGAACGTCTGCGAAGACATCTGTACTGGCCACGAATGACAGTTGATATCAGAAACTACGTAGGCGCCTGTGATGTGTGTAAGGAAACGAAGGCTCCCAATACTATTCTGAGACCACCTATGAAAGTCCAGTCTGTGACAGAACGACCATGGCAAAAGGAAAGGGAATGTCTGCATCTTAATAGTTCTTGACCACTTTTCATAATTTCCGATTCCCAAACCTATGAGAAAAGCGTCTTCACTCAATGTGTGCCAATTCATTGAGACTGAAGTGTTCCACGTGTTTGGAGTCCCGGAAATGATCGTCTCTGAGAATGGAGTCCAGTTTTGCTCGACTCATTTCACCAGATTACTGGAAAAGTATGGGGTGAAGCACATGCGAACGGCAGTCTACTCGCCGCAAGCAAACGCCTCAGAGCGAGTAAATAGGTCTCTATTGTCGGGGATTAGAGCATATATCAAGAAGGGACACACGAGATGGGATGAGAAACTAAGCCAAGTAGCTAGTTCCCTCAGGAGCTCTTACCATCAAGCTACTGGTTTCTCTCCTTATCGAACACTCTTCGGTCAGCAGATGATAGAACATGGCAGCTCCTATTCCATCTTGAGGAGCCTTGGAACTCTTAGTGAGCCATTGAGAGTAGACGCAGAAGATAAAATGAGATTGATCCGTGCGAGAGTGCAGGAAAGTTTACAGCATGCATTCGAACAGGGTTCAAGAGCCTACAATCTCAGGGCGAAACCTGTCCAGTTCAAAGTTGGTCAGGAGGTATTTAGACGAAATTTTGATCAAAGCAATTTCCAACAGCAGACTAGTGCTAAACTGGGACCGAAATTTGTTAAATGTCGTGTCAGGGCCAAGAAGGGAAACGCCTACTATGAGCTTGAAGATATGCAGGGGAAACTGTTAGGAGTCTATCACGCCAAAGACATCAGGCAGTGATCATCAGTCTAGAATCTAGATCTATTTTCAAGCGACTGCAGCAGTCAGAAAACCAAGCTGCACCGTTGAGTGTTAGGTTTTCTGCTGACACGAAGCGCTTCTTCTTCTTCCTTTTCTTTTTTAATTTTCAGCCCACTGCGTGGCGTATACAGGTTCGATTCGCTTCGAATGAATCTGTTTCTTTAAATTTTTTTAAATTTTTTTTAATAAATAAAAAAAATGTTTTTTTCTATTTTCTCAAACTTTTCATTTCTTTCTTCTTTTTTCATTTTTTCATTTGTTTTTCAAATCACACAATTTCGCTATTTGTGATCTGTTGATGAGTCAAACCAAGACTTGAAACTTGTCACCAAAAATTAATGGGTTGTGTGATGAAATAACAAATTAAAACATTTTTAGCTTTAGCTTTTTAACCCGGTAAAAAAGTCCAAACGTAATCTGTTTATTTTTATGATTGTATACGTCGAATTCATTTGGAAAGGCAAATGCCTTTTTTAAGTTATTTCCACTTCGTCTTGGGAGGAATTTACTATGGATATATCCTTATCCTTCCTCAGTTTTACTATGCACCCTGAAGTGTACACTAGAGGTGCTATCTCCGATGGAAAACACATGACTTTCTCGTTTTCTAGGACCGGACTGAATTTGAAAAATGTCTCCGTTCTAGGAGAGATATTTATTTTTTTTTTTTTAGTATTTAAAAGGAAACTCAATGTCTCCATCTTGGGTTTGAAATGTAAAGATCTGGGACTTATAATTGATCACAGAACCAGTTCTCGAAAAGAAATTTTCAGCAATAATTCCTTCGCAATTAATAGGGAAATCAGAGGGAACCACATGAAATGGATGGTTAAACATAGCAGTTTCAGACAGCCGAATGTCCAGCCAGCAGATTCCTTTGGTGGATGTCGTCTGGTTAGAAATGCCTTTTAGAGGCGTTGCCCAGTCAGTATATACTTCAACGTCATATTTAAGTGCGCTAATTTTAATTAAACTAATTGAAGCTCCGGTATCCAAGAGAAGTGTATTTTCTTGATTCTTTGCTTGGAGGATATCGAGGGTCGTTTCCGTTTGAAACGTTTGCTGCGGGCTGAGGTTTAGAATTGGGATTGAGATATTGTTATCTTCTGACCTTTTCAGACTAGTGGAGTTTAATATTTTCTGCTTGGGGCGTTGGGAAGAAATTTTTGTTGGACAATTGGAATTTTTATTTTGGCACACTAATTGAGATTTTGTTCCCGCACCATTGCTCCACTGGTGCTGGGTATTGCTGCGTTTCCCGAATTTGCACGTCGAGTAGTTTGGTCATTTTGTCGGATTTGAATCACACTTGAGGAGTTGTGATTGGGTCTAGTATATGTGGAAGTTGAATTTTCACGTCTAGAATTATTAAATTGTCGCTTTCTGCATTCTTGAATTGTATGCCCTAAATTCTTGCAGTATCGTCAATGTTCTTCAGTCTGTATGGTGTTCACGCCCTGATTTGTAAATTTCGGAAATGGGGGACGATTATAATCATTTGATTGGTTGAAATTATTTCGATTTTGTAGCTTCCTACATTCACTAGTGGTATGTCCCATGTTTTTACAATAACTACACCTCTTAAGGTCAGTCTTTTGGTTCTCATTCTTTGCAATATGTTCCTCTTCCAAAGCATAATCAATAGCTGTATTTAAAGAGTTGTGCTTTGTCGATTTTACTATCAATTTTAATGGAGATTTTAATCCTCTTTTAAAATTATTTACGGCTGTTTTTTCGTTCAGATTTCGGATGGCTTTACTACCTTCATTGGATTCATTCTGGGTGCTAGATATATTTAACTCATCTAATAATTTTTCAATTTTTTCTGAGTATTCAGATACCGTTTCGCGGAGGCTCTGCTTGATGGTGATTAGTTCGGCCCGTATTACTTGCGTTGATCGAAATTTTATAAAGGTTTTCGTTATTGCCGCCTCTAATTCGTTTCAAGAATCATAGGTATTATACCTAAGAAGTACATTATAGGCTTTACCCCGTTAATTTCGATTTTGACAGATCAAGAAATTCAGTTTTCTCTTCGGTAGTTGAGGCTTTAGAGTAATGAATTTTAGCGATTTGAAGAAATCTGTCTACCATTGCCGGATTTCCATCGAATTCTGGCACGAGTTTAATAGCATTAGCTAGATTGAACGATGAGGTTGCCATTTCTGGCGAAAAGAGTCTAGTGTTTTCTTCGGATTTAGATTTGTGAGACACCTGACCTTCTTTCGAAGTTGAGGTAGATTCGTTAGGAGAAACTTTATTTTCCGTCAGGTCTAATGAATGTTCGTCTGAGTCCGCTTCACTTGTATCTTTTTCCGGGTCGGAATCACAAGGTTTACCTGAGTCGGTAGGGTTACTCTGATTTTCCTCTGAATCAGATTCGCGAGGGTTACGGTTTCCGCGTGGAATCTTTTTCCCGTCTCTCAAGGAAAGATTAAATGAGAACATGTGTTCTCTTATCACTCGGTCGTTCCACCTCAGTTGGGTTAGAAAAGTATCACTACCCTCTCATTCGAATAATTATCGAGAAAATTCAACACAATAACATTTAAAAAAAAATTCAGGTGAATAGCGAATCACAAAGAAAATAGCATTAATCAGATTAAGAATATATGTCATTGGTCCAGTCAACAGAAAGGCAGTAAAAATTAAGAACACATATTTAATATTTCAATTCTTCAATTTTAATATAATATATATGCAAAAATTCAAAAATTCGTTCATTAGTCGATATTGATTCTTTATGTTCTTCTGTAGATTTCCTATAGGAAAGAGATCATTTTAACTAAAGCAGTAGTAAATATATATTGACAATCGGTGCGATATTAGGGACACTTTCTCATACACTAGCGTTTCCATTTATTTAAAATGTTACTCAACATATGTTTGTTTCCACTTTTGTCGAGCTTTATTTAAATTTTAAAATTAATTTCACTAATTTTTAAATTTTGTACTTTGAAATTTCGGGGTTTTTTTTGTTTTCTTTTTTTTTTTTCTTTTATTTATGAACATTAAAACTCAATTTTAATTCAGGAAGAAAGAGATAAAAATGAAATAAAATAGTGAAATCGAATGATCACTTCGCGATGCTGTCAAGTGGCTCACATATGTGCTCAAATCACCCCTAATGACGAAATTAAAAACCCGAATGGTAATAATTTGTTTGGCACGCGGAGTATACATAATTCCTCTTATTATTATTTATTTATTTTGACATTTTTCACTAGCAATATTTCGAAATCAATAATAAAAAAAAACATTTTCACAGTTATTTACCTACATGAGACACTTTATCATTTTTTTTTTTTAATGAGACTATAAAGCTACGAATATTTATGTTAAATATGAAGAAAGAAAAAGATGGCTTACAGGAGAGCCACTAAAACTATAGTGGGTTTAGATTTGGCTATTGCCAATTTCATCGTCCAGAACTGATTGCTGCCGAATAAATGCTGATTTGTTGAGGTTGACTCAGTTGATTAATTTATTTATGGCTGATTTGGAAGTTGATTTTCGCTGCTAGACAATGAGCAGAACTTTTCCCATATACATGTATAAAGGCACCGATGTACCGTAGAATGATTTCAACAAAACTATTTTTGTTTTGACATTAATTCGATGAGTAAATGATTATGAAATCTATTAATTAGGATCACGTGGATCCGCTACCGCTGCCACCAGTTTATTTGTTACGCCCGCCGAATACTTCAAGCGAGCGGGGGCACACTTCTTGGTAGTCACTGGTTGATTAATTGAATAAAACAATTCCACTATGTAAACCGGTTAATTAAAATACATTTATTGATTTTATTTCACTTGATTATACAGGACTTTACTAGAAATTACAATTGAAACTAATTACGTAGGACTTTACAAGAATTTCCGACGTGTTACCCGTTGGGCGGATTGAAGTGTACTCGAAGTTTTTAGACTCAACCCTAAGCCTCTGTACAGCACCGTTCTCACACATAAAAACCGCATGATCATCAGAAAACATGCTAAAGTCGAAAGTGAAATTGGATGCAACGCGATAAGGCAAAGCAAATAAAGCAATAAAATAATATTTTTGACTCTATGTTAATGTAATCTGTTTACTTAACAGAAATTTGGGGGAACGTTGTCCACTTAGAAAACGATTGAGATGACGAGGATTATTTCGAGAATATATGCCAGAAATGTAACAAGCCTCTGTACAGCACCGTTCTCACACATAAAAACCGCATGATCATCAGAAAACATGCTAAAGTCGAAAGTGAAATTGGATGCAACGCGATAAGGCAAAGCAAATGTTAGCACGTTGAAGCAATAAAATAATATTTTTGACTCTACGTTAATGTAATCTGTTTACTTAACAGAAATTTGTGGGAACGTTATGCACTTAGAAAACGATTGAGATACAATACAATACAATACAATAACTTTATTGCTGGATATATGTACACAAGATCAAGGATCTTATAGCTAGTACAATATTAGAATTGACGGCATATAGAATTGGCAATAACTAATTGACTATATAACTATAACTAAAAACAAAATGAGGCTGGGAGGATATAATATTAAAGATAAGAAATCGCTAATTTTGATACAAAAGGGAGATTCGAAAATTATGAGTTAAATTAAGTTAATTAAAGAAAATTTAAGATACGAAAAAAAGAGAAAGATGCAAGAGGAAGACAATTTAGATAAATAAAATAAAAAAAAAAATAATAATAAATAAAAATCAAGCTAAGCAACTACTTTGTGCAATCGATGAAAAGACGCTATTCTACTAATTAGTATTGATAATTCTCTTAAAAGCACCAACGGAGGTAGCAAGTTGAGCGGTGACTGGTAAGGTGTTCCATAAGCGGGGGATCTGAACAAAGAATGAACTCTGAAAAACAACACGAGAGAAACGAGGAATCAGTATCTGACGATGCCGCTGGGATTGTAAAAATTGAAGGAAATCAATAAGATAATCAGGTTCGCGTGACTGCAGAAGTCTAAAAAGAAAAATAAGTGCCCTCTGTTTAAGATATGAGTCCAGCGATTGTTCAAGGAGAGTGTTTCTAAGAGATGAAACATGGTCAAACCGACGAAGACCATAGATAAAACGAACACAATCGTTGAACGCTATATTCAGCTTTCTTGAGCAATCACTATCCAGCTTCGGAAAAATTAAGTTACCATAAGTACAAAAGGGCAATAATAAGCCCTTTACCAGTCTCAAGCGAGTGCCAGTAGGTAGGATACACGCAACCAACCATAGTCTGCGAAGTCCGGAATAAATTTTTTTTAAAGAGTCAGAGATATGAGAACAGCACTTCATGCGGGAATGGATTGAGATTCCAAGGCTTTTCACACTATTCATGTAGGGTAATATAGCGCCGTTAAGCTTTACTGGCGGTAAGTCCAATAACCCAGGATCTGTGTTATAGAAGGCTATACAGTGCGATTTAGTCGGATTGATACGTTCGATGCAATCCTCTTGGTAAGATATTGGCCGACTAAGATACAGCTGAACATCATCCGCATATAAATAAATATTAGCATCCAGTAGCGACAGTTCCCAAAAATAACGTTTTCATCACCCATTCAATTCATAGGTGAAATGATCACGAAATGCCGTAGTATCGTAAAGGCTATCTACCTAGGGTATTAATTGTTCTCTGCTCTGCTATAAGATTAAATCCTCTTATTCTTGATCAACATATTTTTCAGATTGTAACAAATGTCTAGTTGGTCTTAAATGTGACAAAAGTTCATTGTTTTAAGTGATATGTTCAGAAAATTGAGCAGATATGAATTAGGTACGAAATGTATAAAAATCTTAAAGGATAATAAAATTTCGAGTAAATTGTAAAGGAAGGTAAAAATTAAATCTGGTGATAATGCTTAGAAGATAACCAAAGTGTCTGCCATTTTTACCGTTGAACATCAAATATCATTTCCAGCTGCCACACAAAAAAGTAGCCCTGATAAAATCGTGTTTTTCAATTGATTTGGTTGTAAGCCTTTGCGGCCTCCATTACTGGAAGCCAGGAAGACTTGAGTCAATTATCAACTATGTTAAGAGAGAATTACAAGATTGAAATGAATTACGAATCTATTTTTGTCACCAGCTTTTAGTGTATACTCCTGAATAGCAAAACTATTTATACTTAAAATAGCAATCAATATTCAACTAAGACTATTAAGAATAATCAATTTAAATTATCACAATTTTGATAACTGAAATAGTTAGATGGTTCTGACAGACAAAGCGCGTAATCATTCAACTAGAAGATAATATCATGGTCAAGAAAACTTCTATTTGGTTCGTGTCCTCTAAATATGATTGCATTTTTTAAATAAGCGGGCAGAATATACTGAGGATATGCATATGCAATGAGTTCATAGTATAGTTTCTAAAATTCTTCTCGTGTATATTTTGCAATATTTAGAGTATTTACATTTGATCCAAATATTTCTGCAGTACAGAATCAGTTTCGTCTGAATCTAAATGAATATGAGTTGGATGTAAAACTGAAGAACTGATCAACTTAATGGTATGAGAACTTTTGCAATTATCTGGAGATAAAGATGACTAATAGAGAGAAAATAACAACAATAAAGACTCGCCGAATGACAAATGTATATTTTACAAACTTTTCGAAATTGTCAATCGATTATTTCAGATTTGGTTGATTTACCAAGCAAAGAATTGATGTAAGCAGGTAAAGTTTTATTAACGAACTCCTTATCCTTATTCGCATCTCTAATATTTGTCACAAAAAAACGTATTGATGTAGTTTCATATATTTCCAAAAAATTATCCAGTTATTTCTTTAGTTTCTGAATAAGTGTTTGATGTGAGAGTGACTCGATAGAATTGCGCGAAGTTTCAGGTGTTCGTCGTCAATTTCGTTTTCTTTACATTTAAAATTTTCTACGAATTTTATGAGACATTTTTCAGCATCGTCAACCATGTATGTAGGTACTTAAAGATGTTGAACAAAAATTCATATTATTCTGATGACATTGCAGAAAAAGTGAAACGTAAATTTCAATTTCCAAGTATTCCAGTATTTTTATTGGTTCATCAAAATGTAAAATATCTGAAGAAAAAAAAATCGGTAAAAAATTGAATTGATGAAAAATTAGATTAGATAGAACGTCTTCAATAAGATTTCTAATAGAATACAGCATCTGCATATAGGAAATATTTATGACGTGTATCTGCAAACACTTCTGCCACAAGTAATGAAATACAATCCCACAAAAGAAACTAACGTTACTCTTCTAACTAGCAACTCCTCTTTCTTTAAAAAAGTCCTGTCAAGGGACTAGGGAGCCAAGAATTACGTCAATTATTTCTGCAAATGTATAACTGCCGAAGTTGTGTAAGGTCAGATTTTATTTTAATTTTAATAAGTTGATTCTTTACGTATTTGTCAAATCCTTGACTATTGCATATACAGTTGAGATTATACTGTTATGGTCGTAGCGTATTGCATATAGCAATATGCTACACGTACTGAAGTGCGTAAGCGGCGATATCAAGCAGAAAGATTGAACGCACCGCGACCGAGAAAAGTGCATTTCCTCGAGCCCGGAGTGACATTCGGACGGTAGGAAAGAAGAAGAAGAAATCTTCTCAAATGGTGAAAGTGTCAACAGTCGTGAACTCCCGAATATATTTTTAAACATCCGCTAGAAAAGCCAAGTTTGTAAGTATATTTAAGATATTTTTCAATCCCCAGACTACTTACTTTCCCTTTATATAGTTATTTTCCCACAATAGTACCGGAAACTTTGTCCGAGAACGAGACGTGGAGAACTTCTACCAAAGTTGTTGGATTAATTTATCCAGTGTGAACGTAAATTTTTGGAGAAGTTCAGCATAATTTAATAAATTTGCCCCTTTTGCTGATGCAATTAAGGGTTCTGATGATACTGTCCAAGATGGTCTTGTGCATCTAAGAATCCAGCGAGGGAGCCCTGTTCTTGGGACAGTGCAAATGTCTGCCGCTAGCGATTGGCTAAAATTACAAAAGGTGTAGCAAAGCTCTTGAGCACAGTGGATGCAGTATCTATTACAAAGAAAACATTAAGGAATAAAGCCTAGCAGGTATTGTTCGTGGAAAAACATTTAAAGATGTTCCGACTTTGGCTCAAAACGTCACTCAGGTACGCTCCGATTTATTTAAAAAACCTAGGAGACTTCCAGTACAAGAATTAGACTCATTCCTCATTGATAACTCATTAAGGGTAATATTAAGTCTCAAAAATTAGATAAAAGTGACATGTGTTAGAATTATTAGGCTTAAAGGAATCATACGCAAGTACTAAGTTAGAAGTTGTACACCGCGAAGAAACTAAAGTACGTAGATATTTAAGTAGGTATGTCGATATCTTCGTTCGCTTAAGTTTTATCCAATTGTTTGATTATCATCGTACGGAACAGTATTAAGTGTGCCGATATTTTTATTATTTGTACCTTGGTTTTTGAAAAGTCAGACTAGTTTATGTGAATGAATATCCTCGCGAGATTTCTATTTTATACATATATCATCAATCAACTTAGATTGCTTTCAAATTCATTTTATTAACATCGAATAAGAGAATTTCCATAGTATAATTTATTGGTAGGATTCTCCCTACGCTTTTTTTTCTGTCAGAAATGGTCATCTGTATATACATATATGTAGCTACATATATACGCAAATCCATTTACACATAACATTTTTTAATATATAAACAAATCCATTTACACATAACATTTTTTAATATATAAACAAATCCATTTACATATAACATTTTAATATATATAAACAAATTCAGTTATATCTAATATCTTATTATAACCAAACCAAAATGAATTCAAAGCGCACATTACTTATGACTTTTGAGTAGTTTAATATTAAGACTAGGGACCTCATTAAGTGAAATTTGATAACAAGACGCATATGAATTCAAAGCGCACATTACTTATGACTTTTGGATAGTTTACTAGTAAGACTAGGTATTTCATTAGGTGAAATTTAATAAATATTTGTAAATATTCTATTATTACATATTTTTAGCATTCTATATTTTTATACTCAGGTATGTCAGTCTGTTCGCATTTAAATTTTTGTTTATTGCTTTTGTAATTCACCACCCAGAAAATAATGTATGACTACTAGGTACATATGTAGTTATGTATTATTCATTCGCGGATGGCTCATGCACAGAACTGATGGCTAGACCGTTTATACATTTGTTTTTAATAATATTCCTTATTAAATGAGTAATTATAACGTAATGCACTCCTAAAGTTTTTCTCATTCTCCTCTCACTCTCCTGGAGCCCTCTAGCATGAAGGTCGTCTAGGTCCGCTACGATCTCTCTTTCCAGGTCAACACAGGGACCCTGTAAACAATCTGCCCACAGTGTCATTGGGTGGTCGGGGCAAGGCAGTTGAAGGCAGTCCATCTGCGCCTTCACCAAGGTAAGGGTAAGTGGTGTAAAGGTCCCTTCTGGACTGAGTGTGTGCGTCGGCCTTTGGATGTAGGCACGGATTTTTTTATTATGGCTGACGGCAGCGGCAGGTTCTTCGTGGAACCTCCCCACACTCTCCGCCAATAGCCGAGGCGAGCTAGCGTGCCGCCCTGCATTGAACGCTGTAAGTCGAGGGATCTGTCAGCTCATGCTGGCAGTCTGGACTTCACGTCCAAGCAAATCACTCTAACATACTCCCATAACAAAATGGCGCCCAACGTGGGGCCACCTCAATTAGACTTCGGTGGTCTAAATGTAACATTTGCTGAGGATTGTGATTACTTCGAGATATGGGCATTTGGCTGTTAGCTAAATAGCCTGACTCGGTAATCGCATAATCAGTGGAGGTTATATTCGGACCTGCGTTTAATTGTTTGTTATTAGCTGATTTTCTGTAGAGTAACGTAAAGTTTTTAAAGTTTTGAGATTTTTGTTTTTTGATTGATTTTGTATCGATTGAAGTAAAGTAACGTTTGAAAAGTTTTTTTGTAGAGTAAAGCAAAGTTTTTGAATTGAAGTTCGACTCTAGGTTTGACTTTGGTCAGGTGTCTAGTTTTTGAATTTTTTTTGAATTTTTTTTTAAATTGATCTTTCCCGCTGGCCTTCTGCCATGGAAATGGTAGGTGGCCTCACAAATTTTTTTTTGGATTGTGTTCTCGCGGACAATTGTTCTGTTGGCCAACTGGCTGGACAGAGTTATGAGTCTGTGAGAGGACTTTTTGGCTTCCAGCTAATTAGTTGACCAGATCCATGACTCTGCCCAGCTGGCGAACTGTCTGGACATGAGGATCCGGTGAAGAGGAGAGGAAGAGTTCTCTGAGGGTGGGAGTGATGCTGGAGATCTTCAGTAATCAGGAGTTGGCATACTGCTAACTGCCTGGCTGAAGAATCTCTAGTAGCATTCTCAGCCTTTGACACCTCCAACTTGACTTTTCCCAGAGTTCTGTGAGAACCCAACCAAATCTTTCATGCACCACTCACGTCACTTGCCTATATCCTATTTCTGACCTTGGAAGAGAGAGAGTGACCTGACCTCTTATGTGGGAGTTAGCTTCGGGAGGTGAGGGAGAAATTGTATGATCTTTGTTAAAGAAATTTTTTTTTTGAAACGCTTGAACTGTTTTCGTGATCTATTTGGATCCTTCGTAATTTTCAGAATTTTTTTTGAAGATTTTTATTCGACGAGGCTGTTAACGCTTCCCGACATTGGTTTTTTGTCCTGGGATTCATTCTTTACACTATCTCGATTTGAGAAGCCTAAATTAACTTTTCGAATCTTTGTTTTTCTAAATTTTTTAATTTCTTCAAATGTTTGGGAAGATATTTCCTGGAATTATAGTATCGTGTCCCAACTTTCAAACTTCTAAATTTAATAGGTGTATGAAATAGCGCGGAAGTCTCTTAATAGTATATAGAAGCGCTCTCTTTTATTTATAGTAATTATTCAGAAGACAAAAACGGTATATTTATGAGAAAATTTTGAATTCTGTAGTTAAGAAAATTTTAATATTGTTTATCGGTCCAGTAGTTCGCTTTCGTAGGAATGTACAATATTTTTCCTACATCTGAAGACGCTTCATTGCTTACTGCATATATGCACATTATCTACCAACAATGGGTTTTTACACCACGAGTATGTAACGGTTGTAAATAATGCTGTAGTGATAATAATTATATACGTGAAATTTAGTTAGCCACTTTTGTTTATTCTAATCTATATAACACGCGTTAATAAATTTAGTAGCTCGTTAGCTTCGATCTTGTTTGAGCCTGTTAACTTCGGTTTTTGATTTTTTTTTAATTTTATCTGACACTCTTCTTCAAACCTTGTATTTGTAAAACTTTTTTCAACTTTGACTTACAATGGCTACACAGAGGACACCACCTCCTGAGAAGAACGGTGTGACTAGGTTGCGTGAGCCATGCACGATCTGTAGAAATAAGTTGGTCAGCTGAACAGAAACCAGTCATGACCACGTGCGGACATGTCTTTCATGAGGCATGTATCCAGACCTGGATAGGCGAGCATTCCAGTTGTCCTAACTGTAGACGCCGCCTCACGCCACAGGACCTCACTGGTTACACTGGTGCCTTTCCTAAAAGAACGAATAAGGCGAAGCCCGCGAAATCGACAAGGCGCGACTCATTGCCAACCTCTGATTTGCCTAATTTTGACTTACCACCTTCGAATCGACGATCCTTGTCTCCAGGAATGCCTGACTTACATTCAACGACTTTTGTAAACCCGAGTCCTCGACGTGATAGTCCAGCGCGCACAGCTCAAGACCACAACACCTCAGCTGCTACGGATGCGCTGATAGCAGGCTTGAGCATAAAGATGGAAGACCTAATAAACCGAGGTCTCCAGCAGGGTTTAAATGTTTTGCGGTCTGAGTTAGGAAACGATATCAGACAACAAGTAGCAGCAGCAATGCCGCCAGCAGACTACACACGACCTCCTTCGTCCAGAAGCAATCAGAGGCCATCAAACGATTTTCCTACACGGGGAAGGCAATCATTTAGGAGACCATCACCACCTTCTGGTCAACCTTTTGGTCAGCCTACAAATCAGTCCAGACCGAACTTTATACCACCTCAACCACCTCAACCTCCACCACCTATGCGTGTTCCTGCTAATGTAGGATACCGACGATCAGGCAGTCCAATAAGGAGATGGAACCTGACCTATAATGGGAATAACGCAGAACTATCAGTTGACGAATTCATCTTCAGAGTCGAAGCGCTTACGCACTCCGCTCTAGAAGGGGATTTTGGGTTATTGGTCAGGAATATGTTAACGCTACTGACAGGACCAGCTAAGGACTGGTATTGGTCGGTACTACGTCAAAATCCATTTCCAACTTGGGACGTCATTAAGATGGGATTGTATACCGAATGGGGAACGCCTAAGGATGATCTGAAAACTAGATTTCAACTGATGTCTAGAAAACAAAAGCCTGGGGAACTGTTCGCAATGTATCACCACCATCTGGGGTTGCTGCGCGATCAGTTACAGAACGCTATGCCAGACCAAGAGTTTCTGGAGATTGTCAAATCGAATCTCAGCTGAGATCGCTGGTCACGCGTATCCAAGCTACACATACACGTATTGCGTCAACTGGCAGTTGGAATCCTTACCGAAACCAACGAGTGCATGAAGTTGACAATCTTCTGACCTTAGATCCTGAACTGGCAGTAGCAACAGGCAGTGATAACAGCCTAGGTGACGTATCGAGTATTTCAGCCAAACGCCCTATTATATGCTGGAACTGTGACCAGTCCGGTCATTTGTATCAGGACTGCAGACAAGAAAGACAAGTTGTGTTCTGTTATGGAAGAACACCTTCAAGACAGATTGCATTCAATGTCAACAGAAAAACTTCAGACGGGTCGGGAATACCAACACCTCTTTCCGACCAGCGTCGACATCACGAGCAATCAATGCATCGAACACTCCAGTTCAAGCCTTGAACAAGGAGGAAGGTCCGCTCCATTAGCAGACACTAGCGATAACTCCCTGTTACGCACTCTGATATCATTCAGTGCTTCTGGTGATATCAGTACAACACCTGATAGGACGAATGTTGCACCGATAGAGGCGGAGAACTTAATAGACTTCTCCGCAGATATTCAAGCTCCCATTTCCACTTCTGGGGAGCCCATGACCTTGTTGGACACTTCTTTAGAAGAGTCTTTAATCTTTGATGTCCCGTTGACACCTATAGCACGCGTAGCTGACAAAGTTACTGAGCGGGAGATTTGGCCTCATGGCATTTCTGTTTTAAAACGGCCACCAAGCTCTGTCATGACGAGTGGGCGTGAGCCTGTTTTACATCCTTTGATGCCGTATCATACGCGTCTGCAGAAATACAACGCAGTAAGAGACCGCATCTTCTCCTCAGTAGCGGAGTTAGCTGAAATCGTGTTTCCTGATTTGGATATTAGACCGAAAAAGAAACGATCAACCGTTCGTTGGCGGGAATATTGTCAACGGATGCGACTGGAAAGAAAGAAACTGGCACAGATTTCCGTGTCGAGGCCAGACGACATTCGACTGTATGCCGAAGTAAAGCTGCTCGGGCGAACTGAGACTGGACTACTTGATAGTGGTGCCACTGTCAGTATTCTAGGCCAGGGAGCTCTAGAGAAGCTTGCAGAAGCAGAGGTTGAATGGAAAAGGTATCGGACACAGGTGCAAGTAGCGAATGGTGCCATGACGACTGTTCATGGTCATGTGAACTTGGACATCACTTTCCGTGGTAAGACCCAAAACATGCGTTTTTACGTGGTTCCTGGGCTCACACAGGCACTGTATCTAGGAATAGACTTCTGGCGTCTATTTGGGTTGGCTCCAGATGTCCTGGGTATAGTTGCAGAAGTGACACCAAGTCTACTAGCTACTCCTGACACCGACTGTCATATTCTTTCCAGTCTTGATCAACAACGCTTAGAAGCCACGAAACAGCTTTTCCCCTCATTCGCCTCTTTAGGCATAGGAAAAACATCGTTGGTCACTCACAAGATTGAAACGAATGACGCCGCCCCGATAAAATAGCGCTTTTATCCGATTTCGCCGGCAGTACAAAGTTTGATGGACGCCGAATTAGAGCGAATGCTATCACTGGGTGTGATAGAAGAGAGCCAGAGTCCTTGGAGCTCTCCAGTTGTGCTAGTGAGGAAGCCTGGAAAGGTCCGGCTGTGTTTTGACGCCAGGAAGGTCAACTCTGTTACGAAGAAGGATGCCTATCCGCTACCGCAGATAGACGCACTTCTGAGTCGACTTCCTCCGGCAAACTACATTACGAGCCTGGACCTGAAGGACGCCTTCTGACAGATCCCACTAGACGCTGATTCCAGAGAGAAGACCGCTTTTACAGTACCTGGTCATCCTCTCTATCAGTACACAGTGATGTCATTCGGCCTATGCAACGCTCCACAAACTATGTGCCGCCTCATGGATAAAGTCATTCCTTTCGATCTTCGTGAGAATGTTCTCGTCTATCTAGACGATTTATTAATTCTGTCTTCAGACTTCGATACTCATCTCACGCTGCTAGCCCGTGTAGCGGATTGTTTGAGGAAAGCTGGCCTCACTATCAATGTCGAGAAGAGTAAGTTTTGTATCAAAGAGACCAAATACTTGGGTTTTATTGTCGGAAAGGGAGGTATGAGAACTGACCCTGACAAAATTTCAGCTATAGTTGACTATCCGTCACCTAAAACTGTTCGGCAGGCCCGACGCCTAGTAGGTATGGCAGGATGGTATAGACGGTTCATCCCGAACTATGCTGATTTGACTGCCTCCATTACAGACACCTTGAAAAACCCTAGTCAGTTCAAATGGACACCTGAAGCCCAGACGTCTCTTGATCTTCTCAAACAAAAACTTACCTCTGCTCCGTTGTTCGACTTCACCAAGCCATTCATTATACAGTGCGATGGTGGGGTGCTGATTCAACTAGATGACGCTGGCCACGAGAAGCCAATAGCCTACGTCTCGAAAAAGTTGAATTCAGCACAAAGAAATTATACCGTCACAGAGCAGGAATGCCTAGCTGCAATCTTGAGCGTACAGAAGTTCCGGCCCTTCGTTGAACTTATGCCGTTTAAGATAGTGACGGATCATGCGAGCTTGAAATGGCTGATGTCTCAAAAGGACCTCAGCGGTAGACTTGCTCGGTGGAGTTTGAAGCTTCAGGGCTTCGACTTCACTATTGAGCACCGAAAAGGAAGCCTGAACGTCGTCCCTGATGTGCTGTCACGCATTCATTGTGACAGCCTGACCACAAATGAGGATCCTGGCCCGGAAGTTGACCTTAGTTCGCCATATTTCAACTCGTTGAAATATGAGGAACTGAGGCATAAGGTTAAAACGACTTCTGGTAAACTACCAGATCTTTGCGTCTGGGATGGCTTCGTTTACATTCGGACTGTTCCGAGAACAGGCGATCCGATTCAGAAAGAAGAAGCTTGGAAGCTTTGGATTCCACGAGGGCTTGTCACCGACGTCATTTCAAGGGTTCATGATCCGCCGCTAGCTTCACACGGAGGTATAGGGAAAACACTGGAACGTCTGCGAAGACATCTGTACTGGCCACGACTGACAGTTGATATCAGAAACTACGTAGGCGCCTGTGATGTGTGTAAGGAAACGCAGGCTCCCAATGCTATTCTGAGACCACCTATGAAAGTCCAGTCTGTGACAGAACGACCATGGCAAAAGCTGTACATTGATTTTCTAGGTCCATATCCTCGATCAGTAAAGGGAATGTCTGCATCTTAATAGTTCTTGACCACTTTTCAAAATTTCCGATTCTCAAACCTATGAGAAAAGCGTCTTCACTCAATGTGTGCCAATTCATTGAGACTGAAGTGTTCCACGTGTTTGGAGTCCCGGAAATGATCGTCTCTGACAATGGAGTCCAGTTTTGCTCGACTCAGTTCACCAGATTACTGGAAAAGTATGGGGTGAAGCACATGCGAACGGCAGTCTACTCGCCGCAAGCAAACGCCTCAGAGCGCGTAAATAGGTCTCTATTGTCGGGGATTAGAGCGTATATCAAGAAGGCACACACGAGATGGGATGAGAAACTAAGCCAAGTAGCTAGTTCCCTCAGGAGCTCTTACCATCAAGCTACTGGTTTCTCTCCTTATCGAACACTCTTCGGTCAGCAGATGATAGAAGATGGCAGCTCCTATTCCATCTTGAGGAGCCTTTGAACTCTTAGTGAGCCATTGAGAGTAGACGCAGAAGATAAAATGAGATTGATCCGTGCGAGAGTGCAGGAAAGTTTACAGCATGCATTCGAACAGGGTTCAAGAGCCTACAATCTCAGGGCGAAACCTGTCGAGTTCAAAGTTGGTCAGGAGGTATTTAGACGAAATTTTGATCAAAGCAATTTCCAACAGCAGACTAGTGCTAAACTGGGACCGAAATTTGTTAAATGTCGTGTCAGGGCCAAGAAGGGAAACGCCTACTATGAGCTTGAAGATATGCAGGGGAAACTGTTAGGAGTCTATCACGCCAAAGACATCAGGCAGTGATCATCAGTCTAGAAACGTCGTCTATCCATTGTCACGTTTATTCCTGGTGGCCCTAAGAAGGGATCCAGCCAGCTTCACTGGTAAACTATAGGATATCGAGAAGCCCTCCTATTGCCCCGTCAATGGTGGGTGATATACCTGTTGGAATCCATTCCTGTATAAGGCTGTCAGCATGTCACTACTTCGACGACGCCTTGGAGACACACCCTTGGACAATCGCAAGTCTGAGATCAGGGTGAGATATTGCGCCGAGAAAGCCTAGTGATCAGTTCTTTAGGTTGCTGATCGCAAGGCTTCCTCAGCATCTCGGTGAGGGAGGGCAGAGAGGCATCGACCGGCTGGATTCTTTAGGTTACCAGCTTGTCGACGTACCCTTGACTTCCCACACGGAGAAGGATGTCGAAGTCTGATCGAAGACTGACGGGACTTCGGGGATATGTCTTCGATGCGTCATCGGTCCGGTAGAATCCGAGTGATGAGGAAAGCATTGTGTCGTGGGTCGAGACACACATTGAGCGCCCGCAGCGATGAGGCCTATGTTTAAGACCGGCTAGCTCAGTCGACCATTTTTCAGCGTTGTCTGAACCATGGGTGGCGCAAACCACTCTGCCCTGTTATGGTCGTAGCGTATTGCATATAGCAATATGCTAGACGTACTGAAGCGCGTAAGCGGCGATATCAAGCAGAAAGATTGAACGCACCCCGACCGAGAAAAGTGCATTTCCTCGAGCCCGGAGTGACATTCGGACGGTAGGAAAGAAGAAGAAGAAATCTTCTCAAATGGTGAAAGTGTCAACAGTCGTGAACTCCCGAATATATTTTTAAACATCCGCTAGAAAAGCCAAGTTTGTAAGTATATTTAAGATATTTTTCAATCCCCAGACTACTTACTTTCCCTTTATATAGTTATTTTCCCACAATAGTACCGGAAACTTTGTCCGAGAACGAGACGTGGAGAACTTCTACCAAAGTTGTAGGATTAATTTACCCAGTGTGAACGTAAATTTTTCGAGAAGTTCAGCATAATTTAATAAATTTCCCCCTTTTGCTGATGCAATTAAGGGTGCTGATGATACTGTCCAAGACGGTCTTGTGCACCTAAGAATCCAGTGAGGGAGCCCTGTTCTTGGGACAGTGCAAATGTCTGCCGCTAGCGATTGGCTAAAATTACAAAAGGTGTAGCAAAGCTCTTGAGCACAGTGGATGCAGTATCTACTACAAAGAAAACATTAAGGAAGAAAGCCTAGCAGGTATTGTTCGTGGAAAAACATTTAAAGATGTTCCGACTTTGGCTCAAAACGTCACTCAGGTACGCTCCGATTTATTTAAAAAACCTAGGAAACTTCCAGTGCAAGAATTAGACTCATTCCTCGTTGACAACTCATTAAGAGTAATATTAAGTCTCAAAAATTAGATAAAAGTGACATGTGTTAGAATTATTAGGCTTAAAGGAATCATTCGCAAGTACTAAGTTAGAAGTTGTACACCGCGAAGAAACTAAAGTACATAGATATTTAAGTAGGTATGTCGATATCTTCGTTCGCTTAAGTTTTATCCAATTGTTTGATTATCTTCGTACGGAACAGTATTAAGTGTGCCGATATTTTTATTATTTGTACCTTGGTTTTTGAAAAGTTAGACTAGTTTATGTGAATGAATATCCTCGCGAGATTTCTATTTTATACATATATCATCAATCAACTTAGACTGCTTTCAAATTCATTTTATTAACATCGAATACGCTTTTTTTTCTGTCAGAAATGGTCATCTGTATATATATATGTAGCTACATATATACGCAAATCCATTTACACATAACATTTTTTAATATATAAACAAATCCATTTACACATAACATTTTTTAATATATAAACAAATCCATTTACATATAACATTTTAATATATATAAACAAATTCAGTTATATCTAATATCTTTTTATAACCAAACCAAAATGTATTCAAAGCGCACATTACTTATGACTTTTGAATAGTTTAATATTAAGACTAGGAATCTCATTAAGTGAAATTTGATAACAAGACGCATATGAATTCAAAGCGCACATTACTTATGACTTTTGAATAATTTAATATTAAGACTAGGAACCTCATTAAGTGAAATTTGATAACAAGACGCATATGAATTCAAAGCGCACATTACTTATGACTTTTGGATAGTTTACTAGTAAGACTAGGTATTTCATTAGGTTAAATTTAATAAATATTTGTAAATATTCTATTATTACATATTTTTAGCATTCTATATTTTTATACTCAGGTATGTCAGTCTGTTCGCATTTAAATTTTTGTTTATTGCTTTTGTAATTCACCACCCAGAAAATAATGTATGACTACTAGGTACATATGTAGTTATGTATTATTCATTCGCGGATGGCTCATGCACAGAACTGATGGCTAGACCGTTTATACATTTGTTTTTAATAATATTCCTTATTAAATGAGTAATTATAACGTAATGCACTCCTAAAGTTTTCTCATTCTCCTCTCACTCTCCTGGAGCCCTCTAGCGTGAAGGTCGTCTAGGTCCGCTACTCTCTCTCTTTCCAGGTCAACACAGGGACACTGTAAACAATCTGCCCACAGTGTCATTGGGCGGTCGGGGCAAGGCAGTTGAAGGCAGTCCACCTGCGCCTTCACCAAGGTAAGGGTAAGTGGTGTAAAGGTCCCTTCTGGACTGAGTGTGTGCGTCGGCCTTTGGATGTAGGCACGGATTTTTTTATTATGGCTGACTGCAGCGGCAGGTTCTTCGTGGAACCTCCCCACACTCTCCGCCAATAGCCGAGGCGATCTAGCGTGCCGCGCTGCATTCAACGCTGTAAGTCGAGTGATCTGTCAGCTCATGCTGGCAGTCTGGACTTCACGTCCAAGCAAATCACTCTAACATACTCCCATAACAAAATGGCGCCCAACGTGGGGCCACCTCAATTAGACATCGGTGGTCTAAATGTAACATTTGCTGAGGATTGTGATTACTTCGAGATATGGGCATTTGGCTGTTAGCTAAATAGCCTGACTCGGTAATCGCATAATCAGTGGAGGTTATATTCGGACCTGCGTTTAATTGTTTGTTATTAGCTGATTTTCTGTAGAGTAACGTAAAGTTTTTAAAGTTTTGAGATTTTTGTTTTCTGATTGATTTTGTAACGATTGAAGTAAAGTAACGTTTGAAAAGTTTTTTTGTAGAGTAAAGTAAAGTTTTTGAATTGAAGTTCGACTCTAGGTTTGACTTTGGTCAAGCTTCGAGTCTGTACAGGTGTCTAGTTTTTGAATTTTTTTTTTTCATTTTTTTTTTAAATTGATCTTTCCCGCTGGCCTTCTGCCATGGAAATGGTAGGTGGCCTCACAAAATTTTTTTTTTGGATTGTGTTCTCGCGGACAATTGTTCTGTTGGCCAACTGGCTGGACAGAGTTATGAGTCTGTGAGATGACTTTTTGGCTTCCAGCTAATTAGTTGACCAGATCCATGACTCTGCCCAGCTGGCGAACTGTCTGGACATGAGGATCCGGTGAAGAGGAGAGGAAGAGTTCTCTGAGGGTGGGAGTGATGCTGGAGATCTTCAGTAATCAGGAGTTGGCATACTGCTAACTGCCTGGCTGAAGAATTTCTAGTAGCATTCTCAGCCTTTGACACCTCCAACTTGACTTTTCCCAGAGTTCTGTGAGAACCCAACCAAATCTTTCATGCACCACTCACGTCACTTGCCTATATCCTATTTCAGACCTTGGAAGAGAGAGAGCGACCTGACCTCTTATGTGGGAGTTAGCTTCGGGAGGTGAGGGAGAAATTGTATGATCTTTGTTAAAGAAATTTTTTTTTGAAACGCTTGAACTGTTTTCGTGATCTTTTTGGATCCTTCGTAATTTTCAGAATTTTTTTTGAAGATTTTTATTCGACGAGGCTGTTAACGCTTCCCGACATTGGTTTTTTGTCTTGGGATTCATTCTTTACACTATCTCGATTTGAGAAGCCTAAATTAACTTTTCGAATCTTTGTTTTTCTAAATTTTTTAATTTCTTCAAATGTTTGGGAAGATATTTCCTGGAATTATAGTATCGTGTCCCAACTTTCAAACTTCTAAATTTAGTAGGTGTATAAAATAGCGCGGAAGTCTCTTAATAGTATATAGAAGCGCTCTCTTTTATTTATAGTCATTATTCAGAAGACAAAACCGGTATATTTATGAGAAAATTTTGAATTCTGTAGTTAAGAAAATTTTAATATTGTTCATCGGTCCAGTAGTTCGCTTTCGTAGGAATGTACAATATTTTTCCTACATCTGAAGACGCTTCATTGCTTACTGCATATATGCACATTATCTACCAACAATGGGTTTTTACACCACGAGTATGTAACGGTTGTAAATAATGCTGTAGTGATAATAATTATATACGTGAAATTTAGTTAGCCACTTTTGTTTATTCTAATCTATATAACACGCGTTAATAAATTTAGTAGCTCGTTAGTTTCGATCTTGTTTGAGCCTGTTAACTTCGGTTTTTTATTTTTTTTTTATTTTATCTGACACTCTTCTTCAAACCTTGTATTTGTAAAACTTTTTTCAACTTTGACTTACAATGGCTACACAGAGGACAGCAGCTCCTGAGAAGAACGGTGTGACTAGGTTGCGTGAGCCATGCACGATCTGTAGAAATAAGTTGGTCAGCTGAACAGAAACCAGTCATGACCACGTGTGGACATGTCTTTCATGAGGCATGTATCCAGACCTGGATAGGCGAGCATTCCAGTTGTCCTAACTGTAGACGCCGCCTCACGCCACAGGACCTCACTGGTTACACTGGTGCCTTTCCTAAAAGAACGTGTTCAGTAAAAAAGCCTTCTTTACTGGTTGATGGTTTATTAAAAAGTAGTAAAATATGTACATTTAATTATCCTATTTATACAAAATTAGGGAAATAAAATTAAAAATTACCAAAAAGTGCTTAGTTCACAATATATTGTGAGAATGAAAATTCTCCCATGAAAGGTGAGTAGCACGAGATAGGTACATACATACAGGTGGTGATAGGTACGTACGTACAATCAAGAAAAAACTGCTGCGTCTGGAGTTCGCATGGTAGAATTTTCCGGTGAAATATGAATTCCCTCAGAATTGATGCGACGTGAGAATTAATTTGTGTGATTAGCGCTGGGCTAATCATCCTGCCCCCTTGGGTTGCTGCGCAACACAAAATCGTCATTGTTGTCCGGCTGGCTCCGTCTTGCGGGTATTGGAGGTATGGAATAGCAATGTGGTGGCATGTTCCTGGAGCAAACCCCGTGGTTCCATTTGGTAACCATCCAATAGCTGCATCCGATCATAAGAGCTGCCAGAAGCATGTAGCTAATGGTGTAATGATGTATGTCGTGATTCGATATTCCTTGGGGCAGTGCTTCCGAGTACTGCTTGAGATCCTTGACCTTGTTGGTCAGCACATCTATTTCATGATCGTTGGATTTTAGATGAAGCTCTGAGGAAATGTATGGGTGCCCTCTTTTTGCTGAATGTAGGTCTTCATCCAAGGATAGACTTAAATTTATGATAACGCCCGTGACCAGTGATCGTCATAGAGGTCTGTTTGATTGAACAATCTGGACGAAGTTTCAGAATTCCACTTTTCTGTAGAGTCTTAAGTGTTACTGCTGTGCCACATACAATGTTGAATGTGGTTTCACTGTCGAGATGGTAGAGCCAACTGTTTGGAGTATGCAACTGTATCCAAAGATTGGATCGATTTGAGCTGCGAAAGTGGCAGTTGGAAGAGAGCGTTTGTCTGTGGTTGAGCAGCTCCATTTCGCACTGGCTGACGTTGGCCTTTAGATTGAAGATGGGATGATTCTGGTCACATAGATACTGGTCTTCTCTTAAGTGTTGACATTTGTTTAACTCTGCTTGAGATAGTGGGTAATATCTCTCCCTGGGAAGACTCACGATGAGATAATCTGATGATGGCTTGATTAACAGGAGTTTGTCTCCTTGTTGAATGGGAACAGGTATCATCTTGAATAACTGAAAGTATTCATCCAGGACGAGTGGAATCCGTATGTCAAATAAGATGTATGATTCTCCTATCCTGGTTCCGACTGTCATTAGGTTGTAAAGAAGTAGCACGCCATCCTTAATATTTCCTGGAATAGTTAGAGTTGATGGAATATGGTCCTTTATTAAAGTCAACTGGTCTCGGAGTTGCATCGGGGTGATTAATAATGGGCTGATCTTGTTGTGGTGAATATCTGTTATGACGTCTAATAAAGCGTTTTGAGCTCTGTGGTAGTTTTGAAGAACTAGTGTGGTTAGAAGCGATAAGGCACTGAAAGCTTGTGTAGCTTGCTGCTCGAGCTGAACGTCATCAACAAACTTACTGAATGCGAGTATATGGTCCTGAATTGCCTTGAATTGTTTTTGAATTGACTCCTCTTGACGTTTCATGATATTGGTTGTAGTTTCTAAAACTGATGTTTGGTTTTTTGCTAGCTGCATTAAGTAACCCTCGTTTCTTCTTGTTTTTTCGATTTCTTCTTCAATGTACTTGGCATAGGACGAGTCCAGGATGCCAAATAGTTTGTTCGCAACGTTACCTACTAAGTCAAGAGGAGACCTTTTGTGTGGAACTCGGTCCCGGCCGCCTTGTTTGTGGAGAATTTCATTAGCTTCTTCAATTTGCGTGAGTTGATGTTGAAATTGGGAAAGTATTTCCAAACAGTGGTCTCTTCTGAGTGTTGTTGTATTGCATAACTTGCTTATTTCTCCAATGCATTTTCTGATTCCCGCTAGTTCGCTCCAGTAATTATCTAGCTTGTAGTATGCAAGAATGGTCCACTGGCTGTTTATTAGATGTGCATGTCCTAGTGATTCAAAGAATATTCCTGGATTACTTGAGAATGATGTTACTTCAGCCGGCTCCCTTAGCGGGTTTCCGAAGGCTGGCATTATAAGTGAGGTTAGCATGAGCAGTTTTAAAGCAGCTGATGAGCTAATAGATCTTGCAGTGGGGCTTCTATTCGTCTCTGTAGCGTTAGTGGGATTTTTCTTGAAATTTTCCACAAATGGTGAGTTCTTCCAATTAGAATTGATTGGCAAGAACCTTCCTCGCAGCGGGTGATAGGGTCGTTTGTGTTTCATCCTCTTTGCTGGTGGCTCTCCTTCTACGTCCTTGTGAGATGGTCCTGGCACCTGATTAAAGGTTAGAAAGGATGTTTTCGGTTGCGTTCCCTCGACTGATTTGGAGTCGTTCCCGAGGTTGCTGCCACTGGCATTCCCTTTGAGATCTTCTGGTCTATATTGCTCCTCCGGCAAGGGGCAGAGGTTATGAATGGTCCGTTTAAAAATTCCAGAGGGGGTTTTGACACTAACAACTCTAGTAAGTTTGTCGGCGCCGTCGAAAGTTTCTAAGACGCGGCCTAGCGACCATTTCAATGGTGGTAAGTTCGCCTCTCTTATCACGACTAAAGTTCCAGGTTTTAGATTTGGCTTTATACTCCTCCATTTGTTCCGCGTTTGCAGCTCCTGTAGGTATTCAGCCGACCAGCGCTGCCAAAATGTTTGTTGAATATGTTGAATTCGGCGAAATCTTGTTAATTTGTCGATGTCTCTTTCAGCAACATCAGTTTCGGCGCATGCTGTCAAGGGGCCTCCCGTCAAGAAGTGTCCTGGGGTTAGTGCCTCGAGGTCATTGGGATCTGAAGATATGGGTGTTATTGGCCTGGAATTAAGGATAGCCTCTATCTGGACAATTACTGTGTGTAATTCCTCGTATGTCAAATTGGCATTTCCCGTCTGGCGAATCAAGTGATTCTTGGCGGATTTCACTGCCGCTTCCCACAGTCCTCCGAAGTGAGGCGATCGTGGTGGTATGGGCTTCCACTCAATGTGATTTTTGATGCATAATTGAGCGAGTGATGACTGTAAATCCTGCGACAGGAGCATTTCCTTTAGTTCCTTTAAATGTGTTCGTGCTCCTAGGAAGTTCGTTGCGTTGTCGCAAAAGATAGTAGCACACAGACCTCTCCGGGCAATGAATGTTTTTAGAGCGTTAAGGAACGCTTCGGCACTCAGATCACTGACCAATTCTAAATGGACAGCCTTTGTAGTGAAGCATACAAAGACAGCTATGTACGCCTTTGTAGGTGTCTTTCCTCGTAGTTTGTAATGAATCATGATGGGTCCACAAAAGTCGACTCCTGTGGTGTGAAAGGGTCTTGTCGGCTTCACCCGTTCCACAGGTAGCTCTCCCATCATTTGATCAACGGGCTTCGGCTTACATCTGAAGCAACGGATACATCTATAGACAGTATGGCGCGCCAACCTTCTAGCGTCTATGACCCAGTATTTCTGCCTCGCGATTGCAGTTAGCGCTTGAGGTGCTGCGTGCATATGTTGGTTGTGTAGATAATTGAATAGAAGTTCACTCAGTTTGTGGTCCTTGGGCAGAAGAATCTGGTTCTTGGCCTCTTGGCTGAGTTCTGAATTTTTCAGCCGTCCGCCGACCTTTATGATTCCTGTAGAGGCGTCTACAAACGGCGCCAAATGTTGAATAGAATGGTGAGAATCAAGTGCTTCCCCTTTCTTTAATGATGAGTACTCGTGCTCGAATGCTGTGCGTTGAATATTTTTTATGATTCCGTTCAAGGCAATGTCTAGCTCTGCAATGGATACTTCGCCCATCTTCCTCGATCCCTTGGGAGATTTGCAATTTTGCAAGAATCTGAAACAGTACGCGAAAATTCTCTGTAATTTTAAAAATGAGTTACAATGATTCACAGGTGTGACTAGATCAACATGTTTGACTCGTTCTATGGCTGTGAAGACGGATTTTTTTGGTTTGGCTTCTGGAATCTCGTCTGGTATTTTGAAGGCAAATGTGGGCCATTTTTCTTCAGGTTCAGATAGATACCTTGGACCTTTGAACCACAGAGTTGATTGGCTGAGGGCATCCGGGAACATTCCACGGGAGATTATGTCAGCTGGATTTTGTGTTCCTTCAATGTGTCTCCATTGCTGTGGCTGAGTCAATTGTTGTATTTTTTCAACCCGATGTGCTATGAAGGTACTCCACGTATAAGACGGTGATGAGATCCAGGCGAGTACAATGGTAGAGTCAGTATGATACACAATTCTTGAAGGGTTTATTTGCATGCATTGAGATACTCTTTCCACTAATTCTGTCATGAGTAGCGCGGCACATAGTTCCAATCTTGCAAGCGTAGTAGCCTTTACTGGTGTCGTCGACATAGGTATTTCCTAAAATCATATTCGCAGCTTCGGGAAATGTATCGTATTCTGCTAAGGCTAATTGATTCAGGCATCTCGTCGCGAGGAATGGAGCGGCGGCTGTTCCGTAAGTTACGGTATTTAGCTGGTATGCTTGCAGAGGCTTCTCTCTGGCATCCCTCCATAAAATTAGTTGGTACTTTCTGTCGTTTGGGTGGACACTGATCTGCCGATACATTTTGCAGATGTCTGCTGTCATTGCGTACTTGTACATTCTGAATTTTGTTATGATGGTGAAAAGATCTGGCTGAACGGTGGGACCAACCATCAAGATATCATTGAGGGATCTTCCGGATGATGTTTTCGCTGAGGCATCAAATACTACACGGAATTTGGGCTTGTTGGTATGTGCCTTTGCTACACAGTGATGGGGCATGTAGTAATGATCGGTAGGAATGGCTTCCTTTGCTATCGGTTGCATGTGGCCGAGTTCTTGGTATTCTGTCATGAACTCATGATATTGCCTCTTAAGATCGGCATTTCTCTCCAATTTTCTTTCTAATGCATAGAAGCGCTTTGAAGCAATTTCCAGGGACGACCCCAAAGTAGTTGGTAGCTCACGAAAGGGTAGTTTGACGATGTATTGTCCTGACGCGGATCTTTGGAAGGTATTTTGGAAATGCTCCTCACAGAGCAGTTCTTCTCTTGACTTGTACTTGGATGGTGAATCGTGTTGCTCCAACTCCCAAAATTGTTGCAACTGTTTGTCCAGTGCTGAAACTGAGGGTTGTGTTGCGATGTGACAACTTTGAGTGCAGCCAGCTTGAGTTGGCACCTTTCCTGCAAGAATCCATCCAAAGTGGGTGTTTTGAAGCAGTGGCAGATTGTGTAGTCTTATTTGACCTTCTTGCAAGAGTTGAAAGAATAATTCAGCTCCCAGTAACATGTCGATGGCCTGAGGTTTATAGAACGCGGGGTCTGCTAGCTGGATGCTAGTTGAAATATCCCAGTTCGATGTTTTGATGTATTTTGACGGCTGGCGGTCGCTGATAGTTTTTAAGATAACAGCATTGATGACTGCTGAAAAGCTCTTCACTCTTGAATGTATCGTGAGAGTGGTTTCGTACTTAGCAGTTGTTGCGATTCCACCAACACCACTAATCGGCAGTGAAGTTTTGCTGCGTGGTAGTCCCAGAGCCTGTACGAGTCGTTCGCAGATAAAGTGGAGCTGTGAGCCCGAGTCCAAGAGTACCCTACAGTTGACCGGGACTCCTGAGGCATTAGTGACCTTGATTATTGCTGTTGCTAATAGAATCTGCGAGCGTGTTGACGCCTGTAAGCTAGATATTTGTGAGTTTGTTGTCTCAGATGGAGTAGAACGACTAATCTCCTGGAACTGAGAAGTGGAGTCAAGTTGTCTGGTAGCTCCTGAACTGCCTCTGCTCACTTGTTGGTAGTTCATTGGTGCCAAGTCTGTGCTCCGACGAACGATGCCTTGTCGTGATTTAGCTTGAATAAGGTTTCTTGGCTTCTCTGATTGACGAGAGTTGTGTATTAATGTGTTGTGGCGTTTGCCACATTTCATACAGCCTCTTGATGTGCAATCATGTACTGTATGGTCTAGCTTTAGGCAATTGGGGCACAATTTGAACTGCCTGATGAGCTGAATCCGATTATCTAATGTTGCATAGAGGAATTTTGGGCACCTAAAAACTCCATGATCTGCCTTGCATACTGCGCACTTCAATACCTGGGATGATGCCGTCAACGTAGATACCCTCTTGCGTTCTTCCTTCGTCTGGATTACTTCAAGCATCTGAAACCTTGTTTCCATGAATTTGAAGAAATCGTCCATTGTCTGCAATTCGTGAGGTGCGTTAAGTGACTGCTCATATAATCTCCTGGATTCCTTATCGAGCTTCTGAGTGAGTAAATGAAGCAGTATGGGATTCCACTGCTTGATCTCGATGCCACTGTTCTCCAATGCTAGTAGACATTCCTTGCTAGTGTCATGCAATCTTTTGATTCCCGAGCCTGATTCGGTTGTGAGAGCTGCTTGATATAGTAACTGATTGAGAGTTGCTGTTACTATAGCCCTCGGATTGTCATACCTCTCTAAGAGTAACTTCCAAGCCACTGAGTAGTTATCGTCAGTAGCTTGTAAATGTTTTATTAGTCCGCTGGGTTCACCTGTGAGATTTGTCTTCAAGTAGTATAATTTTTCGGCCCCACCCAGAGGCCTGTTATGAATGAGTTGACTGTACAAATCTTTGAACTGCCCCCATTTGGTGTAGTTTCCATCAAAGATTGGAAGTGTTAACTTTGGAAGTTTAACGTTTCCATTAATCGTGGTCACTGATTGTTCGTCAAGCTTTCCTTGTAGCCTTGTTGCTGTTTCTTGGAAATGATCTTCAATCTTCGTATATTCGCGAATATCGTAGGAGTCATCATCAAGTTCTGCCATTATTTGCCCATGTAAGGAGGCTATAGTGTCCCAATATTGATTGATGGACCTCAGTTTTTGTGTGTAGTATGCCCTGGGATGTGGATATGCATGTTCGCGTTCAATTACCTTGATGATTCGCTCTAGCGCAGCAATAGTGGCCTTCACTTGTTTTCTCATTTTCAGGCTTCCAGTCAGTGGCACTAATTCGTCATGGTGCTCGGGCTCGTCTGTATGTGATGATGTGGCTGTCGTTACCTCGAGTCGCTCACTCAATCTTTGCAAAAATTCATTGTAGACCTTGAATACTTGATTAAAGTAGTTTTTCACAAAGTAAGAATGCTCTTTGTTGAAGTCCTCACTTTCAACTATTTCGTCGTGATTCTCGCAAAACTTAGTCCATAAGCCGTTGAGCCTTTCTTCATAGCTTTTCGTGTTTTCTATAGTTCTCCGCTCAATGCTTTCCTTCCTGAAATTCTCAAGAAGTTGAGAAATTGACTTGCCAATTCCTGACTGTGCTGCGGTTAGATTTTGCATGTTGATTTGCTTCTGACTTTAACACTGCTGTTCTGTCCAAAATATATTGCCTGGGGTTGCCTATGTACGGCTGTTCTTCTTAGTATTGGATCTTCTTGAGGTAACTGCTAGCCCGCAATCAAAAACTACTGCTACCGCGTAGTAAACACTGGAACCCTTTGCCTTTGTATATGTAGATGAGTGATACGGCTGTGCTGCTGTTGTCTCTTGTAGTAATCACTAGAGAGCTTATTGTTTTTTATAGATGATAAGACTTGGTAGTGAAGTATTGAAACATTCAATACATCACGTCGGGGTTCACCAAAATGTTCAGTAAAAAAGCCTTCTTTACTGGTTGATGGTTTATTAAAAAGTAGTAAAATATGTACATTTAATTATCCTATTTATACAAAATTAGTCTGGGAAATAAAATTAAAAATTACCAAAAAGTGCTTAGTTCACAATGTATTGTGAGAATGAAAATTCTCCCATGAAAGGTGAGTAGCACGAGATAGGTACATACATACAGGTGGTGATAGGTACGTACGTACAATCAAGAAAAAACTGCTGCGTCTGGAGTTCGCATGGTAGAATTTTCCGGTGAAATATGAATTCCCTCAGAATTGATGCGACGTGAGAATTAATTTGTGTGATTAGCGCTGGGCTAATCAGAACGAATAAATCGAAGCCCGCGAAATCGACAAGGCGCGACTCATTGCCAACCTCTGATTTGCCTAATTTTGACTTACCACCTTCGAATCGACGATCCTTGTCTGACTTACACTCAACGACTTTTGTAAACCCGAGTCCTCGATGTGATAGTCCAGCGCGCACAGCTCAAGACCACAACACCTCAGCTGCTACGGATGCGCTGATAGCAGGCTTGAGCATAAAGATGGAAGACCTAATAAACCGAGGTCTCCAGCAGGGTTTAAATGTTTTGCGGTCTGAGTTAGGAAACGATATCAGACAACAAGTAGCAGCAGCAATGCCGCCAGCAGACTACACACGACCTCCTTCGTCTAGAAGCAATCAGAGGCCTTCAAACGATTTTCCTACACGGGGAAGGCAATCATTTAGGAGACCATCACCACCTTCTGGTCAACCTTTTGGTCAGCCTACAACTCAGTCCAGACCGAACTTTATACCACCTCAACCACCTCAACCTCCACCACCTATGCGTGTTCCTGCTAATGTAGGATACCGACGATCAGGCAGTCCAATAAGGAGATGGAACCTGACCTATAATGGGAATAACGCAGAACTATCAGTTGACGAATTCATCTTCAGAGTCGAAGCGCTTACGCACTCCGCTCTAGAAGGGGATTTTGGGTTATTGGTCAGGAATATGTTAACGCTACTGACAGGACCAGCTAAGGACTGGTATTGGTCGGTACTACGTCAAAATCCATTTCCAACTTGGGACGTCATTAAGATGGGATTGTATACCGAATGGGGAACGCCTAAGGATGATCTGAAAACTAGATTTCAACTGATGTCTAGAAAACAAAAGCCTGGGGAACTGTTCGCAATGTATCACCACCATCTGGGGTTGCTGCGCGATCAGTTACAGAACGCTATGCCAGACCAAGAGTTTCTGGAGATTGTCAAATCGAATCTCAGCTGAGATCGCTGGTCGCGCGTATCCAAGCTACACAGACACGTATTACGTCAGCTGGCAGTTGGAATCCTTACCGAAACCAACGAGTGCATGAAGTTGACAATCTTCTAACCTTAGATCTTGAACTGGCAGTAGCAACAAGCAGTGATAACAGCCTAGGTGACGTATCGAGTATTTCAGCCAAACGCCCTATTATATGCTGGAACTGTGACCAGTCCGGTCATTTGTATCAGGACTGCAGACAAGAAAGACAAGTTGTGTTCTGTTATGGATGTGGACGGAAGAACACCTTCAAGCCAGATTGCATTCAATGTCAACAGAAAAACTTCAGACGGGTCGGGAATACAAACACCTCTTCAGACCAGCGTCGACATCACGAGCAATCAATGCATCGAACACTCCAGTTCAAGCCTTGAACAAGGAGGAAGGTCCGCTCCATTAGCAGACACTAGCGATAACTCCCTGTTACGCCCTCTGATATCATTCAGTGATTCTGGTGATATCAGTACAACACCTGATAGGACGAATGTTGCACCGATAGAGGCGGAGAACTTATTAGACTTCTCCGCAGATATTCAAGCTCCCATTTCCACTTCTGGGGAGCCCATGAGCTTGTTGAACACTTCTTTAGAAGAGTCTTTAATCTTTGATGTCCCGTTGACACCTATAGCACGCGTAGCTGACAAAGTTACTGAGCGGGAGTTGTGGCCTCATGGCATTTCTGTTTTAAAACGGCCACCAAGCTCTGTCATGACGAGTGGGCGTGAGCCTGTTTTACATCCTTTGACGCCGTATCACACGCGTCTGCAGAAATACAACGCAGTAAGAGACCGCATCTTCTCCTCAGTAGCGGAGTTAGCTGAAATCGTGTTTCCTGATTTGGATATTAGACCGAAAAAGAAACGATCAACCGTTCGTTGGCGGAATATTGTCAACGGATGTGACTGGAAAGAAAGAAACTGGCACAGATTTCCGTGTCGAGGCCAGACGACATTCGACTGTATGCCGAAGTAAAGCTGCTCGGGCGAACTGAGACTGGACTACTTGATAGTGGTGCCACTGTCAGTATTCTAGGCCAGGGAGCTCTAGAGAAGCTTGCAGAAGCAGAGGTTGAATGGAAAAGGTATCGGACACAGGTGCAAGTAGCGAATGGTGCCATGACGACTGTTCATGGTCATGTGAACTTGGACATCACTTTCCGTGGTAAGACCCAAAACATACGTTTTTACGTGGTTCCTGGGCTCACACAGGCACTGTATCTAGGAATAGACTTCTGGCATCTATTTGGGTTGGCTCCAGATGTCCTGGGTATAGTTGCAGAAGTGACACCAAGTCTACTAGCTACTCCTGACACCGACTGTCATATTCTTTCCAGTCTTGATCAACAACGCTTAGAAGCCACGAAACAGCTTTTCCCCTCTTTCGCCTCTTTAGGCATAAGAAAAACATCGTTGATCACTCACAAGATTGAAACGAATGACTCCGCCCCGATAAAACAGCGCTTTTATCCGATTTCGCCGGCAGTACAAAGTTTGATGGACGCCGAATTAGAGCGAATGCTATCACTGGGTGTGATAGAGGAGAGCCAGAGTCCTTGGAGCTCTCCAGTTGTGCTAGTGAGGAAGCCTGGAAATGTCCGGCTGTGTTTTGACCCCAGGAAGGTCAACTCTGTTACGAAGAAGGATGCCTATCCGCTACCGCAGATAGATGCACTTCTGAGTCGACTTCCTCCGGCAAACTACATTACGAGCCTGGACCTGAAGGACGCCTTCTGGCAGATCCCACTAGACGCTGATTCCAGAGAGAAGACCGCTTTTACAGTACCTGGTCATCCTCTCTATCAGTACACAGTGATGCCATTCGGCCTATGCAATGCTCCACAAACTATGTGCCGCCTCATGGATAAAGTCATTCCTTTCGATCTTCGTGAGAACGTTCTCGTCTATCTAGACGATTTATTAATTCTGTCTTCAGACTTCGATACTCATCTCACGCTGCTAGCCCGTGTAGCGGATTGTTTGAGGAAAGCTGGCCTCACTATCAACGTCGAAAAGAGTAAGTTTTGTATCAAAGAGACCAAATACTTGGGTTTTATTGTCGGAAAGGGAGGTATGAGAACTGACCCTGACAAAATTTCAGCTATAGTTGACTATCCGTCACCTAAAACTGTGCGGCAGGCCCGACGCCTAGTAGGTATGGCAGGATGGTATAGACGGTTCATCCCGAACTATGCTGATTTGACTGCCTCCATTACAGACACCTTGAAAAACCCTAGCCAGTTCAAATGGACACCTGAAGCCCAGACGTTTGTTGATCTTCTCAAACAAAAACTTACCTCTGCTCCGTTGTTAGTGAGTCCAGACTTCACCAAGCCATTCGTTATACAGTGCGATGCGAGCCAACAGGGTATTGGTGGGGTGCTGATTCAACTATATGACGATGGCCACGAGAAACCAATAGCCTACGTCTCGAAAAAGTTGAATTCAGCACAAAGAAATTATACCGTCACAGAGCAGGAATGCCTAGCTGCAATCTTGAGCGTACAGAAGTTCCGGCCCTTCGTTGAACTTATGCCGTTTAAGATAGTGACGGATCATGCGAGCTTGAAATGGCTGATGTCTCAAAAGGACCTCAGCGGTAGACTTGCTCGGTGGAGTTTGAAGCTTCAGGGCTTCGACTTCACTATTGAGCACCGAAAAGGAAGCCTGAACGTCGTCCCTGATGTGCTGTCACGCATTCATTGTGACAGCCTGACCACAAATGAGGATCCTGGCCCGGAAGTTGACGTTAGTTCGCCATATTTCAACTCGTTGAAATATGAGGAACTGAGGCATAAGGTTAAAACGACTTCTGGTAAACTACCAGATCTTTGCGTCTGGGATGGCTTCGTTTACATTCGGACTGTTCCGAGAACAGGCGATCCGATTCAGAAAGAAGAAGCTTGGAAGCTTTGGATTCCACGAGGGCTTATTACCGACGTCATTTCAGGGGCTCATGATCCGCCGCTAGCTTCACACGGAGGTATAGGGAAAACACTGGAACGTCTGCGAAGACATCTGTACTGGCCACGAATGACAGTTGATATCAGAAACTACGTAGGCGCCTGTGATGTGTGTAAGGAAACGAAGGCTCCCAATACTATTCTGAGACCACCTATGAAAGTCCAGTCTGTGACAGAACGACCATGGCAAAAGCTGTACATTGATTTTCTAGGTCCATATCCTCGATCAGTGAAAGGGAATGTCTGCATCTTAATAGTTCTTGACCACTTTTCAAAATTTCCGATTCTCAAACCTATGAGAAAAGCGTCTTCACTCAATGTGTGCCAATTCATTGAGACTGAAGTGTTCCACGTGTTTGGAGTCTCGGAAATGATCGTCTCTGACAATGGAGTCCAGTTTTGCTCGACTCAGTTCACCAGATTACTGGTGAAGCACATGCGAACGGCAGTCTACTCGCCGCAAGCAAACGCCTCAGAGCGAGTAAATAGGTCTCTATTGTCGGGGATTAGAGCATATACCAAGAAGGGACACACGAGATGGGATGAGAAACTAAGCCAAGTAACTAGTTCCCTCAGGAGCTCTTACCATCAAGCTACTGGTTTCTCTCCTTATCGAACACTCTTCGGTCAGCAGATGATAGAACATGGCAGCTCCTATTCCATCTTGAGGAACCTTGGAACTCTTAGTGAGCCATTGAGAGTAGACGCAGAAGATAAAATGAGATTGATCCGTGTGAGAGTGCAGGAAAGTTTACAGCATGCATTCGAACAGGGTTCAAGAGCCTGCAATCTCAGGGCGAAACCTGTCGAGTTCAAAGTTGGTCAGGAGGTACTTAGACGAAATTTTGATCAAAGCAATTTCCAACAGCAGACTAGTGCTAAACTGGGACCGAAATTTGTTAAATGTCGTGTCAGGGCCAAGAAGGGAAACGCCTACTATGAGCTTGAAGATATGCAGGGGAAACTGTTAGGAGTCTATCACGCCAAAGACATCAGGCAGTGATCATCAGTCTAGAAACGTCGTCTATCCATTGTCATGTTTATTCCTGGTGGCCCTAAGGCGGCATCCAGCCAGCTTCACTGGTAAACTATAGGATATCGCGAAGCCCTCCTATTACCCCGTCAATGGTGGGTGATATACCTGTTGGAAGCCATTCCTGTATAAGGCTGTCAGCATGTCACTACTTCGACGACGCCTTGGAGACACACCCTTGGACAATCGCAAGTCTGAGATCAGAGTGAGATATTGCGCCGAGAAAGCCTAGTGATCAGTTCTTTAGGTTGCTGATCGCAAGGCTTCCTCAGCATCTCGATGAGGGAGGGCAGAGAGGCATCGACCGGCTGAATTCTTTAGGTTACTAGCTTGTCGACGTACCCTTGACTTCCCACACGGAGAAGGATGTCGAAGTCTGATCGAAGACTGACGGGACTTCGGGGATATGTCTTCGATGCGTCATCGGTCCGGTAGAATCCGAGTGATGATTCTGGTGATATCAGTACAACACCTGATAGGACGAATGTTGCACCGATAGAGGCGGAGAACTTAATAGACTTCTCCGCAGATATTCAAGCTCCCATTGCCACTTCTGGGGAGCCCATGACCTTGTTGGACACTTCTTTAGAAGAGTCTTTAATCTTTGATGTCCCGTTGACACCTATAGCACGCGTAGCTGACAAAGTTACTGAGCGGGAGATTTGGCCTAATGGCATTTCTGTTTTAAAACGGCCACCAAGCTCTGTCATGACGAGTGGGCGTGAGCCTGTTTTACAACGCAGTAAGAGACCGCATCTTCTCCTCAGTAGCGGAGTTAGCTGAAATCGTGTTTCTTGATTTGGATATTAGACCGAAAAAGAAACGATCAACCGTTCGTTGGCGGGAATATTGTCAACGGATGCGACTGGAAAGAAAGAAACTGGCACAGATTTCCGTGTCGAGGCCAGACGACATTCGACCGTATGCCGAAGCAAAGCTGCTCGGGCGAACTGAGACTGGACTACTTGATAGTGGTGCCACTGTCAGTATTCTAGGCCAGGGAGCTCTAAGAAGCTTGCAGAAGCAGAGGTTCAATGGAAAAGGTATCGGACACAGGTGCAAGTAGCGAATGGTGCCATGACGACTGTTCATGGTCATGTGAACTTGGACATCACTTTCCGTGGTAAGACCCAAAACATGCGTTTTTACGTGGTTCCTGGGCTCACACAGGCACTCTATCTAGGAATAGACTTCTGGCGTCTATTTGTGTTGGCTCCAGATGTCCTGGGTATAGTTGCAGTGTGACACCAAGTCTACTAGCTACTCCTGACACCGACTGTCATATTCTTTCCAGTCTTGATCAACAACGCTTAGAAGCCACGAAACAGCTTTTCCCCTCATTCGCCTCTTTAGGCATAGGAAAAACATCGTTGGTCACTCACAAGATTGAAACGAATGACGCCGCCCCGATAAAACAGCGCTTTTATCCGATTTCGCCGGCAGTACAAAGTTTGATGGACGCCGAATTAGAGCGAATGCTATCACTGGGTGTGATAGAAGAGAGCCAGAGTCCTTGGAGCCCTCCAGTTGTGCTAGTGAGGAAGCCTGGAAAGGTCCGGCTGTGTTTTGACGCCAGGAAGGTCAACTCTGTTACGAAGAAGGATGCCTATCCGCTACCGCAGATAGACGCACTTCTGAGTCGACTTCCTCCGGCAAACTACATTACGAGCCTGGACCTGAAGGACGCCTTCTGGCAGATCCCACTAGACGCTGATTCCAGAGAGAAGACCGCTTTTACAGTACCTGGTCATCCTCTCTATCAGTACACAGTGATGTCATTCGGCCTATGCAACGCTCCACAAACTATGTGCCGCCTCATGGATAAAGTCATTCCTTTCGATCTTCGTGAGAATGTTCTCGTCTATCTAGACGATTTATTAATTCTGTCTTCAGACTTCGATACTCATCTCACGCTGCTAGCCCGTGTAGCGGATTGTTTGACGAAAGCTGGCCTCACTATCAACGTCGAGAAGAGTAAGTTTTGTATCAAAGAGACCAAATACTTGGGTTTTATTGACGGAAAGGGAGGTATGAGAACTGACCCTGACAAAATTTCAGCTATAGTTGACTATCCGTCACCTAAAACTGTTCGGCAGGCCCGACGCCTAGTAGGTATTGCAGGATGGTATAGACGGTTCATCCCGAACTATGCTGATTTGACTGCCTCCATTACAGACACCTTGAAAAACCCTAGTCAGTTCAAATGGACACCTGAAGCCCAGACGTCTCTTGATCTTCTCAAACAAAAACTTACCTCTGCTCCGTTGTTCGACTTCACCAAGCCATTCATTATACAGTGCGATGGTGGGGTGCTGATTCAACTAGATGACGATGGCCACGAGAAGCCAATAGCCTACGTCTCGAAAAAGTTGAATTCAGCACAAAGAAATTATACCGTCACAGAGCAGGAATGCCTAGCTGCAATCTTGAGCGTACAGAAGTTCCGGCCCTTCGTTGAACTTATGCCGTTTAAGATAGTGACGGATCATGCGAGTTTGAAATGGCTGATGTCTCAAAAGGACCTCAGCGGTAGACTTGCTCGGTGGAGTTTGAAGCTTCAGGGCTTCGACTTCAATATTGAGCACCGAAAAGGAAGCCTGAACGTCGTCCCTGATGTGCTGTCACGCATTCATTGTGACAGCCTGACCACAAATGAGGATCCTGGCCCGGAAGTTGACCTTAGTTCGCCATATTTCAACTCGTTGAAATATGAGGAACTGAGGCATAAGGTTAAAACGACTTCTGGTAAACTACCAGATCTTTGCGTCAGGGATGGCTTCGTTTACATTCGGACTGTTCCGAGAACAGGCGATCCGATTCAGAAAGAAGAAGCTTGGAAGCTTTGGATTCCACGAGGGCTTGTCACCGACGTCATTTCAAGGGTTCATGATCCGCCGCTAGCTTCACACGGAGGTATAGGGAAAACACTGGAACGTCTGCGAAGACATCTGTACTGGCCACGACTGACAGTTGATATCAAAAACTACGTAGGCGCCTGTGATGTGTGTAAGGAAACGAAGGCTCCCAATACTATTCTGAGACCACCTATGAAAGTCCAGTCTGTGACAGAACGACCATGGCAAAAGCTGTACATTGATTTTCTAGGTCCATATCCTCGATCAGTGAAAGGGAATGTCTGCATCTTAATAGTTCTTGACCACTTTTCAAAATTTCCGATTCTCAAACCTATGAGAAAAGCGTCTTCACTCAATGTGTGCCAATTCATTGAGACTGAAGTGTTCCACGTGTTTGGAGTCCCGGAAATGATCGTCTCTGACAATGGAGTCCAGTTTTGCTCGACTCAGTTCACCAGATTACTGGAAAAGTATGGGGTGAAGCACATATGAACGGCAGTCTACTCGCCGCAAGCAAACGCCTCAGAGCGAGTAAATAGGTCTCTATTGTCGGGGATTAGAGCGTATATCAAGAAGGGACACACGAGATGGGATGAGAAACTAAGCCAAGTAGCTAGTTCCCTCAGGAGCTCTTACCATCAAGCTACTGGTTTCTCTCCTTATCGAACACTCTTCGGTCAGCAGATGATAGAACATGACAGCTCCTATTCCATCTTGAGGAGCCTTTGAACTCTTAGTGAGCCATTGAGAGTAGACGCAGAAGATAAAATGAGATTGATCCGTGCGAGAGTGCAGGAAAGTTTACAGCATGCATTCGAACAGGGTTCAAGAGCCTACAATCTCAGGGCGAAACCTGTCGAGTTCAAAGTTGGTCAGGAGGTATTTAGACGAAATTTTGATCAAAGCAATTTCCAACAGCAGACTAGTGCTAAACTGGGACCGAAATTTGTTAAATGTCGTGTCAGGGCCAAGAAGGGAAACGCCTACTATGAGCTTGAAGATATGCAGGGGAAACTGTTAGGAGTCTATCACGCCAAAGACATCAGGCAGTGATCATCAGTCTAGAAACGTCGTCTATCCATTGTCACGTTTATTCCTGGTGGCCCTAAGAAGGGATCCAGCCAGCTTCACTGGTAAACTATAGGATATCGAGAAGCCCTCCTATTGCCCCGTCAATGGTGGGTGATATACCTGTTGGAATCCATTCCTGTATAAGGCTGTCAGCATGTCACTACTTCGACGACGCCTTGGAGACACACCCTTGGACAATCGCAAGTCTGAGATCAGGGTGAGATATTGCGCCGAGAAAGCCTAGTGATCAGTTCTTTAGGTTGCTGATCGCAAGGCTTCCTCAGCATCTCGGTGAGGGAGGGCAGAGAGGCATCGGCCGGCTGGATTCTTTAGGTTACCAGCTTGTCGACGTACCCTTGACTTCCCACACGGAGAAGGATGTCGAAGTCTGATCGAAGACTAACGGGACTTGGGGGATGAGTCTTCGATGCGTCATCGGTCCGGTAGAATCCGAGTGATGAGGAAAGCATTGGGTCGTGGGTCGAGACACACATTGAGCGCCCGCAGCGATGAGGCCTATGTTTAAGACCGGCTAGCTCAGTCGACCATTTTTCAGCGTTGTCTGAACCATGGGTGGCGCAGACCACTCTGCCCTGTTATGGTCGTAGCGTATTGCATATAGCAATATGCTAGACGTACTGAAGCGCGTAAGCGGCGATATCAAGCAGAAAGATTGAACGCACCCCGACCGATAAAAGTGCATTTCCTCGAGCCCGGAGTGACATTCGGACGGTAGGAAAGAAGAAGAAGAAATCTTCTCAAATGGTGAAAGTGTCAACAGTCGTGAACTCCCGAATATATTTTTAAACATCCGCTAGAAAAGCCAAGTTTGTAAGTATATTTAAGATATTTTTCAATCCCCAGACTACTTACTTTCCCTTTATATAGTTATTTTCCCACAATAGTACCGGAAACTTTGTCCGAGAACGAGACGTGGAGAACTTCTACCAAAGTTGTAGGATTAATTTACCCAGTGTGAACGTAAATTTTTGGAGAAGTTCAGCATAATTTAATAAATTTCCCCCTTTTGCTGATGCAATTAAGGGTGCTGATGATACTGTCCAAGACGGTCTTGTGCACCTAAGAATCCAGCGAGGGAGTCCTGTTCTTGGGACAGTGCAAATGTCTGCCGCTAGCGATTGGCTAAAATTACAAAAGGTGTAGCAAAGCTCTTGAGCACAGTGGATGCAGTATCTACTACAAAGAAAACATTAAGGAAGAAAGCCTAGCAGGTATTGTTCGTGGAAAAACATTTAAAGATGTTCCGACTTTGGCTCAAAACGTCACTCAGGTACGCTCCGATTTATTTAAAAAACCTAGGAGACTTCCAGTGCAAGAATTAGACTCATTCCTCGTTGACAACTCATTAAGAGTAATATTAAGTCTCAAAAATTAGATACAAGTGACATGTGTTAGAATTATTATGCTTAAAGGAATCATTCGCAAGTACTAAGTTAGAAGTTGTACACCGCGAAGAAACTAAAGTACGTAGATATTTAAGTAGGTATGTCGATATCTTCGTTCGCTTAAGTTTTATCCAATTGTTTGATTATCTTCCTACGGAACAGTATTAAGTGTGCCGATATTTTTATTATTTGTACCTTGGTTTTTGAAAAGTTAGACTAGTTTATGTGAATGAATATCCTCGCGAGATTTCTATTTTATACATATATCATCAATCAACTTAGACTGCTTTCAAATTCATTTTATTAACATCGAATACGCTTTTTTTTCTGTCAGAAATGGTCATCTGTATATATATATGTAGCTACATATATACGCAAATCCATTTACACATAACATTTTTTAATATATAAACAAATCCATTTACACATAACATTTTTTAATATATAAACAAATCCATTTACATATAACATTTTAATATATATAAACAAATTCAGTTATATCTAATATCTTATTATAACCAAACCAAAATGAATTCAAAGCGCACATTACTTATGACTTTTGAATAGTTTAATATTAAGACTAGGAATCTCATTAAGTGAAATTTGATAACAAGACGCATATGAATTCAAAGCGCACATTACTTATGACTTTTGAATAGTTTAATATTAAGACTAGGAACCTCATTAAGTGAAATTTGATAACAAGACGCATATGAATTCAAAGCGCACATTACTTATGACTTTTGGATAGTTTACTAGTAAGACTAGGTATTTCATTAGGTTAAATTTAATAAATATTTGTAAATATTCTATTATTACATATTTTTAGCATTCTATATTTTTATACTCAGGTATGTCAGTCTGTTCGCATTTAAATTTTTGTTTATTGCTTTTGTAATTCACCACCCAGAAAATAATGTATGACTACTAGGTACATATGTAGTTATGTATTATTCATTCGCGGATGGCTCATGCACAGAACTGATGGCTAGACCGTTTATACATTTGTTTTTAATAATATTCCTTATTAAATGAGTAATTATAACGTAATGCACTCCTAAAGTTTTTCTCATTCTCCTCTCACTCTCCTGGAGCCCTCTAGCGTGAAGGTCGTCTAGGTCCGCTACTCTCTCTCTTTCCAGGTCAACACAGGGACACTGTAAACAATCTGCCCACAGTGTCATTGGGCGGTCGGGGCAAGGCAGTTGAAGGCAGTCCATCTGCGCCTTCACCAAGGTAAGGGTAAGTGGTGTAAAGGTCCCTTCTGGACTGACTGTGTGCGTCGGCCTTTGGATGTAGGCACGGATTTTTTGATTATGGCTGACGGCAGCGGCAGGTTCTTCGTGGAACCTCCCCACACTCTCCGCCAATAGCCGAGGCAAGCTAGCGTGCCGCCCTGCATTCAACGCTGTAAGTCGAGTGATCTGTCAGCTCATGCTGGCAGTCTGGACTTCACGTCCAAGCAAATCACTCCAACATACTCCCATAACAAAATGGCGCCCAACGTGGGGCCACCTCAATTAGACTTCGGTGGTCTAAATGTAACATTTGCTGAGGATTGTGATTACTTCGAGATATGGGCATTTGGCTGTTAGCTAAATAGCCTGACTCGGTAATCGCATAATCAGTGGAGGTTATATTCGGACCTGCGTTTAATTGTTTGTTATTAGCTGATTTTCTGTAGAGTAACGTAAAGTTTTTAAAGTTTTGAGATTTTTTTTTTTTTGATTGATTTTGGAACGATTGAAGTAAATAACGTTTGAAAAGTTTTTTTGTAGAGCAAAGTAAAGTTTTTGAATTGAAGTTCGACTCTAGGTTTGACTTTGGTCAAGCTTCGAGTCTGTACAGGTGTCTAGTTTTTGAATTTTTTTATAATTTTTTTTTGAAATTGATCTTTCCCGCTGGCCTTCTGCCATGGAAATGGTAGGTGGCCTCACAAAATTTTTTTTTGGATTGTGTTCTCGCGGACAATTGTTCTGTTGGCCAACTGGCTGGACAGAGTTATGAGTCTGTGAGACGACTTTTTGGCTTCCAGCTAATTAGTTGACCAGATCCATGACTCTGCCCAGCTGGCGAACTGTCTGGACATGAGGATCCGGTGAAGAGGAGAGGAAGAGTTCTCCGAGGGTGGAAGTGATGCTGGAGATCTTCAGTAATCAGGAATTGGCATACTGCTAACTGCCTGGCCGAAGAATCTCTAGTAGCATTCTCAGCCTTTGACACCTCCAACTTGACTTTTCCCAGAGTTCTGTGAGAACCCAACCAAATCTTTCATGCACCACTCACGTCACTTGCCTATATCCTATTTCAGACCTTGGAAGAGAGAGAGCGACCTGACCTCTTATGTGGGAGTTAGCTTCGGGAGGTAAGGGAGAATTGTATGATCTTTGTTAAAGAAATTTTTTTTTTAAACGCTTGAACTGTTTTCGTGATCTTTTTGGATCCTTCGTAATTTTCAGAATTTTTTTTTTAAGATTTTTATTCGGCGAGGCTGTTAACGCTTCCCGACATTGGTTTTTTGTCTTGGGATTCATTCTTTACACTATCTCGATTTGAGAAGCCTAAATTAACTTTTCGAATCTTTGTTTTTCTAAATTTTTTAATTTCTTCAAATGTTTGGGAAGATATTTCCTGGAATTATAGTATCGTGTCCCAACTTTCAAACTTCTAAATTTAGTAGGTGTATAAAATAGCGCGGAGGTCTCTTAATAGTATATAGAAGCGCTCTCTTTTATTTATAGTAATTATTCAGAAGACAAAAACGGTATATTTATGAGAAAATTTTGAATTCTGTAGTTAAGAAAATTTTAATATTGTTTATCGGTCCAGTAGTTCGCTTTCGTAGGAATGTACAATATTTTTCCTACATCTGAATACGCTTCATTGCTTACTGCATATATGCACATTATCTACCAACAATGGGTTTTTACACCACGAGTATGTAACGGTTGTAAATAATGCTGTAGTGATAATAATTATATACGTGAAATTTAGTTAGCCACTTTTGTTTATTCTAATCTATATAACACGCGTTAATAAATTTAGTAGCTCGTTAGCTTTGATCTTGTTTGAGCCTGTTAACTTCGGTTTTTGATTTTTTTTTTTAACTTTATCTGACACTCTTCTTCAAACACCTTGTATTTGTAAAACTTTTTTCAACTTTGACTTACAATGGCTACACAGAGGACACCACCTCCTGAGAAGAACGGTGTGACTAGGTTGCGTGAGCCATGCACGATCTGTAGAGATAAGTTGGTCAGCTGAACAGAAACCAGTGATGACCACGTGCGGACATGTCTTTCATGAGGCATGTATCCAGACCTGGATAGGCGAGCATTCCAGTTGTCCTAACTGTAGACGCCGCCTCACGCCACAGGACCTCACTGGTTACACTGGTGCCTTTCCTAAAAGAACGAATAAGGCGAAGCCCGCGAAATCGACAAGGCGCGACTCATTGCCAACCTCTGATTTGCCTAATTTTGACTTACTACCTTCGAATCGACGATCCTTGTCTCCAGAATGGCTGACTTACATTCAACGACTTTTGTAAACCCGAGTCTTCGACGTGATAGTCCAGCGCGCACAGCTCAAGACCACAACACCTCAGCTGCTACGGATGCGCTGATAGCAGGCTTGAGCATAAAGATGGAAGACCTAATAAACCGAGGTCTCCAGCAGGGTTTAAATGTTTTGCGGTCTGAGTTAGGAAACGATATCAGACAACAAGTAGCAGCAGCAATGCCGCCAGCAGACTACACACGACCTCCTTCGTCCAGAAGCAATCAGAGGCCGTCAAACGATTTTCCTACACGGGGAAGGCAATCATTTAGGAGACCATCACCACCTTCTGGTCAACCTTTTGGTCAGCCTACAAATCAGTCCAGACCGAACTTTATGCCACCTCAACCACCTCAACCTCCACCACCTATGCGTGTTCCTGCTAATGTAGGATACCGACGATCAGACAGTCCAATAAGGAGATGGAACCTGACCTATAATGGGAATTACGCAGAACTATCAGTTGACGAATTCATCTTCAGAGTCGAAGCGCTTACACACTCCGCTCTAGAAGGGGATTTTGGGTTATTGGTCAGGAATATGTTAACGCTACTGACAGGACCAGCTAAGGACTGGTATTGGTCGGTACTACGTCAAAATCCATTTCCAACTTGGGACGTCATTACGATGGGATTGTATACCGAATGGGGAACGCCTAAGGATGATCTGAAAACTAGATTTCAACTGATGTCTAGAAAACAAAAGCCTGGGGAGCTGTTCGCAATGTATCACCACCATCTGGGGTTGCTGCACGATCAGTTACAGAACGCTACGCCAGACCAAGAGTTTTGCCGGAGATTCAAGAAAAAATCTGTCTGCATCCTACTGATACGATAGGACAGCTGAGATCGCTGGTCACGCGTATCCAAGCTACACAGACAAGTATTGCGACAGCTGGTATTTGGCATCCTTACCGAACCCAACGATTGCATGAAGTTGACAATCTTCTGACCTTAGATCCTGAACTGGCAGTAGCAACAGGCAGTGATAACAGCCTAGGTGACGTATCGAGTATTTCAGCCAAACGCCCTATTATATGCTGGAACTGTGACCAGTCCGGTCATTTGTATCAGGACTGCAGACAAGAAAGACAAGTTGTGTTCTGTTATGGATGTGGACGGAAAAACACCTTCAAGCCAGATTGCATTCAATGTCAACAGAAAAACTTCAGACGGGTCGGGAATACCAACACCTCTTTCGGACCAGCGTCGACATCACGAGCAATCAATGCATCGAACACTCCAGTTCAAGCCTTGAACAAGGAGGAAGGTCCGCTCCATTAGCAGACACTAGCGATAACTCCCTGTTACGCCCTCTGATATCATTCAGTGATTCTGGTGATATCAGTACAACACCTGATAGGACGAATGTTGCACCGATAGAGGCGGAGAACTTATTAGACTTCTCCGCAGATATTCAAGCTCCCATTTCCACTTCTGGGGAGCCCATGAGCTTGTTGGACACTTCTTTAGAAGAGTCTTTAATCTTTGATGTCCCGTTGACACCTATAGCACGCGTAGCTGACAAAGTTACTGAGCGGGAGTTGTGGCCTCATGGCATTTCTGTTTTAAAACGGCCACCAAGCTCTGTCATGACGAGTGGGCGTGAGCCTGTTTTACATCCTTTGACGCCGTATCACACGCGTCTGCAGAAATACAACGCAGTAAGAGACCGCATCTTCTCCTCAGTAGCGGAGTTAGCTGAAATCGTGTTTCCTGATTTGGATATTAGACCGAAAAAGAAACGATCAACCGTTCGTTGGCGGAATATTGTCAACGGATGTGACTGGAAAGAAAGAAACTGGCACAGATTTCCGTGTCGAGGCCAGACGACATTCGACTGTATGCCGAAGTAAAGCTGCTCGGGCGAACTGAGACTGGACTACTTGATAGTGGTGCCACTGTCAGTATTATAGGCCAGGGAGCTCTAGAGAAGCTTGCAGAAGCAGAGGTTGAATGGAAAAGGTATCGGACACAGGTGCAAGTAGCGAATGGTGCCATGACGACTGTTCATGGTCATGTGAACTTGGACATCACTTTCCGTGGTAAGACCCAAAACATGCGTTTTTACGTGGTTCCTGGGCTCACACAGGCACTGTATCTAGGAATAGACTTCTGGCGTCTATTTGGGTTGGCTCCAGATGTCCTGGGTATAGTTGCAGAAGTGACACCAAGTCTACTAGCTACTCCTGACACCGACTGTCATATTCTTTCCAGTCTTGATCAACAACGCTTAGAAGCCACGAAACAGCTTTTCCCCTCATTCGCCTCTTTAGGCATAGGAAAAACATCGTTGGTCACTCACAAGATTGAAACGAATGACGCCGCCCCGATAAAATAGCGCTTTTATCCGATTTCGCCGGCAGTACAAAGTTTGATGGACGCCGAATTAGAGCGAATGCTATCACTGGGTGTGATAGAAGAGAGCCAGAGTCCTTGGAGCTCTCCAGTTGTGCTAGTGAGGAAGCCTGGAAAGGTCCGGCTGTGTTTTGACGCCAGGAAGGTCAACTCTGTTACGAAGAAGGATGCCTATCCGCTACCGCAGATAGACGCACTTCTGAGTCGACTTCCTCCGGCAAACTACATTACGAGCCTGGACCTGAAGGACGCCTTCTGACAGATCCCACTAGACGCTGATTCCAGAGAGAAGACCGCTTTTACGGTACCTGGTCATCCTCTCTATCAGTACACAGTGATGTCATTCGGCCTATGCAACGCTCCACAAACTATGTGCCGCCTCATGGATAAAGTCATTCCTTTCGATCTTCGTGAGAATGTTCTCGTCTATCTAGACGATTTATTAATTCTGTCTTCAGACTTCGATACTCATCTCACGCTGCTAGCCCGTGTAGCGGATTGTTTGAGGAAAGCTGGCCTCACTATCAATGTCGAGAAGAGTAAGTTTTGTATCAAAGAGACCAAATACTTGGGTTTTATTGTCGGAAAGGGAGGTATGAGAACTGACCCTGACAAAATTTCAGCTATAGTTGACTATCCGTCACCTAAAACTGTTCGGCAGGCCCGACGCCTAGTAGGTATGGCAGGATGGTATAGACGGTTCATCCCGAACTATGCTGATTTGACTGCCTCCATTACAGACACCTTGAAAAACCCTAGTCAGTTCAAATGGACACCTGAAGCCCAGACGTCTCTTGATCTTCTCAAACAAAAACTTACCTCTGCTCCGTTGTTCGACTTCACCAAGCCATTCATTATACAGTGCGATGGTGGGGTGCTGATTCAACTAGATGACGATGGCCACGAGAAGCCAATAGCCTACGTCTCGAAAAAGTTGAATTCAGCACAAAGAAATTATACCGTCACAGAGCAGGAATGCCTAGCTGCAATCTTGAGCGTACAGAAGTTCCGGCCCTTCGTTGAACTTATGCCGTTTAAGATAGTGACGGATCATGCGAGCTTGAAATGGCTGATGTCTCAAAAGGACCTCAGCGGTAGACTTGCTCGGTGGAGTTTGAAGCTTCAGGGCTTCGACTTCACTATTGAGCACCGAAAAGGAAGCCTGAACGTCGTCCCTGATGTGCTGTCACGCATTCATTGTGACAGCCTGACCACAAATGAGGATCCTGGCCCGGAAGTTGACCTTAGTTCGCCATATTTCAACTCGTTGAAATATGAGGAACTGAGGCATAAAGTTAAAACGACTTCTGGTAAACTACCAGATCTTTGCGTCTGGGATGGCTTCGTTTACATTCGGACTGTTCCGAGAACAGGCGATCCGATTCAGAAAGAAGAAGCTTGGAAGCTTTGGATTCCACGAGGGCTTGTCACCGACGTCATTTCAAGGGTTCATGATCCGCCGCTAGCTTCACACGGAGGTATAGGGAAAACACTGGAACGTCTGCGAAGACATCTGTACTGGCCACGACTGACAGTTGATATCAGAAACTACGTAGGCGCCTGTGATGTGTGTAAGGAAACGAAGGCTCCCAATGCTATTCTGAGACCACCTATGAAAGTCCAGTCTGTGACAGAACGACCATGGCAAAAGCTGTACATTGATTTTCTAGGTCCATATCCTCGATCAGTAAAGGGAATGTCTGCATCTTAATAGTTCTTGACCACTTTTCAAAATTTCCGAATCTCAAACCTATGAGAAAAGCGTCTTCACTCAATGTGTGCCAATTCATTGAGACTGAAGTGTTCCACGTGTTTGGAGTCCCGGAAATGATCGTCTCTGACAATGGAGTCCAGTTTTGCTCGACTCAGTTCACCAGATTACTGGAAAAGTATGGGGTGAAGCACATGCGAACGGCAGTCTACTCGCCGCAAGCAAACGCCACAGAGCGCGTAAATAGGTCTCTATTGTCGGGGATTAGAGCGTATATCAAGAAGGCACACACGAGATGGGATGAGAAACTAAGCCAAGTAGCTAGTTCCCTCAGGAGCTCTTACCATCAAGCTACTGGTTTCTCTCCTTATCGAACACTCTTCGGTCAGCAGATGATAGAAGATGGCAGCTCCTATTCCATCTTGAGGAGCCTTTGAACTCTTAGTGAGCCATTGAGAGTAGACGCAGAAGATAAAATGAGATTGATCCGTGCGAGAGTGCAGGAAAGTTTACAGCATGCATTCGAACAGGGTTCAAGAGCCTACAATCTCAGGGCGAAACCTGTCGAGTTCAAAGTTGGTCAGGAGGTATTTAGACGAAATTTTGATCAAAGCAATTTCCAACAGCAGACTAGTGCTAAACTGGGACCGAAATTTGTTAAATGTCGTGTCAGGGCCAAGAAGGGAAACGCCTACTATGAGCTTGAAGATATGCAGGGGAAACTGTTAGGAGTCTATCACGCCAAAGACATCAGGCAGTGATCATCAGTCTAGAAACGTCGTCTATCCATTGTCACGTTTATTCCTGGTGGCCCTAAGAAGGGATCCAGCCAGCTTCACTGGTAAACTATAGGATATCGAGAAGCCCTCCTATTGCCCCGTCAATGGTGGGTGATATACCTGTTGGAATCCATTCCTGTATAAGGCTGTCAGCATGTCACTACTTCGACGACGCCTTGGAGACACACCCTTGGACAATCGCAAGTCTGAGATCAGGGTGAGATATTGCGCCGAGAAAGCCTAGTGATCAGTTCTTTAGGTTGCTGATCGCAAGGCTTCCTCAGCATCTCGGTGAGGGAGGGCAGAGAGGCATCGACCGGCTGGATTCTTTAGGTTACCAGCTTGTCGACGTACCCTTGACTTCCCACACGGAGAAGGATGTCGAAGTCTGATCGAAGACTGACGGGACTTCGGGGATATGTCTTCGATGCGTCATCGGTCCGGTAGAATCCGAGTGATGAGGAAAGCATTGTGTCGTGGGTCGAGACACACATTGAGCGCCCGCAGCGATGAGGCCTATGTTTAAGACCGGCTAGCTCAGTCGACCATTTTTCAGCGTTGTCTGAACCATGGGTGGCGCAGACCACTCTGCCCTGTTATGGTCGTAGCGTATTGCATATAGCAATATGCTAGACGTACTGAAGCGCGTAAGCGGCGATATCAAGCAGAAAGATTGAACGCACCCCGACCGAGAAAAGTGCATTTCCTCGAGCCCGGAGTGACATTCGGACGGTAGGAAAGAAGAAGAAGAAATCTTCTCAAATGGTGAAAGTGTCAACAGTCGTGAACTCCCGAATATATTTTTAAACATCCGCTAGAAAAGCCAAGTTTGTAAGTATATTTAAGATATTTTTCAATCCCCAGACTACTTACTTTCCCTTTATATAGTTATTTTCCCACAATAGTACCGGAAACTTTGTCCGAGAACGAGACGTGGAGAACTTCTACCAAAGTTGTAGGATTAATTTACCCAGTGTGAACGTAAATTTTTCGAGAAGTTCAGCATAATTTAATAAATTTCCCCCTTTTGCTGATGCAATTAAGGGTGCTGATGATACTGTCCAAGACGGTCTTGTGCACCTAAGAATCCAGTGAGGGAGCCCTGTTCTTGGGACAGTGCAAATGTCTGCCGCTAGCGATTGGCTAAAATTACAAAAGGTGTAGCAAAGCTCTTGAGCACAGTGGATGCAGTATCTACTACAAAGAAAACATTAAGGAAGAAAGCCTAGCAGGTATTGTTCGTGGAAAAACATTTAAAGATGTTCCGACTTTGGCTCAAAACGTCACTCAGGTACGCTCCGATTTATTTAAAAAACCTAGGAAACTTCCAGTGCAAGAATTAGACTCATTCCTCGTTGACAACTCATTAAGAGTAATATTAAGTCTCAAAAATTAGATAAAAGTGACATGTGTTAGAATTATTAGGCTTAAAGGAATCATTCGCAAGTACTAAGTTAGAAGTTGTACACCGCGAAGAAACTAAAGTACGTAGATATTTAAGTAGGTATGTCGATATCTTCGTTCGCTTAAGTTTTATCCAATTGTTTGATTATCTTCGTACGGAACAGTATTAAGTGTGCCGATATTTTTATTATTTGTACCTTGGTTTTTGAAAAGATAGACTAGTTTATGTGAATGAATATCCTCGCGAGATTTCTATTTTATACATATATCATCAATCAACTTAGACTGCTTTCAAATTCATTTTATTAACATCGAATACGCTTTTTTTTCTGTCAGAAATGGTCATCTGTATATATATATGTAGCTACATATATACGCAAATCCATTTACACATAACATTTTTTAATATATAAACAAATCCATTTACACATAACATTTTTTAATATATAAACAAATCCATTTACATATAACATTTTAATATATATAAACAAATTCAGTTATATCTAATATCTTTTTATAACCAAACCAAAATGTATTCAAAGCGCACATTACTTATGACTTTTGAATAGTTTAATATTAAGACTAGGAATCTCATTAAGTGAAATTTGATAACAAGACGCATATGAATTCAAAGCGCACATTACTTATGACTTTTGAATAATTTAATATTAAGACTAGGAACCTCATTAAGTGAAATTTGATAACAAGACGCATATGAATTCAAAGCGCACATTACTTATGACTTTTGGATAGTTTACTAGTAAGACTAGGTATTTCATTAGGTTAAATTTAATAAATATTTGTAAATATTCTATTATTACATATTTTTAGCATTCTATATTTTTATACTCAGGTATGTCAGTCTGTTCGCATTTAAATTTTTGTTTATTGCTTTTGTAATTCACCACCCAGAAAATAATGTATGACTACTAGGTACATATGTAGTTATGTATTATTCATTCGCGGATGGCTCATGCACAGAACTGATGGCTAGACCGTTTATACATTTGTTTTTAATAATATTCCTTATTAAATGAGTAATTATAACGTAATGCACTCCTAAAGTTTTTCTCATTCTCCTCTCACTCTCCTGGAGCCCTCTAGCGTGAAGGTCGTCTAGGTCCGCTACTCTCTCTCTTTCCAGGTCAACACAGGGACACTGTAAACAATCTGCCCACAGTGTCATTGGGCGGTCGGGGCAAGGCAGTTGAAGGCAGTCCACCTGCGCCTTCACCAAGGTAAGGGTAAGTGGTGTAAAGGTCCCTTCTGGACTGAGTGTGTGCGTCGGCCTTTGGATGTAGGCACGGATTTTTTTATTATGGCTGACGGCAGCGGCAGGTTCTTCGTGGAACCTCCCCACACTCTCCGCCAATAGCCGAGGCAAGCTAGCGTGCCGCCCTGCATTCAACGCTGTAAGTCGAGTGATCTGTCAGCTCATGCTGGCAGTCTGGACTTCACGTCCAAGCAAATCACTCTAACATACTCCCATAACAAAATGGCGCCCAACGTGGGGCCACCTCAATTAGACTTCGGTGGTCTAAATGTAACATTTGCTGAGGATTGTGATTACTTCGAGATATGGGCATTTGGCTGTTAGCTAAATAGCCTGACTCGGTAATCGCATAATCAGTGGAGGTTATATTCGGACCTGCGTTTAATTGTTTGTTATTAGCTGATTTTCTGTAGAGTAACGTAAAGTTTTTAAAGTTTTGAGATTTTTGTTTTCTGATTGATTTTGTAACGATTGAAGTAAAGTAACGTTTGAAAAGTTTTTTTGTAGAGTAAAGTAAAGTTTTTGAATTGAAGTTCGACTCTAGGTTTGACTTTGGTCAAGCTTCGAGTCTGTACAGGTGTCTAGTTTTTGAATTTTTTTTTTCATTTTTTTTTTTTAAATTGATCTTTCCCGCTGGCCTTCTGCCATGGAAATGGTAGGTGGCCTCACAAAATTTTTTTTTTTGGATTGTGTTCTCGCGGACAATTGTTCTGTTGGCCAACTGGCTGGACAGAGTTATGAGTCTGTGAGAGGACTTTTTGGCTTCCAGCTAATTAGTTGACCAGATCCATGACTCTGCCCAGCTGGCGAAATGTCTGGACATGAGGATCCGGTGAAGAGGAGAGGAAGAGTTCTCTGAGGGTAGGAGTGATGCTGGAGATCTTCAGTAATCAGGAGTTGGCATACTGCTAACTGCCTGGCTGAAGAATTTCTAGTAGCATTCTCAGCCTTTGACACCTCCAACTTGACTTTTCCCAGAGTTCTGTGAGAACCCAACCAAATCTTTCATGCACCACTCACGTCACTTGCCTATATCCTATTTCAGACCTTGGAAGAGAGAGAGCGACCTGACCTCTTATGTGGGAGTTAGCTTCGGGAGGTGAGGGAGAAATTGTATGATCTTTGTTAAAGAAATTTTTTTTTTGAAACGCTTGAACTGTTTTCGTGATCTTTTTGGATCCTTCGTAATTTTCAGAATTTTTTTTGAAGATTTTTATTCGACGAGGCTGTTAACGCTTCCCGACATTGGTTTTTTGTCTTGGGATTCATTCTTTACACTATCTCGATTTGAGAAGCCTAAATTAACTTTTCGAATCTTTGTTTTTCTAAATTTTTTAATTTCTTCAAATGTTTGGGAAGATATTTCCTGGAATTATAGTATCGTGTCCCAACTTTCAAACTTCTAAATTTAGTAGGTGTATAAAATAGCGCGGAAGTCTCTTAATAGTATATAGAAGCGCTCTCTTTTATTTATAGTCATTATTCAGAAGACAAAAACGGTATATTTATGAGAAAATTTTGAATTCTGTAGTTAAGAAAATTTTAATATTGTTTATCGGTCCAGTAGTTCGCTTTCGTAGGAATGTACAATATTTTTCCTACATCTGAAGACGCTTCATTGCTTACTGCATATATGCACATTATCTACCAACAATGGGTTTTTACACCACGAGTATGTAACGGTTGTAAATAATGCTGTAGTGATAATAATTATATACGTGAAATTTAGTTAGCCACTTTTGTTTATTCTAATCTATATAACACGCGTTAATAAATTTAGTAGCTCGTTAGCTTCGATCTTGTTTGAGCCTGTTAACTTCGGTTTTTTATTTTTTTTTTATTTTATCTGACACTCTTCTTCAAACCTTGTATTTGTAAAACTTTTTTCAACTTTGACTTACAATGGCTACACAGAGGACACCAGCTCCTGAGAAGAACGGTGTGACTAGGTTGCGTGAGCCATGCACGATCTGTAGAAATAAGTTGGTCAGCTGAACAGAAACCAGTCATGACCACGTGTGGACATGTCTTTCATGAGGCATGTATCCAGACCTGGATAGGCGAGCATTCCAGTTGTCCTAACTGTAGACGCCGCCTCACGCCACAGGACCTCACTGGTTACACTGGTGCCTTTCCTAAAAGAACGTGTTCAGTAAAAAAGCCTTCTTTACTGGTTGATGGTTTATTAAAAAGTAGTAAAATATGTACATTTAATTATCCTATTTATACAAAATTAGTCTGGGAAATAAAATTAAAAATTACCAAAAAGTGCTTAGTTCCCAATATATTGTGAGAATGAAAATTCTCCCATGAAAGGTGAGTAGCACGAGATAGGTACATACATACAGGTGGTGATAGGTACGTACGTACAATCAAGAAAAAACTGCTGCGTCTGGAGTTCGCATGGTAGAATTTTCCGGTGAAATATGAATTCCCTCAGAATTGATGCGACGTGAGAATTAATTTGTGTGATTAGCGCTGGGCTAATCATCCTGCCCCCTTGGGTTGCTGCGCAACACAAAATCGTCATTGTTGTCCGGCTGGCTCCGTCTTGCGGGTATTGGAGGTATGGAATAGCAATGTGGTGGCATGTTCCTGGAGCAAACCCCGTGGTTCCATTTGGTAACCATCCAATAGCTGCATCCGATCATAAGAGCTGCCAGAAGCATGTAGCTAATGGTGTAATGATGTATGTCGTGATTCGATATTCCTTGGGGCAGTGCTTCCGAGTACTGCTTGAGATCCTTGACCTTGTTGGTCAGCACATCTATTTCATGATCGTTGGATTTTAGATGAAGCTCTGAGGAAATGTATGGGTGCCCTCTTTTTGCTGAATGTAGGTCTTCATCCAAGGATAGACTTAAATTTATGATAACGCCCGTGACCAGTGATCGTCATAGAGGTCTGTTTGATTGAACAATCTGGACGAAGTTTCAGAATTCCACTTTTCTGTAGAGTCTTAAGTGTTACTGCTGTGCCACATACAATGTTGAATGTGGTTTCACTGTCGAGATGGTAGAGCCAACTGTTTGGAGTATGCAACTGTATCCAAAGATTGGATCGATTTGAGCTGCGAAAGTGGCAGTTGGAAGAGAGCGTTTGTCTGTGGTTGAGCAGCTCCATTTCGCACTGGCTGACGTTGGCCTTTAGATTGAAGATGGGATGATTCTGGTCACATAGATACTGGTCTTCTCTTAAGTGTTGACATTTGTTTAACTCTGCTTGAGATAGTGGGTAATATCTCTCCCTGGGAAGACTCACGATGAGATAATCTGATGATGGCTTGATTAACAGGAGTTTGTCTCCTTGTTGAATGGGAACAGGTATCATCTTGAATAACTGAAAGTATTCATCCAGGACGAGTGGAATCCGTATGTCAAATAAGATGTATGATTCTCCTATCCTGGTTCCGACTGTCATTAGGTTGTAAAGAAGTAGCACGCCATCCTTAATATTTCCTGGAATAGTTAGAGTTGATGGAATATGGTCCTTTATTAAAGTCAACTGGTCTCGGAGTTGCATCGGGGTGATTAATAATGGGCTGATCTTGTTGTGGTGAATATCTGTTATGACGTCTAATAAAGCGTTTTGAGCTCTGTGGTAGTTTTGAAGAACTAGTGTGGTTAGAAGCGATAAGGCACTGAAAGCTTGTGTAGCTTGCTGCTCGAGCTGAACGTCATCAACAAACTTACTGAATGCGAGTATATGGTCCTGAATTGCCTTGAATTGTTTTTGAATTGACTCCTCTTGACGTTTCATGATATTGGTTGTAGTTTCTAAAACTGATGTTTGGTTTTTTGCTAGCTGCATTAAGTAACCCTCGTTGCTTCTTGTTTTTTCGATTTCTTCTTCAATGTACTTGGCATAGGACGAGTCCAGGATGCCAAATAGTTTGTTCGCAACGTTACCTACTAAGTCAAGAGGAGACCTTTTGTGTGGAACTCGGTCCCGGCCGCCTTGTTTGTGGAGAATTTCATTAGCTTCTTCAATTTGCGTGAGTTGATGTTGAAATTGGGAAAGTATTTCCAAACAGTGGTCTCTTCTGAGTGTTGTTGTATTGCATAACTTGCTTATTTCTCCAATGCATTTTCTGATTCCCGCTAGTTCGCTCCAGTAATTATCTAGCTTGTAGTATGCAAGAATGGTCCACTGGCTGTTTATTAGATGTGCATGTCCTAGTGATTCAAAGAATATTCCTGGATTACTTGAGAATGATGTTACTTCAGCCGGCTCCCTTAGCGGGTTTCCGAAGGCTGGCATTATAAGTGAGGTTAGCATGAGCAGTTTTAAAGCAGCTGATGAGCTAATAGATCTTGCAGTGGGGCTTCTATTCGTCTCTGTAGCGTTAGTGGGATTTTTCTTGAAATTTTCCACAAATGGTGAGTTCTTCCAATTAGAATTGATTGGCAAGAACCTTCCTCGCAGCGGGTGATAGGGTCGTTTGTGTTTCATCCTCTTTGCTGGTGGCTCTCCTTCTACGTCCTTGTGAGATGGTCCTGGCACCTGATTAAAGGTTAGAAAGGATGTTTTCGGTTGCGTTCCCTCGACTGATTTGGAGTCGTTCCCGAGGTTGCTGCCACTGGCATTCCCTTTGAGATCTTCTGGTCTATATTGCTCCTCCGGCAAGGGGCAGAGGTTATGAATGGTCCGTTTAAAAATTCCAGAGGGGGTTTTGACACTAACAACTCTAGTAAGTTTGTCGGCGCCGTCGAAAGTTTCTAAGACGCGGCCTAGCGACCATTTCAATGGTGGTAAGTTCGCCTCTCTTATCACGACTAAAGTTCCAGGTTTTAGATTTGGCTTTATACTCCTCCATTTGTTCCGCGTTTGCAGCTCCTGTAGGTATTCAGCCGACCAGCGCTGCCAAAATGTTTGTTGAATATGTTGAATTCGGCGAAATCTTGTTAATTTGTCGATGTCTCTTTCAGCAACATCAGTTTCGGCGCATGCTGTCAAGGGGCCTCCCGTCAAGAAGTGTCCTGGGGTTAGTGCCTCGAGGTCATTGGGATCTGAAGACATGGGTGTTATTGGCCTGGAATTAAGGATAGCCTCTATCTGGACAATTACTGTGTGTAATTCCTCGTATGTCAAATTGGCATTTCCCGTCTGGCGAATCAAGTGATTCTTGGCGGATTTCACTGCCGCTTCCCACAGTCCTCCGAAGTGAGGCGATCGTGGTGGTATGGGCTTCCACTCAATGTGATTTTTGATGCATAATTGAGCGAGTGATGACTGTAAATCCTGCGACAGGAGCATTTCCTTTAGTTCCTTTAAATGTGTTCGTGCTCCTAGGAAGTTCGTTGCGTTGTCGCAAAAGATAGTAGCACACAGACCTCTCCGGGCAATGAATCTTTTTAGAGCGTTAAGGAACGCTTCGGCACTCAGATCACTGACCAATTCTAAATGGACAGCCTTTGTAGTGAAGCATACAAAGACAGCTATGTACGCCTTTGTAGGTGTCTTTCCTCGTAGTTTGTAATGAATCATGATGGGTCCACAAAAGTCGACTCCTGTGGTGTGAAAGGGTCTTGTCGGCTTCACCCGTTCCACAGGTAGCTCTCCCATCATTTGATCAACGGGCTTCGGCTTACATCTGAAGCAACGGATACATCTATGGACAGTATGGCGCGCCAACCTTCTAGCGTCTATGACCCAGTATTTCTGCCTCGCGATTGCAGTTAGCGCTTGAGGTGCTGCGTGCATATGTTGGTTGTGTAGATAATTGAATAGAAGTTCACTCAGTTTGTGGTCCTTGGGCAGAAGAATCTGGTTCTTGGCCTCTTGGCTGAGTTCTGAATTTTTCAGCCGTCCGCCGACCTTTATGATTCCTGTAGAGGCGTCTACAAACGGCGCCAAATGTTGAATAGAATGGTGAGAATCAAGTGCTTCCCCTTTCTTTAATGATGAGTACTCGTGCTCGATTGCTGTGCGTTGAATATTTTTTATGATTCCGTTCAAGGCAATGTCTAGCTCTGCAATGGATACTTCGCCCATCTTCCTCGATCCCTTGGGAGATTTGCAATTTTGCAAGAATCTGAAACAGTACGCGAAAATTCTCTGTAATTTTAAAAATGAGTTACAATGATTCACAGGTGTGACTAGATCAACATGTTTGACTCGTTCTATGGCTGTGAAGACGTATTTTTTTGGTTTGGCTTCTGGAATCTCGTCTGGTATTTTGAAGGCAAATGTGGGCCATTTTTCTTCAGGTTCAGATAGATACCTTGGACCTTTGAACCACAGAGTTGATTGGCTGAGGGCATCCGGGAACATTCCACGGGAGATTATGTCAGCTGGATTTTGTGTTCCTTCAATGTGTCTCCATTGCTGTGGCTGAGTCAATTGTTGTATTTTTTCAACCCGATGTGCTATGAAGGTACTCCACGTATAAGACGGTGATGAGATCCAGGCGAGTACAATGGTAAGGTCAGTATGATACACAATTCTTGAAGGGTTTATTTGCATGCATTGAGATACTCTTTCCACTAATTCTGTCATGAGTAGCGCGGCACATAGTTCCAATCTTGCAAGCGTAGTAGCCTTTACTGGTGCTAGTCGTGACTTGGCGCATAACAGTCTTACTCTGATTTCTCCTTGCGTATTCATTGATCTCAGGTAGCAGCAAGCCCCATAGGCGGACTCACTGGAGTCTGAAAAGGCGTGTAATTGGATGTTGACTGAGTTTGAAAATAGTACATGTCTTGGAATTTTTATTGCTCGTAATCCTGGTAGACTCTTCTTAAATTTCATCCATTTATTTTTGTAAACTGCGGGTAGTTCTTCGTCCCACGAGCATTTGGCCTTCCAGAGGTCTTGTAGAAATAGCTTTCCTAATACCGTTACTGGTCCTATTAACCCAAGAGGATCGAAAATACGGGCTACTTCGGATAACACTGTGCGTTTGGTAAGTCCTTGTGTTTCACCTTCAGTTGCTTGATACTGAAAACTGTCTTCCTTTGGTTGCCAGATTAATCCGAGAGTTTTCGTTACTTCGCCATTGTCAATGAGTAGCATCTTCTCTTTGTGATCTTCTGGTACATTTCGCAAGGTGTCTGGGTGGTTAGCACAAAATTTCCTTAACTCGAAACCGCCGCCATTCAGGAGCTCTATCAGGTCATTCTTTAATTTGAGCATGCTTTGTTTAGAGTCAGCTCCTGTCAGAATGTCGTCGACATAGGTATTTCCTAAAATCATATTCGCAGCTTCGGGAAATGTATCGTATTCTGCTAAGGCTAATTGATTCAGGCATCTCGTCGCGAGGAATGGAGCGGCGGCTGTTCCGTAAGTTACGGTATTTAGCTGGTATGCTTGCAGAGGCTTCTCTCTGGCATCCCTTCATAAAATTAGTTGGTACTTTCTGTCGTTTGGGTGGACACTGATCTGCCGATACATTTTGCAGATGTCTGCTGTCATTGCGTACTTGTACATTCTGAATTTTGTTATGATGGTGAAAAGATCTGGCTGAACGGTGGGACCAACCATCAAGATATCATTGAGGGATCTTCCGGATGATGTTTTCGCTGAGGCATCAAATACTACACGGAATTTGGGCTTGTTGGTATGTGCCTTTGCTACACAGTGATGGGGCATGTAGTAATGATCGGTAGGAATGGCTTCCTTTGCTATCGGTTGCATGTGGCCGAGTTCTTGGTATTCTGTCATGAACTCATGATATTGCCTCTTAAGATCGGCATTTCTCTCCAATTTTCTTTCTAATGCATAGAAGCGCTTTGAAGCAATTTCCAGGGACGACCCCAAAGTAGTTGGTAGCTCACGAAAGGGTAGTTTGACGATGTATTGTCCTGACGCGGATCTTTGGAAGGTATTTTGGAAATGCTCCTCACAGAGCAGTTCTTCTCTTGACTTGTACTTGGATGGTGAATCGTGTTGCTCCAACTCCCAAAATTGTTGCAACTGTTTGTCCAGTGCTGAAACTGAGGGTTGTGTTGCGATGTGACAACTTTGAGTGCAGCCAGCTTGAGTTGGCACCTTTCCTGCAAGAATCCATCCAAAGTGGGTGTTTTGAAGCAGTGGCAGATTGTGTAGTCTTATTTGACCTTCTTGCAAGAGTTGAAAGAATAATTCAGCTCCCAGTAACATGTCGATGGCCTGAGGTTTATAGAACGCGGGGTCTGCTAGCTGGATGCTAGTTGGAATATCCCAGTTCGATGTTTTGATGTATTGTGACGGCTGGCGGTCGCTGATAGTTTTTAAGATAACAGCATTGATGACTGCTGAAAAGCTCTTCACTCTTGAATGTATCGTGAGAGTGGTTTCGTACTTAGCAGTTGTTGCGATTCCACCAACACCACTAATCGGCAGTGAAGTTTTGCTGCGTGGTAGTCCCAGAGCCTGTACGAGTCGTTCGCAGATAAAGTGGAGCTGTGAGCCCGAGTCCAAGAGTACCCTACAGTTGACCGGGACTCCTGAGGCATTAGTGACCTTGATTATTGCTGTTGCTAATAGAATCTGCGAGTGTGTTGACGCCTGTAAGCTAGACATTTGTGAGTTTGTTGTCTCAGATGGAGTAGAACGACTAATCTCCTGGAACTGAGAAGTGGAGTCAAGTTGTCTGGTAGCTCCTGAACTGCCTCTGCTCACTTGTTGGTAGTTCATTGGTGCCAAGTCTGTGCTCCGACGAACGATGCCTTGTCGTGATTTAGCTTGAATAAGGTTTCTTGGCTTCTCTGATTGACGAGAGTTGTGTATTAATGTGTTGTGGCGTTTGCCACATTTCATACAGCCTCTTGATGTGCAATCATGTACTGTATGGTCTAGCTTTAGGCAATTGGGGCACAATTTGAACTGCCTGATGAGCTGAATCCGATTATCTAATGTTGTATAGAGGAATTTTGGGCACCTAAAAACTCCATGATCTGCCTTGCATACTGCGCACTTCAATACCTGTGATGATGCCGTCAACGTAGATACCCTCTTGCGTTCTTCCTTCGTCTGGATTACTTCAAGCATCTGAAACCTTGTTTCCATGAATTTGAAGAAATCGTCCATTGTCTGCAATTCGTGAGGTGCGTTAAGTGACTGCTCATATAATCTCCTGGATTCCTTATCGAGCTTCTGAGTGAGTAAATGAAGCAGTATGGGATTCCACTGCTTGATCTCGATGCCACTGTTCTCCAATGCTAGTAGACATTCCTTGCTAGTGTCATGCAATCTTTTGATTCCCGAGCCTGATTCGGTTGTGAGAGCTGCTTGATATAGTAACTGATTGAGAGTTGCTGTTACTATAGCCCTCGGATTGTCATACCTCTCTAAGAGTAACTTCCAAGCCACTGAGTAGTTATCGTCAGTAGCTTGTAAATGTTTTATTAGTCCGCTGGGTTCACCTGTGAGATTTGTCTTCAAGTAGTATAATTTTTCGGCCCCACCCAGAGGCCTGTTATGAATGAGTTGACTGTACAAATCTTTGAACTGCCCCCATTTGGTGTAGTTTCCATCAAAGATTGGAAGTGTTAACTTTGGAAGTTTAACGTTTCCATTAATCGTGGTCACTGATTGTTCGTCAAGCTTTCCTTGTAGCCTTGTTGCTGTTTCTTGGAAATGATCTTCAATCTTCGTATATTCGCGAATATCGTAGGAGTCATCATCAAGTTCTGCCATTATTTGCCCATGTAAGGAGGCTATAGTGTCCCAATATTGATTGATGGACCTCAGTTTTTGTGTGTAGTATGCCCTGGGATGTGGATATGCATGTTCGCGTTCAATTACCTTGATGATTCGCTCTAGCGCAGCAATAGTGGCCTTCACTTGTTTTCTCATTTTCAGGCTTCCAGTCAGTGGCACTAATTCGTCATGGTGCTCGGGCTCGTCTGTATGTGATGATGTGGCTGTCGTTACCTCGAGTCGCTCACTCAATCTTTGCAAAAATTCATTGTAGACCTTGAATACTTGATTAAAGTAGTTTTTCACAAAGTAAGAATGCTCTTTGTTGAAGTCCTCACTTTCAACTATTTCGTCGTGATTCTCGCAAAACTTAGTCCATAAGCCGTTGAGCCTTTCTTCATAGCTTTTCGTGTTTTCTATAGTTCTCCGCTCAATGCTTTCCTTCCTGAAATTCTCAAGAAGTTGAGAAATTGACTTGCCAATTCCTGACTGTGCTGCGGTTAGATTTTGCATGTTGATTTGCTTCTGACTTTAACACTGCTGTTCTGTCCAAAATATATTGCCTGGGGTTGCCTATGTACGGCTGTTCTTCTTAGTATTGGATCTTCTTGAGGTAACTGCTAGCCCGCAATCAAAAACTACTGCTACCGCGTAGTAAACACTGGAACCCTTTGCCTTTGTATATGTAGATGAGTGATACGGCTGTGCTGCTGTTGTCTCTTGTAGTAATCACTAGAGAGCTTATTGTTTTTTATAGATGATAAGACTTGGTAGTGAAGTATTGAAACATTCAATACATCACGTCGGGGTTCACCAAAATGTTCAGTAAAAAAGCCTTCTTTACTGGTTGATGGTTTATTAAAAAGTAGTAAAATATGTACATTTAATTATCCTATTTATACAAAATTAGTCTGGGAAATAAAATTAAAAATTACCAAAAAGTGCTTAGTTCACAATATATTGTGAGAATGAAAATTCTCCCATGAAAGGTGAGTAGCACGAGATAGGTACATACATACAGGTGGTGATAGGTACGTACGTACAATCAAGAAAAAACTGCTGCGTCTGGAGTTCGCATGGTAGAATTTTCCGGTGAAATATGAATTCCCTCAGAATTGATGCGACGTGAGAATTAATTTGTGTGATTAGCGCTGGGCTAATCAGAACGAATAAGGCGAAGCCCGCGAAATCGACAAGGCACGACTCATTGCCAACCTCTGATTTGCCTAATTTTGACTTACCACCTTCGAATCGACGATCCTTGTCTGACTTACACTCAACGACTTTTGTAAACCCGAGTCCTCGATGTGATAGTCCAGCGCGCACAGCTCAAGACCACAACACCTCAGCTGCTACGGATGCGCTGATAGCAGGCTTGAGCATAAAGATGGAAGACCTAATAAACCGAGGTCTCCAGCAGGGTTTAAATGTTTTGCGGTCTGAGTTAGGAAACGATATCAGACAACAAGTAGCAGCAGCAATGCCGCCAGCAGACTACACACGACCTCCTTCGTCTAGAAGCAATCAGAGGCCTTCAAACGATTTTCCTACACGGGGAAGGCAATCATTTAGGAGACCATCACCACCTTCTGGTCAACCTTTTGGTCAGCCTACAACTCAGTCCAGACCGAACTTTATACCACCTCAACCACCTCAACCTCCACCACCTATGCGTGTTCCTGCTAATGTAGGATACCGATGATCAGGCAGTCCAATAAGGAGATGGAACCTGACCTATAATGGGAATAACGCAGAACTATCAGTTGACGAATTCATCTTCAGAGTCGAAGCGCTTACGCACTCCGCTCTAGAAGGGGATTTTGGGTTATTGGTCAGGAATATGTTAACGCTACTGACAGGACCAGCTAAGGACTGGTATTGGTCGGTACTACGTCAAAATCCATTTCCAACTTGGGACGTCATTAAGATGGGATTGTATACCGAATGGGGAACGCCTAAGGATGATCTGAAAACTAGATTTCAACTGATGTCTAGAAAACAAAAGCCTGGGGAACTGTTCGCAATGTATCACCACCATCTGGGGTTGCTGCGCGATCAGTTACAGAACGCTATGCCAGACCAAGAGTTTCTGGAGATTGTCAAATCGAATCTCAGCTGAGATCGCTGGTCACGCGTATCCAAGCTACACAGACAGGTATTACGTCAGCTGGCAGTTGGAATCCTTACCGAAACCAACGAGTGCATGAAGTTGACAATCTTCTAACCTTAGATCTTGAACTGGCAGTAGCAACAGGCCGTGATAACAGCCTAGGTGACGTATCGAGTATTTCAGCCAAACGCCCTATTATATGCTGGAACTGTGACCAGTCCGGTCATTTGTATCAGGACTGCAGACAAGAAAGACAAGTTGTGTTCTGTTATGGATGTGGACGGAAGAACACCTTCAAGCCAGATTGCATTCAATGTCAACAGAAAAACTTCAGACGGGTCGGGAATACAAACACCTCTTCAGACCAGCGTCGACATCACGAGCAATCAATGCATCGAACACTCCAGTTCAAGCCTTGAACAAGGAGGAAGGTCCGCTCCATTAGCAGACACTAGCGATAACTCCCTGTTACGCCCTCTGATATCATTCAGTGATTCTGGTGATATCAGTACAACACCTGATAGGACGAATGTTGCACCGATAGAGGCGGAGAACTTATTAGACTTCTCCGCAGATATTCAAGCTCCCATTTCCACTTCTGGGGAGCCCATGAGCTTGTTGGACACTTCTTTAGAAGAGTCTTTAATCTTTGATGTCCCGTTGACACCTATAGCACGCGTAGCTGACAAAGTTACTGAGCGGGAGTTGTGGCCTCATGGCATTTCTGTTTTAAAACGGCCACCAAGCTCTGTCATGACGAGTGGGCGTGAGCCTGTTTTACATCCTTTGACGCCGTATCACACGCGTCTGCAGAAATACAACGCAGTAAGAGACCGCATCTTCTCCTCAGTAGCGGAGTTAGCTGAAATCGTGTTTCCTGATTTGGATATTAGACCGAAAAAGAAACGATCAACCGTTCGTTGGCGGAATATTGTCAACGGATGTGACTGGAAAGAAAGAAACTGGCACAGATTTCCGTGTCGAGGCCAGACGACATTCGACTGTATGCCGAAGTAAAGCTGCTCGGGCGAACTGAGACTGGACTACTTGATAGTGGTGCCACTGTCAGTATTATAGGCCAGGGAGCTCTAGAGAAGCTTGCAGAAGCAGAGGTTGAATGGAAAAGGTATCGGACACAGGTGCAAGTAGCGAATGGTGCCATGACGACTGTTCATGGTCATGTGAACTTGGACATCACTTTCCGTGGTAAGACCCAAAACATGCGTTTTTACGTGGTTCCTGGGCTCACACAGGCACTGTATCTAGGAATAGACTTCTGGCGTCTATTTGGGTTGGCTCCAGATGTCCTGGGTATAGTTGCAGAAGTGACACCAAGTCTACTAGCTACTCCTGACACCGACTGTCATATTCTTTCCAGTCTTGATCAACAACGCTTAGAAGCCACGAAACAGCTTTTCCCCTCATTCGCCTCTTTAGGCATAGGAAAAACATCGTTGGTCACTCGCAAGATTGAAACGAATGACGCCGCCCCGATAAAATAGTGCTTTTATCCGATTTCGCCGGCAGTACAAAGTTTGATGGACGCCGAATTAGAGCGAATGCTATCACTGGGTGTGATAGAAGAGAGCCAGAGTCCTTGGAGCTCTCCAGTTGTGCTAGTGAGGAAGCCTGGAAAGGTCCGGCTGTGTTTTGACGCCAGGAAGGTCAACTCTGTTACGAAGAAGGATGCCTATCCGCTACCGCAGATAGACGCACTTCTGAGTCGACTTCCTCCGGCAAACTACATTACGAGCCTGGACCTGAAGGACGCCTTCTGGCAGATCCCACTAGACGCTGATTCCAGAGAGAAGACCGCTTTTACAGTACCTGGTCATCCTCTCTATCAGTACACAGTGATGTCATTCGGCCTATGCAACGCTCCACAAACTATGTGCCGCCTCATGGATAAAGTCATTCCTTTCGATCTTCGTGAGAATGTTCTCGTCTATCTAGACGATTTATTAATTCTGTCTTCAGACTTCGATACTCATCTCACGCTGCTAGCCCGTGTAGCGGATTGTTTGAGGAAAGCTGGCCTCACTATCAATGTCGAGAAGAGTAAGTTTTGTATCAAAGAGACCAAATACTTGGGTTTTATTGTCGGAAAGGGAGGTATGAAAACTGACCCTGACAAAATTTCAGCTATAGTTGACTATCCGTCACCTAAAACTGTTCGGCAGGCCCGACGCCTAGTAGGTATGGCAGGATGGTATAGACGGTTCATCCCGAACTATGCTGATTTGACTGCCTCCATTACAGACACCTTGAAAAACCCTAGTCAGTTCAAATGGACACCTGAAGCCCAGACGTCTCTTGATCTTCTCAAACAAAAACTTACCTCTGCTCCGTTGTTCGACTTCACCAAGCCATTCATTATACAGTGCGATGGTGGGGTGCTGATTCAAGTAGATGACGATGGCCACGAGAAGCCAATAGCCTACGTCTCGAAAAAGTTGAATTCAGCACAAAGAAATTATACCGTCACAGAGCAGGAATGCCTAGCTGCAATCTTGAGCGTACAGAAGTTCCGGCCCTTCGTTGAACTTATGCCGTTTAAGATAGTGACGGATCATGCGAGCTTGAAATGGCTGATGTCTCAAAAGGACCTCAGCGGTAGACTTGCTCGGTGGAGTTTGAAGCTTCAGGGCTTCGACTTCACTATTGAGCACCGAAAAGGAAGCCTGAACGTCGTCCCTGATGTGCTGTCACGCATTCATTGTGACAGCCTGACCACAAATGAGGATCCTGGCCCGGAAGTTGACCTTAGTTCGCCATATTTCAACTCGTTGAAATATGAGGAACTGAGGCATAAAGTTAAAACGACTTCTGGTAAACTACCAGATCTTTGCGTCTAGGATGGCTTCGTTTACATTCGGACTGTTCCGAGAACAGGCGATCCGATTCAGAAAGAAGAAGCTTGGAAGCTTTGGATTCCACGAGGGCTTGTCACCGACGTCATTTCAAGGGTTCATGATCCGCCGCTAGCTTCACACGGAGGTATAGGGAAAACACTGGAACGTCTGCGAAGACATCTGTACTGGCCACGACTGACAGTTGATATCAGAAACTACGTAGGCGCCTGTGATGTGTGTAAGGAAACGAAGGCTCCCAATGCTATTCTGAGACCACCTATGAAAGTCCAGTCTGTGACAGAACGACCATGGCAAAAGCTGTACATTGATTTTCTAGGTCCATATCCTCGATCAGTAAAGGGAATGTCTGCATCTTAATAGTTCTTGACCACTTTTCAAAATTTCCGATTCTCAAACCTATGAGAAAAGCGTCTTCACTCAATGTGTGCCAATTCATTGAGACTGAAGTGTTCCACGTGTTTGGAGTCCCGGAAATGATCGTCTCTGACAATGGAGTCCAGTTTTGCTCGACTCAGTTCACCAGATTACTGGAAAAGTATGGGGTGAAGCACATGCGAACGGCAGTCTACTCGCCGCAAGCAAACGCCTCAGAGCGCGTAAATAGGTCTCTATTGTCGGGGATTAGAGCGTATATCAAGAAGGCACACACGAGATGGGATGAGAAACTAAGCCAAGTAGCTAGTTCCCTCAGGAGCTCTTACCATCAAGCTACTGGTTTCTGTCCTTATCGAACACTCTTCCGTCAGCAGATGATAGAAGATGGCAGCTCCTATTCCATCTTGAGGAGCCTTTGAACTCTTAGTGAGCCATTGAGAGTAGACGCAGAAGATAAAATGAGATTGATCCGTGCGAGAGTGCAGGAAAGTTTACAGCATGCATTCGAACAGGGTTCAAGAGCCTACAATCTCAGGGCGAAACCTGTCGAGTTCAAAGTTGGTCAGGAGGTATTTAGACGAAATTTTGATCAAAGCAATTTCCAACAGCAGACTAGTGCTAAACTGGGACCGAAATTTGTTAAATGTCGTGTCAGGGCCAAGAAGGGAAACGCCTACTATGAGCTTGAAGATATGCAGGGGAAACTGTTAGGAGTCTATCACGCCAAAGACATCAGGCAGTGATCATCAGTCTAGAAACGTCGTCTATCCATTGTCACGTTTATTCCTGGTGGTCCTAAGAAGGGATCCAGCCAGCTTCACTGGTAAACTATAGGATATCGAGAAGCCCTCCTATTGCCCCGTCAATGGTGGGTGATATACCTGTTGGAATCCATTCCTGTATAAGGCTGTCAGCATGTCACTACTTCGACGACGCCTTGGAGACACACCCTTGGACAATCGCAAGTCTGAGATCAGGGTGAGATATTGCGCCGAGAAAGCCTAGTGATCAGTTCTTTAGGTTGCTGATCGCAAGGCTTCCTCAGCATCTCGGTGAGGGAGGGCAGAGAGGCGTCGGCCGGCTGGATTCCTTAGGTTACCAGCTTGTCGACGTACCCTTGACTTCCCACACGGAGAAGGATGTCGAAGTCTGATCGAAGACTAACGGGACTTGGGGGATGAGTCTTCGATGCGTCATCGGTCCGGTAGAATCCGAGTGATGAGGAAAGCATTGGGTCGTGGGTCGAGACACACATTGAGCGCCCGCAGCGATGAGGCCTATGTTTAAGACCGGCTAGCTCAGTCGACCATTTTTCAGCGTTGTCTGAACCATGGGTGGCGCAGACCACTCTGCCCTGTTATGGTCGTAGCGTATTGCATATAGCAATATGCTAGACGTACTGAAGCGCGTAAGCGGCGATATCAAGCAGAAAGATTGAACGCACCCCGACCGATAAAAGTGCATTTCCTCGAGCCCGGAGTGACATTCGGACGGTAGGAAAGAAGAAGAAGAAATCTTCTCAAATGGTGAAAGTGTCAACAGTCGTGAACTCCCGAATATATTTTTAAACATCCGCTAGAAAAGCCAAGTTTGTAAGTATATTTAAGATATTTTTCAATCCCCAGACTACTTACTTTCCCTTTATATAGTTATTTTCCCACAATAGTACCGGAAACTTTGTCCGAGAACGAGACGTGGAGAACTTCTACCAAAGTTGTAGGATTAATTTACCCAGTGTGAACGTAAATTTTTGGAGAAGTTCAGCATAATTTAATAAATTTCCCCCTTTTGCTGATGCAATTAAGGGTGCTGATGATACTGTCCAAGACGGTCTTGTGCACCTAAGAATCCAGCGAGGGAGTCCTGTTCTTGGGACAGTGCAAATGTCTGCCGCTAGCGATTGGCTAAAATTACAAAAGGTGTAGCAAAGCTCTTGAGCACAGTGGATGCAGTATCTACTACAAAGAAAACATTAAGGAAGAAAGCCTAGCAGGTATTGTTCGTGGAAAAAACATTTAAAGATGTTCCGACTTTGGCTCAAAACGTCACTCAGGTACGCTCCGATTTATTTAAAAAAACCTAGGAGACTTCCAGTGCAAGAATTAGACTCATTCCTCGTTGACAACTCATTAAGAGTAATATTAAGTCTCAAAAATTAGATACAAGTGACATGTGTTAGAATTATTATGCTTAAAGGAATCATTCGCAAGTACTAAGTTAGAAGTTGTACACCGCGAAGAAACTAAAGTACGTAGATATTTAAGTAGGTATGTCGATATCTTCGTTCGCTTAAGTTTTATCCAATTGTTTGATTATCTTCCTACGGAACAGTATTAAGTGTGCCGATATTTTTATTATTTGTACCTTGGTTTTTGAAAAGTTAGACTAGTTTATGTGAATGAATATCCTCGCGAGATTTCTATTTTATACATATATCATCAATCAACTTAGACTGCTTTCAAATTCATTTTATTAACATCGAATACGCTTTTTTTTCTGTCAGAAATGGTCATCTGTATATATATATGTAGCTACATATATACGCAAATCCATTTACACATAACATTTTTTAATATATAAACAAATCCATTTACACATAACAATTTTTAATATATAAACAAATCCATTTACATATAACATTTTAATATATATAAACAAATTCAGTTATATCTAATATCTTATTATAACCAAACCAAAATGAATTCAAAGCGCACATTACTTATGACTTTTGAATAGTTTAATATTAAGACTAGGAATCTCATTAAGTGAAATTTGATAACAAGACGCATATGAATTCAAAGCGCACATTACTTATGACTTTTGAATAGTTTAATATTAAGACTAGGAACCTCATTAAGTGAAATTTGATAACAAGACGCATATGAATTCAAAGCGCACATTACTTATGACTTTTGGATAGTTTACTAGTAAGACTAGGTATTTCATTAGGTTAAATTTAATAAATATTTGTAAATATTCTATTATTACATATTTTTAGCATTCTATATTTTTATACTCAGGTATGTCAGTCTGTTCGCATTTAAATTTTTGTTTATTGCTTTTGTAATTCACCACCCAGAAAATAATGTATGACTACTAGGTACATATGTAGTTATGTATTATTCATTCGCGGATGGCTCATGCACAGAACTGATGGCTAGACCGTTTATACATTTGTTTTTAATAATATTCCTTATTAAATGAGTAATTATAACGGAATGCACTCCTAAAGTTTTTCTCATTCTCCTCTCACTCTCCTGGAGCCCTCTAGCGTGAAGGTCGTCTAGGTCCGCTACTCTCTCTCTTTCCAGGTCAACACAGGGACACTGTAAACAATCTGCCCACAGTGTCATTGGGCGGTCGGGGCAAGGCAGTTGAAGGCAGTCCATCTGCGCCTTCACCAAGGTAAGGGTAAGTGGTGTAAAGGTCCCTTCTGGACTGACTGTGTGCGTCGGCCTTTGGATGTAGGCACGGATTTTTTGATTATGGCTGACGGCAGCGGCAGGTTCTTCGTGGAACCTCCCCACACTCTCCGCCAATAGCCGAGGCAAGCTAGCGTGCCGCCCTGCATTCAACGCTGTAAGTCGAGTGATCTGTCAGCTCATGCTGGCAGTCTGGACTTCACGTCCAAGCAAATCACTCCAACATACTCCCATAACAAAATGGCGCCCAACGTGGGGCCACCTCAATTAGACTTCGGTGGTCTAAATGTAACATTTGCTGAGGATTGTGATTACTTCGAGATATGGGCATTTGGCTGTTAGCTAAATAGCCTGACTCGGTAATCGCATAATCAGTGGAGGTTATATTCGGACCTGCGTTTAATTGTTTGTTATTAGCTGATTTTCTGTAGAGTAACGTAAAGTTTTTAAAGTTTTGAGATTTTTTTTTTTTTTTATTGATTTTGGAACGATTGAAGTAAATAACGTTTGAAAAGTTTTTTTGTAGAGTAAAGTAAAGTTTTTGAATTGAAGTTCGACTCTAGGTTTGACTTTGGTCAAGCTTCGAGTCTGTACAGGTGTCTAGTTTTTGAATTTTTTTTTAATTTTTTTTTGAAATTGATCTTTCCCGCTGTCCTTCTGCCATGGAAATGGTAGGTGGCCTCACAAAAGTTTTTTTTGGATTGTGTTCTCGCGGACAATTGTTCTGTTGGCCAACTGGCTGGACAGAGTTATGAGTCTGTGAGACGACTTTTTGGCTTCCAGCTAATTAGTTGACCAGATCCATGACTCTGCCCAGCTGGCGAACTGTCTGGACATGAGGATCCGGTGAAGAGGAGAGGAAGAGTTCTCTGAGGGTGGAAGTGATGCTGGAGATCTTCAGTAATCAGGAATTGGCATACTGCTAACTGCCTGGCCGAAGAATCTCTAGTAGCATTCTCAGCCTTTGACACCTCCAACTTGACTTTTCCCAGAGTTCTGTGAGAACCCAACCAAATCTTTCATGCACCACTCACGTCACTTGCCTATATCCTATTTCAGACCTTGGAAGAGAGAGAGCGACCTGACCTCTTATGTGGGAGTTAGCTTCGGGAGGTGAGGGAGAATTGTATGATCTTTGTTAAAGAAATTTTTTTTTTAAACGCTTGAACTGTTTTCGTGATCTTTTTGGATCCTTCGTAATTTTCAGAATTTTTTTTTTAAGATTTTTATTCGACGAGGCTGTTAACGCTTCCCGACATTGGTTTTTTGTCTTGGGATTCATTCTTTACACTATCTCGATTTGAGAAGCCTAAATTAACTTTTCGAATCTTTGTTTTTCTAAATTTTTTAATTTCTTCAAATGTTTGGGAAGATATTTCCTGGAATTATAGTATCGTGTCCCAACTTTCAAACTTCTAAATTTAGTAGGTGTATAAAATAGCGCGGAAGTCTCTTAATAGTATATAGAAGCGCTCTCTTTTATTTATAGTAATTATTCAGAAGACAAAAACGGTATATTTATGAGAAAATTTTGAATTCTGTAGTTAAGAAAATTTTAATATTGTTTATCGGTCCAGTAGTTCGCTTTCGTAGGAATGTACAATATTTTTCCTACATCTGAATACGCTTCATTGCTTACTGCATATATGCACATTATCTACCAACAATGGGTTTTTACACCACGAGTATGTAACGGTTGTAAATAATGCTGTAGTGATAATAATTATATACGTGAAATTTAGTTAGCCACTTTTGTTTATTCTAATCTATATAACACGCGTTAATAAATTTAGTAGCTCGTTAGCTTTGATCTTGTTTGAGCCTGTTAACTTCGGTTTTTGATTTTTTTTTTTAACTTTATCTGACACTCTTCTTCAAACACCTTGTATTTGTAAAACTTTTTTCAACTTTGACTTACAATGGCTACACAGAGGACACCACCTCCTGAGAAGAACGGTGTGACTAGGTTGCGTGAGCCATGCACGATCTGTAGAGATAAGTTGGTCAGCTGAACAGAAACCAGTGATGACCACGTGCGGACATGTCTTTCATGAGGCATGTATCCAGACCTGGATAGGCGAGCATTCCAGTTGTCCTAACTGTAGACGCCGCCTCACGCCACAGGACCTCACTGGTTACACTGGTGCCTTTCCTAAAAGAACGAATAAGGCGAAGCCCGCGAAATCGACAAGGCGCGACTCATTGCCAACCTCTGATTTGCCTAATTTTGACTTACTACCTTCGAATCGACGATCCTTGTCTCCAGGAATGGCTGACTTACATTCAACGACTTTTGTAAACCCGAGTCTTCGACGTGATAGTCCAGCGCGCACAGCTCAAGACCACAACACCTCAGCTGCTACGGATGCGCTGATAGCAGGCTTGAGCATAAAGATGGAAGACCTAATAAACCGAGGTCTCCAGCAGGGTTTAAATGTTTTGCGGTCTGAGTTAGGAAACGATATCAGACAACAAGTAGCAGCAGCAATGCCGCCAGCAGACTACACACGACCTCCTTCGTCCAGAAGCAATCAGAGGCCGTCAAACGATTTTCCTACACGGGGAAGGCAATCATTTAGGAGACCATCACCACCTTTTGGTCAACCTTTTGGTCAGCCTACAAATCAGTCCAGACCGAACTTTATGCCACCTCAACCACCTCAACCTCCACCACCTATGCGTGTTCCTGCTAATGTAGGATACCGACGATCAGACAGTCCAATAAGGAGATGGAACCTGACCTATAATGGGAATTACGCAGAACTATCAGTTGACGAATTCATCTTCAGAGTCGAAGCGCTTACACACTCCGCTCTAGAAGGGGATTTTGGGTTATTGGTCAGGAATATGTTAACGCTACTGACAGGACCAGCTAAGGACTGGTATTGGTCGGTACTACGTCAAAATCCATTTCCAACTTGGGACGTCATTACGATGGGATTGTATACCGAATGGGGAACGCCTAAGGATGATCTGAAAACTAGATTTCAACTGATGTCTAGAAAACAAAAGCCTGGGGAGCTGTTCGCAATGTATCACCACCATCTGGGGTTGCTGCACGATCAGTTACAGAACGCTACGCCAGACCAAGAGTTTTGCCGGAGATTCAAGAAAAAATCTGTCTGCATCCTACTGATACGATAGGACAGCTGAGATCGCTGGTCACGCGTATCCAAGCTACACAGACACGTATTGCGACAGCTGGTATTTGGCATCCTTACCGAACCCAACGATTGCATGAAGTTGACAATCTTCTGACCTTAGATCCTGAACTGGCAGTAGCAACAGGCAGTGATAACAGCCTAGGTGACGTATCGAGTATTTCAGCCAAACGCCCTATTATATGCTGGAACTGTGACCAGTCCGGTCATTTGTATCAGGACTGCAGACAAGAAAGGCAAGTTGTGTTCTGTTATGGATGTGGACGGAAAAACACCTTCAAGCCAGATTGCATTCAATGTCAACAGAAAAACTTCAGACGGGTCGGGAATACCAACACCTCTTTCCGACCAGCGTCGACATCACGAGCAATCAATGCATCGAACACTCCAGTTCCAGCCTTGAACAAGGAGGAAGGTCCGCTCCATTAGCAGACACTAGCGATAACTCCCTGTTACGCCCTCTGATATCATTCAGTGATTCTGGTGATATCAGTACAACACCTGATAGGACGAATGTTGCACCGATAGAGGCGGAGAACTTAATAGACTTCTCCGCAGATATTCAAGCTCCCATTTCCACTTCTGGGGAGCCCATGACCTTGTTGGACACTTCTTTAGAAGAGTCTTTAATCTTTGATGTCCCGTTGACACCTATAGCACGCGTAGCTGACAAAGTTACTGAGCGGGAGATTTGGCCTCATGGCATTTCTGTTTTAAAACGGCCACCAAGCTCTGTCATGACGAGTGGGCGTGAGCCTGTTTTACATCCTTTGACGCCGTATCATACGCGTCTGCAGAAATACAACGCAGTAAGAGACCGCATCTTCTCCTCAGTAGCGGAGTTAGCTGAAATCGTGTGTCCTGATTTGGATACTAGACCGAAAAAGAAACGTTCGTTGGCGGGAATATTGTCAACGGATGCGACTGGAAAGAAAGAAACTGGCACAGATTTCCGTGTCGAGGCCAGACGACATTCGACCGTATGCCGAAGTAAAGCTGCTCGGGCGAACTGAGACTGGACTACTTGATAGTGGTGCCACTGTCAGTATTCTAGGCCAGGGAGCTCTAGAGAAGCTTGCAGAAGCAGAGGTTGAATGGAAAAGGTATCGGACACAGGTGCAAGTAGCGAATGGTGCCATGACGACTGTTCATGGTCATGTGAATTTGGACATCACTTTCCGTGGTAAGACCCAAAACATGCGTTTTTACGTGGTTCCTGGGCTCACACAGGCACTGTATCTAGGAATAGACTTCTGGCGTCTATTTGGGTTGGCTCCAGATGTCCTGGGTATAGTTGCAGAAGTGACACCAAGTCTACTAGCTACTCCTGACACCAACTGTCATATTCTTTCCAGTCTTGATCAACAACGCTTAGAAGCCACGAAACAGCTTTTCCCCTCATTCGCCTCTTTAGGCATAGGAAAAACATCGTTGGTCACTCACAAGATTGAAACAGCGCTTTTATCCGATTTCGCCGGCAGTACAAAGTTTGATGGACGCCGAATTAGAGCGAATGCTATCACTGGGTGTGATAGAAGAGAGCCAGAGTCCTTGGAGCTCTCCAGTTGTGCTAGTGAGGAAGCCTGGAAAGGTCCGGCTGTGTTTTGACGCCAGGAAGGTCAACTCTGTTACGAAGAAGGATGCCTATCCGCTACCGCAGATAGACGCACTTCTGAGTCGACTTCCTCCGGCAAACTACATTACGAGCCTGGACCTGAAGGACGCCTTCTGACAAATCCCACTAGACGCTGATTCCAGAGAGAAGACCGCTTTTACAGTACCTGGTCATCCTCTCTATCAGTACACAGTGATGTCATTCGGCCTATGCAACGCTCCACAAACTATGTGCCGCCTCATGGATAAAGTCATTCCTTTCGATCTTCGTGAGAATGTTCTCGTCTATCTAGACGATTTATTAATTCTGTCTTCAGACTTCGATACTCATCTCACGCTGCTAGCCCGTGTAGCGGATTGTTTGAGGAAAGCTGGCCTCACTATCAACGTCGAGAAGAGTAAGTTTTGTATCAAAGAGACCAAATACTTGGGTTTTATTGTCGGAAAGGGAGGTATGAGAACTGACCCTGACAAAATTTCAGCTATAGTTGACTATCCGTCACCTAAAACTGTTCGGCAGGCCCGACGCCTAGTAGGTATGGCAGGATGGTATAGACGGTTCATCCCGAACTATGCTGATTTGACTGCCTCCATTACAGACACCTTGAAAAACCCTAGTCAGTTCAAATGGACACCTGAAGCCCAGACGTCTCTTGATCTTCTCAAACAAAAACTTACCTCTGATCCGTTGTTAGTGAGTCCAGACTTCACCAAGCCATTCGTTATACAGTGCGATGCGAGCCAACAGGGTATTGGTGGGGTGCTGATTCAAGTAGATGACGATGGCCACGAGAAGCCAATAGCCTACGTCTCGAAAAAGTTGAATTCAGCACAAAGAAATTATACCGTCACAGAGCAGGAATGCCTAGCTGCAATCTTGAGCGTACAGAAGTTCCGGCCCTTCGTTGAACTTATGCCGTTTAAGATAGTGACGGATCATGCGAGCTTGAAATGGCTGATGTCTCAAAAGGACCTCAGCGGTAGACTTGCTTGGTGGAGTTTGAAGCTTCAGGGCTTCGACTTCACTATTGAGCACCGAAAAGGAACCCTAAACGTCGTCCCTGATGCGCTGTCACACATTCATTGTGACAGCCTGACAACAAATGAGGATCCTGGCCCGGAAGTTGACCTTAGTTCGCCATATTTCAACTCGTTGAAATATGAGGAACTGAGGCATAAGGTTAAAACGACTTCTGGTAAACTACCAGATCTTTGCGTCAGGGATGGCTTCGTTTACATTCGGACTGTTCCGAGAACAGGCGATCCGATTCAGAAAGAAGAAGCTTGGAAGCTTTGGATTCCACGAGGGCTTGTCACCGACGTCATTTCAAGGGCTCATGATCCGCCACTAGCTTCACACGGAGGTATAGGGAAAACACTGGAACGTCTGCGAAGACATCTGTACTGGCCACGAATGACAGTTGATATCAGAAACTACGTAGGCGCCTGTGATGTGTGTAAGGAAACGAAGGCTCCCAAAACTATTCTGAGGCCACCTATGAAAGTCCAGTCTGTGACAGAACGACCATGGCAAAAGCTGTACATTGATTTTCTAGGTCCATATCCTCGATCAGTGAAAGGGAATGTCTGCATCTTAATAGTTCTTGACCACTTTTCAAAATTTCCGATTCTCAAACCTATGAGAAAAGCGTCTTCACTCAATGTGTGCCAATTCATTGAGACTGAAGTGTTCCACGTGTTTGGAGTCCCGGAAATGATCGTCTCTGACAATGGAGTCCAGTTTTGCTCGACTCAGTTCACCAGATTACTGGAAAAGTATGGGGTGAAGCACATGCGAACGGCAGTCTACTCGCCGCAAGCAAACGCCTCAGAGCGAGTAAATAGGTCTCTATTGTCGGGGATTAGAGCATATACCAAGAAGGGACACACGAGATGGGATGAGAAACTAAGCCAAGTAGCTAGTTCCCTCAGGAGCTCTTACCATCAAGCTACTGGTTTCTCTCCTTATCGAACACTCTTCGGTCAGCAGATGATAGAACATGGCAGCTCCTATTCCATCTTGAGGAACCTTGGAACTCTTAGTGAGCCATTGAGAGTAGACGCAGAAGATAAAATGAGATTGATCCGTGTGAGAGTGCAGGAAAGTTTACAGCATGCATTCGAACAGGGTTCAAGAGCCTACAATCTCAGGGCGAAACCTGTCGAGTTCAAAGTTGGTCAGGAGGTATTTAGACGAAATTTTGATCAAAGCAATTTCCAACAGCAGACTAGTGCTAAACTGGGACCGAAATTTGTTAAATGTCGTGTCAGGGCCAAGAAGGGAAACGCCTACTATGAGCTTGAAGATATGCAGGGGAAACTGTTAGGAGTCTATCACGCCAAAGACATCAGGCAGTGATCATCAGTCTAGAAACGTCGTCTATCCATTGTCACGTTTATTCCTGGTGGCCCTAAGAAGGCATCCAGCCAGCTTCACTAGTAAACTATAGGATATCGAGAAGCCCTCCTATTGCCCCGTCAATGGTGGGTGATATACCTGTTGGAATCCATTCCTGTATAAGGCTGTCAGCATGTCACTACTTCGACGACGCCTTGGAGACACACCCTTGGACAATCGCAAGTCTGAGATCAGGGTGAGATATTGCGCCGAGAAAGCCTAGTGATCAGTTCTTTAGGTTGCTGATCGCAAGGCTTCCTCAGCATCTCGGTGAGGGAGGGCAGAGAGGCATCGGCTGGCTGGATTCCTTAGGTTACCAGCTTGTCGACGTACCCTTGACTTCCCACACGGAGAAGGATGTCGAAGTCTGATCTAAGACTAACGGGACTTGGGGGATGAGTCTTCGATGCGTCATCGGTCCGGTAGAATCCGAGTGATGAGGAAAGCATTGGGTCGTGGGTCGAGACACACATTGAGCGCCCGCAGCGATGAGGCCTATGTTTAAGACCGGCTAGCTCAGTCGACCATTTTTCAGCGTTGTCTGAACCATGGGTGGCGCAGACCACTCTGCCCTGTTATGGTCGTAGCGTATTGCATATAGCAATATGCTAGACGTACTGAAGCGCGTAAGCGGCGATATCAAGCAGAAAGATTGAGCGCACCCCGACCGATAAAAGTGCATTTCCTCGAGCCCGGAGTGACATTCGGACGGTAGGAAAGAAGAAGAAGAAATCTTCTCAAATGGTGAAAGTGTCAACAGTCGTGAACTCCCGAATATATTTTTAAACATCCGCTAGAAAAGCCAAGTTTGTAAGTATATTTAAGATATTTTTCAATCCCCAGACTACTTACTTTCCCTTTATATAGTTATTTTCCCACAATAGTACCGGAAACTTTGTCCGAGAACGAGACGTGGAGAACTTCTACCAAAGTTGTAGGATTAATTTACCCAGTGTGAACGTAAATTTTTGGAGAAGTTCAGCATAATTTAATAAATTTCCCCCTTTTGCTGATGCAATTAAGGGTGCTGATGATACTGTCCAAGACGGTCTTGTGCACCTAAGAATCCAGCGAGGGAGTCCTGTTCTTGGGACAGTGCAAATGTCTGCCGCTAGCGATTGGCTAAAATTACAAAAGGTGTAGCAAAGCTCTTGAGCACAGTGGATGCAGTATCTACTACAAAGAAAACATTAAGGAAGAAAGCCTAGCAGGTATTGTTCGTGGAAAAACATTTAAAGATGTTCCGACTTTGGCTCAAAACGTCACTCAGGTACGCTCCGATTTATTTAAAAAACCTAGGAGACTTCCAGTGCAAGAATTAGACTCATTCCTCGTTGACAACTCATTAAGAGTAATATTAAGTCTCAAAAATTAGATACAAGTGACATGTGTTAGAATTATTATGCTTAAAGGAATCATTCGCAAGTACTAAGTTAGAAGTTGTACACCGCGAAGAAACTAAAGTACGTAGATATTTAAGTAGGTATGTCGATATCTTCGTTCGCTTAAGTTTTATCCAATTGTTTGATTATCTTCCTACGGAACAGTATTAAGTGTGCCGATATTTTTATTATTTGTACCTTGGTTTTTGAAAAGTTAGACTAGTTTATGTGAATGAATATCCTCGCGAGATTTCTATTTTATACATATATCATCAATCAACTTAGACTGCTTTCAAATTCATTTTATTAACATCGAATACGCTTTTTTTTCTGTCAGAAATGGTCATCTGTATATATATATGTAGCTACATATATACGCAAATCCATTTACACATAACATTTTTTAATATATAAACAAATCCATTTACACATAACAATTTTTAATATATAAACAAATCCATTTACATATAACATTTTAATATATATAAACAAATTCAGTTATATCTAATATCTTATTATAACCAAACCAAAATGAATTCAAAGCGCACATTACTTATGACTTTTGAATAGTTTAATATTAAGACTAGGAATCTCATTAAGTGAAATTTGATAACAAGACGCATATGAATTCAAAGCGCACATTACTTATGACTTTTGAATAGTTTAATATTAAGACTAGGAACCTCATTAAGTGAAATTTGATAACAAGACGCATATGAATTCAAAGCGCACATTACTTATGACTTTTGGATAGTTTACTAGTAAGACTAGGTATTTCATTAGGTTAAATTTAATAAATATTTGTAAATATTCTATTATTACATATTTTTAGCATTCTATATTTTTATACTCAGGTATGTCAGTCTGTTCGCATTTAAATTTTTGTTTATTGCTTTTGTAATTCACCACCCAGAAAATAATGTATGACTACTAGGTACATATGTAGTTATGTATTATTCATTCGCGGATGGCTCATGCACAGAACTGATGGCTAGACCGTTTATACATTTGTTTTTAATAATATTCCTTATTAAATGAGTAATTATAACGGAATGCACTCCTAAAGTTTTTCTCATTCTCCTCTCACTCTCCTGGAGCCCTCTAGCGTGAAGGTCGTCTAGGTCCGCTACTCTCTCTCTTTCCAGGTCAACACAGGGACACTGTAAACAATCTGCCCACAGTGTCATTGGGCGGTCGGGGCAAGGCAGTTGAAGGCAGTCCATCTGCGCCTTCACCAAGGTAAGGGTAAGTGGTGTAAAGGTCCCTTCTGGACTGACTGTGTGCGTCGGCCTTTGGATGTAGGCACGGATTTTTTGATTATGGCTGACAGCAGCGGCAGGTTCTTCGTGGAACCTCCCCACACTCTCCGCCAATAGCCGAGGCAAGCTAGCGTGCCGCCCTGCATTCAACGCTGTAAGTCGAGTGATCTGTCAGCTCATGCTGGCAGTCTGGACTTCACGTCCAAGCAAATCACTCCAACATACTCCCATAACAAAATGGCGCCCAACGTGGGGCCACCTCAATTAGACTTCGGTGGTCTAAATGTAACATTTGCTGAGGATTGTGATTACTTCGAGATATGGGCATTTGGCTGTTAGCTAAATAGCCTGACTCGGTAATCGCATAATCAGTGGAGGTTATATTCGGACCTGCGTTTAATTGTTTGTTATTAGCTGATTTTCTGTAGAGTAACGTAAAGTTTTTAAAGTTTTGAGATTTTTTTTTTTTTTTATTGATTTTGGAACGATTGAAGTAAATAACGTTTGAAAAGTTTTTTTGTAGAGTAAAGTAAAGTTTTTGAATTGAAGTTCGACTCTAGGTTTGACTTTGGTCAAGCTTCGAGTCTGTACAGGTGTCTAGTTTTTGAATTTTTTTTTAATTTTTTTTTGAAATTGATCTTTCCCGCTGGCCTTCTGCCATGGAAATGGTAGGTGGCCTCACAAAAGTTTTTTTTGGATTGTGTTCTCGCGGACAATTGTTCTGTTGGCCAACTGGCTGGACAGAGTTATGAGTCTGTGAGACGACTTTTTGGCTTCCAGCTAATTAGTTGACCAGATCCATGACTCTGCCCAGCTGGCGAACTGTCTGGACATGAGGATCCGGTGAAGAGGAGAGGAAGAGTTCTCTGAGGGTGGAAGTGATGCTGGAGATCTTCAGTAATCAGGAATTGGCATACTGCTAACTGCCTGGCCGAAGAATCTCTAGTAGCATTCTCAGCCTTTGACACCTCCAACTTGACTTTTCCCAGAGTTCTGTGAGAACCCAACCAAATCTTTCATGCACCACTCACGTCACTTGCCTATATCCTATTTCAGACCTTGGAAGAGAGAGAGCGACCTGACCTCTTATGTGGGAGTTAGCTTCGGGAGGTGAGGGAGAATTGTATGATCTTTGTTAAAGAAATTTTTTTTTTAAACGCTTGAACTGTTTTCGTGATCTTTTTGGATCCTTCGTAATTTTCAGAATTTTTTTTTTAAGATTTTTATTCGACGAGGCTGTTAACGCTTCCCGACATTGGTTTTTTGTCTTGGGATTCATTCTTTACACTATCTCGATTTGAGAAGCCTAAATTAACTTTTCGAATCTTTGTTTTTCTAAATTTTTTAATTTCTTCAAATGTTTGGGAAGATATTTCCTGGAATTATAGTATCGTGTCCCAACTTTCAAACTTCTAAATTTAGTAGGTGTATAAAATAGCGCGGAAGTCTCTTAATAGTATATAGAAGCGCTCTCTTTTATTTATAGTAATTATTCAGAAGACAAAAACGGTATATTTATGAGAAAATTTTGAATTCTGTAGTTAAGAAAATTTTAATATTGTTTATCGGTCCAGTAGTTCGCTTTCGTAGGAATGTACAATATTTTTCCTACATCTGAATACGCTTCATTGCTTACTGCATATATGCACATTATCTACCAACAATGGGTTTTTACACCACGAGTATGTAACGGTTGTAAATAATGCTGTAGTGATAATAATTATATACGTGAAATTTAGTTAGCCACTTTTGTTTATTCTAATCTATATAACACGCGTTAATAAATTTAGTAGCTCGTTAGCTTTGATCTTGTTTGAGCCTGTTAACTTCGGTTTTTGATTTTTTTTTTTAACTTTATCTGACACTCTTCTTCAAACACCTTGTATTTGTAAAACTTTTTTCAACTTTGACTTACAATGGCTACACAGAGGACACCACCTCCTGAGAAGAACGGTGTGACTAGGTTGCGTGAGCCATGCACGATCTGTAGAGATAAGTTGGTCAGCTGAACAGAAACCAGTGATGACCACGTGCGGACATGTCTTTCATGAGGCATGTATCCAGACCTGGATAGGCGAGCATTCCAGTTGTCCTAACTGTAGACGCCGCCTCACGCCACAGGACCTCACTGGTTACACTGGTGCCTTTCCTAAAAGAACGAATAAGGCGAAGCCCGCGAAATCGACAAGGCGCGACTCATTGCCAACCTCTGATTTGCCTAATTTTGACTTACTACCTTCGAATCGACGATCCTTGTCTCCAGGAATGGCTGACTTACATTCAACGACTTTTGTAAACCCGAGTCTTCGACGTGATAGTCCAGCGCGCACAGCTCAAGACCACAACACCTCAGCTGCTACGGATGCGCTGATAGCAGGCTTGAGCATAAAGATGGAAGACCTAATAAACCGAGGTCTCCAGCAGGGTTTAAATGTTTTGCGGTCTGAGTTAGGAAACGATATCAGACAACAAGTAGCAGCAGCAATGCCGCCAGCAGACTACACACGACCTCCTTCGTCCAGAAGCAATCAGAGGCCGTCAAACGATTTTCCTACACGGGGAAGGCAATCATTTAGGAGACCATCACCACCTTTTGGTCAACCTTTTGGTCAGCCTACAAATCAGTCCAGACCGAACTTTATGCCACCTCAACCACCTCAACCTCCACCACCTATGCGTGTTCCTGCTAATGTAGGATACCGACGATCAGACAGTCCAATAAGGAGATGGAACCTGACCTATAATGGGAATTACGCAGAACTATCAGTTGACGAATTCATCTTCAGAGTCGAAGCGCTTACACACTCCGCTCTAGAAGGGGATTTTGGGTTATTGGTCAGGAATATGTTAACGCTACTGACAGGACCAGCTAAGGACTGGTATTGGTCGGTACTACGTCAAAATCCATTTCCAACTTGGGACGTCATTACGATGGGATTGTATACCGAATGGGGAACGCCTAAAGATGATCTGAAAACTAGATTTCAACTGATGTCTAGAAAACAAAAGCCTGGGGAGCTGTTCGCAATGTATCACCACCATCTGGGGTTGCTGCACGATCAGTTACAGAACGCTACGCCAGACCAAGAGTTTTGCCGGAGATTCAAGAAAAAATCTGTCTGCATCCTACTGATACGATAGGACAGCTGAGATCACTGGTCACGCGTATCCAAGCTACACAGACACGTATTGCGACAGCTGGTATTTGGCATCCTTACCGAACCCAACGATTGCATGAAGTTGACAATCTTCTGACCTTAGATCCTGAACTGGCAGTAGCAACAGGCAGTGATAACAGCCTAGGTGACGTATCGAGTATTTCAGCCAAACGCCCTATTATATGCTGGAACTGTGACCAGTCCGGTCATTTGTATCAGGACTGCAGACAAGAAAGACAAGTTGTGTTCTGTTATGGATGTGGACGGAAAAACACCTTCAAGCCAGATTGCATTCAATGTCAACAGAAAAACTTCAGACGGGTCGGGAATACCAACACCTCTTTCCGACCAGCGTCGACATCACGAGCAATCAATGCATCGAACACTCCAGTTCAAGCCTTGAACAAGGAGGAAGGTCCGCTCCATTAGCAGACACTAGCGATAACTCCCTGTTACGCCCTCTGATATCATTCAGTGATTCTGGTGATATCAGTACAACACCTGATAGGACGAATGTTGCACCGATAGAGGCGGAGAACTTAATAGACTTCTCCGCAGATATTCAAGCTCCCATTTCCACTTCTGGGGAGCCCATGACCTTGTTGGACACTTCTTTAGAAGAGTCTTTAATCTTTGATGTCCCGTTGACACCTATAGCACGCGTAGCTGACAAAGTTACTGAGCGGGAGATTTGGCCTCATGGCATTTCTGTTTTAAAACGGCCACCAAGCTCTGTCATGACGAGTGGGCGTGAGCCTGTTTTACATCCTTTGACGCCGTATCATACGCGTCTGCAGAAATACAACGCAGTAAGAGACCGCATCTTCTCCTCAGTAGCGGAGTTAGCTGAAATCGTGTGTCCTGATTTGGATACTAGACCGAAAAAGAAACGTTCGTTGGCGGGAATATTGTCAACGGATGCGACTGGAAAGAAAGAAACTGGCACAGATTTCCGTGTCGAGGCCAGACGACATTCGACCGTATGCCGAAGTAAAGCTGCTCGGGCGAACTGAGACTGGACTACTTGATAGTGGTGCCACTGTCAGTATTCTAGGCCAGGGAGCTCTAGAGAAGCTTGCAGAAGCAGAGGTTGAATGGAAAAGGTATCGGACACAGGTGCAAGTAGCGAATGGTGCCATGACGACTGTTCATGGTCATGTGAACTTGGACATCACTTTCCGTGGTAAGACCCAAAACATGCGTTTTTACGTGGTTCCTGGGCTCACACAGGCACTGTATCTAGGAATAGACTTCTGGCGTCTATTTGGGTTGGCTCCAGATGTCCTGGGTATAGTTGCAGAAGTGACACCAAGTCTACTAGCTACTCCTGACACCAACTGTCATATTCTTTCCAGTCTTGATCAACAACGCTTAGAAGCCACGAAACAGCTTTTCCCCTCATTCGCCTCTTTAGGCATAGGAAAAACATCGTTGGTCACTCACAAGATTGAAACAGCGCTTTTATCCGATTTCGCCGGCAGTACAAAGTTTGATGGACGCCGAATTAGAGCGAATGCTATCACTGGGTGTGATAGAAGAGAGCCAGAGTCCTTGGAGCTCTCCAGTTGTGCTAGTGAGGAAGCCTGGAAAGGTCCGGCTGTGTTTTGACGCCAGGAAGGTCAACTCTGTTACGAAGAAGGATGCCTATCCGCTACCGCAGATAGACGCACTTCTGAGTCGACTTCCTCCGGCAAACTACATTACGAGCCTGGACCTGAAGGACGCCTTCTGACAAATCCCACTAGACGCTGATTCCAGAGAGAAGACCGCTTTTACAGTACCTGGTCATCCTCTCTATCAGTACACAGTGATGTCATTCGGCCTATGCAACGCTCCACAAACTATGTGCCGCCTCATGGATAAAGTCATTCCTTTCGATCTTCGTGAGAATGTTCTCGTCTATCTAGACGATTTATTAATTCTGTCTTCAGACTTCGATACTCATCTCACGCTGCTAGCCCGTGTAGCGGATTGTTTGAGGAAAGCTGGCCTCACTATCAACGTCGAGAAGAGTAAGTTTTGTATCAAAGAGACCAAATACTTGGGTTTTATTGTCGGAAAGGGAGGTATGAGAACTGACCCTGACAAAATTTCAGCTATAGTTGACTATCCGTCACCTAAAACTGTTCGGCAGGCCCGACGCCTAGTAGGTATGGCAGGATGGTATAGACGGTTCATCCCGAACTATGCTGATTTGACTGCCTCCATTACAGACACCTTGAAAAACCCTAGTCAGTTCAAATGGACACCTGAAGCCCAGACGTCTCTTGATCTTCTCAAACAAAAACTTACCTCTGATCCGTTGTTAGTGAGTCCAGACTTCACCAAGCCATTCGTTATACAGTGCGATGCGAGCCAACAGGGTATTGGTGGGGTGCTGATTCAAGTAGATGACGATGGCCACGAGAAGCCAATAGCCTACGTCTCGAAAAAGTTGAATTCAGCACAAAGAAATTATACCGTCACAGAGCAGGAATGCCTAGCTGCAATCTTGAGCGTACAGAAGTTCCGGCCCTTCGTTGAACTTATGCCGTTTAAGATAGTGACGGATCATGCGAGCTTGAAATGGCTGATGTCTCAAAAGGACCTCAGCGGTAGACTTGCTTGGTGGAGTTTGAAGCTTCAGGGCTTCGACTTCACTATTGAGCACCGAAAAGGAACCCTAAACGTCGTCCCTGATGCGCTGTCACACATTCATTGTGACAGCCTGACAACAAATGAGGATCCTGGCCCGGAAGTTGACCTTAGTTCGCCATATTTCAACTCGTTGAAATATGAGGAACTGAGGCATAAGGTTAAAACGACTTCTGGTAAACTACCAGATCTTTGCGTCAGGGATGGCTTCGTTTACATTCGGACTGTTCCGAGAACAGGCGATCCGATTCAGAAAGAAGAAGCTTGGAAGCTTTGGATTCCACGAGGGCTTGTCACCGACGTCATTTCAAGGGCTCATGATCCGCCACTAGCTTCACACGGAGGTATAGGGAAAACACTGGAACGTCTGCGAAGACATCTGTACTGGCCACGAATGACAGTTGATATCAGAAACTACGTAGGCGCCTGTGATGTGTGTAAGGAAACGAAGGCTCCCAAAACTATTCTGAGGCCACCTATGAAAGTCCAGTCTGTGACAGAACGACCATGGCAAAAGCTGTACATTGATTTTCTAGGTCCATATCCTCGATCAGTGAAAGGGAATGTCTGCATCTTAATAGTTCTTGACCACTTTTCAAAATTTCCGATTCTCAAACCTATGAGAAAAGCGTCTTCACTCAATGTGTGCCAATTCATTGAGACTGAAGTGTTCCACGTGTTTGGAGTCCCGGAAATGATCGTCTCTGACAATGGAGTCCAGTTTTGCTCGACTCAGTTCACCAGATTACTGGAAAAGTATGGGGTGAAGCACATGCGAACGGCAGTCTACTCGCCGCAAGCAAACGCCTCAGAGCGAGTAAATAGGTCTCTATTGTCGGGGATTAGAGCATATACCAAGAAGGGACACACGAGATGGGATGAGAAACTAAGCCAAGTAGCTAGTTCCCTCAGGAGCTCCTACCATCAAGCTACTGGTTTCTCTCCTTATCGAACACTCTTCGGTCAGCAGATGATAGAACATGGCAGCTCCTATTCCATCTTGAGGAACCTTGGAACTCTTAGTGAGCCATTGAGAGTAGACGCAGAAGATAAAATGAGATTGATCCGTGTGAGAGTGCAGGAAAGTTTACAGCATGCATTCGAACAGGGTTCAAGAGCCTACAATCTCAGGGCGAAACCTGTCGAGTTCAAAGTTGGTCAGGAGGTATTTAGACGAAATTTTGATCAAAGCAATTTCCAACAGCAGACTAGTGCTAAACTGGGACCGAAATTTGTTAAATGTCGTGTCAGGGCCAAGAAGGGAAACGCCTACTATGAGCTTGAAGATATGCAGGGGAAACTGTTAGGAGTCTATCACGCCAAAGACATCAGGCAGTGATCATCAGTCTAGAAACGTCGTCTATCCATTGTCACGTTTATTCCTGGTGGCCCTAAGAAGGCATCCAGCCAGCTTCACTAGTAAACTATAGGATATCGAGAAGCCCTCCTATTGCCCCGTCAATGGTGGGTGATATACCTGTTGGAATCCATTCCTGTATAAGGCTGTCAGCATGTCACTACTTCGACGACGCCTTGGAGACACACCCTTGGACAATCGCAAGTCTGAGATCAGGGTGAGATATTGCGCCGAGAAAGCCTAGCATCTCGGTGAGGGCGGGCAGAGAGGCATCGACCGGCTGGATTCTTTAGGTTACCAGCTTGTCGACGTACCCTTGACTTCCCACACGGAGAAGGATGTCGAAGTCTGATCGAAGACTGACGGGACTTCGGGGATGTGTCTTCGATGCGTCATCGGTCCGGTAGAATCCGAGTGATGAGGAAAGCTTTGGGTCGTGGGTCGAGACACACATTGAGCGCCCGCAGCGATGAGGCCTATGTTTAAGACCGGCTAGCTCAGTCGACCATTTTTCAGCGTTGTCTGAACCATGGGTAGCGCAGACCACTCTGCCCTGTTATGGTCGTAGCGTATTGCATATAGCAATATGCTAGACGTACTGAAGCGCGTAAGCGGCGATATCAAGCAGAAAGATTGAACGCACCCCGACCGAGAAAAGTGCATTTCCTCGAGCCCGGAGTGACATTCGGACGGTAGGAAAGAAGAAGAAGAAATCTTCTCAAATGGTGAAAGTGTCAACAGTCGTGAACTCCCGAATATATTTTTAAACATCCGCTAGAAAAGCCAAGTTTGTAAGTATATTTAAGATATTTTTCAATCCCCAGACTACTTACTTTCCCTTTATATAGTTATTTTCCCACAATAGTACCGGAAACTTTGTCCGAGAACGAGACGTGGAGAACTTCTACCAAAGTTGTAGGATTAATTTATCCAGTGTGAACGTAAATTTTTGGAGAAGTTCAGCATAATTTAATAAATTTGCCTCTTTTGCTGATGCAATTAAGGGTGCTGATGATACTGTCCAAGACGGTCTTGTGCACCTAAGAATCCAGCGAGGGAGCCCTGTTCTTGGGACAGTGCAAATGTCTGCCGCTAGCGATTGGCTAAAATTACAAAAGGTGTAGCAAAGCTCTTGAGCACAGTGGATGCAGTATCTACTACAAAGAAAACATTAAGGAAGAAAGCCTAGCAGGTATTGTTCGTGGAAAAACATTTAAAGATGTTCCGACTTTGGCTCAAAACGTCACTCAGGTACGCTCCGATTTATTTAAAAAACCTAGGAGACTTCCAGTACAAGAATTAGACTCATTCCTCGTTGACAACTCATTAAGAGTAATATTAAGTCTCAAAAATTAGATAAAAGTGACATGTGTTAGAATTATTAGGCTTAAAGGAATCATTCGCAAGTACTAAGTTAGAAGTTGTACACCGCGAAGAAACTAAAGTACGTAGATATTTAAGTAGGTATGTCGATATCTTCGTTCGCTTAAGTTTTATCCAATTGTTTGATTATCTTCGTACGGAACAGTATTAAGTGTGCCGATATTTTTATTATTTGTACCTTGGTTTTTGAAAAGTCAGACTAGTTTATGTGAATGAATATCCTCGCGAGATTTCTATTTTATACATATATCATCAATCAACTTAGACTGCTTTCAAATTCATTTTATTAACATCGAATAAGAGAATTTCCATAGTATAATTTATTGGTAGGATTCTCCCTACGCTTTTTTTTCTGTCAGAAATGGTCATCTGTATATATATATGTAGCTACATATATACGCAAATCCATTTACACATGACATTTTTAATATATAAACAAATCCATTTACACATAACATTTTTTAATATATAAACAAATCCATTTACATATAACATTTTAATATATATAAACAAATTCAGTTATATCTAATATCTTTTTATAACCAAACCAAAATGAATTCAAAGCGCACATTACTTATGATTATGACTTTTGAATAGTTTAATATTAAGACTAGGAATCTCATTAAGTGAAATTTGATAACAAGACGCATATGAATTCAAAGCGCACATTACTTATGACTTTTGAATAGTTTAATATTAAGACTAGGAACCTCATTAAGTGAAATTTGATAACAAGACGCATATGAATTCAAAGCGCACATTACTTATGACTTTTGGATAGTTTACTAGTAAGACTAGGTATTTCATTAGGTGAAATTTAATAAATATTTGTAAATATTCTATTATTACATATTTTTAGCATTCTATATTTTTATACTCAGGTATGTCAGTCTGTTCGCATTTAAATTTTTGTTTATTGCTTTTGTAATTCACCACCCAGAAAATAATGTATGACTACTAGGTACATATGTAGTTATGTATTATTCATTCGCGGATGGCTCATGCACAGAACTGATGGCTAGACCGTTTATACATTTGTTTTTAATAATATTCCTTATTAAATGAGTAATTATAACGTAATGCACTCCTAAAGTTTTTCTCATTCTCCTCTCACTCTCCTGGAGCCCTCTAGCATGAAGGTCGTCTAGGTCCGCTACTCTCTCTCTCTTTCCAGGTCAACACAGGGACACTGTAAACAATCTGCCCACAGTGTCATTGAGTGGTCGGGGCAAGGCAGTTGAAGGCAGTCCATCTGCGCCTTCACCAAGGTAAGGGTAAGTGGTGTAAAGGTCCCTTCTGGACTGAGTGTGTGCGTCGGCCTTTGGATGTAGGCACGAATTTTTTGATTATGGCTGACGGCAGAGGCAGGTTCTTCGTGGAACCTCCCCACACTCTCCGCCAATAGCCGTGGCGAGTGATCTGTCAGCTCATGCTGGCAGTCTGGACTTCACATCCAAGCAAATCACTCTAACATACTCCCATAACAATACCAAGAAAGGTTATGAAGAGTAAACTTTTTAAACTGGATTATTTCCTCCATCCTATCGAAACCAAACCGTTTTGTATTACTGTATTTTCAGATGTCATAAAAATTACTTCAATAATCTCCTTATTTTGTACACATCCGTCCTTGCGTCTATGAACATTTGCCAATTCAATAATCGCCTCTGGAACGCGGCTCTTAATCTCAAGAGATATTAATCCCGAAGAATAAATTTGCAAGGTAGTACCAGTCTTGTACTTACCTCATACTTAGTTTAGTACTATATATTCATGTAATCTATTATACAGCCATCAGCTGATAGACGTTGATGTACACACTTTGTATTGTCATCTTGTGCTATGAAGATATATCGTAGCTTGTTTAAATTCTATAAATAAAGATCTATGAACTAAAAGTTAATCTTATATTATATGGTGCCGAAACCCGAATAAACTAATAAATAAACGTTAGCCAATCTAACGAAACAAATAGTTTAGTAATATCAGAAGGATATTTTTCATAAAAATGACGGAAAACGTTGGAGCCAATCTTCTTCGTCCGCCAAAACCACTCATAATTGAGCATAATAAGGACATGTCAAAGGAATGGAAACTATGGAAACAACAGTATGGTTATTTCGAAATTGCAACACAGATTACAACGAAGCCACAAAACATCCAAATAGCTACATTCATGACAGCAATTGGCAGCACAGCTATACAATTATACAACACGCTGCAACAGCTACTTCCAGTAACAGGTGAAGAGGTAACTTTAGAACAGGTAAAAAGTACTTTTGAAAATTTCTTTCAACCAAAAATAAACGTAACATTTGAGCGTTATAAATTTCACAAAATTTCTCAAAAAGACGGCGAATCCGTAAACGAGTTAATTGCGAGAATACGTTTACAATCACAGAATTGCGCATATGAGCATTTAACCGAAAACATTATGAGAGATCAGTTAATTCTAGGAGTAAAAAGCGAAGAACTTCGTACAAAATTGCTAGCCCAAGACATAACATTAACAAAGGCAATACAATTGTGTCAAGCTACCGAAATTTCTCAACAACAAGTAGAAGAAATCTCAAGAGAAAATGAACGTTCCATCGAATTGATTTATAAATCAAAGCGTAGTAATCGCACATTTGACTGTCGTAAGTGTGGTACGCGACATGAAGTACGTAAATGTCCAGCATTTCAACACACCTGCAAAAAGTGCAGTGATAAAAATCATTTTGAATCAATGTGTAGAAACAGTCAAACAAACAAACAAAAAGGCAAACGGTTGACAAAAAATGTTAACATATTAGATGACAGCATCATACAAGTAGGTTTATTGTCAAATGGTACAGCGAAATCTGACAATTGGACAGAAAATATCACAATCGCAGATCATAAATTCGACATAAAATTAGATACAGGTGCCCAATGCAATGTACTACCGAAAAGTGTAATTGATGTTGTGAATGCTAAAATCGATAAGTGTAATGTCAAAACGCTTATGTCTTTCAGCAATCATCGTCTGAAAGTTCTGGGACAATCAGAAATAAAATGTCTCATTACAAATCAAATATGTAAAGTTATGTTTAAAGTCGTAGCTGAAAACATAAAACCAGTTCTAGGTGCCAATGCATGTGAACAATTAGGTCTCGTTCAAAGAGTTCACACAGTAATGGACGATGATATTTTTGAAGGTCTTGGATGTTTCAAAGGATTTGTATATGACATGGACCTAATTCCAAATCCACAATTCAGGATCCATCCACCAAGACGAATTCCGTATAAAATCAGGGATGAAGTCAAAAAAGAGTTGGAAAAAATGGTAGAAATGGACGTGATCGAACCAATAAAGGAGCCTACTCCTTCAGTTTTACCAATGGTAGTAGTGAAAAAACAGAACAAAATTCGAATCTGTATAGACCCAACGGACGTTAATGTCAATATTCTACGACGCCACTATCCAATGCGAACTATTGATGAAATCGCAGTGAGGTTACAAGGTTCAAAGTTTTACACGCTTCTCGATTGTAAACGAGGATTTTGGCAAGTACGTGTATCAGAAAAAACTAAAAAAATATTAACATTTTCAACACCATGGGGAAGGTTTTGTTGTAAGAGGTTACCCTTTGGGATTTCATCAGCTCCAGAAGTCTTCCAGGAAACAATGCAATCATTATTTTCAAAGATCAAAAACGTAGAAGTATCAATACATGATATATTAATCCACGCACGATCCATAGACGAGCTCAGACGAACGACAGAGGAAGTAATTAAAATCTTGCGAATCAACGGACTGAAATTAAATAAAAACAAATGTGTGTTTGAACAAGTTAAAGTTAAGTTCTTAGGACACATCATAAATAGAAATGGAATGACTGCAGATCCAGAAAAAACAGCCGCGATCTATCGTCTAAAGGCCCCTACAAATCGAAAAGAATTGCAGAGAATTTTGGGTAAGTTCACCTACCTCAGCAAATACATACAAAACTTTTCAGAATTAACAACGCCTTTAAGAACATTACTGTCAAAGTCAACGCCGTGGGTCTGGGATAGGTATCAACAAATTGCGTTTGATAAATTAAAGTCTACAATAGCCAAGCCACCTGTTCTTAAATTATATAACATAAATGAAGACATTAAACTCCAAGTAGATGCAAGTTCCACTGCACTAGGAGCAGTACTTCTCCAAAGAGAACAGCCCGTCGCATACGCATCAAAAGCCCTAACTGAATGTCAACAAAGATATTCACAGTTAGAAAAAGAAGCCTTAGCAGTGAAATTTGGATGTGAAAAATTCCATGAATATGTATGGGGTAAAAAGGTTATAGTCGAATCAGACCACAAACCTTTGGAAACAATTTTTCGAAAGCCTATACATTCTTCGCCTGCCAGACTTCAAAGAATCAGATTAAGTGTATTGACCTACAATCCACAAGTCATCTATAAACAAGGGATTAAGATGTACCTCGCAGATCCTTTAAGCAGAGACTGTGACAATCCAAGCCCAGATGACACCCACATGGATGAGGAATTAGAAGTACAAATGCTGCTTTCAATTTCTGATGAGGAATTAACAAGACTGACAAACTTGACACAAAATGATGAAACATGTCAAATCCTTAAATCATTGATCCTAAAAGGATGGCCGGACAATATCAAATCCATACCGAATGTAGCACGTCCTTACTGGAACTTCAGGGATGAACTGTCTGTATATGAAGGGATCATCTATAAATCGCATAAAGCATTCATTCCAGCCAAAATGAGAGCAGACTTGCTGAAATATATTCATAGCGGACATTTCAACTACGAAAAATGTGTTCGACGAGCCAAGGACTGTGTATTTTGGACAAAAATGAATAGAGACATATATGACTATATTCAAAGATGTGCATCATGTCAAGCAAACCAGAAAAGCAACATTAAAGAACCTCTTGGTCGAAAAGTTATACCGACATATCCATTCGAAATTGTAGCAACCGATCTATTCCATTTTAAAGGAAAAGATTATATCGTTATAACGGACAGCTACTCAGGATTCATTAAGTTTGAAAGTCTTGATGAAATAACTACAGGAAATATTATAAAATTCCTTAAAAACATATTCTCAATTCAAGGTATACCAAGAGTGTTAGAATCAGACAACGGTCCGCAATACTCATCACTTGAGTTTAAAAATTTTTCGAAAATGTGGAAATTTAATCATCAAACTAGCTCGCCATACCATCCAAGAGGAAATGGGCTAGCAGAAAAAGCAGTACAAACTTCAAAAAATATTTTGAAGAAATGTGCCTACGATAATTCAGATGTCCAATTAGGAATATTGAACTTCATGAATACACCTAGAGAGAACTTAGGAACACCAGCACAAAGACTTTATGCACGAAACCTACGTTCACCTATACCTACTACTACATTATCACTTCTACCAAATCAGCCTATAGTAGAAGACGTACCAGAAGCTTTGCGAGAAATACGTGAGCAACAAAAAAAGTACGCCGACAAGAGTTCCAGAGAAAGGGAGCAATTAAACAAAGGAGATGTGATAGTAACAAGGACAAACAATAAAGCTGAATGGAAACCGGCTATTATTGAAAGTCAAGTTCATCCGCGATCATACATGATTAGGGACAGAAAAGGAAAAACATACAGAAGAAACTCTTCATGCATTAAGCGAACTCAAGCGCAAATGGAGTATCATACAAGAACGGTTCCCGAGAACAACGAAGACGACTCACATATACAACTAGAGTCAACGTTACCTTTGGTAGACGAGTCATCAGAAAAACATATGTCAAATAATATGACTAAACCTGATCAGACACCGTCAATTAGCAATCACCGTCAAACAGTTATAGATACTAAACAGAACTTATCTGAAATAACCAGTACAAGGTCTGGAAGAATAATTAGACCACCGGAGCGCCTAAATCTATAGCTCTCATCATTCTGGAAAAAGGGGGATGCAAGGTAGTACCAGTCTTGTACTTACCTCATACTTAGTTTAGTACTATATATTCATGTAATCTATTATACAGCCATCAGCTGATAGACATTGATGTACACACTTTGTATTGTCATCTTGTGCTATGAAGATATATCGTAGCTTGTTTAAATTCTATAAATAAAGATCTATGAACTAAAAGTTAATCTTATATTTACAAAATTTAAAAATTTCGATTACATTCCAATCAAATCAGCATTTTTCTAATATTCCGTAGGTAGATTTGTACAGAACCATTTTAATACGATTTCATTTTTCAGGGAAAAAGTTTATTCAACGGCTTTCCACGTTTTAATAGCAAATCTGATGGTTTCCTATAATGTCTTCTCCTCACGTGATAATCACTTTGTTAGCCCTAAAAATATAAAAATACAATTGAAACAATATTTCAATAAGTCTTTCCGTAAATATTTCCAACTACTTACGAATAAAATGACAAACTAAAATGTCAAGCTGAAATGTCAAAATATACGACACCCTCTTCTCTCAAAGCACACCAACACTATTAACCAATAAACGAATGAGATATAAACCTTTGCAAGATAGGCAAAGTTATTTTAAAAATTAATTATTTTTATTATTTTGTTCTGTAAGGTATCTAAATTTTTTACCATTGGATAGATAACAAAATTATCTTAGACTGGTAGAAATCTATTTTACCATAAGATTAATAATCTTGGCGGTAGAGCATGTTAAAGACATTTTATTTAAATTTTGATAGAGGGCTCTAATGCAGTTATATGGGACAGAATGGAACTGAGGAGACCGCCTATCTACATATGCAATTTCTACTTCACGGCTTGTTATTAGTCCCGGGGGTTGTGCTTAGCCGCAAAGCGCGCTTTGCCAATGTTCGAAATTTTTCTCTCTCAGGCCTACTTCTGTCAACAGATGTACTAACAAAATTACAATGACAGCACCAAGCCTGGTGGTATCATTTTGTTTTCATTTCTTTGCGGCAAGCCTTGAGGCGAGCTGCGAGGAAGCCTGAGAGAGGCCAGGCCTGAGGCTTGCTTGGATGTGTTTCTGCCTTCACTCACTTCATTCACTCACTTTTGTAAATAAAATGATTCCTTTAAAAAAGTGAAGTGAGTATTTTCGAATATTAACTTCGAATGTCATTTTCACAGCCTTTTGGCTTTTTTATGTGTGAAAATGAACACGGCTGCGAAATATTATCCTCTAAACATTTTAGGCAGATAATAAGGAGGAATATAATACATATAACATATTCTAAGAATTTAATTTTTCAGCTCTTTTCTCCCGTGCATTAGGGTCCCTGTGCACTAACAAGAATTCCCTCTAATACATTATAACTTTAGTAGTAGTCCATCAATTAGAGCTTTCTAGTATGCAAATGGCGAGTTGCAATTTATTAGTGATAATTAATTACTATACGTACTTAACATTTCTAAAATAAAATCGCTGCTCGATGATTTCACTCCCAACTCACCGCAAAATTGAAGGTGAGTGAAGTGAGTGAGTGAATTTCTTAGCAGAATCAAATGTGTAGAAAAGTGACTCGCTTCACTTACTTTTTGCCAATTTCGACGTAGCTGAATCTCGGTACAGGCCTGAGAATTGCTTGGATGTGCTTCTGGCTTAAAGGCTGAACTACAATAGAAATATACGTAAGTACATTTATTTACGTTAAGCGAACGCGCCGTTTAATTTAACAGCCGTGCGTTCAGGTGCACGCAGAATGTCACATTTTTACACACCATGTCGTTCAGGCGACCGAAGTGTTGTCATTTCCCCAGCACATCGGTGTGCACATTTTGCACTACGGTCTGGTAGCGCCGTGTCTCGGTGCGCTTAGTAGGTTTGACGTTTAGCGTAGTTTTATTCTTAAAGAACTTTCAAAAATGACATTTCGATTCGAAGTGCACACCAAACTTTCAGATGCTATCCCTACTTTTTCAATGATGTGATGTGCGCACCGATGTGCTTTACAGCACATCGGTGTGTACACCTGAACGCACGGCAGGTGTACACAAATTAACTTTAACTCGTGTGAGGGGAACTTTCGTTAAGTTTAAATATCAAAATTTCAGTAAGTATAGGGCGTGTTGCTAAACTAAGAATCTTTAAGATCTTCAAGACAAAAGTGTTGTAAAAGTCAGAATTTCTTAAATGTCACGTGTTTCTAAACTCAGTCTTAAGAATTTTTCTTTAAAGACAATCCAGGGCGATCCGAACGCACTTGATTATCTTGATATATATATGTATGCGTGAAGCATGATTTTGTGTTTACTTTGTCTTTCATTGTGTTTACTTGCATTAGAATCGTGAGGTTTAAAACAGTTTGTTAATTAGAAAATTTTAACTTCATATAATTCAGAGCTTTTAATAGTCTGATTCATTTTTAAATTTTTTATAAATACTCAAAAACACAATGATTATAATACTTGTCAAAACGGCAACGATGTAAGCCGTCAAGTGTTGTAAAACTCAGTCTCAATCACATTCAGATGCTTCAGTTGACAGCTGCCTGACATGCAGAAAAATTCTTAGTTTAACAACACGCCCATAGTGCGGTAATGGCTAGATTACATTACAACGCCGAGGCCGGCGTGGTCGTCGTCGTCGTCGTCAAACGCCGAACAAAACGCCGGGCAAGTTACATTAACACTGGGCGGGCAGCGGCATATCTTAATTTCCCTTACATTTCAGTTGAGTTATTTGCTTGTAATCTCTGCCGGTTTGCAATAAAATTTTAAATAATAATAAAATATATATTTTCTTTTCCTTCAAGTCCACATTTTTTTAATATAAAATCATTTGTTTTCAGAAATTTAAATATCGTTTCATTTTTTCATGTTTTTTCATAATACATTTAGATATGGCATATTGGCAGCAATGGAGCGCCAGCGTTAAATTTAGGATTAGAGATGGGTCGACGACGACGACGACGTCAGCGTGGGTAATGTAATGCATTTCATACATACAGTATTGTCTCTAAATATTTTTGACATAAAACGACGACCACGCCGACGTCGGCGTTGTTAATGTAACCCGGCCATAAGAATAACCCAAATCAGAATCGGCGCAGCATGCATCAACGCAGCATTCATCATGATGCATGCTGCAAAGATTTTGACGGCCAATTCGCAATCGGCGCAGCAAGCAGTGTAGGAAACTTTGTAATGCTAATTTTTTTTATATTTCACAATTATTTACAATACCGAGTTTTTATATTGTGCATAATTTTAATTTAGTCGTTTTTCTTTTGAAAAAATAGATCCGGAGGAAATATGAGATAAATAAGATTTCAAATTTATTTTTTACCTCAGTATGTTGGCAGAACTGTTGCAGCATGCATCAACTTTTAAAATTTTCTAAACTCTTGCATCATGATGCATGCTGAGCCGATTGCGAATTGCGCTATAAAACCCCCATGATATTAAACCGTGCTGCATGCTGCGCCGATTCTGAATTGGGTTAATCGCACATGTCGTAAGAACGCGATGTGTTAATTTATTGCTAAATGATTAAAAGTGCAATGTAAAACTTAAAATGGAATAAAAATGGTACTGTGAATTAATAGAAAGCACAAGTCTTCAATTAAATCAAATTCCAATTGTTAATTTTTTCACTTTTATCACTTTTTAAAATTTAACACATAAAATGTCATTCGGGCACTGCCAATTAATAGAAGGCACAAATCTTCAATTACATCAACTTCCACTTGATAATTTTTGCACTTTTACCACTTTTCAAAATTGAAAACATTAAATATCAAGATAATAACTCTTACTGAATGTGATATATATTTAGGCTAAAAGTATCAGTTTTTGTAAGTAAACTTCAGTCTCGTTTAATTTCGTAAAATTATTTACTTCTATTGTAGTTCAGCCTTCAAGCCCAATTCAGAATCGCCGCAGCATGCATCATGATGCATGTGCAAAGATTTTGCCGGACAATTCACAATCGGCGCAGCAAGTATTATTTATAAACCTAACACCTTAATACCGAGTTTTTATAATGTGCATAATTTTAATTTAGTGGTTTTTCTTAAAAAAAAACAAAAATAGATCCGGAGGAAATATGAGATAAATAAGATTTGAAATGAATTTTTTGGCTCAGTATTGTAATCGTTGTATTTTTAAAGTTGAACGTTTTGGGTCAGCTTTGGAGTTACGCCAGGGTCAATGCGTTCAACGACGGGGAAGAAGAAGAAATAAATACCAGGTTTTGACGTTTTAAAAGGTGAACACTGATTTAATTTTATACTGAACAAAAATGTTTTATTTTTCAAGAGAATTATATAATATGAATATATTTTGCACAAATGAATTGTCTTTTTTGATAATCTTAATACTAACACAAACTGTCAGATTTATTTGTCTATGACAACACACAATCTTAAAACTATTAACCTTTTTCCCATAAGGTTTTACTGTCAGATTTATTGTCTGTGACAATACACAATCTTAAAACTATTAACCTTTTTCCCATAAGGTTTTACACTTACTTGGCAGATTTATTGTCTGTGACAATACACAATCTTAAAACTATTAACCTTTTTCCCATAAGGTTTCACACTCACTGTCAGATTTATTGTCTGTGACAATACACAATCTTAAAATTATTAACCTTTTTCCCATAAGGTTTTACTGTCAGATTTATTGTCTATGACAATACACAAATCTTAATACTATACACTTTTGGGTCGTTTTCCACTTTTTACACTGTATGTATCTATTTATGTTAGGTGAGATCTATACTATCAGCTACGGGATGACGGGTATATCTCGAATGCGGTAAACCTCGCACTCGGCAGGAATTGAGAAATTGTCTCGAATACGGAAAACCTCGTACTCGGTAGGAATATTTCTAACTACGGGATGACGGGTATATCTCGAATGCGGTAAACCTCGCACTCGGCAGGAATTGAGAAATTGTCTCAAATACGGAAAACCTCGTACTCGGTAGGAATATTTCTAGCTACGGGATGACGGGTATATCTCGAATGCGGTAAACCTCGCACTCGGCAGGAAATTGAGTCGATTACTTCTTCGTTAGCTATAAACTGATAAGTTCCTAGCCAGTCGAAGCTTGATGATCGACTGATTTATTCACGGTGCCAGCTCGCCTTTTATAGACGTGAAAGTGTTGCCGTCTTGATGATTCCATTCGACATTTGACATCTCAGGCATCCTGAGTTACCATCGTTCATGGAACGTCAAGAGGGTTTGTTCATACATGAACATTTAAGTTTTACTTCATTGTAAACAAATCAGTCAGTCAAATCGGGTTAAGCACTACTTGATATTGTACGGCATGTTTCATTCGGATATGGTGCTGTGTTATCGGAGTGGGTCCGGAGATTTTGTCAAATCTTTGAATTTGAGTGGACAGGAATTCGGTTATTTGGTTTTCCTGTATGTTGTCTATCTCGTCGGGTATTACCACTGTACATGTTGCTGGTTCGGATATTTTCTCTTCAATATCCATGATTCCTGGTGAAATTTCCTGGTTCCACATTTTTACTGATATGTCAGCTTTTCGAAGGAAGTCTACGCCCAGTATGATGGTTTCGGCTAGATTTGGCATATAGTAGAATAAATGTGAAATTTTATGATTATTCCACTGTGTGTCCACCATATATGACTGGTGGATTTTAAATTCACTACTATTCGCCATTCCAGTTCTCAAAGAACATGATATCGGAGGAATATTATGTAATTCCAGCAGTTTTTTGACTTCATTCCCAATAAATGATTTTGCAGCTCCAGTATCTATGAGTTCTATACACGGTGTTTCAAATATTGACATGGTGATGAAATATCGGTTGTCCTCATAGTGTACGTCTATCATGGTTGCATCGGGTAGACAGGTTTTTAAGGCATCTGATTCTGGTTCTGGGATACTCGGTTGCCTTGTCTCTCCGGTATCCCTTGGTCTTTTAACGGTCTGTTCATGTTTTGGCCATGACAGTCTCTAGTTAACACACCTAGTTTTCCACACTGTGAACAAAATATTTTCAGTGGATTTCGACATTCGTGTCTACGATGTCCCAGTTGTCCACATCTCCAACAGCTCTCTCGCCTTATATGTGAAACGTTTATTGGCAAGGCTGGGGTGTTTTGTGATGGTCTACTTATCTGACGGATAGGTGGTGTTTCGGTATTGCGGGATTTTTGTTGAACTTGAATATATTCATACTCTTCTGCGAGTTGAATAAGTTCAGACAGTTTACAGAAATCTTTTCTTCGGATGTATAGACGGTACTCTGGTAACATGTTTTCATAAATTCGTTCTAGTTTCTCTTCGGTTGACACGTTTGTTTGCCAGCGCATGAGTGACTGGATGGCCGTGATATAATCTTCGGCCCTTTCTCTAGGTTTCTGTAACCTAGTTCGGATCTCATCGGCTAGTTTGATACTGAAACGTGGCGGCAGGAAAAATAGTTTGAAGTCACTTATGAATTCATCCCATGTTGTCCATTGTTCTCGGTTGTTACGATACGATGCTAGTGCTGTCTTTGTCAGTAGCTCGGGTAATGTATTTAACATTCGGTCGGTTGGTATATTGTAACACTGTGCCATTTCCTCAATTGTCTCGAGGAAATTTAACGGATCCTGACCTTGGTCAAATCTCACATTCCATTTTCTGACTTTATCCATAATGTCAGCGTCTGAAAGTGGTCGGTCTCGAATTTCTATCGGGTACGGAATATTTTGAATATTTGGTATATTGTTACAAGATGTCTCCTTGTCGGTAACACTCAGACGTGTTGGCGGTATATGCGGTATATTCGGTATATTTTTACAAGGTATTTCCTTATCGGTAACACTTAGGCGTGTTGGCGGTATATTCGGTATATCGGTCTGTGTTTAGGTTGTATTTGTAATCGGAGGTGTCATTTTATCGGCCTTAGTTTCGGTTGACACAATTTTTAACTGGTTTTGTTCCTCCTCTTGAAGAGCCAGTTCACGTTTTATACTGTCCGCAAGAAGATTTCGCAATTCACCCACGGTTCCCTTTGTATTTAAATTCCTACGGTTCAGTTCAGTGATTAAGTCATCCTTTTTCAGTTGGTAGATGGCACTGACGGTTATTTCACTTTTGTCGGTCATTTTTAATTTATATGGATATAGTTTTAACACACAGATATTATTTTTACGGGAATTGTTTATTTTATACACTGGTATTTATTGTACGCACTGGTATTGTCTTTACACTGGATGTCACTTTATTTACTGGTTTTTTTATCGTAAACACTGGTATTTATCTTCTTCTCGGTCTGGTTTCTGGATATTTATATACGGTGACTATTCTACTTCATTCACTGACGTTTCTCCAGTGGCGGAAAAGAGAGTCCCTGCTCGGGCGCCATTTTGTAATCGTTGTATTTTTAAAGTTGAACGTTTTGGGTCAGCTTTGGAGTTACGCCAGGGTCAATGCGTTCAACGACGGGGAAGGAGAAGAAATAAACACCAGGTTTTGACGTTTTAAAGGGTGAACACTGATTTAATTTTATACTGAACAAAAATGTTTTATTTTTCAAGAGAATTATATAATATGTATATATTTTGCACAAATGAATTGTCTTTTTTGATAATTTTAATACTAACACAAACTGTCAGATTTATTTGTCTATGACAACACACAATCTTAAAACTATTAACCTTTTTCCCATAAGGTTTTACTGTCAGATTTATTGTCTGTGACAATACACAATCTTAAAACTATTAACCTTTTTCCCATAAGGTTTTACACTTACTTGGCAGATTTATTGTCTGTGACAATACACAATCTTAAAACTATTAACCTTTTTCCCATAAGGTTTCACACTCACTGTCAGATTTATTGTCTGTGACAATACACAATCTTAAAACTATTAACCTTTTTCCCATAAGGTTTTACTGTCAGATTTATTGTCTATGACAATACACAAATCTTAATACTATACACTTTTGGGTCGTTTTCCACTTTTTACACTGCATGTATCTATTTATGTTAGGTGAGATCTATACTATCAGCTACGGGATGACGGGTATATCTCGAATGCGGTAAACCTCGCACTCGGCAGGAATTGAGAAATTGTCTAGAATACGGAAAACCTCGTACTCGGTAGGAATATTTCTAACTACGGGATGACGGGTATATCTCGAATGCGGTAAACCTCGCACTCGGCAGGAATTGAGAAATTGTCTCGAATACGGAAAACCTCGTACTCGGTAGGAATATTTCTAGCTACGGGATGACGGGTATATCTCGAATGCGGTAAACCTCGCACTCGGCAGGAAATTGAGTCGATTACTTCTTCGTTAGCTATAAACTGATAAGTTCCTAGCCAGTCGAAGCTTGATGATCGACTGATTTATTCACGGTGCCAGCTCGCCTTTTATAGACGTGAAAGTGTTGCCGTCTTGATGATTCCATTCGACATTTGACATCTCAGGCATCCTGAGTTACCATCGTTCATGGAACGTCAAGAGTGTTTGTTCATACATGAACATTTAAGTTTTACTTCATTGTAAACAAATCAGTCAGTCAAATCGGGTTAAGCACTACTTGATATTGTACGGCATGCATTAACGGAATTTTATAGATTTAAATACTTATTTGTAACTTCGTTACAGTATGTTAGCAGAACTGTTGCAACATGCATCAAATTTTAAAATTTTCCAAACTCTTGCATGATGATGCATGATGCATGCTGCGCTGATTGCGAATTGCGCATATGATCCCATGATATCAAACCTTGTATCACAGCTGCTGTATGCTGCGTTGACGCATGCTGATGCATGCTGCGCGGATTCTGAATTGGGCTTAAAGGAGGCGACATGAGATGAAAAAAGCGTAGCACTATATCCTTCTTCTTCTTGTTTTGTAGAAGTGCCAGAGGCGGCGTTAAAAATTGTTGATGCCTTAAATATCACAACAAATTAATGGCGCGAAAATTCAAACACATTTCTTAGAAACTCCGCACAATCTTCCGCACCACCCACTGACATGTATATAAATGGACTGACTGATCTCCTGTTTCATGTGGCACAAGTTTTGATTTCAGCAAGTATGCTCTCACTGACGATATATTTAAATTATTTGCGAATTTACTTATATATGCATGTCAGTGGGATTTACCGAAATTACCACAAAAGTATTTTAAAAGTATTTTACTCAACACGGCTTATTGTATCTAAATCTTCGAGTATATATAACTCCTTTTTATATTACTATCACTTAGTCCAATAGCCATTAACCATTTCATATAAAAAATTAAATTATCTCTTTTGTAACTACGTCTCTGCGCCAAACACACTTCGCGGCTCTTTGTTTACAATAAAGTGACAGTCAAACACCCTGCCAAAATCAAGATGGCGAAAATTTTTGGCAACATATATTTTACTATGGGATGTCGTCTCCTTTAGTTTTCTCCTGAAAGGTTGGAAGGGAGTCTTGCATGCAAGATGTACTTGCAGGTGTAACGGTAACCCCCGGGAAAGCTAAATTTTAGCGGGTCTCCAATATCGGGCCGTTCTTTAGCAACTAAATTATGACAGCGGAGACTCAGAGAAAAATATATTAAAAACAAGAAGAAGAGAATTTTGAAATTTTTTTACGGAAATACAACGCGCGGTGATAATATTTCTAAAAACAGGGTTAAAATTATTTAGAAATATTAAAAATATTAAAATAATATGCATAATGTATACAATAAAAAAAATAATGATATTGAAAATACGGCCACGAAAAGAAATGTAATTCATCCGCACTTACAGCAAGGTCGTACAAAACTATGTGAAATACAAAAACCGGCCAATAAATTTATCAAATAACAGAACTCTGACAATATTTTTAGCGCGCTAAAGAACGGCCAGGGTGGATAAATTCAAGCTAATTTTTTTGGAGATTTACTGGTGGTGGCATCTTTAATCAAAACCCAAAGGCAAATTTAGCGCGTTGACCTTACTCCAGAAACACAATACGATATAGTGCAGTGCACTGAACTGCAATGCAGTGCAGTGTCATTGCAGTGTACTGCACTGTAAGGCACAATAAAAGCAGTGCAGTGCTTTGACAATCATTTTTTGAAAATTTCATATATAAACTTTTTGTATTGTGGATTCATTATTTTGAGAAAAACTCTACCCATTTTTCTTCTAGTGTCATTTTAAAATAAATTAATCAATTTTAAATTGAACAATTCCTCTATTCTTTAGTATTTAACAAATGTCAACTGATGCAGTGTGCAGTGTTTTAGAAATTAGCCTAAACTATGCAGTGCAGTGCAGTGTATGTAACAGCACTGTAGAAGTGACATGAGCTTGGTCCGATATCTCCAAGCTGGTAGTAATAGGATGAATAGTAATACTGTCGTTGTGCAGGAGGCTTGTTGAAGTTTATATTTATTGAACCTAGTATCACTTCCTTCATATGGCTGGAGAAAACTTCTATGTTTTGGTCCAATTTTGTCTTCAAGATCATTTCCTTTGTTTTCAGATACCACTCATCTCGAAGGTGAATAACTCCAGTATTTTTTAACAACAGTTCTTTCTCGTGCCCTTATAGATAATTGCAGGAACCTTGATTTCATTGTTTGTGTATATCCAGGTATTTCTTGTAATTAAGGCCTTCCATACTATTCCTGTTAAGCTTATATGGTTCATTTGACATGTTGTTCTTGGATGACGATTATAAATTTCATCGATTATACATGATGGACTGTCAGCAATGCTATAGACGATGCCTGGCGTGCAGAGATAAGTCTCATGTCGTTCAGCTGTGTCTCTTCTAGAGAAAAGTAAGTTTGGTGGTCAAAACTTACGGCCAGTGTTGTGAGTTTTACATCAGCTATAGCAAATGTGTTGTTTGTAGTCATAAAAGGAGTGGGTGTTACATGAATTAAGTCACATCTGTTTCTTTCGACAATATTCAGATACCCGAACAACATTATGCTACCATTTACTTGTTTCACATCAAGCTGCACTTGTGGTGTTGATAGTATTTGGAGATTGGTTCCAATATTATGCGACACATTTTGAATTAAAAGACCAATGTTATGTGGGCTGCCAAAATCAAATAATTAGTTATGGAGTGCGTTTAACCAAGTTTGATATTTTTCCTGCAGTTCGCTGTAATAATCTTCAGTACTGATAAATGTAGTGAGTACTTCAATGGCGATTCTGTTATGATCTGCGGTGGAATACCAAGTAGCCATTTCTTTAACAGAAGAAACTACTCGGGACAATCGGGCGTCAAAATTTTGTAGTTTTTCAGAAATTAGAAATGCCGATTGATTAATTTTCGTGGATAGAAGAAGCATCTGTTGATTGGTTGAGTGCAAAAGATTGTGCTGATTCTCTTGCAAAAGCTCAATATCAGTATATACTTGATCAATGGAACAGGATTTTCGTTTCTTGTTATTTTTATTTGGATCAGACTCAAGTTTTCTTGACACGGTGTTTATTCTCGCCTTTGATTTATCTACTAAAACAGTCATTGACGTGATTGAATTGTGAGCTGGGCTTGTGTCTTTGGAATTTAATATGGAAATATGTAGGTAGTTGATAGATCTTGTGAATAGGCCGTTTCTTAATACAGTTTTTATATTGCACAGAAACCATTCGAACTACGCCATTATCTCCTGGATGTAATTGCGTAATTCGCCCTAGTGGCCACTTCTATGGTCGTAAAATATCTTCTTTTACCAAGACCAATTCTTCGATTGCTGGATTTTTCCCCAACGTCTTCCCTTTTGTTCTCTGCTGAAGTAACGATAGGTATTCTTGAGACCAGCGCTTCCAGATATCTTGATGCAGTTTCGTGACTAACTTCAATCTCTGATGAAGTTCTTGCGTAGCTATGTATTTCAGATTGTTGTGGTGCTATGAGCGGACGTCCAATCAAAAAGTGCCCTGGCGTCAGCGGTTCCAAATCTGCGGGATCGCTGGAATGTTGCCCTATTGGTCGTGAATTCAAGCAGGCTTCTACTTGGCACAGTACCGTGCTGAATTCTTCATACGTAAGCAGCGTTTCTCCTAGAAATCTTTTTACATGTCCTTCACTGATTTTACTCCAGACTCCCATAATCCCCCAACATGAGGACTAGCTGCGGGAATAAACTTCCAGTCAGTACCGTCATGAGCTGTGGTTTCTGCGGTTTGTTTTGTAGATCGAATAATTTCCATTTGTAGCTCCTTATACATTTTGTTTCTGGCACCGACGAAGTTGGTGCCATTGTCACTAAATATTTGCTTGCATGTTCCCCGGCGAGAAAGAAAACTTTTATAAGACGCTAAAAATGCATCAGTGGTGAGGTCGGTGACTAATTCCAGGTGGACTGCCTTTGTTACTAAACAAATGAATAAGGTAATGTATCCTTTATTGGTTTTAATTCCTCTGCCTTTTGAGGCTTTTGTGAGAAATGGACCAGCATAATCGATACCACAGTGGGAGAATGGCGGCGACGGAATGATTCTGGCTTGCGGTAAGCTACTAATGAGTGGAGTATATAAACTGGGCATTTTTGAGGTCACTGTAAAATTTCACGCACTTGACAAGGCCGTTAATACTGTTTTGTTTTCTCACCGCTTGTGCTAAATGATCTCTTTCCCAATCTTCGCGTATACCGTACACTAAAATATGTGGGTTCAATCCTTTGGTTATCGATACTTCATATTTTTCACTCATCTCCGAGGTCACAATGTCACATATCTTATTCCTAGACTCTGTATTTCCACAATCTATAGCCACGGTGCCATTCTGTCTGTTTGCAAGACCGTTTATTTTAAGTGATAATAGAAATGCTCTTTATTTCTTTCTTTGTCATTTCACTTGTTTGCGGTTTTTTTGGTTTTATCAATATCGGTGGTTCCCTCACAATATCAGCATATGATGAAATTTTTTTTTTTCGACCTGGTTTTTTCATTATTTATCATTTCCGACTCATTCGTTTGTTTTGAAATCTTTTCAATTATTTCACTTTGTTGTTTTATACACTTCAAATTTTCATCCATGGTATTTTTAATCTCACACATTTTTTGCAAAATAATTTTCAAAAAGCTTCTGTAACTATCGCAGGTAAATGTTATGCACGGCTTTTCGTTCATTAAATCTACATCGTATTTCGTTATTCCCATGCATTGGGTATGGTAAAAACCCCCACAGACTCCACTACAAATAATTATTTTGTCTCTATCTGTATGACTTCTAATTGCCCGTTGGCACTTATTGCAAATGTATTCATTTTCGATTAACGGATGAAATTTCACTCATAACACCTTTTTTATTATTAATATTAAAGCTTTAATGACCGTTTTATCCACGTTTTTCCCGATAAAGATTGTTTTTATTATTAATTGAATTTTAATCCATGAAAATTTGCACAGCACAAAGAAACACGTTCGATATGTCCGAAACCAAGAAGTATCCGGACTTGCTATGCTAAGGTGAAACGATATTGTAAAACTATATAAATATAATATAACATTGTCTTGGAAAGTTATGATTTTATCAAACAAAAATTTTCAAGCCCTTTTAGGTCAAAATATCCTTAAACCCCTTAGTGCAAAAGTAGATTTACTTAACGATCAGGTCGAAATAAGTAACCAAATAATAAAATTCAAGAATTCTTGTCCATATAATCAATATATCAACTCGAAATTATTAACTTACACTATGCAGATTTATTTGAAAGATTAAGGACAGACCATATGAACAACGAAGAGGCTAACCATTTAAAACAAATCCTATATAAAAACCAATACCTATTTTTCAAAAGCGACAAATTAACAAACGTCAGAGAAGTTAAACACCAAATTATCACGGAAGATTCTCGCCCAATCTATAGTAAAATTTATAGATTCCCCAAAGTCCATGAAGAAGAAGTCAATAAACAGATCAAAGATATGCTCGAACAAAACATCATCCAACCCTCAAATAGCCCCTACAATAGCCCCATTTGGATCGTCCCAAAAAAAGTTGATAATAGTGGCAAACAGAAATGGAGGATAGTCATGGTCATAGTCATGGTCATGTACTTTCGCAGGATAAGCATCCTGTAAGTTTCACAAGCCGAACACTAACCGACCACGAAACTAAATACTCGGCTATTGAGAAAGAACTCTTAGCCATCATTTGGACTACGAAATATTTTAGGCCATATCTATATGGTAAGACGAAGCATTTAAATTAATTGAAGTAATTCATAAAGCAACGAATCACAGAGGTAAAGGGTTTTCCAATAAGAGGTGTTATTTGAATTAGCCCGCTATTTCGGTAGATGTCACTTTCGGAGCTGTCATTTTTTGACATTTGACAAGTAGAAACTACGCCATTAATAAAAATGGAACGATACACGATTCAAGAACGCATTGAAATTATTAAAATTTACTATAAAAATGGTGAAAATGTGGCAGAGACGGTTCGTAAAACTCGAACATTTTTGGGTCGTCGTGAAGCACCTTGTCGGACCGCAATACAGAAATTGGTAGAAAAATTCGAGCTGTCGGGACAAGTTAGTGATGTGAAGAATAAAACCCGTACACGTCGCTCAAAAACAGCCGAGAATATTGCTGCTGTAGCCGAAAGTGTAGCCCAGGTTTGTCCATTCCTCGTCGTTCTTTGGAATTAGGCATTCCACAAACGTCATTACACCGTATTTTGCATAAAGATTTGAGTCTTAGGGCTTATAAAGTTCAGTTAACACAAGAACTCAAGCAGGCCGATCTTCAACAATGTCGAGTCTTTGCTGATTGGTTCCTTGAAATGCATGAAAATGATCCGGAATTCCATCGAAAACTCATCTTGAGTGATGAGGCCCATTTCCACCTCGATGACTTCGTGAACAAGCAAAATTGTCGCATCTGGGGCTCGGAAAACCCAAGAGTTATTGTTGAAAAGCCTCTCTATCCTCAACATGTGACTGTTTGGTGCGGTTTATGGTCCCGCGGGGTCATTGGACCTTACTTTTTCGAAAATGAGGTTGGAGCAACAGTTACGGTGAATGGATTGCGCTATCGACAGATGATTAGTGATTTTTTATGGCCGGAATTGGATGATATTGATCTGGACAACGTTTACTTTCAACAAGACGGCGCTACGTGCCATACAAGCAACGAAACCATTGATCTTTTACGGGAAAAGTTTCCGGACCGTGTTATCTCTCGAAGAGGTGATCACAATTGGCCACCGAGATCTTGTGACTTAACACCTTGCGACTTCTTCCTTTGGGGCCACGTGAAAGAGAAGGTCTACGCCAACAGCCCAGCGTCGATTCAAGACCTCAAAGATGGAATTCGTGAGGCTATCGAGGACATAGGGCAGCCACTTTGCGATTTGGTTATGGAAAATTTCATGAAAAGGATATGGTCCTGTAGGAGTGGTCGTGGTGGTCATTTGGCGGATGTTATTTTCCATTATTAACGGCATACCTTCCTCTTTATAATGAAATAAAGATCCGAGCAAATGGCATTTTTCTTTGAATATCAAAATAACACCTCTTATTGGAAAACCCTTTATTATAGAAAATTATAGAGAAATCAGAAATACACATTTTTATCCTAAACTAAAAGAATTAGTGCCTAAATACATTAATAATTGTCATGTTTGCAATTTATCCAAATATGACAGAAAACCTGTCCAACATAAATTTGTAATAAGTGAAATCCTAATGAACCCTACGAGAAACTACATGGAGATATATAATTTTGCCATAAGCAAACATTCCTCACGATCATCGATAAATTCACCAAGCACCTTATGACAAAAGTTGAGCGATAGAAATTCAATCACAATCGTCGAACTGTTTAGAAACAGATTTGCAACTTTTGGTTAACCAAAGAAAATCGTACTTGATAATGAATTCAATAATATCAACATGAAAATTCAAGAAAATATAATGTTCGCGCAGTACAATATAATGAGCAGGTCTATATTCACAGCGGAAGAAATTGAAACTCACGATATAGATATTTCTAAATTTAAAGAGATAAAATGTTCCTTGTTGCAAATAACAGACAAACTCATACTCGTCGTTTCAATCCCAAACCAAACCCAGAATCCCGCTACTAAATACAAATTAATTCCAGTCCCCAACAAAATAGTAATAATAGTAATTTCAATCGAAGACGTCATAATATTCAGTGATCAAGTGTATACAGATAATAATATAACACATGTGAAAAAATTAACAGAAGCTGATAATTGTACAAAAAGCTTAATGAACAAAAATTATGAGTATTGCACAAAAACAGAAGTTAGTGACTACAAAGCCATAAAAATAATGCCAAATATGTGGCTCATAAAAAATCTCATAACAGTAAACTTAACCGATTGCAATAACGTTAGTCATATTTTAGATAACAACTATATTATCAGATATTCAAATTGCTCATTAAATATAAATAATGTAAAATTTTCTAATAGAGAAATTGTCATAAACAACAATGTAACTATTCCAAATTATTCAAAAACAGATAATGTAAAATTTTCAGTAAGCTTAGACGATATTCACCTGAAACAAATTAAAAATACAAAGGAGATAAAGGAAGTTGGAATAAGCTTAAAGTCGAATTCTATTTTTTCATATTCAACAATAGTAATTTTAATAAGCATCCTTGTAATTATTTTCTACCTAGAAAAAAGAAGAAAATATAAAGTGAAAAATACTTAGGAGATTGTTGATCTTAACAGAGGGGGGCTCATATATCACCCTACACTATTAAACATATAAAAGTAGTAAAATACGGAAAGCCAACTTATGTAACCATTGATAGCTTATTTTTCTTTCCCACAATTTAAGCTTATTCGCAAAAAAGCAGAAGTGACTTGAAATGTAATTAGATCTTTCATATCCTTTTTCACATAGATATATTTTGTAGAGTAAGATTTTTGTATGCAAGTTTCAGAATAAGAATTCAATTCAATTCAATTCCTAAAAGTGTCTGGAATAAATCGTTGAAGTTGAATTGATTTCGGTTGCTTTAATTTGTACAAATAAATTTTTTTGTTTCCTATTGATAATAATTAAAAAAGTCGCACAACCATCAATGAACTAAGATATCGCATGGTATACCAGCCAGTGCAGATTATACAGATTGTGTAATGTCTAGTGCATCCGGAATGGACCAGAAGATGTTTTAGAACACGTAAATATTACGTTAACAGAAAATTTGTATGTATACATTTGATTGACCTCCTTAACACGGCAGATGCGGGAAAATATAACTCGCCCTATGCATAATTTCAAATGTTGTGGCTCATTCCGGTGTTGTCGGGGAATTCGGGATTGTAATAAGAACACTCGTTACTTTTAATTGATTATTATTATTATTACGTTAGAAACTATAGTTACTACAGCGCCCTTAAGCTATTCAAATTGGCTTTATGTATACTCTTAACACAATGTCGCGAGCTCCGCGGACCGATCACGATGTTGTTCCGTTCAATCAAAGGTGAAGACTAATTAATCTTTTCTTTAACAAAAGCTCTAATCATAATTGCAGCTTGGTCAAGCTGCTGACACTAGGGAAATTGGATATTCGCATGGAATGTGTTTACTAGAAATTAGTTACAATGTATAAGCGGAATTGAATTGGATACAATTTATGTATGATAAGGGGACTCGTGCAGGAAATGGAAATGATATGCACGGTTAAGCAAAAAGGTTGAAAAAGCTTGCTAAACAAAATGTGCAAGCGCATTTAACTCAAGGTAGGTGGTCGCTTTACAACATGCCCCCCCTTATTTTTGAAAGTTGTACCTGGGGTTGGTGCAACTTTCAACAACAGGAGATGGAAGCTTGCTATCGTCCTTATTATCTTTATCTTCAATGTCAGCGGAGCTCGTACAATCTGTTTGCTTTGTTTTTACAAATTTTAAATTTTGTGTGCTTGATAATTATGAATAGTATTACAAAAATTGCAATGGTTGATACAATTCCATATAAGGAGTACAATTGCTTTGAATGACCATTTATTTTTTTCATTTTGAAATTTTCGTTTTTAAATTCTCTAATATCTAAACTCATTTTGTTAAGATTTTCAATTTGCTCTGTAATGGAGAAGGTTTTTATTTTAATTGGCTTAATTGACACATTTATATAATGCTTAGGCATAACCTCTTCTTCCTCTATTAGATTTGCCTTTGAAAGAAAAGTAGTACTGACATTACTTGAGTATTCCTTCTTTGAATTAATAATTATTCCATTTACATGAGCCTTACATCTATAGTTAAGTGTTACTATTCCTGTATTTAAAATTTCCTTAGATACACCACCACTTCCCCTACAATTCACAAGTATATTTTGCTTTTCAGGAGCAATGAATAACCACGAATTAGGTTTTGCTAATTGTAGAAAGACCGTTTCTGAAAGTGTTAATAATTTCACTTGACATGATTTAGGAAGGACATTTGCATTTATGAACAACGACATTTCGCATGCACTGTTTAAATGTGTCATAAAAATCGGCATGCTTTGCTCGCATATGTAAGCAGCTTTTGACAACTTTAGACATTTTGAAAAATCTTCATTATCGTAAGGAAAGTAGTGTTGTTTAGAAACATCAATGACTATGAACGGTTTATTTGGTATAACAATAGCATATGTCTTATTCCTGATTAATTTTGGCAAGCTTGTCATCTTATAAATATAGTATTCATCTGGATAGATTAAGGGGATTATCAATAAAAAGTTAAGCCTATCGTTAGAATAGTAGATATGGGTATCTATTATATTATATATTAAATGAACATTATCTAATCTAGGTTTAATAGGTAAGTGTAATCCATTGGACAAGTGTGTCTGGATTTTCAAAAGTTCGTTTAACATTTGATCATTATCAATCACATAAGGATGCAATTTTCCTTGGGAACAAGCATACAAAACATCGATAGTGTGAGACTGAGCGATCGAGAATTGATCGGTTATCATAACAAAATTTACAAATATTTCATTTAGAATATTTAAGGATTCTAGTAAGTATTGATTTTGGTTTGTTGAGTTTTCTATATTATTAATTTTCTCACTAACCTTCTCTAAGTTTGATTGCAACTGCTTCATGGACGCAAATGTAGTATTAAATTGACCAAGTGCAGATTCGTATATGCTAGTCTGTTCCTTCAACAAATTGGATAAGTGATTTTCGTTTTCTTCAACTAATCTGAGCTGTTCGCTATAAAATTCTGCGTCGGATTCGTCCAGTGTACCAAAATTAGCCACACTTCCTATAGCGCCAATTACGGCCCTCTTTTGTATAATATCGTATTTTTGACCCAGGATGTTACTGATGAGTAAATTTTGCTTTCGAAGGTTTGCCACAGTTTGCGAAATTTGTAACAAGATATGTGAGCACTCCCTAGCTTTATAGTTTCTTGCTCGTAAATCGTCACAAGTGTCATTGATTTTATTAGAATATTTCATGATCTGCTTAAACTGTTCCCTAAGGTCTCCCAAGTCAGTATGAAGCAACAGCTTCCATTTGTCATTATACAAGTTTAGGATGCCCATTTTCTCGTACATAAGTCCGGATTCGTCAGTAGTATCTCGTATAGTAATCACGTCGCCAGCACTCTCCTCAAGAGCATCGCCAACGCGGACGCCCAGTAAAGCCAGAACAGCCAGAACACAAACAAACCTAAGGGGAAAAGCAGAATTAATTCATGGAAAGAACGGTACAAGTCGATTATTATGAACTTTAGCGGTTTTATTAGAACTCTCATTGATGAGAATAACAGAATTAACTCCGTTCATTGAAACAAGTCTATAAGGACCCAGCCATACTGGAAGCAATTTTTTGCATTTACCCTTTTGCGGCCGTTCGTCCCTCAGATACACAAGATCCCCCACCCTAAATCTTGAGGGGTTGCTATATTTGTCATAGTAAGCCTTGGATGTTTCCTTATGCTTCATTAAATTTTCTCTTGCGACCTGATGACAATGTCGTAAACGTGCTTTTAACTCATTAGTGTAAATCGTATAATCGTAGATAATTTCAGGAGTTCGGGAAAATGTAGACGGTAATTCCGCCTTTTTTCCAAATACAAGTTCAAATGGAGTAAACCCAGTTGACACACTAGGAGTAGTGTTATACACAAAGGTAGCATACTTCGCCCACTCGTCCCAGTCCGTCTGGGTGCGATTCATAAAACAGCGTAGATACTCCACAAGATTCCGATGATTCCGTTCACAGGATCCATTGGATTGTGGCCTGTAGGCTGTCGTTTGAAGTTTTTTTATTTTTAGCAATTTGCAAGTTTCTTTAAAGAGTTTGCTGAGAAAATTTTGGCCTTGATCTGTTAACACATATTTAGGAACGCCAAAATTCAAAATTATATCAGTAACGAACCTCTTTGCTATTACAGGCGCGGTCTGATCAGGAATTGGTATTGCGCCTGAGAACTTAGTAAGGTCATCGATAAAGGTTAATAGATATTTATTACCCGCCTCAGTTTCAGGAAATGGTCCGACTATGTCAATGGATAGTTTTTCAAATGCCTCTTTAGCGGTAGAAGTAATAACCATGGGCTCGCGAGTATACCGGACGATTTTATTTTTCTTGCATAGCTCACATGATTTTATAAACCTTTTTACGTCCTTATACATGTTCTTCCATTTGTGGTTAAGTTTGATTCTTTTAAAGGTACGATTTACACCGTTGTGCCCTCCAGTAGGTGCAATATGGTATTCGCGTAAAATTTGCTGGATTTCGTCCTGTGAATAAGGTTTATTAGTATTATCGTGCAGAATGCGCACCTTAATTTTCGTGTCCTTGAATACGTATCGTAACATAGAACGTAGGCAGTCATAACGCAGTGGCGATTGGTTTGGAAATTTACTAGGATTTGGGATAAACAATTCGGATATTCCTCTTTCGAGCGAAGTTAATTTCAATTTCGTAAACGCCTTGTAGAATATTTCATAAGTAGGCTTCTCCAAAAGTGAACTTGTCACTAGAAATATAGTATGTTTATTGTCATTATTAAAATAGATTAGATCTGTGGCTCCCAATTTACGAGATTTTAATGAAGTTAATTGATCTTCAGTTATCAAATCTTGGGTCTCCGCTCCAATACTCAATTCCTTGTTTACGAACATTACACAGTCGGATCGGCCAACATAATCACGCATATTTCCATCCGAGTCTGTTATCAAGGAGTTAAAGATAGGTTTGGAGTTATAGGCTTCAACAAAGTCCTTATAAGAGTGTGGTGACTCTTCAGACATTCCGGAAGGCTCAACATTCGCATTTTCTCCATCACCTTCAGAATTAGAGACTTGAGGCTGAGTTTGCGACCTTAAGGTCATTTTATAGATGCGACTTAAGCTATCTGCATTTGTATTACAAGACCCCTTTTTATGGAAAATTTCGAAATCGAACTCTTCTAACTTAAGCCTCCCCGCATAAGTCTTGAACTGGGATCTTTACAGTTGTGAAGATAAACAAGAGGCTTATGGTCAGTATAAATTTGAAATTTCTTCCCAAATAAATATGGTCTAAAATGATGTGTTGACCATACTATAGCAAGAAGTTCTTTGTCTATAGCGGAATAATTCCTCTCACTTTTTGAGAGTGTGCGAGATGCATAAGCAATGGGGAGATCTTGCCCTGGTATACCTTGTGATAGAACGGAACCAATTGCCGTTCCACTAGCATCGCACGTTAAAATAAATTCCTTTGTGAAGTCAGGATACTGCAAAAGAGGGGGGTTTATAAGTCTTTCCTTTAGGATATTAAACGATTCAGTGCACTTTGCAGTCCAGATAAATTCAGCGTCCTTCTTTAGTAACCCTGTAAGCGGTTGGGATATCTTAGCAAAATCCCCAATAAATCGGCGATAATAACCTGCAAGCCCTAGGAATATTTTTATGTCTTTCGGGTTTTTTGGAGTGGGAAAATTTCTCACAGTTTCGACCTTTCCGGTGTCCGGGCTAATCCCATTCTCATTCACAACATGACCAAGATATGTAAGCTCTGACCTCAGAAATTCGCATTTCTCAGGTTGCAACTTTAAATTGTGCTCACGCAATCTCTGGAGAACATCTCTCAACTTCATATTATGCTCCTCCAAGGTTTGTCCATATATCACCACGTCATCCATGTATACAAAAATCCTGGAACCCTGGAGGCCGGCTAAGACGTTATTCATCAGCCTTTGAAATGTTGAAGGTGCCCCCTTCAATCCGTATGGCATACGAACATACTCATAATGTCCCAGTGGTGTAGTAAAGGCGGTTTTCTCCCTATCCTTGGGATCGACTTTTATTTGGTGAAACCCGCTCGCGAGATCGAGCGTAGAGAAAAACTTTGATTTACCCAATTGATCTAGGATTTCGGTGATGTTAGGCAAAGGATACACGTCTCCTACAGTTTTTTCGTTAAGCTTGCGGAAATCTACTACTATTCTCCACCTTTTATTACCGTGATGGTCAGGCTTTTTTGGAACCACGACTAGTGGGAAATTCCAAGGACTCTTAGACTCCGTTATAATGTGATCCTTCAACATTTGTTCTGTTTGTCTTTGTACTTCGAACTTTTGTACATGGGGCAGTCGATATGGTCTAACATGAATGGGTTGCACCCCAGGGGTAGGAATAGAATGAAAAGTGGTATCCGTTGAAGTCAATTGTTCCCCCTTTAAAAAGAACAATTCGCTAAATTCGGTACAAATATCTAGAATGCTCTCCTTCTGTTCAGGAGTCATGTGATCTGTACGAAGCTCCCCTTGCACCCTCTTGATCCTGTCATAATCCTCTACACTTGGATTTTCAACATTCAGAGTGCTATATAAGTTGTATTCGGACGATTTATGAAAATGTAAATCACTGGGTGACAGATAAGCATCCTCATCGCCCGAGTTTATAACAGAAATAAAACATTTATAATTGCGAGGTGTACAGACACTAGCCGCCACATATATTCCGTCTTGTAGTTCCTTAGGAAAACATACGACCTCCTCATTATACGTAGTTTCGACCTCCCTTAAAACCTCCGACCGTGCAGGTATTATTATCTTTGAGTCTGAAGATGTAAGTTTTGTAATGAATGTACTACCATTAGATAATAAAAATTGCAATGTTTGAGAATCATAATCAAGCTTTGCCTTATGTCCTAATAGAAAATCATTTCCCAAAATACCATCATTGCTGATGGGAAAATCCCTTTCGACAACATGGAAGGGATGCAGAATACTTGCCGTGCTAGTACATATAACTTTTAAGAAACACACCCCAAGAGTCCTCTGCTTCTTGTTTGAGATCCCCTTCAACGTAGATCTCTGGGTAGTATCTACTATCTTTTCATCATTAAGTTTGTTAATTTTTATTATGGAAACTTCACTTCCACTATCCACCAACAGATTAGTGAGCTTATTCTGGGTATTGGATAACTTCACAATAATAGATTCGCACTTAACTGGACTTTTTAGGTTTAATGTGAAAATGTTACAATGTCCCGGGGTAAATTTCTCCGCTGGTCTCTCCCAGTGGGAAGCTAAAAGCTTGGGATCACCACGATTTAGTAGAAATTTAGAATTATTTCGACACGATAGAAACTTTGAATCACTACGATTTTGTAAACGATTAGAATGATTAGTATCACCACGATTTAGTAAAGATTTAGAATTATTTCGACACGTTAGAATCTTTGAATCACTACGATTTAGTAAACGATTAGAATAATTAGTATCACCACGATTTAGTAAAGATTTAGAATTATTTCGACACGATAGAATCTTTGAATCACTACGATTTAGTAAACGATTAGAATGATTAATATCACCACGATTTAGTAAAGATTTAGAAATATTTCGACACGATAGAAACTTTGAATCACTACGATTTTGTAAACGATTAGAATGATTAATATCACCACGATTTAGTAAAGATTTAGAATTATTTCGACACGATAGAAACTTTGAATCACTACGATTTAGTAAACGATTAGAATAATTAGTATCACCACGATTTAGTAAAGATTTAGAATTATTTCGACACGATAGAATCTTTGAATCACTACGATTTAGTAAACGATTAGAATGATTAATATCACCACGATTTAGTAAAGATTTAGAATTATCACATTCTGGTGCAGAATAGGAGCCAAAACTATCCGGAAAGTACCTGGTATACCGACAACTTGGCACAGATGTAGGATTTTTATAATTATAAATTTTATTAGGACGGGCAACCTTTTGTGGTCCTCTTGAAGAAGTATAACCTTTACATTCGACAAAATTATTTGGAGAACATAGGCGAGAAATGAATTTAGGCGGCTCATGCTTGTTCAAGTTTACTAAAAATTGATGGTTTATCTTTGTTTGCTTACCCTGGTCGTACCATCTCTTGGACAGGGTTGCTGAAAGTTTTCCGAATGATTGTAAGAATTGCTAAAATTATTCTGACTACGAAGTTCACCCCTTTTCTTAGTTTCGTTGAACTGCCGTTTTCTGCAATCCCGCAGGTGGTGCCCTTTATACTTACAGTAGCTGCAAGTAATAGAACTTATTCTATAAGACGGCGATGGTGGTTCCCTTTTAGGCTCAACTCTTTGAAACGAAGGTTGCCTGTGTGTCGTAAGGTTGACACGAGAAAAACAATTAGAAAAAGTATGCCCACTCTAATGGCAATATGTACATTTAATATTGGAGGAACCAAATTTAGGCGATCTTTCCTGAGCCAAACCTGTTTCTTCATTCACAGCAGCTTCTATAGCTTCCGTGAGAGTGGGAAATCTACTAGCCTTTATAATGAGCTTTAAGGAATTGTTTAGACCATCCACAAATGCCTTAAGGGCAGTTTTTCTATTTAAACTTTCTATTACAGCGCAAGATGCTTGACCTTCACTCGCGATACAAGCATCATTGAGATCCACCAGTAATTTTTCGACTCGATTTCCATATAAGCGCACAATTTCACCTGGTCTTTGTTTGACGTTCACAAGATCAGACTGAATCTGAGTAAGGGTACGCTGTTCCAAAAACTGGTCCTGTAGGGCTTTTTTGAGACTGGCCCAATCGTTAAAAGTTTTATATTTCACTATATTATAGGCCGCACCGGAAAGCTTACCCCTAACAATATTTAAGAACATAGGTAAATCGGCCGGATCTAAATCCTTAGAAACAACATCACAACATCCAATAAATTTATGAAGAATCTCCCGGTTTCCATCAAACTCTGGGATAAATTTAAGAGCAAATGACACATCTAAACTCAAAACCATTTCGCCACAATCTTCAGAATCAAAAACAGATGAGAATCCTAAAAAATCTTCCTCTGAGGAAAGCGAATTCTCCGACATTCAACACCAATAAAACAGTATAAGACAAACTAGTAGACCTTTACACAAAGAAAAAGGGTCGTTCTCACAGGTTGTTATTTTATTTATTTAATCAGGGCCACTTCACTTCACCTGAGCAGATTTTTGTAGACCTAATTACAAAAATTTCTCAAAGCGAGTTCGCACGAGCAGTTGCAATCAAACACTTTTTTCACAGAAATATTCTTATAAGCACACCAAATCACAAACAAAAAAAATATTTCATATGTATGTATATATAGGTAATATAAAGATTATTTTATATTGAAAAATTTGTGTATAAATATATATGTAATAAAATGAGAATTAAAGTAATCAAAATACGATTGAAGAAATTATCATGGCAAAAGCATAATTTCTACGCTTATATCTGTTTCGCAGTTAATTCTCCTGATCAAACCTGTTATTACTGTTGGAATTTCTCTTCCTAGAAGTAATCCTACCTGGATCTCATAGTTGCAAAACGATTTTTACTGATGTTTTACCAAAATACCAGAACAGAATTGCGGAACAATCGTCGCAATAAGTCGAAGAAATTGAATCTTCCTCGGTCCACGATGCTTCTTGATAGTGAGTCTTCACCTGGTTTGCACAATCTCCTGTATCCCAACGACAGCAATTATTATTGTGGTCACAATAAATCGAACCTTCTTGCTCCAATTTACGTATGTACTGCATTCACGCATGCAATAGGGCTTGAATTAGGTTACCGGATGCGATTCGACGTGACCCCACACTTGACACCAGAATATGTTGTCGGGGAATTCGGGATTGTAATAAGAACACTCGTTACTTTTAATTGATTATTATTATTATTACGTTAGAAACTATAGTTACTACAGCGCCCTTAAGCTATTCAAATTGGCTTTATGTATACTCTTAACACAATGTCGCGAGCTCCGCGGACCGATCACGATGTTGTTCCGTTCAATCAAAGGTGAAGACTAATTAATCTTTTCTTTAACAAAAGCTCTAATCATAATTGCAGCTTGGTCAAGCTGCTGACACTAGGGAAATTGGATATTCGCATGGAATGTGTTTACTAGAAATTAGTTACAATGTATAAGCGGAATTGAATTGGATACAATTTATGTATGATAAGGGGACTCGTGCAGGAAATGGAAATGATATGCACGGTTAAGCAAAAAGGTTGAAAAAGCTTGCTAAACAAAATGTGCAAGCGCATCTAACTCAAGGTAGGTGGTCGCTTTACAACACCGGAATGTATCAACAGTCATATAAAATTTGTATACTCTGCTCTGGTATATCTAGTTCTTCTTGCATCTATGGTATACTACACATTCCCTTTCACCAACGATCTGAACTTCACTGGACCTAAACTAGTAAAGTATTACTTTCTTCATACACAATTATAACTGTCCTGTCAACCTTTTAGAATATATAAATGTAACAAAAAGGATAACTTGATAAGCCAAATTAAGTGAAACCGAGCCAAAATTTGTGTTGAGCTAAAGTTTTATAGTCTGAATGAAGGAGCAATCAAGTTATTATAATAAGATTACAAATTTTTACACACGCTGCCATCCATTTAGTCACAGCTGCAATCACGAGACATGAATACTATTTTTGCACCTTAATAAAAAATAAATACACAATTTAGGGAAACAAATCTGTAATTAAGAATATTTTTAAAAAGAAAGTCAATTCGGCTCAAAATTAGTTACACGTTAGAATAGAATAGAAAAAGCATTTATTACAGAACCTCAGCCTAAGCTACGTTACAACGTTAGGTACATTGAGTATAAAATAGATAATAGTATTATAAGTTGAGTACAAAGCCAAGAAAAACAACGAAAACACAACGGGCAAACTCGCCGCAACAGAAACTATCAAGTAATAGATAGAATTCTAAAGAGGTGGTACAATTAGAGGTCTTATACTAATTTTCAAAATGAGATTAAAATTGATTAAAATTGAATTAACAAGCAAAGCTACGACAGCGAAAAAGAAGTAATTTTTACTCACACAAATTACTTCATATCTAATAAATTAATAATTAAACTATTACCTGTCCGTTTCCTCTGGAAACCTGTAAAATTTTAGCCCACCTCTTTGCGTTTTTACGCTGTCGCAACCCTCCGCGCAACATTTGTACAAATTTCTTGTAAATGTTTTTCCAATAAGAGGTGTTATTTTGATATTCAAAGACAAATGATCGGATCTTTATTTCATTATAAAGAGGAAGGTATGCCGTTAATAATGAAAAATAACATCAGCCAAATGATCACCACGACCACTCCTACAGGACCATATCCTTTTCATGAAATTTTCCATAACCAAATCGCAAAGTGGCTGCCCTATGTCCTCGATAGCCTCACGAATTCCATCTTTGAGGTCTTGAATCGACGCTAGGCTGTTGGCGTAGACCTTCTCTTTCACGTGGCCCCAAAGGAAGAAGTCGCAAGGTGTTAAGTCACAAGATCTCGGTGGCCAATTGTGATCACCTCTTCGAGAGATAACACGGTCCGGAAACTTTTTCCGTAAAAGATCAATGGTTTCGTTACTTGTATGGCACGTAGCGCCGTCTTGTTGAAAGTAAACATTGTCCAGATCAATACCATGCAATTCCGGCCATAAAAAATCATTAATCATCTGTCGATAGCGCAATCCATTCACCGTAACTGTTACTCCAGCCTCATTTTCGAAAAAGTAAGGTCCAATGACCCCGCGGGACCATAAACCGCACCAAACAGTCACACGTTGAGGATAGAGAGGCTTTTCAAGATGCCACAATTTTGCTTGTTGACGAAGCCATCGAGGTGGAAATGGGCCTCATCACTCAAGATGAGTTTTCGATGGAATTCCGGATCATTTTCATGCATTTCAAGGACCCAATCAGCAAAGACTCGACGTTGTTGATGATCGGCCGGCTTGAGTTCTTGTGTTAACTGAACTTTATAAGCCTTAAGACCCAAATCTTTATGCAAAATACGGTGTAATGACGTTTGTGGAATGCCTAATTCCAAAGAACGACGAGGAATGGACAAACCTGGGTTTTCTTCAACACTTTCGGCTACAGCAGCAATATTCTCGGCTATTCTTGAGCGACGTGTATGGGTTTTATTCTTCACATCACTAACTTTTCCCGACAGCTCGAATTTTTCTACCAATTTCTGTATTGCGGTCCGACAAGGTGCTTCACGACGACCCAAAAATGTTCAAGTTTTGCGAACCGTCTCTGCCACATTTTCACCATTTTTATAGTGAATTTTAATAATTTCAATGCGTTGTTGAATCATGTATCGTTCCATTTTTATTAATGGCGTAGTTTCTACTTGTCAAATGTCAAAAAATGACAGCTCCGAAGGTGACATCTACCGAAAAAGCGGGCTAATTAAAATAACACCTCTTATTGGAAAACCCTTTACTATGCATGTTTCCTGTTATTGTTCATACAAATTAATTTAAATTATAAAATAAATGAATGTCACTTCTCCTTTTACAATAAATTTGCGCCAAAACTGACATGAAAACTTATTTTAATTTTGACAGTAACAGGTGATTCTTGACAGAAGCAAAGAAAAAAATTTATTTTAATTTTGACAATAGCAGGTGATTCTTGACAGGAGCGGAGCAAAATTATTTTATTTTGACAGGAGCAGGTGATTTTTGACAGGAGCAGGTGATTTTTGACAGCCAAAATGGAGCATGCATATCTAATTGTACTCTTCACATTCATTCATTTTAATATGGTCACGCAACTAAAAGTTTTATGGAGTAGTGGTGCCAGAGCGGGGGTTTTTAAAACCATGGCTGGGTAATTTGAAGAAGCTGGGGCTGGATATCTATATAAATCTCATCTGTGCCCCGGGCTTCACCGGGCTAGACTATCTTGTTTTTTTGAAAAACCTGTACCGAGATTCAGCTACGTCGAAATTGGCAAAAAGTGAGTGAAGTGAGTCACTTTTCTGCAAATTTGATTCTGCTAAGAAATTCACTCACTCACTTCACTCAACTTCAATTATGCGGTGAGTTGGGAGTGAAATCATCGAGCAGCGATTTTATTTTACAAATGGTAAGTACGTATAGTAATTAATTATCACTAATAAATTGTAACTCGCCATTTGCATACTAGAAAGTTCTAATTGATGGACTACAATCAAGTTATAATGTATTAGAGGGGATGCTTATTAGTGCACAGGGACCCCAATGCACGGGAGAAAAGAGCTGAAAATTAAATTCTTAGAATATGTTATATTATATTCCTCCTTATTATCTGCATAAAATATTTAGAGGACAATATTTCGCAGCCGTGTTCATTTTCACACATAAAAAAGCCAAAAATCTGTGAAAATGACATTCGAAGTTAACACGTTCGCGACATCGTGTACCATCGGTGGTACATTGAGAGTTCGGCTTTCAGACACAAGGCAGCGTTAAGTGCTTTTCTTCCTGGACGTTAATTGTTTTCGTGGTTGTTTGTGAATTACTTATTATTTTAAGTAACACAGATATGTTTTTTTAAATTAGTATGAATATTTTACATACTTTTAACAACATTTAAAGAGTGTACCACGGGTGGCGCACGACGTCGTATAGAAAACGATCTGCAGAATGGTCGTCGTGTACTACGAGTGGTACATGGATTTCAAATACATAATTTATTTACATTTTTTACAATTCTTTAGTTCTAATTGTGTTTGGTAACCAAAAGCAAAAGTCTAACTCAGCATGCTATGCTTACAATCTTGTTACCTATAAATCACCAACAGTCAAGACTTTTTCAATCTATTTGTTTTTCTGTTAGAAATTGTGTGTAAATACACCACAATTAATTAGTTTTGCTATAAATAAATTGAAATGGAAAATGAAGAAATTGAAGACTCTTTATTACAAGAGGAATCAATTTCGGACTTTTCTGGCTCGGAATCTTCTTACATACCCTCACAATGTGATGATACAGACAGTAATAGTGATATCGCAACTGACCTTGAGAGCAGTGAAGCTGAGGAATTGGACGATATTTGTCAGGAGCATGCAGCTATTACTGTTCCTTCTCTATCAGATGAATGGGAAGAAGCTAGAAGTCTAGTGCGAGAATTCAACTTTGCCGAAGAAAACGCTGGCTTGCGATGTAACTTAGGTTCTACTGATCCTTTCAGTATTTATAAATTATTTTTAAGTGATGCAGTGCTGAAACTTATTGTGACAGAAACAAACAGATATGCGGCGCAATTCATTCAATCGCACATCATCAGTCGTCGTTCAATTATGGCAAAATGGAAGGACACGAATGAAGAGGAAATCAAAAAACTACTTGCTGTTGTTTTAATAATGGGTATTTGCCCTGTTCCCAGTATGAGATTATATTGGTCGAAAAACCCTACTTACAGAAATCCTGTTATTGTAAAAGCAATGTCACGTATTCGATTTGAAGTATTATTAAAATGTGTGCATTTCGCTGACAATGAAACTCCCGTGGGAGAAACAAGATTAGCGAAAATAAATCCACTGCTTGACATTATCACACAAAACTTCAAATCATCTCTAACTCCCGGGGAAGCAGTCATCATAGATGAGTCGATGATCCCGTGGAGAGGCAGACTTTTTTTCAAGCAATATATTCCAGGTAAGTCCCATAAATACGGAGTGAAATTGTATAAGCTATGCAACACCGACGGCTACACGTACCACGTGAAAATTTATGCTGGAAGAGCCAGCAGTACTTCCGGTTATGGGCATTCATATGATGTAACAATGGAATTGCTTCAAGGACTTTTGGACCAAGGCAGAACATTATACGCCGACAGCTTTTACACTAGTGTACAACTGAGCGAAGAATTATTGAAAAGGAAGACATATATTTGCGGTACTCTCCGGATAAACCGACGCGGCAATCCCAAAGAAATTTGCATGAAAAAAGTTAAAAAAGGAGAAGTATTTGGTAAAGAAAATAGAAACGGAATACGTGTTTTAAAATGGACTGACAAAAGATCGGTACTTATGATTTCTAGCAACCCAGATCACACTATTAACTTAGTACCAACTGGAAAAAAGAGTAGATTCGGAGAAGATATAATGAAGCCTCCAGCAATTATAGCTTATAATAAAGAAAAGAAAGGTGTAGACTATTCGGACCAAATGACAAATTATTATTCGCCATTACGCAAGACTATTAAGTGGTATAAAAAAGTTGGATTTGAGCTTCTCCTTGGTGTTAGTATCGTCAATTCGTGGGTTATTTTTAACAAGTACATCCAATCAACAAACAAAGTATCAATGATAAATTTTCGAGAAAAAATTATCGAAGGCCTCTTGAAGAATGTCGAGGAAACGACAGTCTCAAATAACACTGGTCCCCTAAGCCAAAGGAAGCCTTCTGCACACCAACTTTTCAAACGAAAAGGCAGCGCAAGAACAGCAAGGAAAAGATGCTTACCGTGCTACGAGCAAATCTCTCAAGAACATGGAGCAAAAGAAGCACGCGGTAAAACAAAAAGAGTACAGACTTTCTGCAACAATTGTGATGATCAACCAACAATGTGTCTGGAGTGTTTTAATGAAAAGCACAAGTAATTTTATGTCACACGAGTATTATTTTTACGTAACATAATATAATATATCTGAATAGTCTTTTTTTGTTTTTACGTTTTTTTTGTTAAATAAATTGAGTTATTTTTAAGTTTTAATACATTTAAACCGAGTAAAACATGCCTTTTTCTAAACATGAGTGCGCCATCGGTGGTACACTGATAGCATAGTATCTTTGTGTATATCTCCAACAGTCGCAAGCTTAAAACTCTCAATTACATTAAAGTTGTGAAAGTTTTTATGCAGTATGCATTATAGGCGCCCATGTACCACCTGTGGCGCACTACGGCTAATGGTCTAAATGACAAATGTACCACCAGTGGTACACGACGTCAAAATATGAATTAAGTTTATAAAGCCAATGTCGCGAACGTGTTAATATTCGAAAATACTCACTTCACTTTTTTAAAGAATCATTTTATTTTCAAAAGCGAGTGAATGAAGTGAGTGAAAGAAGAGACTGAAGTGAATCACTCACAAATTAGCTGAATCTCGGTACTGGGCTACCCCGTGCTTACACCACTGACATATATAATGTGGACTGTGTGAGAGCTAGTCTCGGACAGGGTAGGGAGTGCCGGTTTATAAATGACAACTCAGTCGATTTAACAATTCAAATATAAAATTTTATTAATAAATCCTTCAATGCTTATAACTATATCACAATTCATTTACTAAAAGAAATTCAGAACTAAACTAACCTACAAACTATTATAAAATTCAATACAAAATTCAACAATAAATCCAAACAAATTAAAAAATTTAGCAATAATTGTGACGACCGCGTAGTCCTCCTCCTTTAATTCGTCTTATTCTAGAAAAAGGAAGAAGAAGAATTAATCGTCTATGAGAAAAGTATTCCTATATAAATTTAAGAGTGCTATTTTTAGGCACACGGGCAGCAAGTGCTACTATAAAAAAGAAGAAGATTGCAGACTATTCTCTGTGGCAGAATTATTCTTCTGCTTATACGTGGGCAACAAGATGCTAGTATAAAAAAGAAGAAGATTGCAGATTATTCTCTGCGGCAGAATTATTCTTCTGCTTAGGTGGGCAACAAGATGCTAGTATAAAAAGAAGAAGATTGCAGATTATTCTCTGCGGCAGAATTATTCTTCTGCTTAGGTGTGGGCAGGAGATTGCAGATTATTCTCTGCGGCAGAATTATTCTTCTGCTTAGGTGTGGGACGGAAATCGGAAATAATAGGAATTTCAGATTATTCTCTGAAGTATAGAATTATTCTTCTATTTTGGAGGTTGGGAATAATATTCTTGTTAATCGGAAAAGAAATAGAAAAATAGCTAGAGCACATTTTATTTGTATTCACCCATTTTATAAATAACTTTTTACAATTAATTATATTCAAGAGAACTGTCAGAAAAATGTCATTACATTAGATTTACCCGGGATTTTAAAAACTTGTTCGATTAGTGCACAAAACCCCGGGTAAATTTGGGGAAAATTTACACGGTGTTTTCATCGAACAAAGCTACCATTACTCGGTATCACTACATGAGCTGACCATAAATATAAACATAAACATCCATTTATTTGAGCACCCATGCCAAAGGCACGCAGAGCGCTGGGCACATCATAGCAAGTTACATTAGTAGATACACATTACAGCAAAACGAAACATAAACAAGTAAAAGCAGTGGAGGCTAGAGCGTCCATAGTAGCTAATTCATTAAGAATAAACAATATTAAAAATTACAGCAAAATATAATATTTGTAGTGTGATTTATAGTTTGATATAACAAGATTACAATATAATAGCAAAATAGAAAGACTGAACAGACCAGCGACAAGTAGTAGGGGATTATAGCATCTAAGCAATACCTATAGTAAAGGTAACTAATGACTACTTAATGCTGAACTTAAAAATAAGCTTAACTATATACATCAGATTACATGAATCATCTCTTATTAGAGGTAAACACAGCACATTTAGCTTGAATTAGCATTTAGAGGATATTAGCAACTAGGTTATACCTATAGTATAGGTAACTAATGACAACTTAAGGTTGAACTTAAAAGTAATACTAACTATATACACCAAATGACAAGAATCATCCCTTGGTAGAGGTAACACCTGAACATTTAACTTTAGCTTCAGATTCAGATTTAACTTAAATATGTACATCGACTTTATATATAGAACAAAATGAACCATCCCCACGGCTTTTGCTGCTTTACATTAGTTGTAAGACTGACTTGTCTTTATTTGACTTGATTTGATTTGATTTAGTTTGGTTATGCAGTTAAACATATCGGGCAAAGACAATAAAACATATAGAGAGAGGCCCCTCAGAGTAAATTTAGTTTATACGGTTCTGATGAATCAAATAGAATTAGTACTAAAGGGGGGTTGGTTGATGAGTGACGTGAGGGAGATGGTGTTATAGAAGGTATTATAGGAGTTTGCAAATTCTAACCTGCACCACCAGGGGAATCAAACCCCTCCCATATTTAACCTAATCGTGCCACCGGATTCCTATTTTTGATATTAAAAAATGTTTTTCACTGGCCTAGAATTGGATTTAGTTACAAGTTCACCTGAAATAAATTCTGTAATAAATATTGGCTTTTTAATGTTGATGATTTGATGGGGTCGCCCTTTTGAGTTCCAGTCCCCACTAGTTTTAGATCAACTACCTATGAATCGATTGACTTTGAGGAATAATAAAAACAGTATAAGATTGACATAAATTATATTCGTTTTCAAAGATGCATACATACACGTTTTGTACTAATATAATATTGTTCATGTGCTATTGACATGCTTTACATACAAATAACCAAATAAGTAAAATATAGTTGTGCTACTGTAAACAAATATAAATACTTAAAAGGTGTAAAATGTTTTGTTTTAGCTACCATCATTGAGATTCTCTATAATATTTAAAAGTTATTATTATATTAGAAAGTTGCTTGGAAGAGTACATTTTAGTGTCCTTGCAATTGTATATCAATTTCTCAAAAACTTTGGTGGAAAGTAGTAGGCCTTGATGTATGAATCCACGTATGATCTATATTCGGACAATTTCAGCCCAGATATCAACTCTAATATAGACATGAAATGTGTGAAATCTCAATGCATTAAAGCACGCCCTCCTTCCGAACATTTTATTGCATTTGAAAACCTGAATTTAGTAAATGAAGTAAATATAAAATGCACTTAGTGAATCAGCAACCAGTTAAACTACCCTTCCACCAATAGCCAATAGATGAGTTGAAACGTGTGCCAACTTTTCCAAATTGTCTCATAATCTTCGAGATTTCTTCTAGCCTCATCGCAAACGTTTGTATACTCTTGACTAAAGGATATAAGATTTGGAAATTTTACAGTGCCTTTTTATGCAAGACGATTTTATTTTGGTACAAACCCTATTCAATATGTCGATATAAGAAATGTATTGAGCGCTCACATGGTTTATGTCCCATTTAACTTTAGACTTTGTCGACAAGATTCAAAATTCAATAAATTTTGACGTTCTGCAGTTGACAATAAATAAGAAACATTGCAGATTGCTCGCCATACAAGTTCCACCTTCAACAGCAACCAGTCCTTTGACATTTTTGCGTTTTTGGGAAATGCATGAAATTTTACGTTTTGCTTTGCGGAGTCCTTTTTGAAATAGTTCTTACAATTAGGCACAGAGCACTGCATAATTTACAGAAATATTTACTTTTTCTTTAATTTACAAATCACTCAAAATTTCAATAAAACCGCTGTACATAGATATAGCGAATTTTGACACAGAGCAGCTGATGTGCTGTGACGTCTTCGTCCCCTATTAAAAAAGGAAAAGAAAAATTCAGACAATGGGCCCTATTCTGTAATTTTTCATAAAATAATATTTTATGTTATTTTATGGCGAAAAAATCCCTTCTTCATAAAATGAAAATAAAATATTTTAAAAATTCGTATTCTGTCGTGGTTCCATAAAATTATTTTATGAATTCTTTTATGAACACGTAACATAAAATATTTAGTACATTCCGGTATGTTTTCTATTACTTTTTGAACAGCTGGTCAATTGACATTTGCGTGATACTCAAATCACCCACTAAATAATATTTATGAAAGCAGCTGCTTTCTTGAGATACTTTTGGTGTAAAAGTTCTAAAATATGACAAATCCTGGCTGGAGTTTGATACGAACCATGTCCGTATGCAAAGCAGCAGAAAGACATCCATTCTGTTCACTTTGAGATTCCTAACTCAAATCATAATATAACAAATTTATTAATCTAGACGGAAAAACTTTTGAAGCCTAAGGTTGGGCAATTCACATAGATCGTAGAAATCGTGAAAATATCGTATCCTGTGATATCTGCAAATTTCTACAATTTCTGACAAAATTGTAATCTTTATGTATGGCGGTGGACATTTTAGTTTTTAATTAAAACTACTTTCACACCACAAATGTCAATTGATGAATGTCATTTCATAAAATATGTCAAAATACCTTTAAAATGTGCTGCTTAGGTTCTTTTATGTTATGCTCCATAACAGGAAATATTTTATGTTACGATGCGTAAAATAAAATAAAATTTCTGGTACAGAATAGGATTTTAGGGAAATATTTTATTTTAAGGCATAACATAACATAAAATGATAAAATTTTATCGACAGAATAGGGCCCAATATGGTTGAACGGGGTTAGTAATAGCGCGGACCTAAGTACTAGGCTTAAAGAACGGCCGGATATTGGAGACCGGCCAAAATTTAGCTTAGCGCGGACCTTAGCACTACGCTTTAGCGGACAAATTTTATTAATTTTGATAGATGACTCTGGCAGTTATTGCGGACATATCTACATATGAAATTTCTACTTCACGGCTTTTTATTAGTCCAAAATTCCAAAATTGGTTACAGTCAGTGTACATTTTGAGAGCTTTTACCCAATTTGTGCCATTTTTATTATAGGATAAAAAAAATTAGCTTTCAAAGCTGACATATAGTGAATTCTTTTCTGCTACTCGGTGTAAGCACTTCCACCGAATCTGTCATTTTCGTGCTCTTTTCTTCCCACCACACCCGTAGCAAAACCAAACGCGCAAAATCCCTTCTACCTCTGTTATTTTTGGTGCTGCCCCTGGTTGCAAATTTCTACACCCAAATTCTTTTCGGTGTCGGGTGTTGACTGGGGTTTGAGGTTATGTTTTATTGTTTTGATTGAGCGGGATTTTTGTTATTTTTTGTGGATAAATTAATTACATCGTTTTTGTTTTAGTTTATTATAACTTGTGTTTGGAAAAAACAGTCTTACAGCGTTTGTTTGGATTTTTATTATATTTGTGTTTGGAAAAAACAGGCTTACAGCGTTTGTTTTGAGTTTTATTATTTTTGTGTGTGGAAAAAACATTAGAGCGTTTGTTTTTTAATTTTTTTAATTTTGTGTGTCGAAAAACATTATTAAACAATATGCCTAATAAAAAAGATTTATTGTTGGCATTAAATATTTTAAATGAAGATTCGACGGATACTTCAGAAGAAGATAATGTGGAAAGGTTTTTATCACTAGTGCCAATTTTCTGTAAATGTACTGTTCTTCCGTCGTAATATTATTTGGTTCTTTCTAACCATTGAATAACCCCGCCGTCACCATCGAACACATACCGGAATTGCCAAATTCATATTTGACAGCTCCGAACAGGAATGGTGTCAGCACAGTTCTGGTCCGTGTGTGATTCCAAGTTCAGAAAAGAATTCACTAATGGTGAAAACCGAACAGGCACTGAACTGAACCAGAACCTGTCAGATCTACACCAAACTTAGCCCTGTCCCGAATGGGGACAAGCTGAAAAGGATGCAAGAAAGTAGGAAATCTGAAAATGTTCGTCCTTTATGATTTTAATACAAAAATAAACCACTTCAATAAAATAATTGTATTTTCACAAAATGTCCACACATCCCCACTTTAATTACAAATACTTTCGATTTGACGTTTGGCTCCGAGCCGTAACCACAAATTTTCATGGAACAAGAAAGTTCAAACCCGGTGCAGAAACCGAACATAGAATCGCTATGAAAAGAACATACGTGCGGAACCAGTTCTGTGTCGGTGTGGTGAAGAAAACAGTTTAGGTATTAGAACCGAACGAGTTATGGTTCAGTTCAGGTGAAAAGAATTCACCATAATACTTCCAGCAGAGTAGAGAGTAGACCTACTCGAGTTCAACCTCAACCGATCTCATAATTCTACAAAACTGTCAAAGTTGAGGCTGAGGTTGGAAAGGCTAGCACTGCGTTTCCAGCTTTAGTCACAGAATTACGTCACAGGCTATCAGTTGCAAGATGTCAACATTTTAATGGAAATAATGTGTTTGAAGTATATATCGATTCAACGATATTTGTTGCCCATTTTAAGCTGTCTAGTGGTGTGATGTGGGAATAGTTGCGCGTTGTGACTTAATAGTAGAAGTTTGGGCTAGTATGTACAATTTGTGAATTTTGAAATAAAACATTTTTTTAAGGTGGTGCATTGAGTTCGAATACTGATGATTGATATTTTTAAACATCGATTTTTAGCCCATGTATCCCAAATTAATTATTTGTACAAGCATATTTCATACAGATTTCCAGTGCTAATTCGTGGCAGCTTTCACTTATCTGATTCTTGGGGTTACAAAAAATCTGATAGAAAAGTAAAATTTCAGGTCAAGTTAACGTTAGCCAATATGGGTGATATTCCAAGGATTGAGGCAATTTTGGCACCTTTGCGAGAAAGAGTATCTGAGCAGGGTGGGCTTATCAGAAAGTTGAAGGAAGAGGGCGCTCCTGAATTGGACATTAAAAGAGCCATTGTCGAGCTCAAATTACGGAAAAAAGTCTTAGAGGAAAAAGAGCTGGAAGTTACTCCTCAAGTATTTATATATTTTTTAATTATTTCAGTATTGATTTTACAATATTTTAAGGAGGCAACATTTGATAGAACTAAAATGGAAGATCTTCTCAAAAGGAGGTTTTTCTACGATCAAAGTTTTGCTATATATGGTGGGATTTCCGGTAAGTAAAACTGCAGGCAAAAACTGACTCTGCTAACGAATTAATTTAGGTCAGTATGACTTCGGACCGATGGGATGCGCACTGAAGTCTAACATTTTGAATTTGTGGAAAAAGTTTTTCGTGCTGGAAGAACAAATGTTGGAAGTAGACTGCTCGATTCTTACTCCGGAGCCTGTTCTTAAGTAAGCTTTTTTTTTACGTTTGTTCAAATATTGGGTTTCAGAAATCAAAATAAGTATTGATGGTACAACATATAAATATAAAATCTTTTTTGAAAAGGCCTTGTTAATGAATACTGGGAACATAAGAGTTTTTTAATTATATTCGCGTACTTGTAACTTGGTAGAAAACAAGAAGTGTGGAATAGCATTTGTGAATTGAGTATTCGTTTTATTTTTCATCTTGTTGCACATCTGAAAAAGTCTCAGGAGAACATTGAGGGCCTGTCCGGATCCAGGTCTTCGTCTTCGTCTTTTTATTACAGCTAGTGACGTAACATAGAGACAAGCTCTGTCCGAATCCCTGTCTATGCCACCGAGCTTTGCTAGTTTGTATAACAGTTTTGACATTTGCTTAGCTTGATCACCGAGTCAAGGTTCGAGTTGACTTATTTAAATAGACAACGTATTGTGAGGTTATGTTTGTTTGCTGTCTGTGGAATCAAGCTGAGCAAACGAATGAATTCGGACAGGTTAGCTTCGTCTTCGTCTAACTATTATAATAGCTGAGCTTGTTGTGTTCCGTCACTAGCTGTAATAACAAGACGAAGACTTGGATCCGGACAGGCCCTGAATAGTCAATTCATCTGCATTCGACATTTTGATTGCGTTCTAAAAACTTATAATGTCGATTTCGATGGGACTTTGGTGCAACATAAGCACAGTATATATCATACAGTAGCCCAGCTCTGTCAAAACTGTCAAGCAAGTAGGATTTATTTATTTATTTATTTAGCTTTGTTAGCTATTGATATGTACATAATTTACAATTCATGACTAAAATTTTTCTTTAACGTATTCTACAATTTCTCTCTTAAATAGCTTAATGCTTTCAATATTTCTGATACCTAACGGCAGCTCATTAAATTCTTTATACCCTTTGTATATAAGTGAATTTTGTGAATTAGCATTTCTAAAGCTTGGCAATCTGAACTGGTCAACATTTCTTAAAGCATATGGTTGACAATCACCTACATAACTTATATACCTACTCAAATATTCTGGAACAAGATTGTGTTTAATCTTAAATACAAAAATCAACATATTCATTTTTAGTCTCTGCTTAACACTTAGCCATCTTAATGCTTGCAACATAAGATTTGTACTCGTATATACATCACATTTTAGTTTACACCTCATTGCTTTGTTTTGTAGCCTTTGTAGTTCCTTCGTTTGCTCCTGGTTGCATAAGAACAAAACTGTAGCGCAGTATTCGAAGTGGGGTTTAATTATTATGTTATATATATTTATTGCGCACATAAGTGATAACCTCTGCCTGATTCTTCGCAGGAAACCTATTTTCTTTGCTATCTTTTTACATATGTACGAAACATGACCATCGAATTTCAGCTTATAGTCCATAATTACACCCAGATATTTTATTTGATACACTTGTTCTATGTTTGAGTTATCTGTTGTAAGATTTAGGTCATCTTCATTGTTTAAGCACATACATTTGGTCTTTGTCACGTTCAGTTTTAACTTATTTGCTTTAAGCCACACACTCACATTATCTAAATTTTCTTGCATTATTCGCTTCGCTTCTTCAAAATTATCTTCCGCTGTATACAATAAAGCATCATCAGCAAAAAGCGCCAACTTAACACGTTTTAAGACCTTTTGCATGTCGTTTATGTAGATAATAAAAAATAATGTTCCCAACACTGATCCCTGTGGAACACCAATGTCAATTCGGACTAATCGAGACTCCTGCCCGTTTACTTTGGTCCTCTGTCTCATATTCGTCAAATAGTCTTTAAACCAGTTGAGTTCAACATCTCTTACTCCATATTTCTCTAACTTCATAAGGAGAATGTCCCTGTCAATCGTTTCGAATGCTCTTTTTTAAGTCCAAAAAGACATATTACTTTCTTTCTGCTTGCCAACTGTTCTTTCCATAAGCTAATGACCATATTGATTGCTGACTCGCATGAATGGTTCCGACGGAAACCAGATTGGTTTTCCACTATTATTTTATTAGTTTCAAGATAAGCTTCCAACTGCTGATAAACAACTTTTTCCAATAATTTCTCCCCTAATAACATTGCATTAATCGGTCGAAAGTCCCCACATTTGTTTGAATTCTTAACATTTTCTATTAACAGACTCTTTCCACATATCAGGAAATTTTCCATATTGCAATGATTTATTTATGATGTTTAAAATTGGTCGACCTGTTTTTTTAGAGTGTCCATTATCATTCTTTTATTAATTAAGTTAATGTCCTTTTTATTATTAATTTTAATTAGAATATTTTCCAGCTCTGACAAAGTTAGCTCAACGAATTTAAAACTGGTGTGCACTTGTGTTATATGGTTCGAGTATTGCACACATGGTATTGCATCCTTAATATCTTCTACACTTTTTACAAAAAATTCGTTAAACATTTCCGCTACATTCCGATCACCTTCCACCAGTACATTATTAAAAAGTACACTATGTATTTCACTTTTCTTCTTATTTAATACCATAAATTTTAGCGTTTTCCACATTGATTTTTGATCACTACAACTACTTAGTTTATTTTGAATGTATAGATGTTTTTTGTACGTTCTAGCTTTCTTTTATATTCATTGCGCGTTTCGCGATAGTTATTCCAATCCGATTGTAGGCTCGTTGTTAGTGCTCGTTGTCTTTTTCTTATTTTTGTAATTCTTATCTTATCTAATTCTGATTTGAACCACTCATTTTCGAAATGTTTAATGCTTTTATATACACTAAAGTTATTAGCCACACGCATAATCTCATTTTGAAACATCACTGTCAATTCATCAATGCAATTACTAATATTATATCCGAAATTTGCTTCACTAATTTGATTAACGAAATCATCTTTACTATATTTTAGAATTTTTATCTTATTAATATAATTAGCTCTTTTTGGTACACTTATATCTCTCGAAATAGTAATGGTTTCATGGTCCGTAATATTTAGTTTATTATCTGTTTGAACTACGAATGTATCATTATTTGTTATCACTAAATCAATTAAAGTTTTCGAGCTCTGAGTTATTCTGGTGGGGCTTAAAACTAACTGCTTGAAGGAATTCATTATTAATGCGTTTTCAATGTCCTTTCTGTAATTATTATTTACATCTAACCAATTGATATTAAAATCAACAACAATTAAAGAATCTTTGGAATACTCACTTAAATTATTTATCCATTCATTGAAATTTTCACAAAAACGACGATTTTGTGCTCTGGGGGATTTATATAGTGCAAGTAAGAACATAGTAAACTTATTCAAAGTTAATTTTACAGTTAAACTCCAGAATTCGCCACTTATCGCTACTCTGTGTAAAACTTCATATTGCCAATTTTGTTTTATATATAATAAAACTCCACCGGTGTGCCTTGAATCACTATCGCATCTTATAGTGTAATAGCCGTCTTTTTCCACTTCATCATCTTCAATATTCTCTGTTAAATGAGTTTCCTATAATACGTCAAATTTGTGGATCATTATTGTTGTATCCAGCTCGATTACATTCATAAGTAACCCTTGAATGTTTAAGTACACACACTTTATTTTTCTTAATTGCTAATAAATGGTTTTATTTTTCTTCGCCCTAATTTGCTTATTATAAACTGGGCAAATTCTGTCACGACAATCATGGTTCACATCTAAACTTAATCCAAGATTTTTATTAGAACTAACGCAATTATTACACTTATCGGTTTTAACATTACATTGCCTTGCGTCATGATGCTCACCGCACTTTGCACATACAATATCCGTCTTACAATCTGCTGCGTTATGATTGTAACCCCAACATTTATAGCATCTTTTCACGTGAATATGCTCGAACACCGCACCTGTATCCCAACCTATATTTATTTTACCCACGCTTATTATTTGCCTATAGCTTTCCCTGTCCACTTCAATTACTGCTTTATAAATTTTTGGATTTTTGTACGATTTATAAAATTTCACACACTTGACGGATCCGTTAATTTTATTTTGATTTTTCAACGCTTGAGTCAGCTGCTCCGGTTCCCACTCTTCTTTTATACCATACACCAAGATATTTGGGTTCATCATTTTCGGTATCGATACTCGATATTTTTCTCCCATTTTAGCGGTCACAATGAGGCCGTTTAGACCGTGCCATTTAAGACTAGTTTTACTAAGTCGACTTACGTGGAACTAATATGAAGTGGTGTAAACATGCCGCACTACGAAAAACTAGTCCTACTTTAATCCAGTATTTGATGCGGTATTGACCTACAAAATTATATTAAACGTAGACATAAACCTCAGATAAGGAATTGTTTACAAACTTGAATGCGTTATATTCATTCTTAGGGCCGTATTCACCAAGCCATTTAATACAAATTTAATTTTAATTTAATTATTATTGAGGGACCGCAATTAAATTTTTGTAGCTATTCACCAACCTTAATAAAATAAATAATTTCGGACATTTCGGACTATCAGCTGCAAGATTTCCGAATTTGGCAAGTGACAGTTCTCGTGACAGTTCATGTAATTTAAATATTATTAAAAAAGGTTTTTAGTATTATTTAAATAAAGACGTTTTTATGTATTATTAAATATAATTTATAATATATGTACAATTCGTTTTAATTAAAAATAGCCAATATTAAGCAATTCACATATTAAAAATGATTTTAAAAAAAATTGCAATAACTGAATTACGGCCAGAAAAATCGGTCTGAGTATCCCTTATATTCATTTGAGGTTGCTGTAGGTTGTCAAATACAATTTTGATTGGTGGAATTTTCCTGTCTCTTAAGAGATTGTTTAAAACAGCTGTCGCAACAATTACTCTGTTGTGGGCGCTACTCGCATTTCTAAAAACGAAAAATCAAATCAAAGTCGAATCATATATGATTTCCACTGACACGTATATAAATGGACTCGTCATTGAACCAAAAATCCATAGCAGTGATTAAGATTAAATTAATTTGCATTTACTTTTTTTTAATGCACTTGAAACTAAAAACCGTGGTTCTATTAACTGAAATCGTAATATATCTACACAGTTAAATTCTTGCTTCTTCAAACTTTTAACAGCACTATTAAAAATATGACATTTGACTGCATGACACTTCAATCAGCTGACATCGAAATTAAATTTATTTAAGAGAGGGTAAGGCCTCACTTAAAATTAAATTAAAATTAAATTTTCATTAAATCGACTCGGTAAGTGTGGTTGGTGAATAGCTTTAATTGAAATTTTTTTAAATTTTGCTTGGTGAATACGGCCCTAAATGTCACGAATTTTGTTCCGAGATTCTTCATTTCCATAATTTATCGATACTGCACCGTTCTGTCTATTCGAGACACCGTTTACTTTAAGAGCCAGTAATGACGGGTTAACGTTTTCTCTTATCTCCTTCTGGGTTATTTCACTCGTTTGTGGCTTTTTTGGTTTGATTAATATTGGGGGTTCCTTTACAATGCTAGCATATGTCGGTTGATGACCTTTAGACGTTGTAGCATTGTTACTACCGATATTTATGGCTTTATCAGTACGTTTGCACATATTTTCAACCATTTCTGATTGTTTTTTTAAGCACTTCGAATTTTCACTAATAAAACTTTTAATCTCGCCAATGCTTTGATGAAATATTTTTATAAAATCGTTACAGCTTTCACACATATATATTATACACGGCTTTTCATTTATTAGTTGCACATCATACTCCGTTAAGCCACTGCATTGTAAGTGGTAAGAACCTCCGCACACTCCATTACAAAAAACTACTTTGTCTTTAGCGTTTCGAATTGTGCGTTCACATTTTTTGCAAATTGCATTCATTTTTTTTTCGAAGGGGACTTAAAATCCCTATTTCTGCCTATTACTCTATTACTATACTTTCTCTTTCAACAGTTTTAACTAACACAATAGTAAATTTCTAATGCAGAGGTTCCTATGCAAATCTAAAGTGGAAGAAACAAAACTGACAGCATGCACAAACTTGTGCTAGAGGAAGAGGGACAAAATGACATTCAAAACTATTTCTGCAAGAAAAAAAAAAGCTAAAAACAATTTCTTCCATTTCCCATGCCATTTGGCTTGGTAGAATTATCAAACTGTCACAAACATTATTACCTTAGATATATAGCAAATAGTAATTGTTGAATTGTGTATAATTCGTGTACATGAGCGTAAGTTGTCAAAGCTGCGTGCATGATTGTCAAATGTGCTTTTGTTTTGTGAGCAGATTTAGTAAATTTAAAATTCTTTTGTGAAATTTAACAAAAGTACGTAATCAATTCCTTTCAAAACTATTTATCTTTGAAGTTTATTTAGTGCAAAGTTTTATAGTACCACTAGTGCCTATTAAAATCTGTATATCAATTAGAAAAACAGAAATAAAGCGTTCGGTCAGTGCTTGCAAATATAAATTGGATTATAAACTAGGGAATCCTGTTTGAGGCAACTGCACTATCTAAATTATCTTTTTTGTTAATAGAAGCAGAGATTTATATAAATTAATTATGTGAATTGTTTCAAAATAAAGTAGAAAAAAAAACATATTTTACCGCAGATGCTCCGCTCGAAACCTTTGCTTCCTTTTTGCAAATTGACAAGTTGCTTAGAATAGGGATGGCATGTAAATACATGTAAAGATGGACTACCAACACTGTTTGCTATACATTCTAAGTTCTTACAGCCAGTTTGCCTGTTACACTGTCCATGGAACGAAAACCACTTTGCAATCAAACAGCTGTTTGGTAATGGAACAATACATTTGCAGACTGGTGCTGAGATGTGTACTTACATAAAACTAATACTTCTCCCAACCATTGTGTAACTAGCTACTGTTCGTTCATTTACATCTGTATCATACTTAATAGTTCCCTTTTATGGGAGAAATTTTGATTTTTTTTTTTGTAATTAAAATTCTAAAATTCACTTTTCAGTAGTTTGTTCTAAGCTGGGCTACTGTATAAATATACTGTGACATAAGTATTGCACCTTTTCCAGCAGTGCAACTCTGAAAATGTTCGATGGGATAATTTTTATAGCAGAAGTGCAACACAAGTTTTGCACTCACTTCTCCTACTTTGCGCCGGATATTTTCTCGGTGTTACAAATACATATTGAGGTCGAATTGTCATCTGCTCTGTCAAAGTGTACTGTCGCGATTATTTGTGAAATTTTGGAGTTAAATGAATTAAACATTTTTATTTGGGTAATTGGCTCTAAGCTAAGAAAAAATTTGTTTCTATATATCAATAAACAACATTTATTACGTTTGACAGTTCCGTGTATATAATACGTGTGTCAACAAATACAAGGAATATGACAGAAATATGTTCGATGGTCTTCAGTTCTCCCAGTTCTCCGCTGCCAGAAAAAGTGCAAAACTGAAATGGTCCCATCGAAATCGACATAAGACAGAAGTGAGAACTGAGGGTGCAGGTGCACTACCTATTGTCAAGCCGAAGAGTGTGAAAGTGAGTAAATCAATGCGCGAAATAAGGACGTAGTACGAAGGGCAGAAAAAAATTGGATTAGATTTAATTAGAATAAAATGAATTAGATTAGGTTAGATTAGAATAGAATAGAATAGAATAGAATATAATATAATGAACTAAAATAGAAGAGCATAGGTTACCGGAGGGCAAGACCAGGGTGACCAGTTAAGACTTCCAATTGAGTAGCATTCAAAAAATCTAGAAGGCGCGATCTAAATGCCATCAAAGTAGGCGAGGAGTGAGCGCAATTCAATAAGTTCCAAATGGGAATAACACGAACAAAGAAGGAATTTTTCAGGACGTTGGATGAATGACGCGGGATAATTAAATTAAATGGGAAAGGAGGGGACCTAACAAACTCCAACCTGGAAAACAAATATTGCTTGAATGAGAGATCGAATTAGTTTGAACAAAAATATGAGGTTACGGAGTATAAGGTACCTGTCAAAAGTAGTATTAAGAAAGTCCACCGTGTACCCGCGCAAATCATGCACCCGCCGTGGAAGATCGTACACATACCTGTTAATTGAATTACAGGACGTGCGTAGTCCCAATATTTCCTGCGGAAGTTCCAATTTTATAGGATTTCATAATCTGAAGAGCTTTTTAGTACATTAAAACTGTCTAGGATTGATTGTTTTCACAGAATCCGTAAAAATCCCAAATTTTTATATGGCAAACCTACGAAGGAGTATCCGATTTGTTCCAATTTTCGAACTAAGTTTTTTTTTTTTTAAAAAGACCTTGTAAAAAAAAATTTTTTAGTTCGAAAATGGAGCAAATCTGGTAACACCTTCGACGCGTTGCCTGTCAGGCATTATCCAAATACATATCTAGTAAAAAAACGAAAGTTTTTTATGGCAATGCTACGAAGGAGTTACCCGATTTGTCCCATTTTCGAACTTAAGTTTACGTTTTTTTTTTAAAAAAGCACGTGCAAAATTTTTGCACTTTGATCTAGGGTATAAAAATCATATGGTATCATATCTTGTATCCATAGTCGAATAGAACATTTTTTTTCGGAGCTCCTTTGTTTAATGTAACTCCGATTGTAACAAATAGGATTGGCTCGAAAGCGCCAGAGGTATATAGAACAAAATAAAATTCTAAATGGACTTTTAATATTACAACCATTATTCAAACAGCATTGGGCGTCAGATCCCATGGGCAACCAGTCGCTCAGCTATTAAGTACAGTGCTCACATTGAATAATCGCCGGCTGAGGCATATCGGCGTCACGATGATGTTCGCTAACACTGGGCCCACAGTCTTACATGAGCACGGCGTGGGAAAGGTATCTTGGTCAACCTGAACCTTCTTAGATAGTTTCAGCTGAGCTCGTCGGGTGAGCGTGGGAGGAAGACCAAGTTACCTTAACCAAGCTAAACCATACTCAAGGGATTAACGAAGAAGAATGATACGTACTCAGTAGTATTACACCGCACAGCACACTTAATTCGCCGTCCTACATAGTCTAGGTGCTCCCTAATTGAGAACGGACTAGTGATGGGCGATGTTTTAAATTAATCGATTAGTATAGATAGGGCCACTCGATTACCCCGATTAATAGATCAAAACTAATCGAATACTAGATTAATCGCTGCATGCAAAATATCTTACTAAGTCGAAATAATGGGAAACTTTTGTGCGTATTTACCGTCGCCCTTAGTCCAATCGACATATGGTGAAAGTAATATATCGTGAGCTGACAGCAGTACCCACGTGTTATTTATAAATAATTGCATACGAACAGTTTTAGTTTCCTAACAAACAAACTCTTTAGATTTTGTTTTTAACATAATACCAATTCTCAAAATCTCCTAAGGGCCATAATAATACTATGTTTTATTTCGAAGGCATGTGAATCTCTTTAGCTGAAAAACTTTTAGAATAATGCACATAAATTCAATTTTAAATTTCAATCAGGCTTCAGGCAGAATAACTCCACCTGCACTACTTTTGCCTCAGTAGTTGCCGACATTTGTTCTTGTACGACTATGGCAATAGTGGAATTTATTTTCTCTAAATCTTTAGAAAAGTCGTTGATTCAGTTCCGCATGAAACACTCGTCCATAGCTTCACAATCAGTTTGGCTAATCGGCATGTTTCACTTCCTCTTCATCAACAGTACTTCCAAATAAATATATCCAATTGATATGCCAACAGGCTGGTGTAATAGCATCAACTTGGAACTCAATACTATAGACAAATGTGAGGTTTTGATTTTCCACATGAAGCAGAACCCTATCATTTATGAATATGAAATTCCACAATTTGTAGTGTGAATTTTGTCTACGACTTGAGTGTAAAATACGGCCATAAATTTAACTTTAACCCTACGATTATACAAAAGTAGTTCTATGCAACAACATTCGTTCATGAGTTAAACTGGAATGTTTATTACTCATTGCTACTTAACAACATCTCTTGTTGTGGTAATAGTCAGAGTTTGAGAAAACTGGCGCTGTTGTGTCTAAAGTCGCAAGGTTTAATTGTTACATGTATGAATTTGTTGACCACATGTGCATTGATGTTTGTTGAAATTTTTGAAGAAAATAACATATCAAATTTGTCCTGTGAGAGTAGCAAATCGAATTCGAAGATGGTTAATTACGAACTAATTTTTCATCATAACTCTAGTAATTTCCAATGGATTTTCATGAAATTTTGTATGTATGCTAGATTTTTGAAAATACAATTTTTTGCATCTGTCGAGCTTCGAATTTCGAAATTGTCATTAAGTAAATATTCGAAATTTGAACATATTCATGGATTTTTTTTTTCAATTTTTCATCAGCGATTGTTTCACTGAAAAAAGTTACAAACGGTTAGTTCAAAATTTCAAAATAACATTTCTACATAACTCTTAAAATTCTCTGCTGACAGACGTGTGTGTGGTTTAGCATAAATATGTAAATTTATAATGCGCACGTTTTTACATTAAAAATTTCTAGACCAAAATCTACGTATTTCGAAATAATTTCGCTTTTTTTTTTCAAACGCTTATAGTGGGAAACTCTACTATACAATCAGGATATGTGGGTACTTTATGAAAACCCCAAACCTTCATCTGCAAATTTTGTGTTTTTCAACTTAAAAGGGGAAAAGAGAGAGACAAATGAAACTCCGCAAAATCGGGGTTTCAATTTTTCGCTTAGTTTTCACACTACTGGACAAGTTTTTTTCAAATCTAAATGTGTCTAGAATCTTCCACCAATTATCATAAAAGTCAGTTGGTAAATCCAAGGTCAAAATGTCATCCTTGACCTATTCTCAAAAATATTCTCAAACCTATTTTCAAAGATAATTTGTTCCCTCAGTAACTGAGAATAGTAATTAAAAATAAAAATCGTCTAATTTCGGTATGACCTGAATAGGTTATGAGCTAATAACTGTTTAACGGCTACAGTTGAGACATAGGGTGCATAGGTCAAATTAAAAAGGAGACTTCACAGTTTACAGCTTTTATAAAATAAGTTATGTTAACGACCGTTTTGCAAAAAAAAAAAAAATTAGAGGTTAAAGTAAAAAAATGGTAAGAAAATCTGAAATTTTTATCACCATAACTCCAATGAGGAAGGGAGTACGGGGCTGACTGAGCAGTCGTTTGAAAGGCCATAAGTTCTACATACACCGACAGTACACCCTGTACTGTTTCAGATACAGGATGTTTTGTGAAAAACTGGCATAATTTCTTACTATCTCCCAAACTTGTTCACGAGCGCGACATAGCTCTGATTGGCTGCAGCAATATGATCGTTCCTAAACATGTTTATTCTTTCTACGTTTCGTGCGCTAAAAAAATTTATCGTACAGATGGTCTTAGGCCTGTCGGCCAGCATGAGCTGGCCGCTTATTCCGTGACAGTTTACTCAGACTGCACGCTAGTACTTCGGGCTAAATGCGGAGAGTGCGAATTGGGTTCACCAGCAAAAAAACCGGCCTGTCACGTCCCCATAAGCAAAGAAGGTATCGTGCCTATACATAAAGCTAAGATCAACTACTCAGACCGACGATAAGCGCATCACACTCTAGTCCTGAAGGGACTACGTACATAACTCCCAGCGATTTTATGTTCTTATCCCTAGGCTGTCCCCGGCCGCCCACGACACTGCTGGCATTTAGTTTGCGATGCCCCTTTTGAAGCGCTAAAACGAAAGCAAATAGAGTAGAAACTCCGATGGAGGAGAGGGATCAATTTACGAACCCAATTTGATACCACGTATTTTTATTAATTGAGCCTTTTTCTTTGAAAGTGGTGTCAGTGTATTTTATTTTATATGGAGATATTTAAGGTTTTGCATTTGAATAATTTGAAAAATATGGATATATGTTATTACACTAGTTTTGTATTTTTTAAATATTAAATTGATTTAAATTTATAATGTAATCATTTTTTTAAATTGTGATTAACAAAAATTTATACTTTTAATGACTTCAAAAGGACTTACATCACTTTCAAGTCAGCAAAAATCTTACATTTACAAAATATTAACTACGAGATCTCAATTGAAACATACCAATTTCTTCTTTTTTTTTTATTAAATACCTACTTCAACAAAAAAATAAAAAGGCTTTATTTCAACATTTACCATTCAACCAAAATTATTTATACTCTTACTCAGAGCTGGAGAGAGTACCAAGAAAAAGTACTTAAGTACAAGTAACGAAGGCCTGAGTACTTCAGCGTAAGTTAAGTACCGCATATATGAAAAGTACTTGTAACTAAGTACTAAGTCTATAAAAAGTACTGAGTACTTTTTGAAGTACTTTTAAAGTACTTTTTTTTAGAATATTTGTACGTTGGCAGTAATATAATGAAGTTTATCGAGTTCAGTTAATAGATATTAAGAAGTCAATACCTTTTGAAAACTATGGTATGTATACCAGTGGCTATTATTTATAGTTTTTCATAGTTTTCGGTGCTCCTTGCTACACTCACAAAAACTATTAGAGGTCCACCTAAGCACCCATTATCGCCTCCAATAGTGCATAACAATTCTAAGGAAAAAATTTCCAGTAAATTTCTAAGAAAAAATTGGGGCCTTCCCTACATCAGGTCGAGGCATCGTTGATTTTATATTGGAGCGAGGCATTGCTTGCTTACCCTTGGTTATGTCCACTGACGTATATAATATGGACACAATTGCTTGTGTCAAAAAGAGTTCTTACTTTGGTGCCAACATTGAAAAAATCATTAGTGGGAAGTTGAAAAGTGAGCACGCAGCTCGGGAAATGATTTTAATAAAACATTTAGAAGTTCTTCTTCGTATCTATTGAATACATTGTCTTTGATAAAAAGTTTTTGTCAGTAATAACCCTAAATGATTATAAAAACATTTATTTCGACGAATCCACTAATTTATTTGTTGTTTTCAGTTCTCTCTCAGTTGGTACTTGGTGCTTAGGCCGAATGAGTCAGCAATATAGAAGTAAGCCCACTTTTTGCAATCCATATTATACATGTCAGTGATTAAGTCATCAAGTCGAGGCATCGTCGATTTTATATTCGAGCAAGACGTTACTGGTTTTTGTTCTACTTGCCCAGTCTTGTGTATGTTATTAGTTTGTCTAAGGTTCTGGCTTGACGGGTGAGTGCGGCACATTCTTTGACAGTTCTTTGCGTGCTTTAAAACTCAACAAAAAAGGAGTTGAACTAGAGTTTGTGTTTGCTTTTCTGCGAAGAGTTAGATATTTGTAGGCACTTAATAGACTCAGAAATACCTAAGTAAAAATCTTGGTACTTAAGTACAAAACTAAGTCTTAAGTACAAGTAAATAGAAGCAAGTACTTATGTTCAAGTACTAAGTAGGGGAATTTCAAAAGTATTGAGTAATAAGTCTTAAGTAACGAAAATGTATTTAAGTATTACTTAAGTCTTCTTTTACTTAAGTATTGCCCAGGTCTGCTCTTACTATTAATATATTTTAACTTTTTTCGTTATGATCAAGTTTTTGAAAATAGTCATGATGCATTGGAGGGATATAAGGTAATAAATCAATCATCTTTAAATTTTCCGAATGTGATGGGTCTGGAATGATGATATAAACCTGTCAATACTATATTTCCAAAGTTTTGTTGTCTTCCCCATGAGGGCAAAAATTTAGTAATTTAAAATCCTCATTCTCACTACATTAAGTTTTATAGAACATTGTGTTTCGAAGAGAAATAAAATTTTTGTTTGATTAACTGGGTTGCTTTATTAAAACTGAAACTAGTTTAACAAAATTACTTGACAAGTAATATCATTGGATTAAAAAAAAAAGTACAAATGTATACAAGTAATGAAACTAATTAAAATACAAAGGCGACTATATATGTAGGTAATTATACTTGCCACCTGGCCAAGCGATTCATACTGATGCCTTGTGTACTCTGTTCGGGAAGTGTTAACGGTGATGATCCCATCAAAAAATGTCCAGGCGTTAATGCTTCTTCATCTTTAGGGTCTGAGCTGATTGGACAGAGTGGCCGGGAATTAAGGCAGGCTTCTATTTGGGTGAGAAGAGTGTACATTTCCTCAAAAGTAAGCGTAGCACTGCCAATCACTCTTTTGAGATGATGTTTTGCCGCCTTGACACCTGCTTCCCAGAGTCCACCGAAATTTATTGCATTAGGCGGAATGAAAATCCAGGTTGTCCTTTGAAAGGCTAGGAGTGACAGGAGTTCCTCTGGCAGCTGAACTTTTAGAAGAAATAAAGATTTTTGCAGCTCTCGATCGGCGCCGACAAAGTTTTTTGCATTGTCACTATAAACCTTATTGCAAAATCCTCTTCTAGCTGTAAAGCGTTTATAGGCTGATAGAAATGCTGGTGTAGTTTGGTCCGACACTAATTGTATCGCTTTGTCGCCAGGCAAACAAAAATTGCTATATAAGCTTTGTGCGCGGTTCTGCCTCTTCCAGGTCCGTAACGAATGAGGATAGGACCAGCGTAGTCAATTCCAGTGTTCAAGAAAGGCCTTGTTGCTGTAACGCGATCACTTGGAAGGATACCCATTAGTTGTGTACGTGCCGACACTCTCTGTCGGAAACAAATAAGGCATCGCTGAATATATCGGCGTACTTTATCCCTACACGACAGAATCCAAAATCGTTGACGAATTGTGTTCAAGGTAAGTCCAATTCCTCCATGCAAAGTATTCTTGTGAGTCTCGCTTATGATTAAGTCACTAAGCCGGCAATTTTTTGAGAGAATAAATGGATGCTTAGCATCTGCGGTCAAATTAGAATTTTGTAGTCGTCCTCCTACCCTTATTGTCTTGGTGGAGTGATCGAAAAAGGGTGACAGTCTTATGAGTCGACTTGTAGATTTAACGGAGTTTCCAATTGATAGTCGGCGGTATTCTGATGGGTAGCTCGCTTGTTGAGTGTCTCGAATACAAAATATAGGTGCGTCCTCTAGCTCAGAAGCAGTTAGAGATCCCAAATTCCGGTCTGATGACTTTTTTCTCGTATTGCATATGAAGCGATTAAAGTATGCTGTAATTCGCATCAGACGACGAAGACATGAAACTCTATTGATCGATTCCCATGATATTGGTACTTCAACTGCTGCACTAACAGAAACATTCGATGACCTTTCTTCTAAGTCAGTTTTCTCAATTGAACATAAAGGCTTTGAGTCTGGCCAATATATCGAAGGAAGTTTAAAAAAGCCTGGACCTTGCCACCAAAGGTCGTGCTTGATTAAATCCGATGGTGATAAGCCCCGAGAGGCACAGTCTGCAGGGTTGCATTAACCTGGAATATGACGCCAATGCGCTGAAGGAAGAAGTTCTTGTATTTGACTGCACCTGTTTGCAATAAATGTTTTCCATTTCGAAGGGTGAGATTTTAACCAAGTAATGACGATTTGAGCATCGCTCCAGCAATGTACTGGTATATCGGAAAATTTTAATGACGTCTGCAGATTCTTGACTAATCGAGCCATCAGGTGTGCTCCACATAGTTCTAGGCGTGGAATGGATAATTGTTTGATTGGTGCCAGTTTAGTTTTCGAGCACAGAAAGAACATTTGAATATTTTCATAGTCATGACAGACTCGTAGATATGCAACTGCGGCATAGGCCTTTTCAGATGCATCGGAAAAGGCATGAATCTCGTAGCTGAGGTTATTTGAATTGCAGCCAATCCATCTCGGAACCGTGATGTTTTCAAGACGAGGCAGCTCCTCACGAAGTAGAAGCCAATCCCTTGCTATCTGATCGGGAACCGGTGTATCCCACTCTAGACTTTTTTCGAACCAGAGTTCTTGGAACTTACACTTTGCTTGCAAAATAGATGGTGATAAGAATCCGAGTGGATCATATAGTTTTGCTACGTCCGATAAAATGTTTCTCTTGGTTACGGTAGTGGGTGGATCCTGTAGACACACTTGAAACTTAAAACAATCTTCAGTATGATCCCATAGCATTCCAAGAGTTTTGATTGTAGTGTCATTTGATAAATCCACCGACGAGCATGATTGAAAGTTAACCGCTTGTAGGAGTGAGGAACAATTCGATGACCACTCGTGGAGTTCAAATCCTCCAAATTTGAGGATATTGATGATTTGGTTTTGTAACTGAAGCGCTGATGTAACATTTTCAGCTCCAGAAAGGACGTCATCCACATAGAAATCAGAGCGAAGAACTTCAGATCCTAATGGAAATCGCTGTTTCTCGTCTTCTGACAGTTGTAGCAGTGTACGTATGGCAAGATACGGTGCTGATGATGTGCCGTACGTAACAGTACATAGCCGAAAATCTTGAAGAGGATCCACACTGGATTTGCGCCACACAATGCACTGAAGATTTGTATCTTGATCATGGACTCGGATTTGTCGATACATCATTTTGATTTCTGCTGAAAATACTATCGGATGTTTTCTCCAGCGAAGAATCACTGATCGGAGGTTGTTTTGAAGTGTTGGTCCGACAGCTAGGTATTCATTCAGGCAAGGACCCCCTCTAGGTTTCCGAGACCCATTAAAAACAACTCTCAGTTTTGTGCTTACATAATTTTCACGCAAAACTCCATGATGTGGAAAGTAAAATAGCAACTTGTGGTCATCATTACGACTGGTAGCGCGAGCAAGTTCCATGTGGTTCAGTGTATGATACTCTTCCATGAATTCCACATATCTAGATTGTAGTACAGGATCTAGAAGAAAACGTTTTTCTATTGACATGAGGCAATTTACAGCGTTGGATCTCGAGTCACCAAAAGTTAGCGGTCGTCTGAATTGTGATTTGATGGGAAGGCATACAATATAACGCCCGTTGCTATCTCGCTTTGTTGTTTCTTGATAAAACTGTTCACAATGCTGATCTTCCTCGAAAAGTGGCATTGGAGAGGCTGCTATTTCTTCAATCTCCCAAAATTTCCGTATCAGATGATCTAGCTCTAATAGATCTGGCAAAGTAGTAGAAGTGTGAACGTTGATATGGGATGAAGTATTTGATACCTTGGCACCAGCAGGTCCTGACAGTAGGTAAGCCATGACGAAGACCATCTCTAAGTAGAGCATAGTAAATGTCTGCACTGATGATTAATTCGATACTGGAAGGTTTTGCAAAATCGGGGTCTGCAAGTGCTAATCCTTTAAGATATGGAAAACTGGAAATATGGAGCTTGTGAGGTGTCGCAAATCGAGTTAGTTTTGGTAAAACTAAAGCGTTGCTGTCCAAATGAAAGTCTTGATCAATTTGAGATTGAATCCGGACTGTTACCATGGATTCCACGAGTGCAGCGTCACATCCACCAATTCCAGAGATAGAAATATTAACTTTCGTTCTCTTTAGTCGAAGACAGTTTGCGACAGATGCTGCGATAAAAGTTCGTTGAGCACCTTGATCAAGTAAAGCTGTTACATGAAGATTCCTTCCTTCTGGGGATTTCAAAATAATCTTTGCTGTAGCCAGTAAGATAGTATTGCTCATATTCACACTTAAGGCTGCCGCTGATAAGGACTTCACAGCGACGTTAGTAGAAATGGGAGTTATAGCTGAAGAGTAAGCTTTTGTTTCAGGAGATGTGTCCTGAAATAAGTGAAGCATCGAGTGATGCGATTGCTGACAAAGTTTGCAGCGATTGGTTGAAGGACAGTTAGCTGCTATGTGTTCCGTCCAGAGACAGTTAAAGCAAAGATGTTCTTTAGACACGAAGTTTCTTCTTTCGATAGTAGTTTTCTGTTTAAAGGATGGACAGAATAAAAGAATTTGCTTTCCGTTGCAATTTGGACATTTTGAGGGCCATGAAGTTACATATGCTCGAACAACAGGAACTTTCGATTAAATATTGGAGGCAGAAGAGCTTCTATGATCCTCCTTTCGCTTCATATTCGGTAGTCCGACAGCTTCCAAAGTGTGGATTCGGTTTTGAAGAAAGCGACTAAATATTTCAAAAGTAGACGGCTCTGTGCTTGAACTAATTGAACTTTCCCAGTCTTTTCGCGTGATGGAATCGAGTTTTTGTGCTGTGATAAAGATTAGCCAGTCGTCCCAGCTGTTGACAGGCCGATTGAAGCACTCTAAAGCTTTGACTGCTTCAGTAGTTCCATCATATAATCTTTTGAGTTCATCTGCTGATTCTGTCTTCATGGCGGCTAACGACGAAAGCCTTTTAAGATACGAGGAAACAAGAATGCGCGTATTTTGATAACGGTCGCAAAGGATTTTCCACGCAGAAGAATAGTTTGCATCCGTAATTGTTGTATTGCGTAGCAGTCGTTCCGCTTGACCATGAAGACTGGTCTTTAATTAGTACAGCTTTTGTGACCCTGTTAGATCACCTCGGCAATCAATAAGGCTTTTAAAGAGGTCATGAAATGCAGACCATTCACGAAAATCTCCACCAAAACGCGTTAAATTAATTTTTGGTAGAGAATTAGCTATAGACGGGACCGAAGGAATATTTGCTTGAGCTGAACTTGAGAATGCCGTGTTATATGAAGATATACATAGGTTGAAGGTCACGTAAGGTTCTTTCAGCAATCCAAGGTTTTCACAATAAAGTAACTCAACCAGGTCAAAAATTTCATTACGGAAATAATCCTCTTCAAGATCCTTAGACGTTGCTACGTCCACCATTCTGTCCCAATACTCCTTTAATAGCTCAATCCGAGTTTGAATATAGCTTTCTGTTAGTTTGCCTTACCAGCTTTTTGTGTGTTAATCACAAAATTACCGATGTGCTTTTTTAAAGTTAACTGTGCTGTAATTTGCTTCAATTCCATGTTGAACACGAGATTCAAGTCTTGTCCCGGGTTTCGGCACCAAAATGTTTCGAAGAGAAATAAAACTTTTGTTTGATTAACTGGGTTGCTTTATTTAAACTGAAACTAGTTTAACAAAATTACTTGACAAGTAATATCCTTGGATTGCTTGGATTAAAAAAAAAAGTACAAATGTATACAAGTAATGAAACTAATTAAAATACAAAGGCGACTATATATGTAGGTAATTATACTGACGTCACTTTGGTACACATTGTATATGGTGTAAAGCCATGACCACGGTCAAGAAATGTAAACAACAATCGAAACGAAAAAGCATAATTCTTGATTGATAAAATATTCATACCTGAGGTCATTGCTTTACAATATCAATACATTGATACTCATTCAGAAATTGTGTGATCAGAAATGCTGACACAAGAGTTTCTGATTTTTAATATTAAGTATTGCAATTCTTCAATAATCCCCCCTTCAGAATTATAAAGAAATACTCATTAATTTGTAATCATTTTATATAAATAAGCAGCTATTGTCCAATAAAAATTAGAATTAATCTGACTATCTAAAGGTGTCTTTTTATTTCTCAAAGTTAAACATCGGCATACTCTGCCATCATACTATTACAGCGGCATACTCTACCTTAGTATAAATCAACATCGGCATACTCTGCCATCCCTCTATAATAGCGGCATACTCTACCTTAGTACGGATATAATAGCGGCATACTCTTCCATAGCATCAGCAAATTGGCACACCCAGCCATAAAGGTGACCAGAATACACAGAGAAATAAAATAAACTACAGCGGCTCTTTAGCCATACAAAACCGTAAGTTTGGTAGCTCTTTGGCGGTATAATATAAATCTGATACATAAACTCAAAAAATTAAATTCATCATGAATACCACTCAGGAGCACCGCAAACCAAACATACTATTATTACAATGGTTTGCTTTTTAAAACCCTTATCCAACGTATCTTCAACCAATTTACTTTTTCACCATTGATATTTTTTCGCCTTCTTAGAATTTCATCTTCTAAAGGTTTCGTAGAAACAAAATCAGCTTATTTCATTTAATGCAACATAAACTTTTTATATTTTCGTCATTGTTTTGTGATAGTATAATAGTCTTTAGGGACATACAATAAATCTTTTTTTCTTATAGTACCCACATAGTTCTAAAATCGGCAGAATATGAAAATTTAAGGTCGATAATTTCTACGGCGCTCTTGGGGGACTGAACAACTTTAAGCCACATTAAAGCCAATTTCAAATTTCTATTTTGTCCAGTGCACATATCACTGTAGGCTATTACATGGTGTTCCGTGGTTACATTTTCTAAATACTTCAAGCAACAAGAAGCAATTTCTTGGGCACCCCTGGATGTAATAGTTTCGTCCCATGCGTACATATTAACCTCATTATCATGAAAATTATGGAATCCTGCATTTAAAACATATATATTACGTTTATAATATGCAATGGGCACCGACAATTTTGGGTCAGGTAATGCCTTCTGCAAGTCAAAATAAAGCGAAATATCTATCTGGATTTTGTTATCTTCTTGCATACTTTTTCTTGCTAATTCAGCGTTCTTTAAGTGTACATCATGTTTCTCTGTGAGGCCTGTGATGTCAACATTGTTACATGATGTTTTATTTTCAAATTTAGAAAATCACATATTTGACATGTGTCTTTTCGCGGTTGTTGAAAATGTAAATTGTTTTTTAAAAACTCCTATATGTAATTTCTTTTAAATGATAAAAATTACTTTCGTCACACTTTTCTAAATATAAATTGTTCATTTGCTTGACGTTTAACTCAGGGTGTAAATATCTTCGTTTAGGATTATGAGATCGCGTATAGTGGCTTTCATACTGCGGAAAGTTTTGGATATGCTCCTTTATATGGGTTAGGTGGGCATCTGAAAACTTTCTAGACGATCCTGGCATCCGGCCACGCTTATCCATTCCATTCTTTAGATTTTAAAACACGATCTAATCGTCCTATTGATATTTTAAAAGTATGTATTTACAAAAAAGTTTTTGCAAACCCAAATTTTTCCAGCCGGAACAGATATATTATATTTAATATACACATTTTCTTTGTGCTCCTTTATTATTTCTTTGGCGTCTTCTTTTTAATTACACCATTGAACAGCTTTTAAAAGAAATACATTTTGCTTGTTAAAATTTGCCAGGTTCCAAAAAATGTCGAAACAACAACAAGAGTTTTACAATTCTTTGAACCACACTCTATATTTTCAAATTTTTTGGCTGGAACTATTTTACCTGTATTTGTGTAATATTTTTGTCCACTGTTCCGCTTCATTTTTCTGTTCTTTTGCGTATTTATATTATTGTTTTCTTTCGTAGAATCTGACTCGTGGGTATCTGAACAAGCATTGTCATCTGAACTCAACGTGGGTTGTACGATTCTCTTTCTTTTAAATGATTTATTTAAATAATAATTATTTTCATCAGAATTGCTTTCAGTATCTGATTTTAGTATTCTTTTTTGATATTCATTGGGATGATAGAAATCGTCAGAATAATACGCTATTAAAATTAATTAAAATGTAGAATGACATAAATCAATATAATATTTTTTTCTGTAAATACTCATCTGAATCACTGTCCGATTCTAAATTGCAATTTTCCATTTTAATAATTATATAATATGAAATGCGCACTTATTACCAACTTAACACTTAATAGTTTTAAACATAATAATACGTCTCACCTCCTTCAAAATAAGTGAGCAAATACGACACATTACTATATTTCATACAGTGACCTTATATTCTATTATAAACGGGGAAAAACCGGAATTATGGGAAACTATAAAAATGTTTATGTCATTTACTAAAGAAATTATGTAGTACTTACAACTTTGAACCAAATAGTAGTATGAGGAAAGTGGACATACACCATTTTCAAAGTAATTGTATTTGTAACTTCTTTAACTACGAAAATTTGTAATGAAAATTCCAACAGATTGGCAAAATTTTATAAATAATAAGTTCATAGTAAATTGTATTCAGTTCTTATCATTAACTAATTTTTTGTCAAAATGGACTAACACCATTTTCAAAGATAAGATAACGGCTCAATTGTTAGGTGTTGTTAATCTTAAATTCAACCCCGTAGCACTTGTATTTAATTGCTGTCAACTTTTTTTTTTTTTTTTTTTTTTTTTTATAATTATTTATTATATATAATTTATATTATTTATTATGTTATTTTGGGTGTATTTTTATCAAACATATTGTGCCTGACAATTTTTTTGAGATATTTAGATAGCCCTATGCTACTTTTTTCTCAACTATTTACTATTTTAACCATGCGATAAGGGACCCTAAGTCTCCACCACTTCGTTCGGAAAGGCCCTTCGGAGCGTTGCAGGTGGTCATCAAAAATATTATATTTTCATCAACTTCCTTGAGGGAAACTTTACCCCGAGCTAAGCTTTCTTAAATAGATACAAATGGGTTTCCTTGCATTTAATGTAATTTCACTGACTTAAAAAAATTTAATTTCATCTGCACGGTTCGCTCCGTTACAGCAAGACTTGAACAATATGTGAATAAACTTTCTTGCATTCTAACACAACTTTCAATTTAGTGGCACCGTTAGCTTGACAAAAGTTAAATAAATAAATAATAGATTGTTTTGCAGTTATTTCTAGTTTCCTCGGTACATATGGGAAATTGCCGCTAGGGTACAGTGCCACCCACACAAAGCTGCGTGCGGCCTCGTGTGGGCCTGCGACCATAACAGGGCAGGGAGTCACCACACCCAGATTGAGTCTTCGGAATCTAAGCAAAAAATCGAGGGTGCTAGAGCTGCTGAGATTAAAATTCTCGGAGACGGTTTGCAATTTACGGCGGTGCAGCCTCCGTAGGGTTCCATGTGGGAGGGGTTTTGACGGATTGTCCAGCGAGAGAGTGTGAAAAAGTGGACTTATTAACAAGAGGTATACCGACCGCTAGGCAGGATAAATCGTAAGCATTGGTATCCTGTAGCTACCAGTTAAGCTGACCGGATGCCTTCTTGGGGCTACCGGGGTTGAAGGATATACGTTTAAGTGAACCACCCTTTAGTTTACTCAACCAGCCATCAGGGCCGAATGTCTTTCGCGTGATAGATACCTATTGACTTTCCTTGCAGATCCTCTTGCCCGTATTGTTATGGAACTATGCGGAGTGATTCACTTGGACGTGAAGTCCAGACTGCCAGCATGAGCTAATAGATCACTGAACTTCACGTCCAAGGTAATCACCCAGCATAGTTCCATAACAAATTTGCACTTCGGTGTCTAAATGTGACTGATGCTGGGGACTGCAATTGCTTGAAGATATGGACATTTGGCTGTTAGCTAATTGTCTGACTCGGTAGTCTCATATATAGTAGAAGTTACAGGCGGACCTAAGTCTAACTGTTGTTGTTGTCTAAAGAAATTTTTTGTAAAGTAAAGTATATGCAAGTTTTGAGTAAAGTAATGTTTTTGGAAGTTTAAAGCTTTTGAAAATTTGTTCTGATTAAAGTAAAGTTTGTGAGATTTTTTTGGTAAAGTTTGATAGAGTATTTTATCTGAAGTTCGACTTTAGGTTTGACTTGGGTAAAGTTGGTAAAGTCTTGAAAGTTTGTAATGTTTTTGAATTTTTTGTTGAGATCTTTCCCGCTGGCCTTCTGCTATGGAAATGGTATATTTACTTATTTTTACTTATTTTTTATTTTATATTTACTTACCTTGAATGAAGATTCAGTAGACCAGCTCATTCAAAGGGCGCTAGACATGGAAAGACTACAACAAGGTATCTTTTTCGTAGCGCCACCCACAAACTACAATCACCCCCCCACAAACTATTTTCAAATGGACCACTGTTTAAGATCCAATCCCTCACACTTCTCCAACACTTATGGTTATCCTACACCTGAGAGTGTAAATTTGTCTTCCTACCCGTACACAAATGAGATAAATAGACCCAACATAAAAACGGAGTTCAATATACCTCCCATACCGGAGCCTCCAAAGGTGCCATCAGTGTCTTTTAATACGTATGAAAACCCAACAAATTGGCATTCCAATCGAACTAGTTTCACCCGAAAACACTAAGGAAGTCCACCTCCATACCAGAACTCCTCTTATCAGCGGGAGGAAAGAAAGTACGACAAGCAAAAAGTACTGTTGAATAAAATCACCTGCAGCTACTGCAACTACAAGGGACACACGTATGAAGAATGTTTAAAAAGGAAAAACACTCCTGTCTGTGTAAACTGCAGAATAAAGGGCCATGATGCCCAACATTGCAAGCAAAATGCTAAGGCACCACCCGAACATGCAAACAGTAACCATGCTCGGTGGGGCTCTGCAAATCAGGCACAAAGAATAAATCATATACAGAATATGTGTGATTTTTGTGGCCGAAGAAGCCATACGGTGTCCACTTGCCAGCAGAAACAACGATGGGAGGCAACACATTCGGGAAACGGAACTCTGTCGATCGAAAAATCCCCGGCTCGACATTAAATAGAACAGTGCAACTTACTTCAGGGTTTACTCAAACAACAAAGAAACAAACTAGAGAAAATGTTAAAGTAGTAAAATTACCATTGGCCATAAGTAAAAACATAGCCGTTCGGCTGATAGTATACACTGGAGCTGAGGTAACCCTAATAAAACAAGAAGCATTAAATATACAAAAACGGATAGTAACAGGACAAAAGGTCACTTTGAAAACTCCATTTGGAGAAGGAAGAACATTGGGTAACTGCCAAGGCAACTTTTTATTAAGTAGCAGTATCCCGTGCAATCTACAGGTTGTAGAAGATAACGCCCAAATCTCGCACGATGGGCTATTAGGTAACGTTTTTCTTGCAAAAAATTGCAATATTGAAGGGCCTAACGGATTACTTCGGTTTCCTCGCACGGAAACCAACCCTATTGAATTCACGGTACCTCTCAAAACATCCATAGAAGATGGAGAGGATATACCAAAGGATCAAATAGTGGAGGAGTCTGAATCTACTACCGTTTCACGGGCACTCAAAAACAAAAGTTCCTTACTTCCAATGGAAGAAATTTCAAACACTTTGAATGAAGATGAAGGTAGGCAATATGAAGTAGAACTTCAGCGATCTCATAGAATACCTCCTCGATCTCAAATCATACTGAGCATACCAGTACAATTGAACCAGGAAATGCTCTGTTTGTCTCAGGAGATTCAAGAAGGAGTATTTGTCGCAAATTGCCTAGTTAGTCCTCATAGAAATTTCATACCGTTATCTGTTCTGAATGTAAACACAGAACCAGTATTCCTAAGAAAATTAAAACTTACTCTAGTTCCAGTTAATTATTATGACAATAGCTCTCTCCAGTCATCTTTGGACGAAATAAATTCCCAAAGGTCTCAGAAAGAAGGCAATCTCCTTACCCACGTGCACAAGACAAAAGCATATTCAATATAAAATCTCTCCAGTTACCTTTGGACGAAATAAATTCCCAAAGTTATCAGAAAAAACAAACAAAATCTCCAGTAATTCCAAAAAAGAAACGAAAAATTTCAACTCCAATCCACATTCAATAAACGTAAACCACATTTCAAATTACAATCAAGTTAGGCAAGTGGCTTTACGTAAAGAATTACTGTTGTATAGAAATCTAAATCAAGAAGAAGAAAATTCAATTCTCGAGCTATGCTATAAGTACAATGACCTATTCTACCTAAAGGGAGACAAACTAACGTACACTAGCAGTATAAAACATACCATTCCCACATTACATAATCAACCGCCAATAAACCCGAAGATGTATAGACTCCCAGAAACGCTTACGGGCACTATGAATTTAAGAGAATGCCATTTGGACTGAAAGGCGCACCTGCGACTTTTCAACGCCTGATGAATTACATTCTGACGGGTCTACAAGGCTTAGAATGCTTAGTCTATCTCGATGATATTGTAATATATGGAACAAATTTACAAGATCACAACGAGAAATTGACTAAGGTACTTGACAGACTTAGAGCCATTAACCTTAAATTACAACCAGAAAAGTGCCAATTTCTTCGCAGAGAAGTGAATTATGTTGGACACCAATGTTCAAACGAAGGAGCACTTAAAGATCCCAACAAAACAAGTTGTGTCCAAGACTTTCCTCAACCCCGGACAGTTAGACAAACCCAATCGTTCCTTGGGTTGGCTAACTACTACCGCAAGTTCATTCCGAACTTTTCAAAAATAGTCAGACCCCTAACTAATCTTTTACGCAAAGATGTTAAATTTACTTGGACGCAAAAGTGCCAAGACTCTTTCGACGAAATTAAAAAGTCGCTTGTAAATCCTCCCCTTCTCACATACCCTGATTTTACTGAACCTTTCAATTTGACCACAGATGCTAGCAACGAGACATTGGGAGCTGTCTTATCTCAAGGGAAAATAGGCGAAGACAAGCCAATAGCATATGCAAGTAGAAGATTAAATAAGGCGGAACAAAAATACTCTACAATAGAAAAAGAGTTACTCGCTATTGTATGGGCCGCCAGGAACTTCAGGTGTTATTTGCAGGGTAGAAATTTAACTGTCTATACAGACCACAAACCCCTTAAAGGCGTATTCAATGTGAAAGACCCAACATCGAGATTAGTCAGGTTTCATCATAAACTGTCGGAATTTGACTACAAAATTGAATATAAGCCTGGAAAATATAATACTAATGCAGACGCGCTTAGTCGAATACCTACTCAGATAAACCAGGCAAATCCCAATTCGTTCATTGTGGAAGCTCAGGTACATCACCGAGCCGATTCCGACATAGACGAAAATGAGGTTAGCTCTCCGCTACCTTCAAAATTTAAACAAGCACATTGTCATATAGTTACAAGAGCTCAAGCAAGGGAGACAGAAATGGAAGGCATAGTTCAGAAAACTCCCCATAAAATTCAAAAGAATACTCAGAGCTTCATAAAAAACTCAGTTCAAATTGGCTCAACTGAGAACAGCCAATTTGAAAACGTTGCACCTGAACACAGCAAATTACCTACAAAGAATAATCTTATAGATTCCCAGGTTAAATTGCTGGAAACTATCACGGACCCGGAGGAAATCCAAATAATTTTGAAGGACTACCACGATTCTGCTTTCGGTGGTCACCAAGGTGTAGTCAAAACCTATAAAAGAATAAAAAGAAAGTATAAATGCAAAAACATGCTCAGCACGATTAGAAAATATATCCGCAAATGTACTAAATGTCAAAGAATGAAGGCTAGCCCAGAGTATCGTATGCCAATGGTCATAACTGATACTGCCCTAATGCCATTCGAAAAAGTATATTTGGATATCGTAGGTCCTCTTCAAGAAACCCATTCGGGAAATAAGTATATTCTGACTTTTCAGGACAATCTTACGAAATTTGTAGATTGTTACGCCATGCCAAATGGCGAAGCCGAAACGGTTGCAGGAATATTTTTCGAAGAAATAATTACTCGCTACCGTATTCCTAAAAAATTAGTAACTGATCAGGGCGCTATTTTCTTAAGCGATCTCTTCAAACGAGTTTGTAAGCTCTTAAAAATTAAAAAAAACTACAAACATCCGCTTATCACCCACAATCCAACGGTGCACTTGAACGAACCCACAGACCACTAGTGGAGTATCTAAGAGCTATTGTATCCGAAAATCCAAAGGCTTGGGATCGATTCCTGAGAACCGCGGCTTTCGTATATAATAATAGTCCACATTAAGGCACTGGGTTAGCTTAGTGGACTGTCTGTTTGGATTTACAGCGGATGTACCCACAAATCTAAGAAGAGAGCCAGAGCCAATGTACAATCACGAAAGTTACTATCATATTCTTAGGTACAAGTTACAAAAATAATATGCTATCGCCAGAAAAAATCTACTTAACGCCAAGAAAAAGTCAAAAATGCACTACTGTTGTGCCCCAAAAGCAATCAACAATAAAACAATTAAAAACACTCGAATTACTCATATATAAATATTTATTCCACGCAGAACTGACCTCACTTAATACATCATTCACACAAAGCTAACTTGACACCTTAAAACAAAAGTTAACTAGCGACTGAATACTTCACGGCACTCGCCAGACCAGTCATTCGTCTTTTATGCACCAATATTCGGAAGTAACAACGCGGATGAAAACAAACGACAACAACCTTGCCGTTTGTTCTACCGGTTGCAGCACCTGAGTCGCTCAGTAGTAAACAATCGCTTTACATAATAATTAGCGAGGTTAATTATTATTGTAATCGTCGATTGCTCCACTAAGCGCTCATCGCAGCCAGCTATTGAGCTAATCAGAAAAATAACCGACAGTTGCAGAACAGTTCCATGCGAGGTTACTGTTTAGAAATTGCTAATTATTTCACTAAAATGCGCCCTTGGCTGCTGGAAGAATCTTCCGTATATTGGGCCATAACATCCCTTCCCCCTTTGAAAAACTAGTTTCCGCAGGGAACTAGATCTGGAGAGTGCAATAGTCTTAAAAATTGAAAATATTTTTGGTCTCCGTTCCGTTCAGATTGTTTTACATTTTTCTTACATATCAATATAAATCTTCTGATTTATCTTTTCTTACATTTTTATCATTTTGCATTGTTTTACTTTCTTACCACCTGTATGCTATCTTTTCTTTTTGATTTCACGTATTTATTTTCACTAATAATTTTATAGTTTATCTGTTTAACTCTTTTTATCATATATTTATTTCCTTATATATATCCTTATATATATTTTTTCTTTGTCTTCATGCTTATCTCTAATTTATGAATTTTTTCTTTCACAATTAACACATTTTTTTTTCTTCATGCATATCTTTACTTTATGAAATTTTTCTATCACAACTAACATATTTTCCCAATAACTATGTACTTTTCCAATGCTATAATAATTTTCTTTAACTAAATTTACATGATTAAAACAAATATTCTTAATTAATTCACATGCATTTTAAAAATATACAACGTATTTATTGTCTGTCTAATAACAAAAATAACAAAAAATACAAGTTTTCTTTTTACAAGTGTTTATAGCAGTTACATATAACAAAATTACTTATACAAAAATTCTATCTAAGGGTATACTTTCTATGGGTGCCCCAAACTTCTCTAATTACAATACTATGGCTACTCTAATTGTACCATCTGCTTTCCGACGAGGGTAAATTTACTGTTTGCAGGTTTGTTGTTCTTGACATGATGACTATATACTGGCCTCTGCTAGCTTGGATAACTCTCGTTTATTGACCCTTTTGATGGTTTTCTGATGAAGGCTTGCACTTTTTACTTTTATAACGTTTCAAACGGTACACTACTCCTGATAATGCTGCTGGCACTTGATCACCTTTGAATTTCAAATAAGATTTTACGCTGAAATGCTACTTTATCCCATTAATTATTTGGTAAGAGTAATTTCATCTACATTGCTTTTCTGGAAACCATTACATCAGTTTGTAGCTTTTAAGATGTGATCATCATAGAACGTATGACCATTTCTCTTTACAGGCGCTTTTTCTATTTCATTTCAAGAAACATCTCAATGGAAATCGTTGCTCTGAGGGTCGGTGGTAGGACGGACTCTTCAAAATGGTTTTTTTTTTTTTTTAAAAAAGTTTCTTTTAAGTATGATGGAGTTCTCTCAATTATATTGAGAGTCCACGTGTATTTAAAGATTTGTTTTTTTTTTATATCTCATATAGTACGGTATATATATATGTTAGAAAGTACACCATATTACAGACCTCTTAACACAAAATTATGCGGTAGTAGTTCCGTCAGATTTCCTAATTTTAGCTTTCCAATAAATGTTTATCTAAGATGTAGCTGTATTTTCGGGCCTTCTCACTATTGCTCCAAGTTCGGCATACAGATCATTTCTGTGGAATTCATCTATGGTTACCTTGTGCATGTCTAACGCAAATCTTTATGGTTGCGGAATTTGTGTCTTCTTTTAAGTGCAGCATTTTCCGTGTGGGCAGGATAGTTCAATGTATAGTGCATAAATTAACTTTCCCACGGTGTTCGAAAAACACTCCTGTACGGCTTGATACTATATCCTGTCTTCTCTGTCTCCAGCAAGGTGAAGAGTGCAAAAATTACCGTGATTACCGCTTTCCTGGCGAAAAACTAAACCCTATACTTATATGATACTAATCTATGACAACTCTTTTATTTTCCTTAAACAGATATGTTTTTTTTTTTTTTTTGCTTTAGAAATCTTTACTTTTGTTCTGTATTCTACTTTTATCTTTTCATTCTTGTCTCCTTTATAACTTTTTTTTTTAATACTTATTTTAAAAACTCTTCAATTTTTTAACATATCTTCTCTTTAAATCTTATATTCCTTCTAAATTTTCAATCTTTTCTTAACTCTTATTTTTAACAACCTCTTAATTGCTTTTCAACATGGTTAACATATTGTTTTCCTTTAGTTTTTATCTTTCTTGAACCTACTTTTTAGTTTTCCATCTCTAACTTTAAACATTTATTTATTAACTTCATACATTTCTTATTCTTCTAACTTTTTCTTTCTATTTCGTGTCAAGCAATATTTTGTTTTTTGTTTTATAGATATTCTCTTTCTTTTAGATCTCTTTTTTTTAAATTTCTCTTTACTTCAAAATCTCTATTTCTTCCTTTTTTATTCAATTTAATTCTTTTTAAATCTCAATTTTTCTTTTTTCTTATTCTGGTTATTATTTAAGTAATTAAATAACTCTTTTTCCTAATCTCTCTTTATTTAAAATTTTTAAATTTCCATTATTCACTTGCTCTCTCTTTTTTTTTTGTTAAAGACGTTCGTACCTTTTATTTTATAGATTTACTTTACATGCTTTCCATATTTTCCTGTCCATATCAAGCTCCGCTCATCGAATTTCTCCTGAAATTAAAGGGAATTTGTTGGACATATATGTAGGAGTACAGATCATGCTATGAAAAAACACAAAAGAATACATGCCGACAAATTCCAGCGCTGATAACAGATCAATGCGATAGTGAAGAACACTTCCCGCTACGTAGTCATCGAGAGCAGATCGAATTTTTTTTAAGCAGAAACGAAACTTTATATTTGCATAGTAGTTACCTAGTTTTAGAGACTTTTGTTCTTTAAATTAAACTAAATAAATTTCTAATAATAATATCTCGCGCTTTTTCCCTAAATAACCAAAATCCTACAAAAACTTGGTGTCAGAAGTGCGATAATTGGGATAATAATCGAGATAATTAGTGATTATTAAATAATTAGTGAAATAAGTGCTCTAAATTGCAAAAAAAAAAAAATCGAAGTGATTAAACACGTGTGCATGATTGCAACAAAGTAAGGCATTCTGCATTGAAAATTGTTAAGTGAATAGAAAAAATTGAAAATTGTTATGTGAAAAGAAATGGATACGACAACACTAAGAAAAGAAATTAAAATTTTTTAGAAAAGTGCAAGAAAAGCTACGAAAGTAAATTAGCCACGAAGAACCTTAAGGATTAGTAAAAGAAGAAGTTACGAGAATTGCTCTACGGTGATGGGAAGTCAAGGCACGAACATACGTTACAAGATAAGTGAAAACCCTTTCTAGTATATGATAGAATACATATAATACCTATAAAATATATATTTTTACGCTTTTCAAATGATTAAATTTCACAGACAATGTTAACTGTATCAGTAAAATTAGCTGTAATAATCTGTAAAATTTTACGAAAGAAATGATATATGTACATACCGGTAAATTAAACCGTAACAAATATATACGGAGATCATTTTACGAATTTTGAATATTTCTATAAATTAATTTCGATATAGATATGAAGTGAATGAAGCGAATAAGCGACACGAAAATACTATGCACGACATATGAGAATTTTAAATTACTAAACTGCGGAATTATAATATTTGAATTTTTATGAACTCAAGTGAACTTAGAATAGGCTGTAGAGCCATGACCACGGTCAAGAAATGTAAACATAAATTGAAATGAAAAATAAATAAAAACAAACAAAGTTTGCTCGACCTCAAGACGAATTTGCAACGCAAGCAAATTCTGCTATGCAAGCATAATTCTTCATTGATAAAATATTCATACCTGAAGTCATTGCTTTACATACATATCGATACATTTTGACTCATTCAGAAATTGTGTGATCAGAAATGCTGACACTACAATTTCTGATTATTAATTTTGTATATTGCAATTCTGCAATAATCCCCCCTTTAGCATTGTAAAGAAATTTTGATTCCTTTGTAATCATTTTATATAAATAAGCTGCTACTGTTCAATAAAAATTAAACTTAAACTGACTATCGAAAGGTGTCTTTTTATTTTTCAAAATTCAACATCGGCATACTCTGCCATCATGCTATTACAGCGGCATAATCTGCCTTAGCAAAATTCAAGATCAGCATACTATGCCATCCCTCCATAATAGCGGCATACTCTGCCATACATTATAAAAAGGCATATTCTGCCTAAAATATTATAAAGCGGCATACTCTGCCACACAAATTACATTGGCATATTCTGCCTTAAATAATATAACAAGAGAGGCATATTCTGCCATCAAAAGTAAGTTCGGCAGTCTTCTGCCTTTTCTTGATACAAGTCATGACATGTACAAAACATGGATAGATGCTTGCGTAAAAACCATAAAATTATTACATGGCGACCCTGCGAAACGAACCATCAGTGGAGAATTTTTGACTTCACCGTACGAAAGAAGACGGAACCAAGGCGTCTAATATGCACCAAGAACCGGGCAATGGAAAAAGTAATATGCAATAGACAAACAGGAGAAGGAACTTGTAAAAAACAAACAATAGAAACTACATTGGAATAAAGGTATATACCTACTACAAACAACAAATTACCAACTACAAGGAGTCTGGAATACGTTCCAAAAACAATAGAAGTAATCACCAAGCCACTGCAGAAAATATAAAATAAATACACGCCCACAGCAATAAAAAATGAAAATGTTCCAGCATACATACCATCTACAATAGAAGTACCTGTAAAAAAAATCACTCGAGATCATTAAAACCAAAAGCAGTATATATACTTTCTACATACAAAAAAAATCAACAAAGAGAATAATCAGCTTACAAGAAGCAATACAAAGTAATCCCACAGCTGGTTCCAAAGCGATAACGATCGCGCAGCATAAAGAAAAGCAGAAATCAGTAAATAAACCGAAAGAAGAAAAAACAACAACAAGCAAGAAAAAAGGGCGGTATAGCATTTAAAGCTCCGCCAACAGATAACAAAGCTATATAGAATCATTCTGATAACTACAAAAACAAAACTTAAAAAAACAAGTTAAATCAAAAAGCTCATATGGGAAAGCCACAATCAAAGGAAGTGATTGTAGCCCAAAACGTAGCAGCAGCAGCGACAAGTTCGATGGTACAAACGATTTCAATACACAACATTATACATGTACCAACCGCTGCAACAGTAATAATACTACTAATATTAATAGCAGCCGTAAAATATATTGTAAAGAGACTTCTGAACAAGCACATTAACAAGAGCGTGAAGAAGAATATGGAAAGTATCGCCAGCGTTTAGTAACTTAGGGGCGTAGCAATATTTTTTTTTATGTAGATAGCTTTTAGAGATTGTAATATTTTTTAAACGGGTTGAAATTGATTCTGAATAGATAGATTATGAATAGATATAGAATGACAGAATAAAATAAATAAATAAACAGTTATATGAGTAGTAAAATTATTTAAATATAGTCTTGTAGATTAGAATCTAGCAATAAATCAGTACATCTAATACGAATTTTTTTTTATACGTTATGAGGTTTCTTTGGGTTTTAAAAACAAAAAACGATACACAAAATAAAAGGAGTAATTTATAAATGGAAATATACAAGAATCCATTCACTTAATTAAAGAAAATAAGACGTAAAGTTCATAAAAAGACACTTATTACTAGACATGCTAATTTAAATGTAAAGTCAATTACAAAATGTTGACAAATCCGCAAACGAATACGCCACGTCTCTGGCGAAGAAACTCGGATGCCATAGAAAATAAAAATTCACAAGAAAACCAGTTAAAGGATAACAAACATAAAGAACGAAAAAGAATGAACGTTGAAAATAATCACAGAACTAAACATATTTGAAAGATGACTAAGTAAGCCGAACATTATGTCAGCTTAACCAAGGCATCGATAGAGGCGATTAGTGTTACAATTCAGATTGAGCAATCATTTGCAACGAGAATATTTCAATAATGATGAGGTCTAATCACATCAACATGAATTATAATCTTGATATTGTGTACACACAGGGAAAAATAGATACACATGCAGATGCCCTGTCAAGAATAAAAATGGACTCTGAGATACGATACCAAAAGAAATAAACTTTATCACACGAAATATGAAGAAAAAGCAGCAAAACGGAATGGAAAATTGAGACAATATAGAATCTGGCCAATTCTATATATGGGAATACACATCCATCTCCGACATAAGAAATATTAAGAAAATACAATTTGATACAGCGTACGCACAAGAGAATGCGATAGATAAAAGTTTGCCTGCATTATATAAGAAAGGGGTAACCGTTCAGTACAGCGATAATCCTGCATTTAACTCTGGTTACATCATGGAGAAGCTGATACAAAAGATGAACGAGAATAATATTAAAGAATTAGCACTCGCAAAAGATGATGCTATATTGATATAAATGAATTCCAGAAGAAATTCAATAAGCTGCAGCAGAATGATAAATGTGGTAAGGCAACACCACTGAAGATAATACTATATGAACCCCCAATAAGAATCAAGGATACAAAGATTGAATAAGAATTAGTAAAAAAAAATTTTTTTTTTCTCTTAAGGGTGAGGATGTAGCATGACCACGGTCAAGAAATGTAAACATAAATTGAAATGAAAAATAAATAAAAACAAACAAAGTTTGCTCGACCTCAAGACGAATTTGCAACGCAAGCAAATTCTGCTATGCAAGCATAATTCTTCATTGATAAAATATTCATACCTGAAGTCATTGCTTTACATACATATCGATACATTTTGACTCATTCAGAAATTGTCTGATCAGAAATGCTAACAATACAATTTGTGATTATTAATTCTGATTATTAATAATCCCCCCTTTAGAATTGTAAAGAAATTTTGATTCCTTTGTAATCATTTTATATAAATAAGCTGCTACTGTTCAATAAAAATTAGACTTAAACTGACTATCGAAAGGTGTCTTTTTATTTCTCAAAATTCAACATCGGCATACTCTGCCATCATGCTATTACAGCGGCATACTCTGCCTTAGCAAAATTCAAGATCGGCATACTATGCCATCCCTCCATAATAGCGGCATACTCTGCCATACATTATAAAAAGGCATATTCTGCCTAAAATATAATAAAGCGGCATACTCTGCCACACATTGGCATATTCTGCCTTAAATAATATAACAAGAGAGGCATATTCTGCCATCAAAAGTAAGTTCGGCAGTCTTCTGCCTTTTCTTGATACAAGTCATGACATGTACAAAACATGGATAGATGCTTGCGTAAAAACCTTAATATTATTACATGGCGACCCTGCCTTTAATTAATATTATTACAAGGCAGTGGAATTTTTATTAATGGACGAAATACGAAAATTTAAAATTACAGAATTGCAGGAATTTTTAAATAAACGCGGACTATCAATTCAATATAAAATAAAAGAGGATTTAGTAAATAGACTTTACACGGCAATTAATTTCGAAAATAGGGACGAAGTGTCTGAGAGCTCAGTTAATGAAAGTTATGCGGAAGAAAGTGAAGAAAGGTTAGAAAATTCGGTTGATGAAAAATCCAGCGAAAGTTCGGTTTACGAAGAGTCAGGTCATAATTCGGTCTATGAACAGTTAGGTCAAACATCGGTTTACGATCAGTCAAGTGAACGGGCGGAACCTATTTCTGAAGCTTCGTTTGAAAGAATATATGGGAACTTATACAATCCGGAGTTAAGTAAAGCACCCGCAGGAAACAATTCGAATTCATCAGAAAAATTAAGTAACGTTTTAATTGAGAAAACCGACATAGTGAAAATGCCTGAGGAAGGAAGTTTCTCGTTTCGGGATATAGAAGAGTCTTTGGAATCATTTAACGGCGAGATCGGAAAAGATGCTACAACATGGATAAAAGAATACGAGGATGTTGCAACTATGTGCAAATGGTCAGATATACAGAAGTATCTTTACTCACGACGTTTACTAAAAGGGGCGGCAAGGTTAGCCATAGAGTCCGACATAAGTACGAAATTGGAAAGAGTTGAAGGAGTGCCTTATTAAGGAATTTTCAAAAACTACACGTAGCATAAACCTTCACAAAACTTTAGAAAAACGAAAAACGTTGCCAAGTGAGTCCTTTTTAGAATATGTCTACGCGATGAAGAAAATAGCTAGCGAAGGAATTATGGATGAAGAATCAGTCGTCATCTACATAATTGAAGGTATCCCAGACGATGTCTCTAATAAAGCCATTCTTTACGAAGCTAGGACTATAGCAGACCTGAAGGTGAAACTTAAAGCTTATGAAACGATGAAAGGTCAAAAGGCAAGTAAAGGCCAAGTGAAGATAATCCCAAACTCGTCTAAAAAACCAGGATCTGGCAAAACAAGGTGTGGAATTTGTGGAGCATACTCCCACACAAATAATGATTGCCCCCACAAAGCGAAAGGTACCCGATGCTTCAACTGTAATGAGTTTGGCCACATTTCGGTTAGGTGCCCTAAGAAGATGCGTGAATCAGAGCAAAGGTCGAGCCAGGTGAACACCATTTCGCTTCCTCATTCAAATGTTGTCGTTACAATAGCTAATCAAGAATTTGTAGCTTTGGTGGACACCGGTAGTGACGTGACACTTATAAAGAAATCTGTTTACTTAAAACTTCGAAGTACTAGTGAAAATAAAGGACCAAGCACCGTACTCACTGGATTCGGCCGAAACGTTAAGGAAACTATTTGTTCTATACCCTTAGAAATGAAAAAAAAACGCTGAAAATTTTGACATTCAATGCCACGTAGTCCCTGATGATTGGTTGAATCAGGATGTTCTAATCGGGAAGGATCTACTCAGCAGCACGACTCTAATAATGGAAAGTGGAAAAGTTACGATTCGCAAGAAGTCACTCGGAGAAGGAGAAAGCGAAAGCCCTTGCTTTCTTCAGAATATCGATGTAATGGCATTAGTTCGGGAGGACAGTTCGCTCGATCAGGTTGACGTTCAAGATAAAAACTTGCATACTAAAATTCAACAATTGATTACTGAATATAAACCGGAAAGCCTCGCAAATTCTTGTGTGCAAATGCATATCACACTCGATGATGAGACACCTATATACCAAAAAGCACGTCGACTCGCTCCAAAGGAAAAGCAAATAGTAATAGAGCAGATACAACAATGGTTACACGATGGAATCATACGTCATAGTCAGTCAGACTTCGCTAGCCCAGTCGTCCTTGCTAAGAAAAAAGATGGATCTCACAGGCTCGGCATAGATTATAGGAGGTTGAACAAGAAGATCATTAAAGATAGGTATCCTTTGCCACTCATGGAGGAGATTTTAGAAAACCATATATGGCTAGAGTATTCACTACCTTAGACCTTCGCAATGGGTTCTTTCACGTCGATATAGATGAATCCAGTCGTAAGTATACAGCATTTGTGGCGAGTGAGGGACAGTTTGAATTTCTTAAGGCCCCATTTGGCGTATGTAACTCTCCAGCCGTGTTTCAACGGTTCATCAATACAATATTTCGGAAGCTGATTCGAGATGGAGTATTATTAGTATATATGGACGATATTATCATTCCGTCCATTGATAACGATGAAAATCTTCGCAAATTAGAATTAGTTTTAGACGTTGCTCAAAGATATGGTCTTATTATTAAATGGGCTAAGTGTAAATTTTTAGAGAGGAAAGTAGAGTTCCTAGGTCACATTATAGAAAATGGCAGTATTAAGCCGTCTACGGAAAAAACGAGGGCTGTAGTAAACTTTCCAATACCAAAGTCAGTCAGAGATATTCGAAGCTTCCTTGGATTGACAGGATTCTTCCGCAAATTTATTCATAACTACGATATGATAGCCAAACCACTAACAGATTTGACGAAGAAAGACGTACCATTTTATTTCAGTGAGAGGGAAATATTTGCCTTTAACCAGCTAAAGGAATGCTTGTCTCAGGATCCAGTTCTAAAGTTGTTCAACCCAAAGCTAGAAACCGAGTTGCATACGGACGCTAGCAAATCAGGATTTGGAGCCGTTCTTTTGCAAAGGCATAGTGATGATGGAAAATTTCACCCGACATTTTTTTAAAGTTTTAAGGCTACGAAATGCGAGGAAAACTACGCGAGCTACGATTTGGAAGTACTTGCCATAATAAAAGCACTGTCAAGACTTCGATGTTATTTGTTAGGGCTAAAATTCAAGATCTTCACAGACTGCAAGGCATTTCAGCTTATGATGACGAAGAAGGAGATCTGTAGCCGCGTGGCTAGATGGGCACTTTTTCTTGAAGAATATGATTGTTCGATACACCACCGTTCAGGAACATCGATGCGACATGTCGACGCTCTTAGTCGATATCTAGTTATACTTACAATAGAAGACAGCTTGCTTTATCGGATCCGAAAGACGCAAGAGAGGGACGAGACCTGTCGGTTAATTACGAACTTGCTAAGTTTCGACAAATACGATGACTTTATCTTAAGAGATGGAATTCTATACAAGTTTGAAAAGGGGTCTTATTTATTAGTGCTACCTAAGAGTTTGCAAGAGGAAATAATAAAAGCAGTTCATGACAAAGGTCATATCAACGCTATTCGCCAGGATTATTTCTTATTTAATTTAGCAAAAAGAGTCGTATTCCGTGTATCCTGATTTCAAGAAAGGCAGGCAAACAAGAAGGAATCTTAAACCCTATTGAGAAGATAGATATACCACTTCATACCTACCACCTGGATCACCTTGGACCCTTAGCATCAACAGCAAAGAACTACAAATACCTTTTAGTTGTTATGGATGCTTTCACCAAGTACAGTTGGATCTACCCTGTGAAGGATACGTCATCGTGTGAAGTTTTAAAACGACTAGAGTTACAGAGCGAAGTTTTTGGTAACCCGTGGAGAGTGGTAACAGATAGGGGTACAGCATTCACATCAGGTGCGTTTAGAGAGTACTGCATAGAACACAGGATAAATCACGTTTTGGTGACTACGGGAGTACCAAGAGGAAACGGGCAGGTTGAAAGGTTAAATCGAGTTATATTGGCTGTACTAGCAAAAATTTCTGTACCAGAGCCCGAGAAATGGTATAAGCACGTGCCAAAATTACAGCGGTATTTAAACTCTACCAAGACGAGAGCCACAAACAAAACACCGTTCGAGTTGTTAATTGGGGTTCCTATGAGGAATTCGGAGGATTTGGAGTTATCACAGCTTATAAAAGATGCTATTATCGAAAACTTCGAGGATCAAAGACGAGAGATGCGAAGCAGTGCCAAGGAATCTATAGCTCGCATTCAAGACGAAAACCGAAAATACTCACTACGTAAACGGAAAATGGCGCATAAATATAAGCTACGCGACTTGGTGGCGGTTAAGAAAACGCAGTTTAGTCCAGGAGCTAAACTTTATCCTAAATTTATGGGCCCGTACGAAGTTGTAAAGGTGAAAGGCAACGATAGATACGACCTTAAAAGGGTAGGCAATTCCGATGGACCAAACGCGACGACTTCCGCTGCTGACAATATGAAGCTATGGTGCAACGATGATGATGATGAATCATCTGAGGCAGGTGATGAGCAGGATGGCCGAATGTAGGATCCTCACCAAAACTAAAAACGACAAAACTAATCCATGCATAAAACTTGCCAAAAATACGTCCAGTTATAATCATGAGTACAGATCATGCTATGAAAAAACACAAAAGAATACATGCCGACAAATTCCAGCGCTGATAACAGATCAATGCGATAGTGAAGAACACTTCCCGCTACGTAGTCATCGAGAGCAGATCGATTTTTTTTAAGCAGAAACGAAACTTTATATTTGCATAGTAGTTACCTAGTTTTAGAGACTTTTGTTCTTTAAATTAAACTAAATAAATTTCTAATAATAATATCTCGCGCTTTTTCCCTAAATAACCAAAATCCCACATATATTTGGTTAAGCCCCCCGATTCCTGGGTCATAACCATTACTTACCTTGTAAGGGGTTATTGAACTTGCAGTAGAAGTCGCATTTGCAACATGAAAATAACTTTTTCTGCGGCTTCCAGTCGGTCATAAAGATCTTTGCAGCAACACAGAAATCGATATTCTTCCTTTGCCAACTTCGGTGACCTTTCTCCAGAAAATATCGGCACATATTTAGAAACCAAGTCCATGATCTTCTCGTATAAATCTACCATCTTGTATACAGTTATGATTTTCAATTTTGTTTTGTTTTTAACTCGTTCTGGTACTTTCACGTTTTCACTACTAGCATTTATACTTCATACCTGCGGACCGAAAACTTAGTACAAGACGCTCTAGAACAGATCTTTCGCAAAACTCATCTTTATTATAGGTACTAATCGACTACCAATACTTAATATAACGTAACATTCAAAACTATCATACCATTATCACACTCAATTCAGCTATTATGCGTACATACAAACAAACATGCTCAACATTTTTTTTTTAATTTTTTATTATTGAGATGCACCCAATGAAAATATAACAAACCATACTTTACTTAAAACTTTCTACCTACTTAACCGCGTAAAACCCGAATACATTTGTTCAAAATATAACCCGGCGTTATTACGACTCTCAAAAACTCGATAAATTAAATAAACGCGCGTACGACCAACGCCTAAATCGAAACGTGACGTTGAAACTGGTGATATTCTTATTACCAACTTTCACTTATCTAAAAAAATCTTGCACCTTACAATATTGCCTATTATATATTACTCCGCAGTTTATCACATCTTAAAATTAAGTCTGTATGTATGTGTGTATGCTTGGAGTAGCTAAAATTAGCTTTGCTCCCAGTGTGTGTGTGTGTGGAGTAGCTAAATTAGCTTTGCTCCCAGTGTGTTTGTTTGGAGTAGCTAAATTAGCTTTGCTCCCAGTGTGTGTGTTTGGAGTAGCTAAATTAGCTTTGCTCCCAGTGTGTGTGTTTGTGTAACTGAATCACTTAATCTAATTCTTCTTAAATGCCTGAAACGTAAAAGAATTAAAAAAAACTCTTACAAAAAACTCTTGAAAAATTGCAATAACAAAAACAACACACCAGCAAGAAATTCTCAAATTTCTTACCTAGTTTCACCGGCTGCGCCAAAATGTCGTGCCCCAAAAGCAATCAACAATAAAACAATTAAAAACACTCGAATTACTCATATATAAATATTTATTCCACGCAGAACTGACCTAACTTAATACATCATTCATACAAAGCTAACCCGAACCGAATGGTAACTTGACACCTTAAAACAAAAGTTAACTAGCGACTGAATACTTCACGGCACTCGCCAGACCAGTCATTGGTCTTTTATGCACCAATATTCGGAAGTAAACTTTACTAACAACGCGGATGTAAACAAAGGACAACAACCTTGCCGTTTGTTCTACCGGTTGCAGCACTTGAGTCGCTCAGTAGTAAACAATCGCTTTACATAATAATTACCATGCGAGGTTAATTATTATTGTAATCGTCGATTGCTCCACTAAGCGCTCATCGCAGCCAGCTATTGAGCTAATCAGCAAAATAACCGACAGTTGCAGAACAGTACCATGCGAGGTTACTGTTTAGAAATTGCTAATTATTTCACTAAAATGCGCCCTTGGCTGCTGGAAGAATCTTCCGTATATTGGGCCATAACACTACGATAAACACGCGCGTCCAGTAACATTCAAACCAGGAGATAAAAAAACACAAGCTTTCCCAGATATGGGTAGGTCCATATCTAGTGGTACAAGTTTTTAACCCTGTTAATACTGTTATTCAAATCGGTAAACGAAGAGTAACAGTACATAACAACAGGTTAAAACCATTCCACGAATAATAGTTAAACTTTTCAAAAGAAAGATGAGAATACATTTAACCTCAACATGCCTAATCAGAGGTAAAATACTTTTTGTTTTAATTAAGAAAGACAATAATTAGTTAATTACTTTTATTTTTATTGCCAAATTTAACAAGAAACCAAGTAAGATTTTTTTTGTACCCTTTCATTTTCTTAAAAAAAAGAACACAAACTCTTTCAAATATGGCTGGGACCATATCAGGTGATTAAAGTTCGCAATTCAGTGAATTCTGAAATCCAAATTGGTAAAAGGAATGCCATAGTCAAAACACCCAAAATAATAATAACCAATAACCAAAAAGCTCAGTTAGACACTGAGACACACCCTCAAATTTGTATTGAAACCACGGAAGTTTTAAGTCAAGTGCCCACAGTAGATTTCAAGAATCACAATTTACCAATTTCTACACAACTACAAGAGACGGTGCCAACAAACAAGGTCAGGCAAATCTCACAAAGTTTCCAATCGGAAATCACAAGATCAAACAAGTCCCGAATTTCCCCACTAATACCTAGAAAACAAGAACTAATGGCAGCAAACAAAACTACCTCACAATTACAAGATGCAATTAAACATCGTGCTACCCAGCCTACACAGGCAAATAACAAACTAAGTTCAAAAGCAAGATTACTTCCTCCACCACCTCCACTTCCAACATCATTAATTCATGTTGAACAGAATCCAATTACACGTACCCGTCATCTACAACTGTTTTAATGATAAAAAGAATAAAATATGTAAACAAGATCGAAGATGTGGATAGTAGAATATGCATAAACACATATGTATATGTATTGAAATAAAAATAGCATACCTATTTATAGATAAATCTAAAAATGAAAAAATAAACACATATAAGAAATTTGTAAGAAAAAGAAAAAATATGTGTAAACATATAACAAATTTGTAATTAAAAAGAAAAAAGTATATATAAAAAATTTTTTTTTTAAGTATGTTAGGAAACAAGAAATTGTTATTCATCGAAATGATCAGACAAAAGTTATTTATTTGAAAGAGCTCAATTAGGGCACCCACGTAATAAACTTACTTTGGCTTTATTGTGTAAATTATGTCAAGTTTTCCAATAAGACAATAAAGCGCTTAATAAACATTTGTCGATCATTTCAATGAATAACAAGAAGCAATAATGCAAGAATGACCCCATTATGAAATAATTTTACTTAAGAAATAAATGTAATTTCATGTAACAAGAAAGAAGTTAATAGAGGATGATAAAAATTGTCGTGAAGTTAGGTCGTTTTAATTATAACTCCCAACAAGTAAAAAAAAATATATATATAAAAAATCTGTAAGTAATGAGAACATATGTATACACATATATTACTGTAAATGGATAAAAGAAAATTTTTTTTTTATTACTGAAAACACATATGTATAAACAACATCTAACAAATTTGTGAGAAAAAGAAAAAGTATGTACATATCAACACATAAATTTTTTTTTTTAGTAAAAAAAAAAAGATAAAAAATCTGAAAGTAATGAAAACATATGTATACACATACATATATTACTGTAAATGGATAAAAGAACGTATAAAAAATTTGTAAGAAAACATATGTATAAACATATCACAAATTTTTTTTAAAGTAAAGAAAAAAATATGCATAAACGCATACAAAATTTGTTTTAAGTAAAAAGAAAATATGTCTGCACACATATATAAAAAGTCAATCAGCATAATTATAAATGTATATAATATGTATCTAAAAGTTGAATTGTAAAAAAGATATATATTTATATATATATATATACAGGGTGTCCCGTAAGTCGACGTCAAGCCGGAACCGGGTGATAGACCAAATCGTAACAGTTACCAGAAAAATATAAAACTAAGTCATGCATTTTTCAAATTATAGGCATTTCTTTTGTTTTCGAGAAAATGTGCACCTTGTGATGGTTTTTTAGCTGCTGTTGCTACAAATCTTTACATTTTTTCAATTTTATTTTTCTTATGTAATCCCGAATAGTGCTTATGTAACCTGTTGGTTTAAGTTCTAAGCCAACTGCTTCAGCTTGGAAGAAAATGTCACATTTTTCTGAACCAACAATATAAAATTAATAATTCGTTGAACTTTAACTGACTCTACTGAAAAAAAAAGTACTACGCCAGGCTGGCAAGTAACTTCAAAAGTTGACGCATTTAATAAGGATTCTAAAATGGTACAACACTTGCTACATTATTCTTAGATTACGGAAAAAAAATTTTTTTCTTCAAGAAACCCAGTTTCGAAAAATTTCTTTTCACCTACTAAAATTGATTAAAGTGTACCCAAAGCTTGCCTTAAGAGCGTAACTTTAAGTTTCAAGTTAGAGATGCTAACTTTTTGTTAAATTTAGGACAAATTTTCCTTAATTATAAAATTAAACACCAATTATTTGGATGCTAAGATTTATTATTTACAAAAGATGTTCAAACTGCCTTCCTTCAGCTTCAATACAAGCTTGACATCTTCTTAAAAAACATCGGGTTATCAGACGGGCAATTCTTCTGTTGTTGACAAATTCAACTGCTTCCGAAATTCTTTGCCGAAGCTCAGTTAAATTTTCAATTGACTTCTTATAAACTTTCTCTTTTACTGCTGCCCAGTAAAAGAAATCTAATAGATTTAGATCAGGTGAACGGTCTGGCCACGAGATCGTACCAGACCGCCCTATCCATCTGTCCGGATATTATTTATTGAGATATTCTCTAACTGAAAGGGCATAGTACGCTGGTCAGCCGTCTTGCTGATACCACATCTCTCTGTAAATACTTAGTGACATGTCTTCCAGTAAATTACGTAAACGGTTTTGTAAAAAATCTAAATAAACTTCAGCATTAAAGACCTCTGACAACTCAAAAGGTCCTATGACTTTTCCGTTTAAAATTCCGGTCCACATGTTTATTTTAAAACGATATTGAGATCTATTTTGTCTTATTAAATTCGGTTCATCTATCCGTATTTTTTAAATGTCGATTCATCCCATCACAAAATTTTCTCGAAGAATATCGGATCTTCCCGTTGTCTTTGTAGCATCGTTTGGTAAAACGCAACCCGAGGTTGATAGTCCCGAGGTAGCAGGGTTTGTACTCGCTGCACATGGTATGGGTGTAGCTCATGGTTTTGTAATATTCGTTGAGCTTCGCTTAGAATTTAAAGCAACAGGTTACATAAGAACTATCATTAAGTCACTATCTGTCTCACTCACACTTCATGGAATGACTCTCCGTCTCACTCAAACTAGAATCTTAAAGTTGCGGTCTTAAGGCAGGCTTTAGGTACACTAGAATTATTTTTAGTAGGTAAAAAGAAATTTTTCGGAACTGGGTTTCTTTAAGAAAAAAAAATTTTTGTTCCTTAATCTAAGAAAGTCAAGTCAAGTCAAGTGTGTTTTGCGCCGATGTTTATTTTCTTTGTCGTCAATTTCCCTCGATGTTCACGTTATTGTCTTCTTTTTTTTTTTTCCCTTGGGGCTCATCTTTAGCCCTCAGTCCGATTTGATGTCGTCTCTTGTCCTCATTTGATAGTTGTCCTTAGTATTTGTTGAAACTTTTCGTTTCGCTGTCTTTTCTTTCTCCACGGATGATGCGCTATATCAGCCGTGCTATGTGTCATTCTCTCTTAGGAGTTAGTTGTTAGTGGGATGGCTGGAATAGGAGAAAAGGAGGGATAGGAGGTGGATAGTTTGGAGAATTTAGGATTCGATGGTTCCTAAAAAAATTGGCGTGCTTCAGAGACACTCTCTGAGTAAACGTGGCACGAAGTGACTACCCGCGGTAGTAATCACCTTTGTGGTCGTAGAAACTTACTCTACCATCATGTAGATGGTAGATATTTCTAGCCTCGGGCACTGTTAAGAGCAGGGGTGAAAGGTATTTAAATGTTGCTGGTGCGAGAAGGTCCGGCAGGTTATTTATAACTGGGTTCGGGTGGTTAGGAACTTTGTCGACTTGTTTGTATGCAAGTTCGAAGAGATACTCCTTTATTGGGGTGATGTTGGCTGCTTCGTAAATAACCCTGTTTGGGAAGTGTTTACCGTTACTTCTTCTATGGAGCCCTGTGCACGCTCTTAAGATTTTCCTTTCGAGTATGCTGAGGCTTTCCATGTAGGTAGGAGAGATTGTGTGCCATATGGGGAAACAATAGGTGATTATTGGCCTGATAAGTTGCTTATAGAGCAACAATTTTGTGTTTGTCGAGAGTCCGTCCCTGACGTATATTATAGGGCTGAGTAGGCTGTAGGCGTAGTTGGCTTTTCTAATGACTGCTTTGGCATGGCGATTGAATCGCAGCAGCGTGTTGAAATTAACACCCAAATACTTGGCATTATCTGTGGGCTTGATTATTCCCCCATTATAGGTGGCTTCTATTTGTTTTGATTTTTTGGGTTGCAAGTTTCGACCCGTAAAGGGTCTCCGAATGCAGATCAATTCAGATTTCTGAACGTTTATTTTGATCCCCCATTTTTTGTGGTAGGTATCGAGTTTTTGGAGTTGTTGGTTGACTTTTTTCATAGCCAGAAACGGGCAGCGAGATTGGGCGTACGTGAGAGAGTCATCTGCATAAAGAAGTGACGTGCCATTTTCACTGGGGGGTTGGTCAGAAGTGTATAGATTGAAGAGAATTGGGCCTAATATGGAGCCTTGGGGGACGCCGGCTTCTACTACCTTGAGTGGTGATTTGAGATTTTCAAGCTCCACGTAAAATTTTCTTGAACTAAGAAAACTGTGGATTAATCTGGTTAGGTGGGTGGGAAATCCGAATTGATTTAATTTGTAGGTAAGCCCTGCTGTCCATACTGAGTCGAAAACCTTCTCAACATCAAGGAAGCAGCCTACAATGCACTCGTTTTTGTTCAGAGCGTTGGTGGCGTCAGTGTGGAATTTGAGTAATGGGTGGAGTGTGGAGTGCTTTGGCTTGAAGCCGAATTGAGATTCCTGTTGGATGTTTTTGTCTTCACAAGTGTTGAGGACTTGTTGTTTTATGACCTTTTCAAAGAGCTTACCCAAGTTTGAGATCAGTGATATCGGTCTGAATTCTTTTATGTCTTTAGACGAAGTTTTCTTTGGAATGGGAAAGACACGTGAGATTTTCCAATTTTCTGGGAAGTAGCTGTTATTTATGCAGTTATTGAAGACCATTGACAGGAAGTCCAGAGCTATGGGAGGTAGTTTTTTTATAACTGCATTAGAAATTTTGTCTGGACCACTAGATTTCTTACCGTTTATTGTCTTTGTTAAGACGAAGAGTTCGAGAGGGTTGGTAAAGATGCCTTGTTGTTCGGGGTAAATTGCTGGATTGTCCATGCTGAAAAAAGTTTGTGGCAAGGTCTCGTGTGCTAGGAAGGTGTTCACATTTCTGTCGACCTCTGAGGAAAAGGAAGGGCTACTAAGTTCTGAGTTATCCTTGAAGGTATTTTGGAAGTATGAAGCAAACGAATCACACTTTTCCTGAGGTAGAATTAGTTTCTCTTGGCTATTGGTAATAACTTTGGGGAGTTTTGGCTTCCTGGAACAGACTTTGTTTATGTTTTCAAAAGTCTGTGGGCCTGGCTTGATCTTCTCCAGTTTTTTCCTAAACTGTTCATCGCAGAACATTTTAGTTTGCTCATCAATGATTATTGATAAGCACTTAACTTGGGATAACACAGATTGATACGCCTGGTTTTGAAAATTGAGCGTTCTGTGGTAGATGCGGTTCATGATTTTCCGCAGTTTCTGCCTGTACTTGTACAAGCTTTGAAGGCTAGCCGGGAGATTTTTGAATGTGTAGTTTTTTGTGGGAACAGGTTTTGAAAAGAATTCTATATTGCTTTGCAAGCAATTTGTGAAGAGCTCAATTTGTGAGTCGATTTCGGAGTTTTCGAGGTTTCTGTTATTGGCAGGAAGGTTGCCTTGGTACAGGGTGGTCAATCTGTCCTGGAAATCGTTCCAATTGACATCTGTTAGAGTGGTGGAGGTGGGTAGGGCCATGGTCAGAATCCTCACCGGCGTGTTTGGTTTGATGGTTAGCTCTATGGCAAGGTGGTCGGATGGCGCATGGTGCGTAGTGCAATTGAAATTTATTATTTGTGGAAGTAGGCTTATCATGCTTGAAGAAACAAGATAGAAATCGATGTATGAGCCAGAACGCGGAAAGGTTGGGGTGCTTGGGGAGACCACAATGAAGTCATGATTAGCTTGGTTTCTATCTAGCCAGTTAGCTATGACCCTTCCAGCTGATGTTTCAACTGGGTCGTTCCACTTTTGGTGTCTGGCGTTAAAATCTCCTCCAATAACCGTGTAGGTATACTCTTTGGAGATATTGTTGAGTGAGTTGAGGTTTCTCTTTATTTGTGCTGACCGAGCACCACATCTGTTGTAAATAGAGATGAGAAGGAGAGTTTCCTGTGAAGCTAGTGAGACTTTTACTGCCGTGCACTCCATGTTGCAGAGCGGTCTAAGCCTTACTTCTTCATATTTGAGCCCATCCCTAATTAGTATTGCTGTACCAAGGGATGATTCCGTCTTATCAGAGCGGATGGTCGAGAATTTCTCGAAATCAAGTTTGTGCCTAGGGTTAAGATGTGTCTCTGAGAGGAGCACGAAGTTGGGTTTCTGTTCCGATAGGAACGAATTCAGGGCTATCCTTTTATTGTGCCTCACAAGTGAATTGCAGTTTAGTGCAATTATCTTCAATTTGCTTATTTCCCTAGACATAGGCCGAAAGCAAATTGAAGATAAGCGCTTTGGCGTTCCGCAATGGAAGAAAGTTTCCTATATTGAGGAATGAAATTGTTTATTTTGCCCATGAGGGTGAACAGATCACATCCGAAGAGGGCTTTCGCTTCTTGTGTGCAGAAATTATCTGCCTCATTTTGTGAGATCCTTGGGGCCTGGGATACCCTAGGAGCTCGTGGAGCTGGTTTAGGTACCACCTGTATTTGTTGGGGTTTTCTTGTGTTAGTGTTAGTGTTAGAGTTAGTAATTTGAGCAAATGACAAACCTGGCTTGATATAGTTCCTCACTGATTCCCTGGCGAATACTTCCTTCTGCTTCTGTTGCTCTCTCCGCCTGTTTTTCACTGTTTTCACTTCCTTGTATTTCGGGCATCCTCTGTAATTGGCTGCGTGTCCCTCCTTCTCGCAATTCACGCAGTATGGCTTCGAGTTCTTGTCATTTTTGATCCTTGCGCATTCTCCAGGTCCATGTTTGTCGTTGCACTTTACGCATCTGTAGATCTGTGCACAATTGCTGGCTACGTGTCCAAAGCGTTGACATCTTTTGCACTGTGACACACCATTGGTGATGTGCTTCTCCCAGTGGACAATCTGGTGTAAGAGCCTATTTACTTTAATTATTTCGCTCACGTCGTATTGGGCGTCGAACGTTATAATGAATCCATCCAGCTTCTTTCCTGCTGCCTTGCTGCGTCCCGTTTCCAGCTTTGACACATTCTTTATGGTATAACCTTGCAGCTGTTCCTCCAGTGCGGCTTTTACTTCTGCTTCCTCAAAAGTATGCTGAAATCCCTTCAGCACCAATGTCGTTTTCCTCTCTCCTTTAGGGGTGAAGGTGTAGGACTCCACCTTGGCCTGATTTAGCAATTTGAATAAAATTTGCCTGTCTTCCTCAGTCATCGGCTTGAAGGTGCACTAAGAAATAATGTAGAATCCTTATAAATGCATCAACTTTTAACGTTACTTGCCAAACTGGCGTAGTACATCTTTTTTTCAGTACAGTCAGTTAAAGTTGTGACATTTCCTTCCAAGCTGGAGCAGTTGTCTTAGAACTTAAAGCAACAGGTTACATAAGCACTATTCGGGATTACATAAGAAAAATAATATTGAAAAAAAGTAAAGATTTGTAGCAACAGGAACTAAAAAGCCATCATGGGGTGTACATTTTCTCGAAAACAAAAGAAATGTCTATAATTTGAAAAATAGATGACTTAGATTTTTTTTTATATTTTTCTGGTAACTATTATGATTTGGTCTATCACCCGGTTCCGGCTTGACGTCGACTTACGGCACACCCTGTATATATATAGGTACATATATTAGGAATACAAATAACACACCAGTAATACTAAAATCTAAAAAAATAACAGACATATTTGTAAATTGTAATTAATTAATCATAAGATAGGTCAATTATTGTAGTATTGCTTATAGCGGCGCTCGGCATTATGTATATACATACATATAAAAACATAAAATGGTTATTTGTCGAAATTATCAAACGATTGAACCATGTTCTAATGCATTATTCCTCTTCCAAGAATAATACATTTTTTTTTTTAAAAGGGGGAGATTTGTTACATGCATATCATCCTCCATAAACGAGATGCATATCATGCTCCATAAACGAAATACATATTGTACATAACATTGCACAGATGTACTATTATAATGTACATACATACATATGTCATGCTTGCTTCATACGGAACTACAATTCCTAGCAATAAAGAAATTTAAACAGGTAGAACATATGTACATACCTGCATGATTTCCATTGCAAGCAGAATTGTAATTCCTATCAATGCATGTACAAACATACCTACATGCTAAAAGCCATTCATAACTGACTTACGTCAATTGCTTAAGCAGTTGAAGAAACAATTGAAGGTAAATCAAGTAGCATAATACCCCTGCGCGCAAGAGTTCTCAAGTTGCAAAATGATAACCTTGCACCAGCGGTAGAACATGAATGGTTCACATTAATGATGTCATAATAACAAGCGGCAACCGCTTTATGATAATTGATATTCATGTGTGTATATATGTAGCAATGGCAAAGCGAAAAAAAGCTTTGCGGAAATAAAAATATGTATGTAACAATAGCAAGGCGAAAAGAACTTTGCTGAAAAAGATGTTAAAATGCGGAAATTGATGTACATATGTATATACACGAAGCAGCGAGTGCCATAAGGAAATAGAAATTAAGAAATATAACCAATGGCACTTAAAGAAAAGTAAGTGAACAATTCTGTATAAATATACTTGTATTTTTAGAATAAAGCGAAGTCTAAAGTCGTGTCTTAAGAAGTGAAGAGTCTACAGAAGCCAAGTGGTTTTATTAATAAAGGGAGCCGAGCTTATTCAAGCTACACCACTAAACGTACAAGCTAAGCTTACTCAAGCTACTCCATTATACAAACAATGGGAGCTAAGCTTACTCAAGCTACTCCATTATACAAACAAAGGGATCCAAGCTTATTCAAGCTACTCCACTAGACGTACAAAGGGAGCTAAGCTTACTCAAGCTACTCCATTATACAAACCAAGGGAGCTAAGCTTATTCAAGCTACTCCAAGACAGACTACTGTGAAAATCTTAACAGACCAATCATCGACAGAAGACGTTCCCAGGAACATTCTTATGAGACACTCTAGGAGTAACTCATTTGGTATATGAGAATACACATAACATGGTCGACGACAGCCCATACAATTTTCACGAGTTTTGTTCAATTTCTACACGAAGGCCTGAGTATACTATTCCTAAACTCAGATTGAGAAATAGCCACTGCAATTATCTTATGGAGGCTGTTAAACCCACATTTTCATAATGGCAACCGTGAGAACCCCACCTCCCGCCATGGACATTCCAACAAAGTTGCCTGTGCAGTGCTCCACAAGGCATGTTTGCGAACGTGGATAAGGGAACAGTTAACTGCCCGAATTGTAGGTGTCGTCTCACACAGTGTGACTTCACGGTCTATACAGGCACCGTTCCGAAAAAGACTTCTACGAAGCCCGTAAATCAAGAAGTTCGACAGTTCGTGCCAGCATTCAATCTGCCTCCATTAACGATTGCACCGCCAAACCGTGGATCTTTGTCTTCGAACGTACAAAATCTACATTCAGCAACCTTTTCACATCCAAATTCGAGGAGGAATAGTCCAGCATCTACTACCCCTGGTCAGGGCCTAGTAGCTTCAGAAACATTGATGAGTGGTGTTATGTTTGCCTTTATGCTGCTTGCCAATGGATTGGCGTATTCGCCGACGTCCGATATTCTGCTCATATTCATAAAAGGCAAAAGAAATTTAAATTACCTTGGATCTGGCTGAATGCCTCAATCCTTACTCGATATTTGGCTGGGGTGCCTCAATATCTTTATGGAGAAGATATCTGGCTAAGAAGCCTCTATATCTTAGGGAAGGAGAACGACGGGCTAACTGCCGCTGCGTTCTGAAGAATAAACCTTGTGTTTACCAGTCAATGGTCAAAACTTTATTCTTAATTTCTTTCTTTCGTTAATTGCTAATTGCTAAGTAAGCTATTTACATTAATTTCTTAAAGCTACCTACATTCGATAATTTTCTCACCGTATCATTATGAAAGAAACGGTGACCTCACGTGAGTAACGTTCTTTGTTGCCATTGTTAATTTGGTGCACTGTACATACATACTTTATTTTCTGCTTGCGCTGTAATCTGATGCGCTTTTATTTTACTTCATTCATAACGAGGTATGAATGATTCACACAAAAGTGATTACATACAAATCTGTATGTATGTACATTGTACTTTCATTTTTCTTTATTTGAACTCCGTGTTTTAGCTTTTGAAATGATTTACAAACTTTAGTTGTAATCTTGGTTTCGTATTTCTTTTAGAGAGATATGCATATGATTTATATACAATTACATGCTTTAATGATGCATGATTACAGATGCATTACATGCCCATCCTTAAAAGATTGATGTAATTTTAATTTCTTTAAAGAAAGTAAAATTACATTATTTGTTATTGCACATTCGATCATTTTTCTCTCCTTATGATACTTTATTACATATTTCCATATCTATTGACTATTTTTAATTATTTATGTATTTATGTATATGTATATATCTATATCTGTACAGCTATCTAAATTTTATTTTTACATAAATTTAAATTATTATTGTGTACTTTAGTTTCTTTTCCATTTATATCTACATAGCTATTTACATTATCCTGTCTAATTATTCTATATGGTTCTTTATATGGTTGTTGTAATTTTACTTTATTACCTACTTTTATATATACATAATCATCTATTTTAAAATTAGCTTCATTTACAGTTTTCTGTTTATCTATTCTTTCCTGTTTTTCTTTTAGCAAACATTCTTTTACATTGTTGTGTGCAAATTGCAATTTTATTTTTAACTCATTGATATAATCGTCAATATTATATATTTTCATTTTATTATTTAAAATCTCACATGGTAATGAATTTAACTTTCCAAAAAACTAGCTCAAAAGGTGTATAGTTTGTAGTAGTATGTGGTGTGGTATTATAGCTGTAAGTATATTAGGGTAATATCTCACTCCAAAGTTTTCTTGCTCGGAAATCGTCATTATATAGTCATTTAAAACTCTGGTTTCTCTTGATTGAACCTAGGGTCTCATGATGAAATGGGGCTGATGTTGCTTTTCGTATTTTTAAAAGATCACATAGTTTGCTCATTAGCTGATTACAAAATTCTGTACCCATATCGGTTTTGAGTTTTTTAAAACATCCATATTTCAATATGAATTTTTCTACTGTCCTTGCATGTTACTTCTACAAACTTAGCTCATATTGCAGAGTTAGAATATATCTGAAATTTCCAGATGGTCGAAGTGGTCCAACCGTGTCTATTGAGATTGTATCGAAAGATGAGCTTGGTGTGTCAGTTATTAGGTATCTCTCTTTGGTGTGTTTTGTGATTTTTGTTCTTGTGCATTCCTTACAATTATTTACGTGTTCTTTTAACATTTTATTCATATTTTTCCAAGTGTATTTTTGTTTTAATCTAGCAATGCATCTTCTTATGCCGCAGTGTCCACCAATTAGTGAGTTATGGTATTCTTCTATCAATCTGTGCATTTCATCTTTTTCTATTATTCTTTTAGGAGGTATATATAAAATAATATCAATACATTGTTTTGTTTCTTTATGGAATTCCTTCAAAATATTTCTTAATTTTTCGACGTCGATAATATCAAATAATTCATGATTATTTGCTACCACTAATTTATTTATATTCGCATTGCTTATTTCGAGTAGTAATTTCCTCAGAACCCATTTTAACTCTGGTAAAGATTTATCATTACACTCAACAATTTTTTTTTATCTTTCGAGATTTTTATTTCCATATCTTTATATTCATGCAGTTTTTTGTTATCATTGTGTGTCTTAAGTTGCGCGCGTTTTTTATCTTTATATGTTAACTCGAGTTTTTTAATATACCTTATGTCAGATATTGATGTACTATTCCAAACGTAAAGGTGATCAGTCTTCTTGTTCGAATTTAAGGTACTTGCACCGTTCTCACTAATTTTGCCCTCCTTATTATAATCCTGCATATTTTGCTTTTTCTGCATGTTTCTTGTAATTACATTGACAATATTTTTCGGCATCATTGCTATCAAGTCCTTGGATTCTAGTTTAATTCTTGATAATGTGTCTGCATTTGTGTTCATTTTACCTTGTTTAAAGATAATTTTGAAATCATAATCCGTGAGATCAACTCTTATTCTTGTCAATTTTGATGATGGGTTTTTGTGCGTGAATTGGCTTACTAGTGGTCGGTGTCCGTATACACTATGAATTTTCTTCCAAAGAAATATGGTCTAAAATGCTGTATTCCCCAGTGGATCGCTATTATTGGCTTGTTCAATTCGTGTTTATTAAACGACTTGCTTGCATAGGCTATCGGTTTATCTCGTCCAATTTCGTCTTGCGAAGGTACTGCTCCTAATGCAGACCTAGATGCATCAGTTGTTAAAATGAATACTTCACTGAAATTAGGATAACTTAGTACTGATGGGGATATTAATTTATACTTTAATAGTTCAAATGATTTGTTGCAATCCTCAGACCAATGAAATATTTTGTTCTTTTTTAGAAGTTCATTTAGTGGTTTTGCGATCTCTGCAAAATTCTGTACAAATCTTCTATAATAGTTGCAGAATTCTATGAATCTGCGCACCTCATCCCAGTTCTTGGACTCAGTATAATTTTTAATGCTTTCGTATTTCTTTGGGTCAGTTCGTATACCCTCAGGGGTGATTTCGTGGCCAAGGTATTTAACTTCTGGTTTTAAAAAGTTACATGTAAGGAGCGTTTACAATGACAGAGTAGAGTGGAGTGAGCTTTTACCAGAGTAGTGTGCATGCACAATACAGAGTGAGCTTCATTCAGATTTTCGAAGTCATATGTAAATTGTGTGACAATTATCATGTGTTTACATTTGAAATATATTTCAAAACAGATCACCACAAATGGTGTGAAATTACAGAAAATATTTCGATAATTACACCAGAATGAGCTATGAACGATTTGAATTATCACAAAATATAAATTATCATTTATTACGGACACTTTCGAAATGAACGACTGCCATCTATATTCCAAGCCAATTCGAACATGAGAAAATTTTAATTCTTAATTGACTTTATTTTGTTGAAAATGTATTATAAAAATACTAAATACATTTTTAATTTCTTATAAAAAATATTTATTTTTGGGTTTTTTGTTATAATTTGTTAATTTTGGTTAGTTAAATTTTGTATTTATCAGTGGGACATCTTTTAGAAACTAGTATTTCGAAACAAATGGTAAAAGCTTTCGAAACTATCAACGTGAGATTGGGAATTGTTCCAATCTGACGCTACTCTGTGAAATCCACTCTGGTGGGAAGCGCGAAGAACTTATATGAGAGTGCAAGCTTGAGTAAAGGAAAGAAGATGCAATCTGGTGACTCCACTCTACTCTGCCATTGTAAACGCTCTTTTACTCGCATTTAGCTTTAAGTTGTATTTCTGCAATCTTTCTAATACGTTTATTTATTAGATTGTTGTTGTGATCGTCTAAGTTAGAACCAAATATTATTATATTGTCTACATATAGGAATGCTGTGGCTTCTAGGCCACTTAGTACTATTGATAGCATTCGTTGGAAGCTATTAGTTGAGATTTTTAACCCAAAAGGTAATCTCGTAAATTGATAGTGTCCTGTGTTTGTTGAAAATGCTGTCAACAGTCTTGATATTGGATGTAATGTAATTTGATGAAATGAGCTAGTCATATCATGAGTTGAAAAGTATTTTGCTCGACCTAATTTATTCAATACATCAAGTCTTGTTAAGGGAAATTTATCTTTGACAACCTTTTTATTGAGAGATCTAAAATCTACAACCAGTTGCCATTTCTTTTGTCCTCCAAGGTCTTTCTTAGGTACAATTAGTAATGGTGAGTTGTAAGGACTTATTGATGGTTCAATAATACCTTCCTCTTGAAGTTTCTGTACTTGCGTATTAATTTCATCAAGCTGTGAATTTGGTATTCTATAGTTTTTTGTTTAGACAGGTGTTTTATCTATAACCGAAATTCGTTGTTCGTAGAAATTATTGACGGTTAGTAGTTCTCCATCTATGTATATGAAAGACATTTTCGAACTTCTCACAGATGTTTAGTATTGTTTCGTTTTAGGGCATAAGCTATTTACATTTATCTGTTTCTTAACCTTTTCAAACCTTGAATTATTTATTTTGGGTTTGTTGTGATAGGTAATATTGCAATTCCTTATAGATTCTACTCCAATATGATAATTCTTGAGTGGTTGCGTGTATATCTGAGCCTTTGTTATAGTAACTTGTTCTTCAGTCGTGTTCAGAACTCTTATGTGTTTTATGCCCTTTTGCCGGTATTACCGCATTTGCTACAAAAATTCCTTTTTTATTTCTTTTCCACAGATCAGACTGTCTTTGTTTATCTCAATATCAATCGGTGTTATTATCTCTGATCTAGGTTGTATCGTGATATTATTGACGGTTTTGATTTCCATATTTATTGGTAACGTTATATCCTTCATGTTTGATCTTATAGTTAATGCGCATGTTTCGTAATCTATATTACAATGATACTAAATCAGAAAATCACGACCTAACACCCCATTCGTAGTTAAGTTTATTTGCTCATCAATTATATGGAATTTATATGTTATGATGATATCTTCTATTTATTTTATGCATCGTAACATAAAATATTTCCTGTTATGAAGCATAACATAAAGAACCTAAGCAGCACATTTTAAAGGTATTTTGACACATTTTATGAAAATGATATGCGTCAATTAACATTTGTTGTGCGAAAATTAATTAAAAACTAAAATGTCCACCGCCATACATAAAAATTACAATTTTGTTAGAAATTGTAGAAATTCGCACCAGTGCAGTGTATGGTAAAATATAAAAGTTAATTATATTTGCCTAGGTTTTAATTTTAGGCAGAAGAGATCATACGGTACGATATCTTCGCGATTACTACGATCCATGTGAGTTGCCCAGCCTTAGGCTTCAAAAGTTCTTCCGGCTGGATTATTAATAAACTTCTTATATTGTGATTTGTAAACTTATTTTGCAAACTTATAAATAATTTTAATTTATACTCAAAATGTTTCATTTTAAGAAAATAAATTCAAATACTTATAGTAACTATAGCCTCATACCGGAAAGACATCTATTCAGTTCACTTTGAGTTAAGAATCTAAAATTAAACGGAAAGGATGTCTTTCTGCTGCTTTGCATTTCTACGGACATGGTTCGTATCAAACTCCAGTCAGGAGTTGTCATGTTTTAGAACTTTTACACCCAAAGTATCTCAAGAGTTATTAAGAAAGCAGCTGCTTTCATAAATGATTATTTAGTGGGTGATTTGATAGAGTATCACGCAAATGTCAATTGACCAGCTGTTCAAAAAGTAATAGAAAACATAGAGGAATGTACTAAATATTTTATGTTACGTGTTCATAAAAGAATTCATAAAATAATTTTATGGAACCACGACAGAATACGAATTTTTAAAATATTTTCATTTTATGAAGAAGGGATTTTTTCGCCATAAAATAACATAAAATATTATTTTATGAAAAATTACAGAATAGGGCTCATTATCTTATTAGTAATTCCATTTATTTGACACGATTCATCTATTTTTTTATTTTCTACTAGGTTACTTTTCAGTATTGCAGAAATGTCATCGGGTACTTGCTTTCTTTTGTATGTATATATATTTATGTACTTTGTGTAATTGTTTTAGATGTATTATCTTCTTAGTGTGTTTCCCCCGGTTCTCTGTTTTCCGGGGACAGCTAAGTTTTCCGATTCTCTGTCCCATTTATTAATGTAACCTTTATTGTATCTATTATGGTTATCGCTATACCTAATGCTATTATAGCTGTTGCCATTGTTTCTCCTATTATTTCCACATCTTTTCTTGAAATTGTTATTCTCATGTCTATAAAGGCTGCTATTGTGGTTCTTATTATAGTTCCCATTCTTGTTCATGTAATTGTTTTTTTTTTATATTTGTTGTTATTGTATCTGTTAGCACCGTTGAAGTTTTGTTTGTAGTGATACATGTTTGCCTATTTTGGACTATCAGTGATTTCTGTAGTGATGGTTATGGTTTCTGATAGTTTGTTTGGCCTTGCTGATATGAGAATGGATTTGTATGGTTCAATAATGCCATTCTTAAAATTGATCATTCATGTTCACGATCAGTGCTCGATTACTTTCTCCTTATTCCGTAATTTAAATGTCGTTTAATGATACTATTCGTGCTTCTATTCTTGAAGCGAAGGCATTTACACTCTGATTGCCTTGTTGTATTGTTGCCAAATCACTGTGTATTTTCAGTGGATTTTTATTTATTTTGTATGTTTTTTGTAGATTTACTTTTAATTCTGATATTTTTGTTGGTGCGCTTTCCGACAAAAGTTTGTTCTTTACTCTATCAGATAGTTTTACTGTTGTTATAAATCGGCTTTTAGCGATTTTTTATAGAATTCAATTAGACCAAGAAAATTTGATAGTGTCTTAAAATCACCATCAAACTCCGGTATTTTTTTTTGTTGCAGTCGCAATATCAAATGCTGCCATTGTCTCTTGCGCAATCTCGTCAGAAATTTCCAATGATTCTTTGGGAATGAGATAGACACTTATTTTATTTTTTTATTCCTCAAATTTTCTTTTTGCTTCTTCTAATTTTACTTTATCAGTAATATTTTTTTTTATCTCCAGACAGACTTCGTTGATTTCCTTATTTTTTATTTCAATGTAATTTGCAGTATATTTCCTACCTGGACTCGTTTTTAAATTTCCTAAGAGTTCTATTAGCAGATCAAATTCCATCAGTGAAACCCTTATTATTGTATATTATCGCTGACCAACGCTGATACCACAATCAACAATGTTTTATATAATGAAAGAGAAAGTCTGTTCTATACATTTATTGTCCTAACTAATTTTTTTTTACATATTTCTTATAATGACTATTCAATTTAAAAATCAATATGCTAATTACTACTATCTGATTTTTCATCACTTCTTCTGTGTTGCAATTAACACAAACCCTGTTGGGATTTTGTATTTCCCATTGTTATTTTTCTTTTTCTTTGAATTTCTTTCAATTCTTCTAATTCTCTTACTGCTCTAGCCGCTTTAGTTCAGCTATACGTTGGCGCTGCTCCTCGTGGTTTCTTTGCTGGTTTTTCTTCTGGCTGCTTGTCTGCTATTGTTTAGTTTTTCCGCTGGTACTTTTGTCTGTACTTTTCATCTATTTTGCTATACATTCCTCTCGGCTCTGCGATATCGTTAATTCCATCTCATTTGGGTCGTTTGTGGCCAGGGTCGCCATGTTATGTTTGTCTTTATGCTGCTTGCCAATGGATTGGCGTATTCGCGGATGTCCGATATTCTGCTCATGATCAGATTAAGTAATTAACCATGCCGAATATATGGCGTTTTGCCTCAATATTCATAAAAGGCAAAAGAAATTTAAATTACTTTGGATCTGGCTGAATGCCTCAATCCTTACTCGATATTTGGCCGGCAGAACATATCTGGCTAAGAAGCCTCTATATCTTAGGGAAGGAGAACGCCTGGCTAACTGCCGCTGCGTTCTGAAGAACAAGTCTTGTGTTTACCAGTCAATTGTCAAAACTTTATTCTTAATTTCTTTCTTAATGCTACCTTATTTATAATCGCTAATTATTGCTAAGTAAGCTATTTACATTAATTTCTTAAAGCTACCTACATTCGATAATTTTCTCACCGTATCATTATGAAAGAAACGGTGACCTCACGTGAGTAACGTTCTTTGTTGTCATTGATAAATTTGGTGCACTGTACGTACATAATCTGATGCGCTTTTATTTTACTTCATTCATAACGAGGTATGAATGATTCACACAAAAGTGATTACATACAAATCTGTATATGTATGTAAATTGTATTTTCATTTTTGTTTATGCGAGGAGTTAACTGATTTCCGTGTTTTAGCTTTTGAAATGATTTACAAACTTTAGTTGTAATCTTGGTTTCGTATTTCTTTTAGGGAGATGTGCATATGATTTATATGCAATTACATGCTTTAATGATGCATGATTACAGATGCATTACAGTGGTCCTCGAATTCAGATACAGGACCTAATACGAGAAGAAATCGCACAGAGTGTGGGTATTTTGAGAGATGAAATTTTTAACCATCTTACTCAGCCAGCTCCTGCGGCGTCCATTCCGCCCGTAGATACTACTCCTGCTGCTTCGTTTTTTTTTTGTAGGCACGAAATTTTTTGTATATGGCCGGTAACAGCGGCAGGTTTTCGGTTTTCGCCAATAGCTGAGGCGAACTAGCGTGCCGCCCTGCACTTCAACGCTGTCCACCAAGTGATCTGTCAGCTCAGTTTAGCGAGTTTCCTTTTCTTGACCTGATGCGACATTTAAGCAATTTACGCCCTAACTTGCCACTGACTTAGTTTTGAAAACTGCTATGCATGAAATTTGTAATAAATTCATCCTGACCTATCTTGAACTCTACCGGCTTTGAGCGCAGGTTATAATTTTGTGTGCCCTGCTTGAATGCATGGCTGAAGTTCTTTTGGACCTTATCACAAATTAACTGTACTTTGTCGGTCTCAAGTATCGCCATTGGTGCGCCCAATGTACCTAGGTTATTAATTTCACGTCCCATTTATTGTGTTCGTTGGTAAGATATGCTCAGATTTCCGATAATATGGATCTATTTACTCGCTCGGACGCGTTTGCTTGCGGAGAGTATACTGTGATTCGTAGATGTTGCACGCCGTATCTTTCCAATAATTTAGCAAAATGAGCGGAGCGAAATTGGGACCCATTGTCTGTGACAATCGTTTCCGGAACTCCAAACATGTGAAATAGCTCTGTCTCCACGAACTGTCAGATTTGTTGAGTCGACGTCTTCTTAATAGGTTTCAGCAAGGGGTATTTTGAGAAGTGGTCAAGAGCGATAATCATGCAGAGGTTTCCGTTTGTAGATCTAGGGTATGGGCATAACAAGTCTATGTATATACGCTGCCAAAGTAGTTCTGTCTGAGACTGCGCTCCCATAGGTGGTCTTAAAATGGTGTTCGGAGCCTTCGTTTCCTTACAAACGTCACATGAGCCGATATAATTCCTAACGTCCACTGTTATCCTTGGCCAGTACAGGTGTCATCGTAAGCTTTCTAGAGTCTTTCCTAGGCTTCCATGAGAAGACAAAGGAGACAGTGGCGGATCATGCGCCCTTAAGATGACGTCTGTGACAAGCCCGCGTGGAATCTAAAGTTTCCAAGCTTCTTCCTCTTGGACTAGATCGCCTGTTCTCGGAACAGTCCGAATATAAACAAAGCCATCCCTGACACAAAGATCTGGCAGTTAATTAGAAGTTGATTTAACTTCCGGGCCAGGATCTTCAGGTGGTGAGAAGCTGTTACAGTGGATTCGTGACAGAGCATCCGGGTCGACGTTCAGTCTTTCTTTTCTGTGTTCGATGGTGAAATCGAAACCTTGAAGCTTCAAACTCCACGGAGAAAGTCACGATCTTGAACGGCATTAGCTCTATAAAACGTTGAACCTTTTGGACACTTAATACTGCATCCAAACATTCTTGCTCAGTGACGGTGTAATTACGTTGCGCTGAATTCAATTTCTTTTGAGATGTACGCAAAAGATCTTTCGTGGCATTCGTCATCCAATTGCATTAATACTCGACCAACTCCTTGTTGACTGGCATCACACTGAACGACGAACGGCTTGGTGAAGTCCGAACTCACTAGTAACGGAGCAGATGTAAGCTTTTGCTTCAACTGTTCCAGAGACGTTTGGGCTTCCGTGGTCCACTTAAACTGACTAGGATTTTTCAAGGTGTCAGTTATCGAAGCAGTCAAGTCAGTGTAATTTGGTATGAAGCGTCTATATCAGCCTGCCATACTTAATAGGTGTCGAACCTTACGAATAGTTTTAGGGGTAGGGTATTCAACTATCGTTGCAACCTTGTCAGGGTATGTTTTTATCCCACTTTCTCCGACTATGAAGCCCAAATATATGGTCTCTTTTATGCAAAATTTGCTCTTCTCGACGTTATTAGTGAGGCCGGCTTTCCTCAAGCAATCCACCACTCGGGCTAGTAAAGCCAGATGAGGATTAAAGTCTTGAGACAGAATTAGTAAATCGTCCAGGTATACTAGGACATTGTCATGAAGATCGAATGGGATGACTTTGTCCATGAGGCAACACATACTTTGAGGAGCGTTGTATAGTCCGAATGGCATCACCGTAAAGTGATAAAGAGGGTAACCAGGCACTGCAAAAGCGATCTTCTCTCTGGACACTTGATCTAGCTGGATCTGCCAGAATACGTCCTTCAGGTCCAGACTTGAGGTGTATTTTACAGGAGGAAGTCGACCAAGAATTCCGTCTATCTGTGGTAACGGATAGGCGTCCTTCTTCGTGACTGTATTCACCTTCCTGACATCAAAACAAAGTCGAACCTTTCCTGGCTTCCTTACTACAACGACTGGAGAGTTCCATGGACTCTGGCTCTCTTATATCAACCCCACCGATAACATCCGTTCTAATTCGGCGTTCATCAAACTTTGTACCGCTGGTGAAATAGGATAAAATCGTTGTTTTATCGGAGCCGCATCACCAATGTCTATCTTGTAGGATATTAAAGACGTAGTGAGGAAAAAGATGGGAACAACTGCTGGGTGGCCTCAAGGCGTCTTGATTCATACTCTTAAAGGAAGTGGCGGTCAGTGTCTGAGACAGCTAACAGACCTGGCTTCACTTCCGCAACTGCACCTAGGACATCAGGAGCCAACTTAAGTAGGCGCCAAAGGGCTATTCCCAAGGACAGCGCCTGAGTGAGCCCAGGAACTACGTAGAAACGTACGTTATTGGTCTCACTACGGAAGGTGACATCCAGGTCCACATGACCATGAACATTCGTTATGGCACAATTAGCTGCCTTCACTTGAGTCTTGTGCGTCTTCCATTGGACTTCCGCTTCCGACAACTTCTCAAGAACTCCCCGGCTAAGGACAAACAGTGAACTACTGTCTAGTAATCCTGACACGGTTTGTCCGAGTGGCTGCACTTCTGCATACGGCCGAATGTCGTCTGATACCGACACCGTAATGTGGGCCAACTTCTTCCTCTCAGCTTGGTCATGCATGATATGTTCGCTCCACCGAACAGTCGGTTTTTTTTTGGTTGGATAAAAGTAAATTTCTGTAATCGTCAAATCAGGGGATTCTGTCACAGACGAGAAGATCCTATTTTTCACGGCGCGATAGTTGTTCAAGCGCTCGTGATATGGTGTCAGAGGATATTGAGCCGGTTCACGGCCACTCGTCATCACAGAGGTTGATGGTAGTCTCAATATCTGATAAGTGGGAATCTGGACCTCATCCTCAGCACTGCTCGAAGGTTTTGTCACAATTGGAATTAATAGAACGTCAAAGATTAAGGACGGAACCGCAGGAATGTCTAGCAGGTTGTTGCAGTCGTTATTACTCTTCGAGGTGAAATTCGAGACATCAAGTCTAATATGGAAGATCGTTTTTCAAGATCGTCGCTTCGACTTTTAGACTAGTAAGGCTGTCTTATGGACAACCATCTGTACTACCTTCCAAGAATATCAGGTCTCGGGTTACTGGGGTGCTGGTTGAGGTACTTGACCCCTGTCGGCCGCTGTTGGCGGAGAAACTACTAGTTGAGACACAGTCACTTGAGTTGGTCCTGTTCGCGAGTAACGCGTGGCTCCTGGTCGGAAGCGGATGTTGTTGTTCCCGACCCGTCTCGGATTTTCCTGAGCACATGTTCGGCAATTGGGTTTAATTACTTCTTTCTGGCCACATCCATAACAGAAATAGCGTGACGGAGGTTGCGGACAGTCAGTATAAAAGTGACCTTGCTGGTCACAGTTCTAGCAGACAGTACGAGCTCGAGTATACTTCAGCAATGTCGATTTCGTGGCTAGCCGGCCTGGTCTCCTGCTCTGAATCTAAATCATTCGCACTTAGTTCGTGAACCTGATACCGAGAATTTCTCATCATATTCATCGTATTATGAAAAGGCATTGCGAGAACTCGATTATTTACGCTAGGGTTATTTGAAGATAGGATCCGATCATGAGTGGCTTGGATCTGCATTACCAACACCCGTTTTTGGCTTATTGAGTTCGTTGGGTGTAAACAGATTTGGCACTGAATAGCTGGTAACAGATTGGTTCTGATTAGGTCTCTGAACTTTTGCTTTGACATGGGGCTCTGCAGTTGGTTTCGCAGTTCATCCATGGCTTGGTAATACAAATTAAAACTTTCCCCGGTTTCCTGCTGCTTGTTCATCATCCGACGACGTACTCGAATGTCATCCCTAGGGTCGCTCCATTCTGCGAGTAAAGCAGCATGGACTTGCTCCCAAGTAGGAGTTGGATTGATCCTTAATAATGACCAATACCAGTTGGTCGCCCTGCCATTGAACAAGGTGTGCATGTGTCTGACCAAGAGATCACAGTCGCCATACAACGTGTTGTTCGTTAACGCCTCTACACAAAAGATAAAGTCTTCCACGGAGAGAAGTGAATTGTCACCGTCTTATGTCAACCTCCATCCCTTGATCGAGCTTGACAAACGCTTATGCCACTGATTAGTCGGTTGTCGAGGAGCTCGCTTAAGCCTAGGAGGAACCTGCCCTAGCGGCATTCTAGGCAATGGCAATGATGGTGGTGCCATGGGCGCCTAAGAAGATTGTTGCGTTATCATAGAAGATGGTGTCGCATAAACTTCTCCGAGCTATGAATCTCTTTAGGGTGTTGAGGAAGGCTTCAGCGCTGAGATCGCTAGCTAGCTCCATGTGGACTGCCTTTGTAGTGAAACAAACAAACACGGCAATGTAAGCCTTTGTCGGAGATTTTCCGCGTACCTTAAAGTGAATCATTATAGGACCACAAAAGTCGACGCCTGTGGTGTGAAACGGTGTTGAGGTCCTCACTCGTTCCTTTGGTAGGTCTCCCATTATTTCTTCTAGTACCTTTGGCTTACACCGAAAGCATCTTATGCACGTATGAACCGTTTTTTGGGCAAGTATTCTGGCGTCTATGACCCAGTATCGTTGTCTTGCAAATGCGATTAATGTTTGAGGAGCGACATGCATGTGTTGTTTATGCAAATGATCGAACATCAACTCATTAAATTTGTGTCCCTTAGGAAAAAGTATTTAGTTTTTTACTTCTTGCGCAAGATCTGAGTGTTTTAGTCGACCTCCTACTTTGATGATCTGGGTAGTTTGGTCTAGGTATGGAGTCAAGTGTTAAATGGGGTTAATCGGATCTAGTGCTTTATTTTTCTTCAACTTTAAATACTGATGGTAAAGAGCAGATATCAGCACATTCTTGATAACTCTGCTTTAAGCCTTATCCAATTCTGTGATGGAAAGCTCTCCCGTTTTCCTAGACCCCTTTGATGTTTTACAATTCTGTCTAAATCTAATACAGGAGGCAAATATTCTTTGCATCTTTAGAAATCAATTTGAATGGTTCACTAATTGTAGCATATCGGTATATTTGTGCTTCTTTATTCCTGTAGTTAGTACCGATTTCTTCGGTTTTGTCTCTGAAGCCCTATCAGGAAATTTGAGTAATAATATATATATATATAATAATAATATAATGTGCCTCCACTAGTTCGTTTGAGTCAGTTGCTGTATTTTCTCTACCCGATTTGCCACAAACGTGACGGCAAGGAGAACCATGAGAGTATAATAGTAAACGATTTTTGATAATTTGACTGATAAACACTGACACACTCTTTCAGTTAGCTCTGCCATCAATAGTGCTGCACAGAGTTCCAATCTAGCAAGTGTCATGATCTTCAGTGATGCTATACTTGATTTTGCACACAAGAGCCTTACCCTAATTTGGCCGTTATGATCTGAGGCTTGATAGGCGTATTCGCTGCTGTCAGAAAATGCGTGAAGCTGCACATCAATTGGTTTGGACAATATTAGGTACATGTCGCGGAATTTTCAAGGTTTTTAGTTCAGATAAGGGTTTTTAAATTTGATCCACTTTTCTTTATATTGGGCGGGCAATTCTCCATCCCAGGTGCGTTTGTCTTTAAATAATTCCTGTACAAATAGCTTGCTTAACACTGTGCCGGGTCCTATAAATTCAAGTAGGTCGAAAATATGAGTTATGTCGGACAATGCTGTGCGCTTGCTTAGTTTGTCTGGCTTATATTCTGCGATGTGATATTGAAATGTGTCTTTGCTTGGTGCCCAGAGTAATCTTAGTGCCTTAGTTACCTCAGTTTCATTGATGAAAGTCATTTTATCTTTGTGATCTTCTGGTACAGTTTGCAATATCTCGGTATGATTGGTGCTGAATTCTTAATTCGACGCCTCCAGATCGTAGTAGTTGTGTTAGATCGTCCTTAAGGTTTATTAAATCTTGTGTTGAACTAGATCCTGTCAATATGTCGTCTACATAGGTGCTTCCAAGAATGACATTTGCTGCTTCTAGAGCTGAGTCGTATCCAACCAGAGCTAACTGGTTTAAACTTCTGGTCGCAAGGAATGGAACGTGCGATTCCATAGGTAACAGTGTTTAATTGGTACGTTTGAAGTGGTTTCTCTTTGGAATCACGCCACAATATGAGCTGAAACCTTTTGTCGTTTGGATGTATTTCAATTTGACGATACATTTTGCAAATGTCTATCTGCCGTCATCACGTACTTGTGTATCCTGAATTTGTTTAAGATGGAAAATTAGTCCGACTGGTTTGAAAGTGTTCTTCATAATCTAATTCCTTTCTTGACATGTACCTGGGAAGCCAGTCGTGACTTTTTATTTCCCAAAATTTTTCCTTTCCAATGCTGTAACTGAAGATTGATTTGCGATATAGCAACTATGCTGGCTCCTTGTTTCTTCTTGTATCCTTCCCGAAAGTATCCATCCAAGCCGAGTATTTTGGAGCAACGGCAGATTATTATGTAGTCTGATTGCCCCTCTTCCAGCACCTGAAGAAATAGTACTGCCCCCCAACAACATATTGTCGTGTCCAAAAGCAATCAAATAGCGGAAAATGAAATAATTAACAACGCTCGAATTTCAAATATGTAAATCTTTATTTTACTCAAACAAACTGACCTATCTTAATAATTCAAAACAATCTAACCCGAACCGAACGGTAACTTGACACCTCACACAAAAGTTACGACGCGACTGATCACTGAACTGCTCCACGACACAACCTTGTCGTTTGTTCTACCGGTTGCAGCACCTGAGTCACTTAGTAGTAAGCAATCGCCTTACATATCAATTACCATGCGAGGTCAATTATTATTGTAATCGTCGATTGCTCCACTAAGCGCTCATCGCAGCCAGCTGTTGGGCTAATCAGCGAAACAACCGACGGTTGCAGAACAATTCCATGCGAGGTAATTGTTTGGCAATCGCTGATTATTCTGCCAGAATGTGCCCTTGGCTCTTGCAAGAATCTTCCGCACACCGGGTCATAACATCCCTCCCCCCTTGGAAAAACTAGTTTCCGCAGGGAACTAGACCTGGAGTGCGCAATTAGTTTAAACTACAAACTCTCAAACCTCTCATTCGGCTCAGATTATTTACACTTTTCATTACATCATTACACTTACATTTTTTCATTCTACATTATTTCTCTTTTTATTTTCTTCTTATATTTAATTTCTCTTTCAACATTTATTTCTTCCTTAATATTCTTTCCTATGTCCTTGTCACCTTACTTTTTTTCTTATTTTCTCTTAACATTAAACAATTTTTCCTTATTTTCTTTTCACAACATATCTATATTGTCTCTCTTCCTTTTTTCCAATTTCTTTCTTACATTTGACTAATTTAACAGAGTATCACTACATATTGCTTTTTTATACATTTATCGGTTATATCCATTTATTCCATTTTCACCTATTTTGAAATTTATCGTAATCCGCTACTTACTTTTATTACATTAACAACTTATATTTATCTTATTCCACCAAAATTCTTAATTAATTTATTTCTGGGGATCTTATGGTTTATCTAATCCCAAAAATAACAAATAATAACCACAAAAAAACAAAACAAAATTCTTTTACAATCAACAACAATTCACAAATACTATCAATTTTGCTTTTATACTCGTTTACAAATTAGAAGTATTGTCCGAATCATAATAAAAAAAAACTTCAATAATTTTAATACTTTTTACAATCTTAGCCTTAACATTCAAATTTCTGTGGGTGCCCAAAATTTCCCTAATTATATTATTACAATACAATAACTACTCTACTATTCTAATTGTACCAGCTGTTTACCGACGACGATAGGTAAATTTGCTGTTGTTGGAATGATGATTTCTATACTGGATTCTGCTTGCTTGGATACCCTCGATTGAATTGGCTTGCTGATGATCGTTCGAGTCTGTTCACTTTTTTGTCGCTTTAAATGGAACACTACTCCTGTTAGTACTGCTAAGGTGAAGATGCATAAATACCCGGTAGCTGATGTAGCTGCTAAGTGGACATGATGTGGAATAAAGTGTCTGCTAATCTCTTCGTTCTTAATGGCCTCATGTACTCGCTTCAGATCAGCCTCATTGTCTTTCCATGCTTGGTTGAAGTTCTTGACTGTCAACAGTCTTATCCCACTCTCTTTACTCTCTATAATTTCCTCTTTCTGCTTACTTGATTTAGCTATTACGTCATTCCAGGCTGGCAACTCCAAACGATTCGGCTGCCAAATTGAGATATTTTTCAATGGTTCCTCGTCATCATTCGAACTAGACTGTTCCATTTCGGTATAACTCGATCTTTACATGCTCTCGAGTTCACATTGAAGCTTCGGAAAAGGTTTAATACGCAATTTTCTCCAATTGCTGTGAAGGTCGGGCCTAACTGTGGACAAAGGGATTGTGGCTGATCGGCGGTGGTCGAAAGCTGCTGGCACCCTTGATACTGCTGATAACTCATTAGGACATACTGCCGTTCATGTTTGTTAGCGGCTATAAATTCGGCATCCAGATCATATATGTGATGTGTATATATCTTGTGCATATCGAACGCAACTCTTTGTGGCTGAGGAATTTCAATCCGGATCAATATCCCTTGATTTACTTGAAGGGATTTCACTTTTGCAATCTGCGTCAACAACTGGAAGTTCTGGAATTTCTCATCTAAATCCAATTGACGAGTGTCGTTCCTCATTATTTCGCTCATTTCCCGAGCGTGAATAATTAATGGATGTCACTTTCCGACACTCAGATGAAGAGTCATCAGTGTAATTACTTCGCTCATTTCTAATCTGAGCTGCAATGCCGACAATTCACGATATTGACCCTGTTGTGCTTTTACTAATGCTGAGATTTTGTTACCTAGCTCCTCTCGTTCTGCTGCCGCTTGTACTCTGGTAGCGCTGAATACGTCGAATGTAGACTTGATGACCGTTATTTGGTCGTTTAACAGAGTGAAGGTTCGGTTCTCTCTTCCGCTAAGATCATCTAGGGCTGCATGGATCTCTTCTGAGTCTGCATGATCCATTGTCCCGAAAAGGTATTTGAATACTGATCCTAATCCATCAAAAATTGAACGTCTGCTTCGTCGTGGTGATTCACTCTGTGTATGGTGTAGCAGTTCCTCGTTTTGCCTCTTAATTTTCGGGACCCAACTTCTTATCTCCTTGGCCTCTATTGTGCACCTGGATACTATTCCGTCGTGTGTCACCTCCAAACATAACTGCGTAATTGGGTTAGTGCAATTATTTACAAATTCCATGTCATCTGTTAGATCCGGCATTTCCACCATGGACAGGATAGTCCAGTGCTTGTTGTAGAAGTTGACTTTTCCAAGATGCTCGAGCAACACTCCTGTATGGGGTATCGGTTGGATATTATAGCCTGTTTTCTCTGCCTCCAGCAAGGTGACGAGTGCAAATATTACCGTTATAACTGCTTTCATCTTGATAACTAAACCCTATGCTAATTTATGGCAACCCTTATTCTAATTTTTTTTTTATATCTAAATACTTTAAATTTTTCTCTTTAAATCTTGGTTCTTTGACTTGTCTTGTTTTTTTGTTGTTATTTTTTTCCTTTTCTTTTAAATATCTTACTTCTTTTGCAAATTGCTCCTTTAAATCTATTATTTTTTTTTTTCAAATTTCTTATTTAAATTGTCTTTATCTCTTTCTCTCTTTTGTTTTATTACTTCCTTTTAATTTTAATTCCTTTTCAACCTTTCTTATATTTTTTTTCACTATACTTAATATTCCTTTAGATCGACTGCCTTATCATCTTATCTTCTCGCCCTTCGTAGCGTAATCTTCTTTATGAATCCGTGTTGGTCTTGTACGTGTTTATATTCTGTAATAAAAGAAACAAACTAAGAGGAAGAAGAGAAAAAAAAATAATTAAATTAATTAATTAATCCAATTCCGCCAATTCCAAAATTATTGCCTCGTGCTGCACTCCGTTTAGGCTTCCGTCTTTCTGAAATGATCCAATTTTATGCTGACACTATTCATTATATTTCCTCAATCGATTCATGTGAATCCTCTTAAGCGTTTTTCCTTGAAGGATAGTAACGTTCTCAGGACTGTGAATGTAAATTACTTCGTAAGGGCCTTTGAAAATTGCAGATAACTTCCCTACTCGAGCTAAATCTTTCACCAGAACTTTATCCCCCATATGTATGGCTTCTGGTCTGGCTGTCTTATCATAATACCTTTTCGCAGATAGCTTGCTTTTGAGTAAGTTTTCCCTGCCTAGTTCAAACGCTTTTTGTAACTTGAACCGCAAACCCGAATGATACTTATCAGTGTTGTACACCGGTTCAGGTTTATGCTGTAAGTTGCTAGGGATTTCTGATACAAATCCGAAAAGAGTTTCCATGGGTGTTAGCTTTGTACCAGCATGTACCGTGTTATTGTAAGCATGAGCTGCTGTCCTCAAAAAGTTATCCCAGCTCTGGCGTTCCTGGTCTACAAAACTTCTCAAGTAGTTAGCTAACGTAGAATGTTGCCGCTCTATCGCATTGGATTGTAGGTGATAGGCGGTGGTTTGCAGTTTCTTTATCTTAAGCATTTTGCAAAGAGCCTTTAAAAGTTCGCCTGTAAAGTTTGCTCCTTGATCAGTTACTAACTGCTTGGGTAATGAGTAACGGCTAAGGATTTGCTCGAACAAGACCTGAGCTACGGTGTTCCCTTCTTGGTCTGGTATGGCCACAAAGTCAACAAATCTAGTCAGATCATCCATCATGGACAGAATATACTTGTTACCATTATGACTAGTAGGCAACGGCCCCACTAAGTCTACGTATACCTTGTCGAATGGTTTTTCTGAAATTTCTGTTACCAGTAACGGCATTTTAATCGCCCTGGAGTGCTTATTTCTCTGGCATTTCGCATAACACCCGACATGTTTGGCAATGTACTTCTTCATGACCTTCCAACGATAGAACCTTTTTATTCTTTCCAAGGTTTTATTTCGCCCAAAGTGCCCTCCGAATCGCGAGTCATGAAAATCTTTCAGTATTACCTCCACGTCTTTTGGGTCAGAGACATTCTGTGGCTTTGAGCTTTTTTGTAGCCTTACTTCCTTATTCTCAGTCTCCTCTATTGTTTCCCATTCATCTTCGGATTCCGGAGAAGAGTATTGCTTCCTCTTTCCGTCATTTGTATATTTCTTAGCCTGTGCTCGAGTAACTGCACAACATGGATATTCCTTACCACACTTTTCCTCCGCTTGCTCTATATCTCTGGGAATTCTGCTAAGAGTATCCGCATTGCCATTTTCCCTACCTTTCTTGTAGACAATTTCAAAATCAAACTCCGAAAGTTTTTGGTGAAACCTCACCATGCCAGATTCGGTATCCTTAACCTTAAAAACCCCTCGGAGAGGCTGATGATCAGTTATGATTTTAAGATGTCTTCCCAGTAAGTAGCATTTATAATTGCGTACAGCCCATACAATGGCTAACAATTCTCGTTCTGTGGTGAATAGTTTTTCTCAGCTTGGTTCAAAGTGCGGCTGGCATAACTAACTGGCCTACCTTCTTGTTCTAGGACTGCTCCTAGAGATTCCCAGCTCGCATCCGTGATGAGAGTGAACTCCTTATTAAAATCTGGATAAATTAATACTGGCGGCGAAGTGAGAGCTTCTTTAATGACCTTAAAGGAGTTCTCACATTCTGACCCCCAATTGAACTTCACCTTTTTCTCAAAAGGTTATTAATTGGAGCCAGAATTTTTGAAAAATTGGGAACAAATTTACGATAGTAGCTTTCCAAGCCCAAGAAAGACTGAACCTGTCTCACTGTTTATGGTCGGGGGAAGTTTTGTACCACTTCTACTAACCGTTTGTCAGGTTGTACATCTTTCTCCGAACAAATATGCCCGAGGTATACTACCTCCTTTTTCAGGAATTGACATTTAGTAGGTTGTAGTTTTAAGTTATGTTCCCTAAATCTCTAAAATACTTCTCGTAACTTTCCGTTATGTTCATCCAGATTCTTCGCAGAAATCACTACGTCATCAAGGTAGACAAAGCACTTAATCCCCTGAAGACCCATTCAATAAAGATTGAAAGAATGAAGGTGCCGTTTTCAATCCGAATGGCAATCTATTGTAGTGGAAGTGACTGAAGTTTGTGCTAAAAGCTGTCTTTTCACGATCTGCCGGATCCACCAACACCTGGTGATAACCATTTGCAAGATCTAAGGTAGTAAAATACCTAGAATGACCTAATCTATCCAGAATATCCTCAATCCGTGGTAGTGGATAAGAAAAAGGAATACAGACTTTGTTGAGTTCGCCAAAGTCCACACACAATCTATACTTTCGCTTACCTGCTTCATCAGTTCCTTTTTCGGTATTAATAAGACTGGAAAATGGAACGGGCTGTTACTATGTTCGATTATGTCATCCTCCAACAACTTTTTAAGCTGCTCCTGACATTCCTCTCTGTGGGCTTCAGGCATTCTATATTGCTTTTTATTTATGGGCCCGGTGTCGGCCATCAAGGGAAGTCTGAACATTCTCGTCGGAGTGTACGTTAGTTTATCCCCAGGTAAGTGAAAGATATCGCTGTATTCGTAACAGATTTGCATTACTGCTTCCCTCTCTTCCGAATTCAGCTCCTCCCCCAACTCCAGCGATTTGTTCATTACTTGAAGCCGTTGCTGAGTGATTTTCATTCTACCCTCGGGATTTCTTAATGGTCTTACCAAATACTTATTTAAGCTTTCCAGCTTAGGCTTAAAATTTTTTTTTCGATTGCCTCAGTCCTAGCAGTGACAATTCCTACAAAGGCTTGTCCGTGACTGGGCCTAATCAGGGTATTCTCACAATACACACCGGGGCATATTTCTTCTGCCATACATACCAGTTCAGAATCGCTCGAGACTTGAATTCTTATCAGCTGCTCGCTTCTTGGCTCCAAGCGTATTGGTCTTTTCGTGTCCTGAAATTTGAGAAAAGAGGCAGAGGGTTCAGTTTCGAGGCTATTTAGATGGACTTCCGTGCGAGGATGTCCTAGTCCGTTCTTCCTTTCAACCGCTACCCTTACCTGCCCTTCACCCCACATTTCTTTGGGCCACGCTATAGACTTTTCTACTGCAGGACAAAAATCCCTTTTCTGCGTTCCTATGCGAAGGATCGCGGTTAAGGTATTTCCCTGCTTTTGCCTAAGATCCAGCTCGTCCGTCTCTGAAGCTATTTTCCGCTCCTTCTGTGCTATCCGTTTACCTTCCAGTTGTATATTCACTGTTTCATCGCTGTTGCTCACATATTTCAAGTATTTCTCTATGCTATCTGAAGCGGCACTTGCTTTGCGCACAATATCTTTTAGCCCAGTGACTTTTTCTTGAATACGTAGCCTTACAGCTTCTGGTGAAATCTCCTGTTGTTTCTCTGTACTATATTGACTAGAGGTATATATATCTAACGTAAGAATATCAACATTTTCCTTCCTCGTTATGTTTTCAAAAAGTGGCTTTACTCCCCTGTTTCCTTCTACGCTTTGAATTGACGGTCATACATAATCAATAACGGCTCTGTTTTTAAGGAACTCCATGCCTAATATTCCATCTGTTGGTATGGATTCGGTATCGTGTATGGCATGAAATACACAAGTCTGTTGGCTAGTACCAAAGCCTAGTAAGGCTTGACAGGTTCCTAACGATTTTCTCTGTGTACCAAACAATCCTCCTATAGTGATTGTTTCTTGGGTTTGTATGGGCGTACTTCCTTTTATTTACCTTAATTATATTGCATGAAGATCCCGTATCTACTAATAATACTAACTTACCTTCTGGTCCTATGTCTGCGTCGACTGTGATTGAACAATTATTTAATGAACCTAATTCGACTGCACTATTTTTATCTCTGGTTAACTGGGTATACTCCGATTCTCTTAATTGAAGGCAGCTGCGGAAAGAGTCCGCAGCTGCCGAAAGAGTCCGCAGCTGCCGCCCCTCGTTTCCCTCATGAGGCCTGGTTCCATGCTCTGCTAGGTACTTTCTTAAATATATATCCGTATAATGGTCACTTGTCTTACAAAACTGACAATAGAGAACATCTCTTCTTTGAGTGAATTTTGTTGAGTTGTCTTATCACTGTATCTGCGAACCTGACTTACTGATTCCTGCAACTTGGCGCCTCATGCCCATAGTTTCGTCTTTTAGTGCAGTAGGGAGGCTGCTTTCTCCACTGGCATTCTTTAGCAAAGTGTCCCGGCTATCCGCATTTGAAGCAGTTGACCGCTCTAGGCTGATGTGTTGCTCTGATTGGATTGGTTTCCAAGTTTCTTGCCGGTCTCCGTACTGCTTGGAAAGGCTTTGGAGTTTGTTTCTGCCTGACCTCGCTAAAGTTTCCGGGCTTCCAACTTTCCTGTGGTGTTTCCATGGCATGTTCCGGTGCTTTTTTCCAGGCCCTTGGTGCCATGGCCTGAAGCCTTTCCGAATCTTTTTCGAAATAGAGAGCTTCCTCTCGAACTTCTTCTAGTGCTTCGAGTTTTCTTCCAGTTAAGTATACCCGTGTGGCCTGACTGACGACACCAGCTTTAAAAGTAGCTACCGCGTCGACCTCTAGCTCTGCTATCAAACCTCCATCCTTATTGAGGTATTTGGCTGATACAGCAGACTTAATCTGGTCCAGCAGCTTCATCATCCTATCCGCAAATTCTCTTAATATCCTCACCATGTCTCTGCCTACAGGCTAATATTTCAGTGCGTAATTCACTGAAAGATTTCCGTGGCATGTAGGCTGTTTTAATCGCCTACTGCAAGGATGCAAAATCCTTTGGCTCATATGAGCTTATTAGATAGTAAGCGTCATCGGACAAACGGTATTTTATGCATTTAATAAAAATGCTTTGCTCTGCTGCTACCAATCGATCGTGCAAGTCTTTGCTGCAACTGAGGAAACGAAAAACTTCTTTTGCCGACTTTGGAGACCTTTCCCCTGAAAACATTGGCACGTATTTAGAGACCAAGTCCATGACTTTTTCGTAGGCCTCTGCTATGTTGCTCTTTAGAGGTGCTTTTGACTTGACAGATTCTGTTCTGGGTTTATTTCGACCTTGTTCCGTACTGTTACTGGACGTTTTTTGCTGTGTGTCTTTAAACGTCCCAGAGGTCCCCTTTTTATCCTGTTGCTGGTCCCAGGATACTAATTTCTTTGGATTCCACCTCTTACTCGTGCTCGTCTTATTAACTCCTTGATTAGAATTTTCCTGTGATGATTTAGCGAGTCTATATTCTTTAAGAGCCCTTTTTCCTCCTTCTGGATTTCTTCCAATGCTTCTTCTGCTTCTATTTCACGACTCTGGATAACTTCGAATGCTGCTGTCAATAAATGATCTAAAGCTTCGTCTTTTGTACTTTTTTTAGCATTCTCATTCAATTCCTCTCGTAATTTCTTCGCTTCTTCTTCTGTCCACCTCTTTTGTAACTCTCCTGTTATATGCTCCCCTATACTTTGCCAGTCCTGTTCATAATTCTGCAATATTGACTGACATTCCTTAAGTTGTTTTGAGCTCTAATTCCCTTTCCTGGGCCTGATAGCGTGCTAATTGTTCCCTAGTTAAGATATTACTCCTACCTGTGGACATTTAAGTTTTATGACCGAGCTATTATACTAATAACATCAATACCCCGGCGAAGAATGTTCCCTACAGCTCTTATCTATGTTGAATATTAATGCGACTACCTGACCAGATTCACATTCCTACAAAGCTCATTCCCGATATTTAAAAAAGTCAACTTAACATAACCCTATTCGAGCCCATTAAACCCGGACAACATGACGATTAAATACCCCTACTATGTATTAATGAGAGCAGCAAAAAAACACGAAAACAAACCCCACAAATCTACATTCGTTCAACTAGACTCTCACTCTCACATAGCTAGCACATATCTATTCTAATTTACATATATAAAATTATTAAATTTTGCGTGAACTAAAATAATAAAAGAAACTCCAAAAAACTTTTAACACATCTTAAAATTAACACTTTATCAGAAATAAAATTCTAGCAGGCGATAACTCGCCGAAATTTGCTAGTTAATGGCGTCTTACGACAGCCGATGTTTTTTCATTAAACAATTAAAAAAAATTTATTAAAACAAAATTATTTTTATTAAGTAAAAGGTAAAACACAGAGAAATTCAAATTATTTTTACCTTAAATTTACCCGATGCGTCAAAATGTCATGTCCCAAAGCAATCAAATAGCGGAAAATCGAATAATTAACAACGCTCGAATTTCAAATATGTAAATCTTTATTTTACTCAAACAAACTGACCTATCTTAATAATTTAAAACAATCTAACCCGAACCGACCGGTAACTTGACACCTCAAACAAAAGTTACGACGCGAATGATCACTGAACTGCGCCCGCCAGACCAGTCACTGGTCTTTTATGTCCGATATTAGGAAGTAAACTTTACTCACAACGCGGATGTAAACAAACGACACAACCTTGTCGTTTGTTCTACCGGTTGCAGCACCTGAGTCACTTAGTAGTAAGCAATCGCCTTACATAACAATTACCATGCGAGGTCAATTATTATTGTAATCGTCGATTGCTCCACTAAGCGCTCATCGCAGCCGTTAGGCTAATCAGCAAAACAACCGACGACGGCTGCAGAACAATTCCATGCGAGGTAATTGTTTGGCAATCGCTGATTATTCTGCCAGAATGTGCCATTGGCTGTTGCAAGAATCTTCGCATATCGGGCCATAACAATATCAATAGACTGAGGTTTGTGAAATATAGAGTCTGCTAACTGTATGTTGTTGGGAATATTACAGCTAGATGTTTTGATACACATTAAAGGTTGTTGTTCCGTGAAAGTTTTTAAAATCACTGCGTTTATGCCAATAGAAAAATCATTTAGCCTGGAATGAATCGTGAAGGTGGTTTCGTACCTTGCGTTTGCTTCAAGACCACTTATGGGTATAGAAATACGACGACGTTGCAGCCCTAGAGTTTGTACTAATCGTTCACAAACGAAGTGAAGCTGCGAGCATGAGTTTAACAGCACTCTCTAGTTTACAAGAATCCCTGAAGCGGTGCGAACTCTTGTAACAGCAGTTGCTAGAATAACGGGACCCTTTTGATGACTTGACTCATGTTTTTTGCACTGGATACTGATTGCATAGTACTCTAAGTTATCTCATTCGGTTAAAAGATTGCTGACAGGCTTCCTTCCATGTAGTAAAGTTGACTTGCGTGGGTCATTTGAACTGGCTTTTTTAATTATGCAAAACAGTTTACAATTGTGGTAATTTTTCACCGGGTGATCAATTTTTACGAGGTAGTTCAAAGATTCTTTTTGGGATTCTCCGGTATGAAAAGTTCGATTATTTCGTTTTTATATAATTTTTTATTTGTTAGGCAACGTTTCGGGTCAGGTTTGACCCATCATCAGGCCCTGTGATAAATTAACAAAAGAATAATTTTTTAGATTCGATACATGTTTAAGCTTATAAAAGATGGAAAATGAAATAATTTAAGAGCAAAGAGAAAATTGAGTAAAAATATAATTTGAAAATCCTTACTTTTCATACCGGTGAATCCCAAAAAGAATCTTTGAACTACCTCGCAAAACAGTTAGTTATAGTATGTCAATACTTGTATAAATCGTTTTGCAAAATTAAAAAATCTACGTCTTTGCAGCGGTATGGCGGTTATTTGGAACCGTCGTAATGGTATGGCATTGTGATTCTCGTGAATGGCATTGCGCTACCGCCATGTTTATTTTCATGGACTACAATAAAATGTAAGAGCCTTTGTGTAACAAATCGTTTGAATACCGTAATTTTTCCGACAAGTTTAATTAATTAGCCTGTAATTACGCCACGCCGGCCAGTCCTAAAATTATGATTTGCGTTTCTTAAATCATCTAATTCGACCCTTTAAGGTTCGCCATATTTGTAACAAATGACTTCGATTTTCTGTCATCATCTGCTGATCATTTATGTACATATTGGAGGAATATGTACTACATATGTACTTATTGGAAGAATATGAAATTGAGAAGTTTTCAAAATATTTTTAAAATTATTTTTCAACGTTTAAGGTTATGGGATGTTTTATTTTAGAATGATAATGATCGATTATGAAATATTAGAAAATTTATGCAATTTCCTAAAAGCCTCGAAAAAAACTAATTTTGTACATGTCTTATGTACATATATACAAAATTTAAAAGTTTGGTTAAATCGGCATCGAATAAGCTTTTCTATTTACCCTTAAAATATTAACAACGCTGATCGGAACACAATGTAGATTTTTCTGCGATTGTTAGCATAAAAGAAGTTTTTTTAAAGCTTCTTCGTTTGTTACCTTACAATAAAATAACATATATACATAAATACTTTTCACATAGAACTGAGTAAAGTTTGGAAAAATGATGCGAAATTCATTAGTAATTCTGTAAAGATTAAATTTTGTAAATGGTGGTTGGGTATGAAGTCCCGGATTTAAAAGAAGAAATGTTCGAAGATATAATCGCGGATCTACCATACAAAATGATTCTGGATTATATTTCTTCGACTCGTTGGATGTTGTACTCTGGGAATTTGAAAAAATCTAGGATCCCGTAAAATGTTATGAGCAAATTATAGATTTATGTATGTATGTAGTGTGTATTAAATAGAAATTCTAATTGTATACAGGCAGATACGGCAACAATTTAATATAAATTAAATGTGTTTACAGGTCGTCCGGTCATGTGGATCGTTTTGCTGATCTAATGGTTAAAGATGTAAGAAATGGCGAATGTTTCCGGTTGGATCATCTTATAAAAAATCATATTGAAAAACTGATTTCGGAAGAAAAAAGTGAGAAGAAAATAATAGAGTACCAGAATATAATAATAAGAGTGTGTTTTGTAATAAATCCTAGTAGAACAATTTTTATGTGCTTTTCTTGTAGTTGGATGGTATGACAAAGGACGAGATGGGTGACATACTTCGCTGCTTCAACATGAAATCTCCCATTACAGGAAATGACTTATCAGATCCAATCGAGTTCAATTTAATGTTCGGTACCCAAATTGGACCTACCGGCTTAATAAAAGGGTAATATATTAAAAAACTAGTTCACTATCTCTGCACAATTATATATTTTTTTGTTTTTTTTTTTTATTATTATTAATTTTTTAGGGTTCCAACAACAAAAGGAATAAACGGAACCCTTATAAGATCGCTCATGTGTCCGTTTGTCTGTCAGAGACTTTTGTCTTGAAAACGTCGTGACGTATGAATTTGAAATTTGGCAGAATGTCAGGTCCTTGTAATGCGACAGTCAAAGATTATGAAATATATTTTTTTTTTATTTAATTTTTAAGGGGGGTGGGTTGGGCCATGCAAAAAAAAATATTTAGTTTTTATATCTGTCGTTTGAAAGAGCTACTTTGAAGGATTCCAAAACAAAAATTTAAAAATTGTTAGTGAATTGGTTATAAAGATATAGACCAAAATGTGCGAAAAAAATCCCCCCTCCCTCCCCGCCTCAGCGGGTGTGAGCATTATGCGAATCTAGATATATACATATGTAAAGATCTCAATTCAAATCAGCCAACTCGGCGGCCCGCCCGAAAGCAATTTACCGCTTATATTTCCGATCTAAGAATGCGCTGCTTCTACCACTCAACACCTTATGGTGAAAACCCAATGAACACGCGGCAGACGTCGCGTCGCTCTGACAATTCAATAGAACATACGCGTTTAAGTTCGTGCTGGTCAAATGGCTGCCACGCTTGCCGGATTCGATGCGAAAGTAGAGTGATGTTCTACTTTTAACGCGGGACAGACGCTTTGATTGATTTTAAACTGTTTATATTGTTGCGAGCATGCCCTTTGGTTCGTTATTTAAAACACAATATTAAATTTTTAAGATACAAGTTCTTTATTTCACTCTAATATAAAATTCACAAACCTTCAATTAATCCATTCAACTTTAATTATCGCTAATACTGTACTTTCAATTATCTTTATCCACTTAAAACACTTTCGCCTCTTTATTACTTTCACATGTTAACACTGCAATGTCTAAGACAAGACTCTTTTTTGGCAGTGATAACTGTTATATTTCGACCCTAGAAACTCTCCAGAATCTTCTTGACTATTCTATTCCTGAACCTTCCCGAAGATTCTATCATTGATTTTCCGAACCTGAAGTTGCTTACTCTCCATTTTCAGTAGATGTCACCAGTTGTCTCTTTCTGTTGCACGTAACACTGCCCCCTTCTTAAAATTGTTCGTCCCGAACAACGGGTGGTCCACGGTCTTGATGCTTGTAATATTGACACAAGCGATCCAGATGAACGATTTTTCGTTTGCCTCTTGTACCACGTTGAATCTTGTATACTACATCATTTATTCTAATTACTACTGAATACGCCCCCCCCCCCTGCCCCAGTTTTGTTGTGATTATGGAAAACGTCCCTTAAGTCGGTAGGGGTGTGCAGCCAAACAACATCACCTTCATTGAATCCTGTTGAATTCGCACGTAAGTCATAGCGGGTCCTCATCCGATTGTCATTTACTGCTAATTTTGCTCTCGTGGCTTCTTGTACATCAGCTCTTCTTTCCAATGGGGCTCTGACATTACACTTATACATTTCCTTTCTGCTGCTACGTGGCGGCCATTTGTAAGAAGGAGTTAATCGTAGAGGCGAGTGAGTCGGGTTCAAAATATGAAGACTGAGTTTCACTGATTTTACTTTATTTTTTACATTTTATTTGAGAATTAACACTTTTAAAATATTGTTACGTGCAATACAAAGAGACAACTGGTGACATCTACTGGCAATGGAGAGTAAGCAACTTCAGGTTCGGAGAATCGATGATAGAATCTTCGGGAAGGTTCAGGAATTGAATAGAATAGTTAAGAAGATTCTGGAAAAGAACACTCCAGAATAATCTGGAGAGTTTCTAGGGTATAAATATAACAGTTGTCACCGCCAAAAAAAGAGTCTTGTCTTAGACGTTGCAGTGTTAACAAGCGAAAGTAATAAACGTGCGAAAGTGTTGTAATTAGATTGCGATAATTGAAAGTACAGTATTAGCGATAATTAAAGTTGAGTTGATTAATTGAAAGTTTGTGAATTGTATAAGATTAGAGTGAAATAAAGAACTTTTATAGTAAATATTTAATATTGTGTTTTAAATAACGAACCAAAGTCCACGCACGCAACAACTGATGTCAGAAGTGAAATAAATTCGAGAAATAAAGTGGTGGCAATTGACTGAAATATTCAAAGTGCGATTAATTTTATGAAACTGTGTTAATTTGTGAAAGTTCTGGAAAATAATTTATATTCAACTATAAGTGAATTACTAAAGTAATGGGGCGCAAAGTCGAGGAGCTTCGAATACAGGATTTGAAAGTAGAGCTAGGGAGCCGGTCATTGCAAACGACAGGTGCAAAGAAAGTGCTAGTCGAGCGACTCAGACAAGCTTTGATAGAGGAAGGAAAGAATCCTGAAACATTTGTTTTCGAAGAGAACTTGGAAGAAACCGAAGCTGAAGCCTGCGATGAAAATGGAACAGCCTTTGAGTACTTTAATGAGCAAAATGGAAGCCTGTTTTGATGAACAAAAGAATTCTCTCGATGAACAAAAGAATTCTCTCGATGAACAAAAGAATTCTCTCAAGGAACAAAAGAAATCTATGGAAGACCGTTTTGATGAACAGAAGAATTCCAATGAGGAACAAAAGAATTCTCTGGAATCCCGTCTAGATGATCAGAAGAAATCTATGGAAACCCGTCTGGACGAGCAAAAAGATGCTTTTGAGCAACAAAAGAATTCTTTAGAATCCCGGTTAGATGAGCAGAAGAAATCTATGGAAAGCCGCTTGGACGAACAAAAGAGTTCTTAGGAGGCTGGGACGTTTCTTCTTTATGGTGTTGAGGCTGCTGTTGTGAATTTGACTTCCTCTTGCGGTACTCTTCTAATGATATCGGCCTGGGTCCAGCTTTTGGATCCTCTTTTAGTGCTTCCTGTAGTCCAGTAGGCAGTCTTCTTGACGTGAAATTGTCATTCATCTGTTGAGGGTTTTGATTCGCCAGAGGCAGGGTCGCCATGTAATGATTAACCTTACAGTCCAAGTTAATCAGGTGCGGGTTCCGCAATTCTCGTCCAGAGGCGTCTTCTCCTAGTGCAGCTGAAAATATAATTAGGCGTTCAAGTATGACCTGAACTGCCGACTTTGAGATCGAGGTGGAATGAATGAAACTACTTCTTTTCCGTCTCGAGAAAGAATGTCTTTTATTCTAGAAATGTATTGCTTTTATATAATTGACCCCATGAATGAGGCATGGTAAAATTCTCAAATTGCTTAACCTACCTACATAATTCTTAAAGTTAGCAAAATACAATTTTATTACTACATTCATGATGAAATTTATGAATTGCTTCAGTCAAAGCAATCATGCAATCGCAATGCAAATCGCTCGTAAGAATTGATGACCCATATGTAATTACTATTTACTGTCACAGCATGTGTGACATCATGCAACGAAGAGAAGTGTTTTTTATTACTCAATATTGGTTTATTGATGCCGGCAAAAGAAGGTAAAGGTCGGAATGAATTGCACATATTGTGTTTATGATTTTGCATGTTTTAGCGGAAGTATTACAGTGCTGCAATTTTAGATATTTTTCGCGGCTGTTAAAGTGAAGTAATTTTTATTGCTTCTCTTTGGGTTTTTCTGATTTTTACATGAGGGTTGTATGCATGTACTACAAGTGTTATAGCACAAGCCGGGAAAAACCCGCCGGTGAGCAAAATCCTTAAGATAAGCGGACCTGGCTGTCTTCTCATCTCCGTGGATAATAAAGTCCAATATCGCTAAGAGTCAATTACAGCAATTAGGAGGAAATGCATGAATGGAAGATAAGTAAAGACTACAGATGCATGGTTTTTCTCAGCTGTCCAGTGAATACCTAGAAAGTGCAGTGCATGTTCATAAGGATTAAAGACTTATTTATTGTAAATATTACAATGTAATTTAAAGATGTGTGAAAGCTGAGAAAATGGGATGATGGGAGGAGTTATGTAAAGGCTCAATGACTAGTGATAACATTATCGTCGGGCGCGGAGATGAGTTGACGTGTGACTTAGAATTGATATTTGAAAATGCGGTTTTTTATAGTAGATGAGTTGACGTGTGATTTAGAATTGAAATTTGTAAAAGCGGTTTGTTATATACGAATTAAATTAAAATAATTAAAACGGGGCTGTTATCGGAGTACACCAGCTCAGCAAAACCAAATCATATGTGAGCCGTCATCAGAATCCCCTCCAAGCGGTTAAGATAGAGCGGATCAATTACACGTGTGACGTTATAGGGGAGGAATCCACAGGCCAGACATGTCACGTTATGGAGAAGGAATCCTAGCGGGCGTAGGGACTAACCAACCAGGTCATCCAGACGGCAGGAAAGGAATCCCCCCATGAGCCGAGTCAGACCTTGTGACGTATAGACAGGATCCCCTATCGAGGTAAAATTGTATTGTACAAGACAACGTCGTACACGGAGGGCGGGTGCGAAGTCAAAGCAAAATTATATCGTACAAAACTACGTCTTACATCGGAAGTGGTCTACCTGAGATAATGAAAATAACACCTGTCGGCAACATTAAAGACATCTCAAGGTGAGAATTTTCCACGGTAACCATAAAGCTCTCAGGGTCAACCGAGAGTTTAAGACCTTGACTGCAAACTTTAACGTCAAATAAAAGAATTTCGCACATGTAAATCAATATAAAATAATAATAATAAAATATTCTCAGGCCTTTATTTGGGAGGAATTCTTTCCTTTTTAATGTGCTCGCACCAAAAATGCTCCTACCTGTTACTCGCTGTCACTATACCAAAAAACCTGAGTTTCTCAGCTGTTTCAAACGTAAGCAGATTAAACAGCTGAACATCATAAGGCTTAAACACAAGCGGCCAACGGTCACCCGCAGTTTCCTATGTAATAATACACTCCATAAAACGATCCCAGTGACAATTGTTCCTATGACAGCAATAGTCGTCTGCCGTCGGCCTCTCTGATCATCGCAGCTGAATTAAGGTAATTGAGTGGTCGACGGCCACTGCAGATTCCTATGTAATATACGATCCATAAAACGTTCATAGAAAATTGTTTTTATTACTGCAATAATCGTCGACCGTCGCAATTGTGTTTACAGGTATTAGACTTTCTGTTCTCTCTATATTCTAAGTACTTAAATGTCAGAATTTATGACGAAGAAAATTAACTGCTCTACTTCTTTGATGTATTCAATATCAGCAAGACTGGTGTGAATGCAAAATGGACTATAGACACTTTAATATTCAAATAAAATTTATATAGTGGCAGCCAACATCTAAAATAAAAAAATTTAATAACTAAAAGTAAACTTAAATATAAAACAAAGAAAAGGATAAAGAATGAAAAAGAAAATAGAAAAAGAATATAAACATAAGATAAAAATAAAAGTAAAAGATTAAAAATTAAAGAAATGAAATGACGAGGAAAAATTAAATGTTCAAATGAAATGTAATGTAATGAGAGAAATGAAATTAATTTAGAACCAAATTGTAAAATTGATTTACAGATTCATCCCTGAAGGCCCTGCCCCGCTGTTATGGAACATATGTTGAGTGATTTATTTTGGGCGTGAAGTCCCAACTGCCAGCATGAGCTGACAGATCACTCGGTGGACAGCGTTGACTGCAGGGCGGTAACCAAAAACCTGACGCTGCTACCTGCCATAATCAGAAATTTTCGTGCCTACAAACAAAATAGCCGTAGCACACACTCCAGCCCTGAAGGCTTCAGGCCTTGACACTACTGTGAAGGCACAGATGAACTGCCTTCTACTGCTTGCCCCATCCTCCCAACGACACTGAGGGCAGATTGCTTTCAGTGTCCCTTATAGATCTGTAAAGAGAGAGAGTAGCGGACCTAAGCGAACTTCAGTCAAGAGGGCTCCAGGAAGGTGAGAGGAGAAATAAAAGTGTTCAAATCATGATCACGTTATAAATTCTTCATTTTCAACAATAACAATAATGATGCTTACTGAAACTATACATAGACGTGTATACCTGACGCTATACGCTATACCATATCAAATTCAAATTGCCGGAAATCATTTGCTCGGCCAATATATATGAAATATGATCAAAAGAATTCAAAAATTATTGGTCAATAACGCTGAGATTATCATTACAGGCTACTAATTACTAAATTACTATATTATATTAACTTCAAATTGCCGGAAAACATCTGCTCGGCCAATATATATGGAATATGATTAAAAGAATTCAAAATTTATTCGTCAATAAAGCTGAGATTATCATTATAGTAAGCCTGACTTATTTTTTTTTTTTTTTTTTGTAAAAGTTATTACATACACATGATTAAATTTCTGTCAAATTTCAGGCTTTTCTCCCGTCTATATAATTAGGTAGTCATTAAGCGCATACGCGGATTATCGTTTCCCTTTCTTTTCTTTAATTAAATCGAAGATTTGCAGGTAAAAGTAATATAATGAAAAAGGCATCACTTATTACATACATTTTATTGCTGTGGTCCACTCCAGAGGCGGCTCCGTGGATGTTCCGCTATGCCACCTTAAAGGTTAGTTATCAATATTGGTTTTTTTCATATATAAAAGTTGGAAATCATTCGAAATTCCCAAGCGTCTTGTAAGCTCTGACTTTCTCACTCTATTATCCTAACTTCCTGCAGCAAATGTTATAACCCGGTATTTTAGCACCTATTCCAATACTCATTCCGTAAGCGACACAAGTAAATCAATTATGATAGCAAACTATTTGGCCTGTCAGTTTAGTGAATCGTTTCTTTACCCACTCTAGCAATTGATTTTTCGTTTTTAAATTCTTTTGGTCGTACAATTTCTCTTTTAAATAATTATTTTTGCAGCCTACAGTCGACTACTATTATGAATCTTAGTTTTAGCTACGTCGAGGCAGAATTTTAGCAACCTTGCAAAAGCAAACATTTTTATATCATTAATCTGAATCAATGCCTCATCAAATTGTTATATAGAATAATCCTCGTGTACCTAATTGTACTCAATATTTCGAAAATTAATCACTTTAGCAAAAGTTCTCCTACAACTAATCCTGTTCATTACTGTAGTAGATTATCATAAAAATTATTTTTATATATTAATTCTAATCCCTAATTCGGCAAATTCATGCACCTTTTTTTTATACAATGAGCTTGAGTCAGTATCTGAGCGGATTACAATGTCCGATAGCTATTTTGTGTCCAATTAATTTTTCGTCGGGAACTCCAGCAGTCGATTTTTATTTAGATAAATTACCCTTGAAAATGATTTGGTTGGAGGATTTCAGCTAGCGTGGTCGTTTTCACTTCGGAGCCGCAACTTAACTTGTTCAAAAAAAAAAAAAAAAAAAACGTCAGGCAATTTCAGCTAATTCCCACGGTAACCTTGTTGAGGAAAATAAACGAAGACTACTAGACAATCCTTCCTCTGGGCTTTAACCCAAGAAAAATGTGAAAAGGTCACCACAGGATAATAAGATCTGGTCGCGTTGATCACTCTCATCACCCCCGAAAATACCTTTTAATTTACTTTCGATATTTTCCACCGATTTCATCGCTTTTTTTTTATTTACTTTCCTAAATTAAACTTTTTCACCACCGTACTTATAGCTCTCCCTTTTTAAAAAAAAAACTTTTCTTATTATTAACCTCCTCAAAAAGACAGCCTCACCAAAAAAAAATGTCACCCGGCAGGAAGAACGCTCTTCTACTTCCTCTTGTCTTTCTCGGGTGCGTTCGGAATGTTTCGATCTGTTGCTGAAAGATGAAATGTGATCAAACTGTCTAAGCCAGGGATGCACAGACTTATTTAATTATTGATGGCGGGCCGATAGAAGTATAGGTAATTAAAGACAATAAAGAATTGATAATAATGTATTAAAATTGAAAAAGAATTTATTAATTTGAAGCGTGGCACTGCATAGTGCTTACAATCTTTTTTATATTTGGCTCAAATTTACTTGTAGCAACACGTATAACTGCTTCCAAACTTTCATTTGCAAGGCGGTTTCGATTTTTTGTTTTATTATTATTTAGTATTGAAAAAGTTTGTTCACATATATAGGTAGAACCAAATAAGCTGGCACATTTCAGAGCGTTTATGCGCAACTCTTTGTACGTATTTTTATCAATGCAGCGGTAAAAGTTCAGCAAGTCTCCTTCGTTGAATTTGTTGCGTAAATCTTGGTCGTTTTGAATGTCGATAATTTCTAACTGCATTGACTCTGGCGCATTTTCAACTGAAATCGTGAAAGGATTGCTGAATATGTCCAACAGAGGTTTCACTTTTTTAAACTCCGAAAATCTGTCTTGAAAAGATTGAATCAAAATATCTAGCTTTTCTACATAACTGAAATTAATCGCAGTTTTGTTGAATTTTTCAGCCATTTTCTTATAATTCGGAAAATGATTGTAATTTCCAGAATTCAATTCAGATCTGAAAAGTGTCAGCTTGCATTGAAAGGATGATACATGAGCATAGAGCTGGGATATCAGTTGATTTTTGCCTTGAAGCCGTGTGTTCAAGACATTCAAATGATTTGTAATGTCAACTAAAAAAGCCAAATCACACAACCAATCAGGATTTTTAAGTTCCGGGACATCCCTTTGCTTTTCCGCCAGAAATATTCCAATTTCTTCTATTAAATTTAGAAATCGTTCCAGTGTCAATGCACGACTTAGCCACCTTACTTCTGTATAATACAGTAAATGTCCATATTCGCTTTCGATGTCATCAAGGAATTGTTTGAATTGCCTGTGATTGAGTCCTCTTGATTTTATGAAATTTACAGTCGAAACTACCACTTTCATGACATTTTGAAATTCAATTTTTTTAGAACAGAGGGCTTCTTGGTGTATAATGCAGTGAAACTGCATGAGATCTTCAGTGTTTATGTTTTTTTCTTGCAGATGCTTTTTCAGCAAAGTAACTAGCCCGGAATTGACACCAATCATCGAAGGAGCACCGTCAGTCGCAACTCCCGATAATTTTGATAAGTCCAAATCAGTTTTTGAACACTCATTCAAAAGTACATTGAGTATATCAACTCCTTTGGTTTGACCTTTCAATGAACACATTCCTAATAACTCTTCTAAGACTTCAAAATCTTGAGTAACACCTCGTATGAATATGAGAAGTTGAGCTGTGGAACTAATATCAGTGGATTCGTCGAGGGCTAATGAAAAAAATTCAATGATCTTAGTTTTTTCAGTTAATTGTTCCGCAATACTACCTGACAAAGACATAATTCGTCTTTGGATAGTCATATGATTCAGTTGAATTTTCTCAAACTTTTTTGCTGCTTCTGGACACATTTTCTTAGCGGCAATTTCTATGCATTCTTTTACAAAATCCCCATCATTGAAGGGGCGACTTCGCTTTGCTATCATTCGAGAAATTTCATAACTAACTTCTGTAGCTGTTTCTGAATCTTGAATGGGTTTAGTAAACATAGCTTGCTGACCAATAAGCTCCCGTTTTAAAGACAACATTTTTTGCTTTCTTAATTCTCCTGTAAACTTGGTAAAAGTAGGATGCTGCGTTTCGTAGTGCCTTTTTACATTATATTCCTTTGCAATCGCAACAGAATTCTTGCAAATTAAACAAACGACTTTGTTATGCGACCATACAAAAAAGTATTTCTCAGTCCAAATTTCTTGAAATTGCCGATTTTCATCTTTAACCTTACGTTTTTTACTAGGTCCTGGCTTGTCCTTGATCCTTTTTTAAATTACCAAAAATAATTGATTAAATAGATAGGGAAACACTTATTAATAACAGAGTTTTACTTACGATTTCACAACACAATTATACACGGCACTTGACGGGTTAACACTGCAACAGGAAATCTACGTTGAATGTGGATCAAAATATATGACACCGGCTAGTCGAGTTAAAATCTACAATAGAACTATTGCCTTCCAAAAACACTGTCGGTCGCTGCGGTTAGCGTGGCTTTTATACCGCGCGTATAGAGTCGAAAAATCTCGAAACCGACTCTGGAAGCTTCGTGTATCTATTGCTATCTCGCTTGCTCACACCGTGCTAGAAAATTCTTGATTTCTCTACTATTTTGAACTTTATATAAAGGCGGCAAGCGATGTTACTAGACTTAGTATTTTTGGGCGCTTGAGGCGGCGCGGCCGCGGCGTCGTTTCATTCATGAACTGCCGCGGTATTTGAATGATTTTCATAAGTTTTATGGACGTCGCTCACAATATCAAAAGAAACAAAGTACTTTAATATTTATTCTTTTGTAAATTACTTTTCGAACATATTTATTTTGGTTTTATTCTGGAATAGAATTCAATATTTTTCGAATGTACGAGAGTATTATTTTTGCTGTTGGCGGGCCACCAGTATTCGACCGACGGGCCGCGGTCTGTGCATCCCTGGTCTAAGCCCGTACGCAAATCTTACACAGTCATTAAAGGCTACGTTCAGCCTTCTTAAATAGGTGGAATCAAAATGTGGAAATGCTTAGCTGCCATTTGTAAAATCAGGAAGAAGAAGTGATCTGACCATCAATAAGCTGGTACCAATTGGCAGAATACTAGTCGATAACCATAGCCGCCGGAGGCCAGCATAGATTTTACACCTCTTATTAACAATATGGTCACAGCATTTCATATTCGTACCAATTAATACACCAAGATTTTTGACACATCTAGAAAAAAATTGACAGGTAGGAGATCAGACAGCGTAATATCATTCTGATAAAAAGCAATACACTGAGACTTGAGTGTATTCAGTTTTAAATGGTCATTTGTAGCCCAACGAGAGACATTTTCCAGGTCGGAATTCATACGATCTAAGCAATCTTTTAAGAGGCCTATAGGTGTGGTAATTTGAAGCTGGGCGTCATCAGTATATAAATTAATATTGCAAAAGTCAATGGAATTGGGCAAATCATTTATAAACATACTGAACAATAACGTACCCAGTATGGACCCTTGTGGTACACCGCAACTTAGCGGACAAGAGCTGTACTTTCACACTTTCCTGATAGAAAATTACCGATGAGCGCAATAGACAGATTTGAAAAATTAAAGTAATGCATTAGTTTAGACATTAATTTGGGATGAATAACTGAGTCAAAAGCTTTAGAGAAGTAGAGTAAAGTTAAGACACATAATGGGTCATGACTAGTGAGTTTCGATGTTAGACGTAACTTTAATCAATGCCGTTTCGTAACTATTCAAACAACAGAAACCTGATTGGTAAGGACTGAGCAACTTACGATAATCCAATTACTCAATTATTTGTAGGGACAATAACTTCTCTAGTACTTTGGTCAAGAAACGAATACTTATAGGGCGGTAATCAGCGGTTCCTTTGCTTTTTGAATCTTAGGTACCGGTAAAACTATTGCAGTTGTCCATATAGGGGGTAATGGAGAGGTGGTTAGACATGTGTTGAAAATCCCTAGCAAAGGAACGATAATCCATGGGAGAAGAATTCTTTCAAATCTGGAGGAGATTCCGCCTGGTTCTGTAGCATTGGATTTAATAACCAAAATAGCATTTATAACTTCAGATTCATCAACACATCTAAAACTAAAGTCATCGTTATTATCATTATCCGATTCCAACGTACGCCGAGGGCTTGAAATTACATTAGGTGTGGAAGAAGCTTGGAAAGGTGAGAAATAATGGTTGAATAATTTAGGATCAATATCGCTGACAGTAATATCTTTGCCGTATACACCTGCCTTATGTAGGTTAAAGAGATTAGGCGAAAATTTTGCTGCGTAGTACTGCTTCTTGGCTGCACGAATTTTAGTATTGACCTTATTTCGCATAAGCTTATTTATAGTATAATATAGTATAATCGACTTTCAATGGCTCTCACCCGCTGAAATCTGCGAAACAGAAAATCCCGTTCAGCAATAAAAGATCTAATTTCAGCTGTGAACCATGAGCAACCAGCATCCATCCTGATGCTTCGTACATGTACAGAAAAAAGCGATCATGGATATAGTTTATTAATTCCTAAAAAATTTGAATCTGATCATTGACAGAGACGCAGACATTAATACGAGACCAAGGCAAAGATTGACATTCATGATGAAGAATTATTGTTATTATAATTACGAAAACTTAACTATTTTGTAAAACAGGTAATTTATTAAAGTTGTAAGTAAGGAAGAGACAGTCGTAATAAAATATGGAATGAGAAGTAATTTGGTTATGGTACAAGACTGCACTCGTATCTGTAGTTAAAAACAGACCCTTAGCGAAGTGTTACTTGAGTTGAAATATGACGGTAGATTATAAATAACATTCAAGTGCAGAGATTGTAATAAAAATAGAAAAGAACTGCTTGAAAGTAAAATTTTTACATTAAAATCCCCTCCAATAACAATGTTCGGGTACCTGTGGTCTAAACCACTGAAGGATTCTTCAAAGTCAGGTATGTTTGCGGGTGTGCAGCAATTTGGCGGGCAGTAAACTGAAGCCTTTAACTCAACACATTGGAATTCTATGGGTTGTACAACAGAACTTCTTATCAAACGTACTTTAATACCTTCTCATACATATACAGGGTATTTCCCCTTAGGAGGTCCATAGAGCGGGAGGTGATAGTACTCACCTAGACGAACCAAAAATTGTATGGCAGGAGGGGGGGCAATATCAACCGTTTAGGAGTTACAGGGTGATTCATAAAAAAAGCTAGGTTTTCACAAAACACCCTGTATCTTAAAAACTACAGTTAACACATAGGGTGTAATAGGTCAAATTAAAGAGGAGGCTCCACAGTTTACAGTTTTTATAAAAAAAAGTTATGTTAACGACCTTTTTGCAAAAATAATAGAGGTCAAAGTAAAAAAAAAGGAAAGAAAATCCGAAATTTTTAGTTTAGACCTTCATAACATAACTTCTGAGGGGAGAGGGGTACGGGGCTGGTTGAGCTGTCGTTGGTAAGGCCATGAAGTTCCGCATACAGTGAGCCCTTAACTGTGACCATACGCCCTGTAGTTTTTAAGATACAGGGTGTTTTGTGAAAACCTAGCTTTTTTTATGAATCACCCTGTAACTCCTAAACGGTTGATGTTGCCCCCCCCCCCCTGTCATACAATTTTTGGTTCGTCTAGGTGAGTACTATCACCTCCCGCTCTACGGACCTCCTAAGGGGAAACACCCTGTATATATATACAGGGTGTTTCATAATTGGTCCACCAAACTCAAGGGTTTGATAGCTGAGGTGGAGACAAGCAAAAAGTTATAAGGTGATAGGGGTGGTAAGACGCGTCGTTTCGGCGATAGGGGGGGTTTAAGATTTTTAGTACTTGTTCCACTTTACACCCTGTAACTTTCTTGATATACACACCTATCAAGGTGGGATTCATCTCAGATTATAGCAAACCGTCTAAGCTTTCCAGTGAATGCCCAACCAGTCTTCCTGTTACCTTCCGTCGGAAGTAGTAGGATGTCGAAGTCAAAAAATTGGAAAAAAATTTCTAATTTTTTCAAATTTTAACGATTTTCCCGCCAAAATGCATGATAACTATACAGTTTTATTACAAGATTTAGAAACCCCGGAATGTTACCTTTAATTTGACATGTACCTGCCTAAATGCAACCGTTTTTGAGATATTCCCCATTTCTATGATTCATAAATTCATTAATTTTGCTAATAACAATAGAAATCGCATCTAATTTATGCAATTCCACGCAAATTAGTAAAAAATTCATGAATTTATGAATCATAGAAACGGGAATATCTCAAAAATGGTTGCATTTAGGCAGGTACATTGTAATAAAACTGTATAGTTATCATGCATTTTGGCGGGAAAATCGTTAAAATTTGAAAAAATTAGGATTTTCTTCTTCAATTTTTTGACTTTGACGTCCTACTACTTCTGACGGAAGGTGACAGAAAGGCTGATTGGGCATTCACTGGAAAGCTTAGACGGTTTGCTATAATCTGAGATGAATCCCACCTTGATAGGGTGTATATCAAGAAAGTTACAAGGTGTAAAGTGGAAGAAGTACTAAAAATCTTAAACCCCCTACCGCCGAAACGACGCGTCACTCCCCCCCCCCCCCCCCCTTCATCTTATAATTTTTTGCTTGTCTCCACCTCAGCTATCAAACCCTTGAGTTTGGTGCACCAATTATGAAACACCCTGTATATATATATAGCCACATCGACCCCCATTCTGCCAAACCCATCATTCCTGAAAATCCTAAAGCCAGGTAAAGCAACCATAAAAAACGAGATTTCGGAGCGTAACAAGTTTCGCTGACTAATATGACGTGGAGATCCAGCCAATTCATCCATTTTAGGTCTCAGGCTTCTAGCATTCAAGTTAAGAGTATTCAATCCGTGTGACCGTTTACATAGTATGTTTAGAAGAACTCGTACCCCGCTTAGCTCACTAAGACCGGGACCTTTCGCTTGCTAAGTTGGCATATCATCCTACATTAATATGATAGCTCGTTAATGCTTTTAATTAACCCACTCTCAAGCTAATCATAATACGTAATTTTTTCAGATGTGACTTCTCAAATCACTTTCAGGCTAGGCTAACAAGTTCCTCTAGAAAGATTTCGTGTTGCAACACTGGTCATGCCATTACACCTTATCACCAAAAATTCACTACTCATCTAAGTCAGCATATCATACTATATTAGTATCACCCCACATTGATATCATAGGTGATCAAAGCTTTAAATTTAACCTGCCCAAAAAAGAAATTTTGTTGAAAATAAAAAAAACTATTTTTCATAAAACCTAAGAATTTTCAATACACACACATACACACACCTACATCGAAAATTTTCTGATAGGGCTTTAATTTCCATTACTTCATGTTCCTTAACATCAGAGGCAGCCGTGATCTATTTTTAGATATCGAATATCATAGCATGATTCGTCTTGTTTATAAAAGATTTTTAATCCACAACTATGTTATAAATGTTGTGGTTTTTTTCAGCAAAAGAAATTTTCAATTATAACTTCCACTACTCATCTAAGACATCATATCCTACAGATTAATATCAGTTGTTGTTGTTTTCATCAAAAGAAATTAGGAATCTTTCATAAATCGCTCAATTTGTTTACTTTACTCGTCTGCTGTGCGAATTTGTATATATTATTCGACTGCGAATTTGTTTACTTTACTGAACTGTGAGAATTTGTTTATGCAAGGAATCAAATTAGAAGCATTACATCGAAGAGCAAAATTAAGCATTTACTAATTTCCATTACATATCCAAGCCAACATATCTACCTACATTCACCCCAACCAGCTTCGCCTGATCTATTTTTAGATATATGGTTACATCGTGCAATCTTGTTTATAAAAGGCACCTACAGATTAATATCATCAAATCTTTAATCCACAACTTAGGTTATAGTTGTTGTTGTTTTTTGTGTTTTTTTGTCAGCTACTAATATTAATTACACCTGAGATGGTAAGATCGCTGATATCTCGAACCATAGAGGATTTCTGATGAAAATTTTATCCCCCTAGTACTAATACTATTGGCATGAACAAAAAATATCCTAGGGTTAACTTGAATTATTACTACTATTAATTATACCTGCAAAGATAAGATCGCTAATATCTCTCAACCCATAGCCCGTGGAGAATTTCTGACGAAAATTTTATCCACCTCTAGAACTAAGATCCCCACTGACACCTTCTAGAATCTATTGGCATATTGTAGGGTTAACTAGATTTATTATTAATACTAATTACACTAATTCACTTAGGCAATTTCACAACATTTCTTATTCACATAAATACACAGATGCACACATCCACCCTTGTCTTGGGTACTGCTTCCTCAGCCACCTAGTAGTCCAGCCCAACATACCACAGGTATTCATACTAAAGTAAACAACTAACACCAAACTCAAGCTGACAAGTATATAGCCCCGATATAAATTCCCATAGGGTATTTCATATCATTACTTAAGCCGCACACATTCTATTCAAGCCTTGGTACAGGTAACGTAGCCCAGTCCAACACACCCCAGACAATCCTAGTCATAGTATCAGATATTGCTACTAAAACTCTCAGCCAATCTCTAGTACTCGGACAGTAGGGTCAAATTGTACCCTCCACGACCAGATCAAACTTAACCAGCAACCTCCACCAATAAAACTTCCCACCGCTTCACAAGATGTCAAATTTTCAGTACAAAAGCGGCCTCAGAACCGCCCCCCTCCCTCTCCAGAACCCTCAGTGATCCAGAACTCTCAAAAAAGTTTGGGAAAAAAGTTGCCACTTTTTGTATGGAAAAATTCAGTCAGAACTCTCATAGCGTAACTACTGCTGACTCCGATATTCTGTTGGAAAATTTTCACTGACTTCTAAACTTTCATTTATAATGGGACTTCGAGATTGTTCTCCTCTTTCTTCTTCAAGAGATGTATTAAGCTCAACCGCAGTACTACCAATTGTTCTAAAATAAAAGATGGTTAACTACGTATAAAAATTACATGCGAAATAATTGTGCTTTCTCTTCAGCGACATAATATGTAAAAACATCAAGCTCCCATATCAAGAATTTAATTTTGAGGAAGAAACTGCAGAGCCTGTAGCTTTTTTGCAAGTTCTCTTTTGTCGCTGAAATTAGTCTCATAAAGCTCTCCACATAATTTTCCAATCAGATACTTAAATTATGAACACAAAAAAAAAAGTAAAAAAGCTAGAATTGGTGAAAGACCAATCCATCCATCTATGCAAGTTTGATTTTTGAAGTGGTTTTTCGCATATATTTGTAGATTATAACAAATTTCATAGGTTTTCATATTCTAATGAACATTTCAGCACATTACAACTGTTTAGGATTGATCGTTTTCACAGTATACGTAAAGGTCCAAATTTTTTATATGGCAACACCAAGAAGGGGTTGCCCGATTTAGTCCATTTTTGAAATCATATTTACTATTTTTATGAAAACACTGCACAAAATTTCAGCAGTTTTGTATGGCAACGAAGGACTGATCGTTTTCACAGTATACGTAAAGGTCCAAATTTTTTATATGGCAACATCAAGAAGGGGTTACCCGATTTGTCCCATTTTCGAACTTAATTTTACTTTTATTTTTAAAAGCCTTGCACATTGTCTTTTCAGCTCTCTAAATACACGCGTTTTCGAGTTATAGTGAGGACGGACATGCAAAAATCAAAATATGTAACTTTTAATTTTATGAAGGGGTGTCTCATCTACTTTGCTCTATCATCATTATTGCTAGGTGTTACAAACGGAATGACAAATGATCTACAAATTAAAATTAATTGTGCAAAATATGTTACTAACAGTCTTAAACGTAAATTTTAAAATTATGAAGTCGGTTTCACTCTATTTTCGTGTAATCTGAAAGGTAGCAGATTAGGGATGCTTTTAGTGGGTACGGAACAGTTTGCTAATATGGGTACTTGGGGAGATTTTAGGCTTTTAGAGAAGATATTTTTTTTTTTGAAAAGAAAACATTTTTGAAGTTATATCGTGAATTTTTTACTTATCTATAAACTTTTTGGAAAGCAAGTTATTATAAATGAAAGTCAGTAGTAATACGAGTAAAACAAGACAGTCAAAAAAGTGTTGCAAGGACCATATTTTCGAAAAAATCTAAAATCCCCTGTATTTCGAAAATAACATGAATTCGGACAAAATTAATATAACATTTTCGATTGCAAATCACCTCATCTTTTAAGGGTTTTATTATTGCATACGCAAACTGGCACTCCCTGTATATACATATTGTTACGTGCAATAGGAAAGGTTGAGCGACATCTATTTGTTCGGACAGTAAACAACTTTAGGTTCGGAGAATCGATGTTTCTGGAATGGAATACCATATTCGGGAAGGCTTCCTCAGACAGTGAAGTGAACGTTGTAAACAGGCGAAAGTGCCAAACCACACGTTGAAGCATACTGCACGCGCATTGTGCTACAGATTTGTGCCTAGATGTGTTATCAATTATTATGCTGCGCTGTAGTTCCTTATATGATTACCGAGGTTAATTGTGTGCGTGAATTAAGTTAGAGTTTTTTATACAAATAATAACTATCACAAATTCACAGCACGTAATGAAAATTAAATTATTATATTATCACCTCAAATCGCAGACAACTGCACAGTGGTCTGACATGAAATTTCACAATTTCTAAATTGCCGAAACTATTTGTTTGGTGTAGTATTGGTATGCCTCCCGTTAGAAATTATGCATCACCGAATCCCCCCCCCCCCCGCATGCCTTTCATTAGTGAAAACTGATAATTTTAGGTACTAGCGATAATTAAAGTAGAGTTGGTTGTTTGTGAGTTTTGTAAAAATAGTGTAATAAAGAGAACTTGTGATATATATTTGAATTATTGTGTTTTAAATAACGAATTAAGACCATGCTCGTAACAATATGTAAAATTTGTCGTGGGAGTGTCTTGACAAAACGAAATTTTTTTTTTTTTAAATCAAATTTTTTGTGAATAAAAAAAAGAACAAATCTTACCTTCTATAAGTTTTGTCGTCATACATATTGTATTTTTCATGTACGTACATACATATTGTAGTAATTAAACACAAATGAAATAAATGTGTTACTTACCTCTTTCATTCATATTTTTCCCAAATGCCTTTTATATATTTTCTTTCATATTTAAGTCTTTGTAGGTTTACAAGTTAATGTTATATAGAAGAGAGGTCATTTTAATTAGATCACTCAATTGATCGTGCTCCTCTTTAGTAAAAAACACTCGATTAGTCATCCTGAATAATAAAATTGCACGTATAACTATGTTATGGATGATTTGGACGTTAAGTCCCAACCGCCAGCATAAGCTGACAGATCACGCGGTGGACAGCGTTGACGTGCAGGGCGGCACGCTACTTCGCCTCAGATATTGGCGGAGAGTGTGGGGGGTTCCACGAATACCTGCCGCTGTCACCGGTCATATACAAAAATTTCGTGCCTACACAAAAAAACGAAGCAGCACACCCAGTCCAGAAGGGACCTTTACACTACTTACCCATGCTTACACTTCGACACTGAGGGCAGCAAGTTGTTTCAGTGTCCCTTTTCTAACTTGAAAAGAGAGCAGAAGAGCGGACCTTATCAACCCTTACATTGAGAGGGCTCCAGGAGAGTGGAAGGAGAAATGAAAAATATTCAGAAGTCCATTATTACGTTGTAATAATTCCTCATATACACTATTATCAGTTCAGTATACAATCTAGCCAATGGTTTTCGTATGAACTATTTGCTAGTGAATAGAATATTGGAAAGGTACTAAATTACACCTAATGAACTACTTAGTCTTAATCTTGAACAAAATTCTTTTTAACTATTTTAGGTTTTTTTTTTTTTTTTTTTTACAGGAGGAACAGGAGATACCCAACCCAAGCACAGAGGCCACATCGGCCCATTGTGCTATCCTGAATCCCATTCACCAAAACCTTCCTGTCCTCTTAATGAAGCGCAACAGGTCTTGGTGAGAAAGGTTTTTCAGCTCATCCACAGCTAAGAGGGGAGACCCTAGAATATCCAGTCTGCTCCGGGCGAAGGCCGGACACTCACACAAAAAGTGTTCGGTTGTCTCAGGCTCTCCCTCCATGCAGGACAGACACTCAGGGCTGTCAACAACTCCCATCCGTGTTAGATGAGCGTGAAGTGAGCTGTGGCCGGTGATGATGCCAACCACGGTTCTACATTGTTTCCTTCCGAGCCCCATGAGAAACTCGGAGATATTCTCATTGGTCCCATCAAGAAACAGTTTTGTACCCCTACAAGCATTCAGGTTCTCTCGGAGAATCGGAGCCAGCCCTAGCTAAACGGTAAGCCCTTTCATTCCCCATGATCCCCATGTGACCAGGAACCCACAGGAGGGACACATTGTTGCGAAAACACAACTTATCCACTGACGACCTGCATTCCCCCAGTAACTTAGACGTTATCCGAGGGCCATTCAGAGCCATCAAGGCTGCCTGACTATCCGAAAGGATAGCGATATCTCACCCCTTTATTTGCATATCAAGGGCTAACTTCGCTGCCATTGAGATGGCGAAGACTTCAGCCTGGAAGACACTGGTGTGTTTTCCAAGTGAGTACTCCATTCCAAAAACAGGCTCAGGAAAGTAGACACCTGCCCCAGCTCCCTCATTAGTGAGAGAGCGGTCGGTGAAGATTTTTAGAGCAGACCGGGGAAGGCACGATAAGGCACCTCCCTCAGTCCACGATTCCCTTGCAGGAAAGCTTACAGAGAAGCGACGCCCGAAACGAAGCTCTGGTACCATCGCATCCCATGGCATACCGGCCAGAGGGCTTTCCAAGTCCAGCCGATACGCCATAGAGCAATGAGAAGATCCAGTCCAGCCGCCCTCCCAACATCCCCATAAGCGCAATCTGCACACAGCCCTTTTGGCCTCTGCCTGAATGACAAGATCCAGGGGTGGCAGATTGAGTAAGACCTCAAGAGCCGCAATAACCTTCCGGATCGCAGTCCGCACAAGCGTCTTCGGCCACCATACACAGGAGGCATATGTGAGCATGGGTCTGACGATCGAGGTGTACATCCAATGCACAACCCTCGGTCTCATGACCCATGTGCAGCCAAAGGTTCTCCTGCATTGAGCGAAGACCCTCATAGCCGCATTAACTTTTTCCTCTACGTGCATTCCCCATGTCAGCTTCGAATCAAGGAAGACTCCAAGGTGCTTGACATGAGGAGAGAGTTGCAGAGTGTGTCCAAAAAGCTTTGCAAGAACAAAGTACTCCAGCTTACGTCTTCTGGAGAAGAGTACCAAGCTGCACTTTGTAGGGTTCACTGTCATATCATGATGGGTGCACCAGTCCTCAACAATATTGAGGCCTCGTTGCATGAAGGCACAGCAGCCATGCTATGCCTGGAAATGAGCAGAGGGATGTCATCCGCATACGCTTCACATGAGAATCCCTCGTTTTTCAGAACCGTGATGAGTGAGTCAACCAACATACACCAGAGTACTGGGGATAGCACGCCCCCTTGCGCGCAGCCTCTCTCCACCAGCACACTGAGGAAGGTTCGGCCGCCTACATCCACAGTTAAGTATCGTCGTCTTAACATTTGGTTGATCCATCGCACAACAGTGCGGTCAACACCATGTCGACGAGCTGCCCCCATAGCGACTCGGGGGTGGCCTTGTCAAAAGCCCTCTCGATGTCCAGAAAGGCTCCCAGGATAAACAGTCCACGATCCAGTCTCCGTTCAATGAGAGTTACCATTGAGTGGAGAGCCGTCTCCGTAGATCTGCCCCTCCGGTGAGCGTGCTGTGAGGTGTTTAAGGGAGAAGCCTTTAAGGGTACTTCTTTAATATATTCATCTACCAGCCTCTCCAGGCATTTCAAAAGAAATGTAGGAAGCCTTACCAGGCTTCGGAAGGAAGGCAACCCTCACCTTCCTGCACATCTCAGGGACATATCGAAAAGCGATACATGCCCTGAAAATGGAATCGATGTATGGGGCCAGCACCACGCTCTCAGCCTTAAGAAGGACAGGCAAAATACCGTCTGGACCCGGGGCTTTAAAGGCCGAGAAGGTTGAAATTGACCATTTCACCTTCTCGACATCAACTACCTTGGCGGCAGTGGACCAATCTCCACCAGTGCATAAAGGTAGCGGATAATCGGAACCTGCCTGCAGGTCTTCTTCAAGTCTGCAGTCAGGAAAATGCGTCGAGAGATGAACTCTACAGGCTTCCTCTTTCGATGCCGTAAAGGAGCCATCTGGCCCTCTCAGAACACTCAGCCTAGCCGACGGGTCGCCATTGAGGGCCCTTAGCAGCCTAACCGGTTCACAATAGCCGTCAAGCTCCTCGCAGAAATCTACAAAGGCCTGTCTTTTTGATTTCCTGACAAGCCTCTTGTAATTACTCTGAGTCTCGCGGTAGGCCCGCCAGTCTCCCTCCGAGCCAGATCTCCTGACCTTATTGAAGAGCCTTCTGGAAGCCTTACGGAGTACACTAAGACTGCCGTTCCACCACGACATAGGTTTCCTTCCAATGTCCGTGCTAATGGGACAGGAAGCCTCGAAAGCCGCAGTTACAGCGGACTGCAGCCTTCCAACCACCTTTTCCAAGGCGGCAACACTTCTGATTCACTCAGCCGGAGAGTCGAGCATGGAAACTAGCTCCCTGTGGAATCTCTCCCAATCAGTCCGCTTCGGATTCCTGTATGGTTCCACCTCAATGGGGTCAGCACCCATACAGAACTCAATGTAGCGGTGATCAGAGAGAGACTCCTCTCGCGAAACCCTCCAGCCGGAAAACAGGGGAAAAGCGTCAAAGAATGCTAAAGTCACATCGATGACTTCTTGTCTTCGGCTGGTAGCAAAGGTTGGTTCGTTGCCCTGATTCAGCAGAACCAGGTCCGCTGAAGTAATAAACTCCAGCAGTTGCTCACCCCGATGGTTTGTGTCCGAGCTCCCCCAGACAATGTGATGAGCATTGGCATCACAACCAACCATGACTCCAAGCCTATTAGACCTCGCAAACTCCACCGCTCGCCTGACTCCCTCAGTAGGAGGGGGAGCAGCGAAGTCATACGGCAAATATGCTGAGACAATAAGGAGTTCCCTACTGACTCCAACCTTCTTAAAGGAGAGCTTGATCGATGTAGTGTCCCTATCGCACAAATGAGGCAGTAAGGTCACCACAACGTCTTTTGTAGCAACAACACAAGCTCTAGGGGTAGAACACGTGAACACGAATACAGGATTTGCGCGCCTTGCGCTTCCGTTAGACCGCGGATACGGTCCTTCCAGACCCAAGGCTCCTGCACAAGCACCACTTTTTGTTGTTGATGTTTTGTACGCAAGTCAGCCAGGCTTCGTCCTAAGAAAGCAGACGCCACCTTACTCTGCTGCAGGTTGATCTGGGTGAAGAGAAATTCAGTCATGTGGGTTACTTCCCTACGCCCTTCTTCTTCGTGAGCAAGGAGAATTTAACCTTGCCCATGTGAAGATGCGCCCACATCGAGATCTCCTCCAGCACATCAGCAGCCTTCTTGTCAATCCCCAGGATCAATAAGGTCCTCTTTTCCCCTTTCGGGTTCTTGGAGCCCTCCGTCCTGTGAAAGACTTTCCACTTCCGGTTTTTGGATCTCGAGCCGCCTGAAGATTTCCCCGACATCCCGACTGTGGCCGGTATTATCAGGGATCCAAACCCTCATGCGGATGAGAAGATCGACTTCACTGGTCCGCTTTAAGACGAACCGAGTTCCATCAACCTCCTTCAGGTCATCAACCGCTCGCCTCAGCCAGTTCAGCGAACTCTCGTCCTCACAATTGATCCAAATGGACCCATCGCGAATGGAGAATCCGCCGAACACTGGTGCTACAGCTGATTGCCTGCCGATCGCCTCCCATATACCGCCCTGAAAGGCAATAATCTGGCTGTCGGTTAGAGGAGTCTCTTGGTCGCTCGCGCACACAACCACACGAAGAGCCTGCTTAGCAGCCTGCGAAAAGCAGGCCGCTTTACGTCCCCCCGCATGCTCAGGCACGGTAGACCCAGGCTGAATCCCTTCCTTCGTCGGGAGCTCCTTGGATGATCCAGGAACCCCTTCTAAGGGGTGACGCCCCGCCTGTTTAGCATTAGGAGGGGATCTGCTGATGTTACCCCCAGCAGACTTCTTCTTCAGCTTGTTGCTGTTACCCTCCTGCTCGCCAGATCCGTCTGATCTAACGCGCTTGGTTCTATGGGTCGTTACACCCACATCACCAGCAACGCTAGCAGAAATATCGGTGGGAGGCTGGGTAGAATGGTCAAGACCATGAGAGGTGCTCTCTCCTGCCTTCTCATTTTTTCCGCACCGGATCTATGCTTCTTCGCAGTGCTCAGCTTACCGACGCTAGGAGGCTCACTACCACTTTCCCCTGCCTGCACAGTCGGACCACTGACCATCTGCGAAGAGAGACAAGGAGAAGGCCCAGGGACGGCATTGGCCATCTCCCTAGCTCCTCTGCTTTTCTTCCTTTCAGCTTTGCCTACTCTCCTGCGTCCGGAGGTCCCGCTTCGATTGCCACCATCAGCGTCTTTCGACTCTGAGGTTATAGTCTCAGCTAGACCGCCCGAGTTGAGTTGCTCTACCGGTTGAGGAGCATAAGTGATCTCCATCGGAGTCACCCCGTCCTCATCAGCCGAGCTTCCCTGCAGGAGGAGATTTTCCATTGATGCCGAGATCACAGGGATAAAATTCCTTGATTCCTGAGGCATTCGTGGTTTCTCAACACACTTACTAGAAGTGGAACTACCATCGTCCAAAATATTATTCATTTTTGGTCCCACGAGTATTTGAGAAAAACTGTCACCCACAGCAGAGATCCGCATTACCGCAGGAAGGCTAATTAAAACTGGAGGTCACCTGGTATCCAGAGTTCGCATACTATCGACTGAGCACCCCCTCAGCCATGCAGCCCTCGACGTATGCTGTTCCACCTTGGCTTGGGCTGGGATCAGCTTTTAGCCCACTAATCAGTGTCAAGCCCACCGAACAGCGGTTACCACCTCGCACTACGTGGAAGTAGCTGACCCCAAGCCCAACACCTTCACTTCACCCACCTCTGGGCTGACAGAATGGCAGGATCCGTTACTCACAGAGAAGATAGCTCTGTATGATGTTAGCCAAAAGCGAGGCCCATTTTTTTTACGCTTAGTTATAGTATTAGACTATCGTTTCACTCTATATTCTTTAATTATGGAATTGGTTCCCTTTTTTTTGTGAATATTAAATTAAATTAGTCATTCAGAAATGACAAGACTTGTTTTTCTCATTCTATAGGCTTCTCTGTGAATAATGACAATAAAGATAATAATTCAGATGTGAACAAGACGTTATTTTGTCATTCTATAGGATTATCATGACGTTCTCTCTCTCTTTCCCACTGTAATTTCTTGATACACTAAACATTCACACGATCACACATAAGATGACCTATAGCGCATTGCTAACTAAATTCAAACGACCTTACTGACATGATTCGAACAAAGGCAATCAAGACAATTACTGAATAAGAAATCTTTCTTACATTTCTCTATAAATTGGTTCTGTTCTGTTCCGATAATATATTTTTAGCTGACGATTCCAAATTCCATAATCAACGTTAAACGTTAACTCTTCTTAGAGATATAAACAATTTTTTGTAATCAATCTTGGTAATCGATTGATATTTTTTCGTAACTATCTTTGCAATACTTGATTTAGTATGAATATGAGAAGAATATATTTTGATAATAATAATGTTTGATTTAGTATGAATATAAAAAGAATATATGTATTGATAATAATAATGTTTGACCTATGTAGTATGAATATAAAAGGGCCTATATTTATAATAATATTATATGTAAAGAACGCCTATTGTGTAATTGTACACCCTTTGTTTGTTTGATTCCTATTTACAAAAACTTATTTGCATCCATCAGCATCTTCATCGGATTCATCAAGTCCATCTGCTATTAAGCAACAGTCACGCCAGAATGATCTAAGTACAAGGAATATTATTCCGTTCCCTATGTAATCTCTCCTTTCTCCATGGATACCTCGGATTTATTGCTGATTGTGCTAAAAGCGTCACTCGATAAGTTTACTGTAACCTTGGATGTCCCAATTGGTAATTTTTGTTGGAAGAATGGAGAAGCCAGCACTTCGATTTTAGCTTTGCAGCGGACACCACCGCCATCGCCCTGCCATGGTATTGGAGTGCCCCATCTTGAAACAGGAGTTACTATCGCTCTCACCAAATTTTTGTTTTTAGCTGATCAAATACTTATAGCCTCAGCAGGGGCCAAATTTAAGAAGCGATTTAGCTAGCTGTTTCACTGGCGTTGTCCTCTTACTTCGATTTTTCTTTTCCATCCAATTTGGAACTGCGATTATTTGTTTTATCCGCGATATTCTTAGATTTTTTCCTTACTTTAGTCAAAAGAAGACACACTATATCCGTCGCTATCCTGTCAGTCACCTTTTTTCGACTCTTCTTCTTCTTATCTGTCTTTTCGGGTCTCGATGCGTATCGCTCTCCGTTCATCGACAGTAGGCCGGATATACATGACGCATCTAGTCTCAGTGTAGCATACTGCTACATGCAGTACGCTACGACCATAACAACTATTACTTTGCCCTGACTGAATTGGGCTGGAATCAGAAACTGTTTGATCCCAGCACACTGCGGCCGTAATCCCGACCACAATTCCGTCACGCTGTTCCTTGAAAACCATCTCTACTAGTTTCTTTATTCTTGATCGCAGCGCAATTTCGCCGCCGCATTCTCTTGGAAATCACGTCTTAAGCTCTTTTCAGATGATTTTTCTAGGTTATGTCATCCATAAAGGCTGTAATTTACTCAACTTTTCCATTTTGATTCGATCTATTTCGAGTCATTTCGGTGTAATATTCTCAGTTACATGTATTTCTCATATAAGCAAGCAGATTTGATATTTATACGAATCGAATCGAAACGGTGGCATTGTGCTTGCTCCTTTGAGAGTACGATCAGATTCACCCACCTGGTCTTAAGGGTTATATTATTGCAGAACCGCAACAAATGCATTGTCTATAGTTATGCCTACAGAACAAATGTTTTCTATTAGGTCTACAAATTGTGTAGCTAGAGCAATTTTAACTTCTTAACACTTTACTACAATAATCAAGACAATAGAAATTGCTGCTCTTTGTTGACTTGGGTAACTTTGCTGTTGATATATAACGGGTTTTCCAATAAGAGGTGTTATTTTGATATTCAAAGAAAAATGCCAGTTTTTGAGATAAATGATCGGATCTTTATTTCATTATAAAGGGGAAGGTATGCCGTTAATAATGGAAAATAACATCAGCCAAATGACCACCACGACCACGCCTACAGGACCATATCCTTTTCATGAAATTTTCCATAACCAAATCTCAAAGTGGCTGCCCTATGTCCTCGATAGCCTCACGAATTCCATCTTTGAGGTCTTGAATCGACGCTGGGCTGTTGGTGTAGACCTTCTCTTTCACGTGGCCCCAAAGGAAGAAGTCGCAAGGTGTTAAGTCACAGGATCTCGGTGGCCAATTGTGATCACCTCTTCGAGAGATAACACGGTCCGGAAACTTTTCCCGTAAAAGATCAATGGTTTCGTTGCTTGTATGGCACGTAGCGCCGTCTTGTTGAAAGTAAACGTTGTCCAGATCAATACCATCCAATTCCGGCTATAAAAAATCATTAATCATCTGTCGATACCGCAATCCATTCACCGTAACTGTTGCTCCAGCCTCATTTTCGAAAAAGTAAGGTCCAATGAACCCGCGGGACCATAAACCGCACCAAACAGTCACACGTTGAGGATAGAGAGGCTTTTCAACAATAACTCTTGGGTTTTCTGAGCCCCAGATGCGACAATTTTGCTTGTTGACGAAGCCATCGAGGTGGAAATGGGCGTCATCACTCAAGATGAGTTTTCGATGGAATTCCGGATCGTTTTCATGCATTTCAAGGACCCAATCAGCAAAGACTCGACGTTGTTTATGATCGGCCGGCTTGAGTTCTTGTGGTAACTGAACTTTATAAGCCTTAAGACCCAAATCTTTATGCAAAATACGATGTAATGACGTTTGTGGAATGCCTAAATCCAAAGAACGACGAGGAATGGACAAACCTGGGTTTTCTTCAACACTTTCGGCTACAGCAGCAATATTCTCGGCTGTTCTTGAGCGACGTCCACGGGTTTTATTCTTCACATCACTAACTTGTCCCGACAGCTCGAATTTTTCTACCAATTTCTGTATTGCGGTCTGACAAGGTGCTTCACGACGACCCAAAAATGTTCGAGTTTTACGAACCGTCTCTGCCACATTTTCACCATTTTTATAGTGAATTTTAATAATTTCAATGCGTTGTTGAATCGTGTATCGTTCCATTTTTATTAATGGCGTAGTTTCTACAAATGTCAAAAAATGGCAGCTCCAAAAGTGACATCTACCGAAATAGCGGGCTAATTAAAATAACACCTCTTATGTTAATGTTGTAGTTAATTATTGCCCTGCTATGTTTACCGTACATATATTTGTAATTCTCACTGTGCTATTCTGAAAAATGGTTTGTTGAATCATATTTTTTTAATAAAGTTCACTTATTGTTAAATATTTAATTTTTATTTTCAGATTTTTACGGCCCGAAACTGCTCAAGGAATATTCGTAAATTTCAAAAGGCTTTTAGAGTTCAATCAAGGGAAATTGCCTTTTGCTGCTGCTCAAATTGGTAAGTGATTTATTGTAATTTTAGTTAATCTTAATTTAGTTAAGCAATAATAAATTTACTGCTTTTTATTTATTTAAAAACAAGGCCATCTGTGCAATGTTCAGTACTTGTTAATATTCTAGTTTATTTTAAACAGAATTGTATACCAAAATTGAGTTATTACATGTTTTTATTGCTTTTACAGTTCATTTTAATTTGAGTTCATCATTGTTTTTAATTATATGATTTCAAAAACTAGTTGGTACGCTCCTACCTTATGCACTATATCTAGTTATTTATTATAGTGATATTCATTCCTTCATTCTAACAATTCATTTCTTAGTTTTTATTAAGTTTAGTATTATTTTACAATTAGTGTAATTCATTTTTCACATATGGCTGATTAAGTTAAGCCAAAATTTATTAAGTTTACAAGGAAAAAGTAATGAAAGTTTTAATTATTAACAACTTCACAAATATATTTAAAATTACAGAAATTCTAGGTATTACAATTTTGTTATTTATCTACTCATCCTAAGGCTCTAAGCTAGATTTGTTAGTATAATTAAAATGCTTAATTATTGCTTAAAACTATTATGTTATACCCGTATTTAATAATTATACCCTAGATAAAATCTATAACGTATACTAAGTTTGTCATTCCTTTTGTAATGATGTAATGATGGTAGAGCAAAATGGATTGGAAACCCACGCGATATTTTGAGGAGGTGTTCATTTACAGTCCTGAAATTTTGTACACGGGCTGTTTAAAAAAAAAAAGTAAATTTAAGTTTGATAAATCGGACAACTCCTTCGTAGTGTTGCCATACATAAATTTCGTTTTTCATTATATATTTGGACACACACTACCTGAGAACGCCTCGACGTAGAGAGCTGAACTTTGGTACATGGTGTTTTTATAGCAATAGTACATAAAATTTAGAAAATGGACTAATTCTAGCAACCCCTTTTTGGCGTTGCCATATAAAAATTTAGGATTTTTACATATACTGGGAAAACAATCAGTCCTAGAGGGTTTTAATGTACTGGAAAGTTCTTCATAATATGAAACCATTTATACTGTCCGACGAACCGTTTTAGAAATATATGCGAAAAAACCACCAAAAATCATATTTGCAAAGAGAGGTGACCATACAAAAATTCATCTAGGTTAACATAAGAATTGGTCTTAGACCAATTCTAGCTTGCTTAGTTGTTTTTAATTTGTATTTATTGTTCGTCTATCAGTTAAAGTCTTGTCTTTCCGTTGTTGTTCGTAAGGAATGTTCGTAGTGCAAGCAGTAGGACGTCCGTATCCTCTTCCTATAGATACGGAGTTCAGTTTGATGCAAATAAGGCAAGTGGGGCACTGCTGCCTTGTGACAAGGTGCTTATTCACAGCAAGGAAGTGTCCAAGTCGAGGTCTCGCCATACCTATAGTTCTTTGTCGTGGCATGTTCAGCTTTGTCACGTCCTTGTGATGACTGGCTCGGAATGTATTACACTGCTGCCATGCAGCTAGCTCCGAGGCCTCCATGCTGTGCCTGCCTTGACGTCTGACTCTCTTAAATGATGGTGATATTATCGCGTCTCCACTCTCAGTTAGCATTTTCTTGGCGAGTTGGTCTGATCTTTCATTCCCCTGGATTACCCCGAGTGTGATGTTGTATTTGGTGAGGGTATTTCTTACGTTAACTGCCAGCATGTTTGTATTTTTAAGATTTGTTATGGGTTTGATGGCCGACAAACTGTCCGAGAATATGACAGATGAGCCTAGCTGGCAGCTTTATGCCAATTTCGATGTCATTCGGAGAGTGGAATGATATTATGGCAATCCCTACAGCGTCATCTGTTTTTGATACGACAACATTTTTTCAAGTACTTTAGCAAAGAATGCGAATCGGCCGGAAATCAAGAACTGATTCAGAGGAAGGTTTCTTGGCTACAAGTATAATGTTAGCAATTTTCCAAGATTTACGGAACGAGGAGTAAGTCAGACCGGCGGTTAAAATATGAAGTATGTATGGTGAAATGTAAGGTAATAGAATTTTGAAGAATAGGGGATGTAAACGTCAGGACCAACAGCATTGGACGTAATGGAGGATACTGCCGCAATGAGATCACTGTGATCAATACCTTGAAAAGAGCAGCAGGTTTCTTGGTGCTGGAGAGAAGGGGAGTTGATATGAAGAATACGTGAGTTTACATCACTAACGGAGCTATTGGACACGCCATTGTCTGAATTAGGGGAGGTAAAGTGAATATTTAGTTCATTGGGGTTTAGATTGCAATGGGGCTCACAATCCCGATAAATTTCAGCATTTCGTGAGTTGCGCCAAAGTATTTTAGGGGGTAAATTCGGATCAAATTTGGAATTGATATTTAGACTTTTTCATTGCGAATAGTAGTATTGACACGATTGCGTGCAGTCTTAAATAAGTTTCGAGAAAAATTGCTGCGTAATCGTTTATAATTCTGGTACAAGAATTCCCGTTCGGCTATGAGAAAATCGATTTGTGGTAAACCAAGGACAGGTGGTAGGGGTTACGAGCTTTGTAAGAAGAGGCACATATTTATCGAATAGATAATTTATTTGGCATTAAAATTTATCCACTTTGCAATCAACTGATGTATAATTCAGTGGCGAGGCGTCAAAGAGTTCAAGGTGTTCACTGAACACCCAAGACCCAACGTAAACGCATATTTTCTCCACATAATATTAAAAAAAAAAAAATCATTCTATCGAATCTTTTTCTGGTTTCCCAGCCCTCATATTATGCCATTAAATTCCTATACAAATAATATGCGAAAATGCAAGGAACAGAAAAATTCATTCTGACATACTCGTAGTTCCCCAGCTTTCATGCCATTGCGTTGCGTTCATATTAAGATCTGAACGCTAAGAGGAATATAAATATGCCAGAATGCATGGAACAGAAATTTTCATTCTGACCAAAGTCATAAGTTCTCAAGCGCTCATAACTGTGCATTGCTTATGACGGGTGTGCAGAAATCTATGTGAACACTGAGGAGAATACAAGCTTGCGAGAATGCAAGGAGCAGAAATATTCATTCTGTCTAACTTGTAAGTTCCCCAGCCCTTTGCGATGCTTATGAAGGCGGTCCACATTAAGATCTGAACGCTAAGGGGAGTATAAATATGCCAGAATGCATGGAACAGAAATATTCATTCTGACAAAATTCGTAACTTCTCCAGCCCTCATGCCTTTACATTGCTTATGACGGGTGTGCACAAATATATTTGAACACTAAGGAGAATACAGATTTGCGAGAATCTTCATTTTGACTAACTTCTAAGATCTCCAGCCCTCATTCATTTGCATTGCTTACATCACATGTTACCACCGAACATGGTATACAGACAAACAAATTATGACTGTGACGTACCATAGATTCGCTATTTTCTGTGTATGATGTTATGTAAATCGACTCCCTATAAGAGAAAAATTAAGCTTCAATTTGTTTGTAAATTTATTCTACTGGACCATTTAAAATGTTAAATTAAATACAATTTTACTTTCTAAACATAAAGATAAATTTATTTCGTCATCTTAAATGTTATTTAGGGAAAATCAGGTCGGTATTAAAACAATCTACCTGAACGATTTATCGTTAAAAAAATACAAAATAATAATGGACTTCCTTTGATTTTCACAGTTGATTGGATTATATGGATTACTCACATTATTTCTAGATTGAAAATGGCATTTTCTCAAATTGGTAATTATGTACCCTTTCCACATAATTCATGGCGGGTAAACATTTTATATTACTTAAATCTATTAATTGTGCTGAAAGTGTACGTAAATATATCGGATGCATCTTCACTTCTTTCATATTAATTGGGTGAAGAGAATAGATTCATATATGTAATTCCATTTTCCAATGATATTAAGAAACTTGGGGTTAAGTGATATGAGCTTTCACTGGAAGTTTTCCCAATGATATTAGATTTGATTTTTTTTTTAAATATTCCATTACCATATGAAATAAACTCTTTTGTTGGCCCTGTTTGCGTTTAGCCTCAGACAAGGAAAAATCGGTTTGGTCACAAGGTGGCTATTCTGATTTAAGTCATTTGAGAGCTAGTGTTACGATACATGAAAAAAGCTTGGCACATATGAATTGTATGCTAGCTTTTAAAACCTTTGGTCAAGTTAGAATTGATGTAATGTCGGATCAGCAGAAAATTTCTATAAATCGTCACAACGAGAACGTCTCACCGACGTTGTATGTTTTATGGGCATTCGGGTGTTATCTTTTCGGGGCCATGATAAGTCAGTGTAGTCTGTAAATCGTGGAAATTATATTGAATTATTAAATATTATTTCCACATACGACGAGAATCTGTAAAATCATTTTCGTAGTGATTCCCTATTTAAAGGTACACAAAATAATTTTTTTTTATTTTTTTATCGTATCGCAAATGTCCACTATTATTCGATTAGGGGATAGGCATGGGCATGTACAGAAAAGATTTTTATTTTTCACTAATTTTAGGATAGATGCAATTTCAAGCCATGTTCTTTATTGGGCTTCTTCAAATTGTTTTAATTTTTGGCACAAATTAATAGCGCGGTAAAGGCAGAAAATTTGAATGGCACACAAGCTGTTCTGGAAAGACACGCTCAACGCTCCAGCGAAATCAGCAGTAGCAGCAATCTAGTAAAGTGCATTGCTCGCCCTCATTTATTCAAGCAAAATGAATCGAAAATATCGATTCATTATTGTTGGTCAGGCGAGATTTACTAATCAATTTTGCTGAGCATTCAACATGACCCTGCAAGAATGAAGAAGGTGAGCAATGACACGGCTCTATTCGAGAAACTTTTAAATCCGATCCATCAACGGCAGATTTTGTATTTTGTCTTTTTGTTTTCCTTTTTTTTCTTTCGTGATCTTATTTAATTGACTGTCAAATATTTAATTTGTGAAATTAATTTTCAATTTACTTTTATGTTCAATATTATTTTCACTTTTTTCGAAGTATATCTAATTAAACACAAGCTAAGGTAAGGGAACTTTACCCTAACGAAGCTTTCATTCATTGCTCTGCTAATCGCTTAAATTTGTTTTTATCGAAGTGCGTAGAGTTTATTTTATCCAGTAAACTTTTCTTTGGCACTAGTCTAGCATTGCCTCATTTTTTGCACACTCTACAAAGAGGACTCAGGCGTAACCCCTGGAATATACAAGCCATGAATAAAGTCTGAAAAAGAGAGTAGCGGGCCGGTTAGCAAGTGAACATCACAGACGTTTTGCCTTGTCTTACTGCAAGAGTTTTTCATATAAAAGTAGCTTATATTTTCTTCAAACGCTATAATTTCCATATATTTGTTCTACATGCTATCTTTTTTTTAACTAATGGAAAGAAAACATATTCGGCTGCAATTTGTTTTCACTTAATTTTTCTGTGGGAGCGACAGCTTTGGGCTTTAGGACCTCTATAAGATGATGCCTTTGTTTTTCCTCCATGACGACTATACAAAAACAGTGCGAGTGAGCTCTTACTGCTTGGCTGTAGCTGGCCCGTTAAGGCCTTTTAATGTGTCGGTGCCTTCAGCGTCTTCATGGCTTGTATTATATTCCGGGGGTTACGACTCAGGCTTTCTATGAACATGTTAAAATAAAGTTTTTATAACTTGCTCCAACACGTGTTCGTCAAATTCCAGAATTTTGAACTGTTTGTCATTATCGAGTTTTTTGAGAAAATAATATCCGAACCAGAAAAATGAGGCAAGGAAACCATTTTATCTTCCGGAGGTTTTCTACATTTATTAAATAAATTACTTTTGCAAAAATATTTGCTTTCACTGATATTTTAGTAAACATCCTGCAGAGTAAAATCACGGATATTTGTTACTGCAACGAAAAAATTCATGAAACAGTGTCACATATTCGAAGTATGAGAGGTAATTTTCTAATAGTTTTCGACGAGACCGCAGCATTGGTTGGTCTACCTCAATAACGACGGCGCTTACAAAATGTAGATAAACCAAATGCACAATACAAAATTTTATTTTTTGAGATAATGGATACCGTTTCTAGCGAAATGTGTATTAGATTTTAAAGTATGAAGGAGCTTGTATTTATTGAATTGGTGAATAATAAAAAATTTGTTAGTTATTCACAAAGTTTTCCATCCAATGCACTTAATCCTATTAAGAATTCGTATAGCCAGTTCTTTGATTTTTCAAAATGAAACAATGAGTTAATTGTGACCTATAATTCTAATGGTTTCAGAAATTCGTTGGTCAGCGAAATTTTAAAATATATTACGCAAAATGAGCCTCCATAAACTTTTTCTGAAGTCAATAAGCTTGCTTGCTTAATATTTACAATTCCTACTGGCACAGCTAGTGCTGAAAAATCATTTTCAACATTAAAGCGAATAAAAACATATTTAAAGAACTCTATGGGACAAGAAAGACTGCCGAGCTTAGACCTTATATCAATTGAAAATCATCTCCTCAAAAAATGAAAGCAAAAAGAAAAATTTTACGAGGAAGTCACACAGGACTTTTGTACTTTTCTTATAAAAGTCCTGTATGACTTCGTATGGATGGAATTCATTTATAAATGAGTTGTGATTACAGTAATGTATGAAATGTTCACATTAGTTTCTTTAACCGTTCGTCAAAAGTAACATAAGCTTCGCCATTTCTTTTTCATATATTACTATTTCTTTAATTTCAAATTCTTCCCTCTTAAGAGATCCGCCTAAGGCATATTTCGTTGTTTTTAAAAATATGAGTGCACTACAGTTTGATGTTAATTTTAGTTTTTATTGGAGCGAACTTATATATTAATTTCCCATTATTGTTCAATCCTGAACACCCTGCTCAGATAGGCACGCCTCGCCACTGGTATATTTATAGATATATGTCCAGGGTAATGATGAGCATTTACAGAATAAATTGTCAAAGTTAATGTTATTGAAGTCACGGAAGGAGAAGCTGGTGCTAGAAGCGATTTCATGGGGAATATTATAACACAAAAGGAGAAGATCATGGTCAAGTATGCTGGAGGCTTAATCTGGTTATGAAAATGAATTCTATTAGTATTGGTAGTTAGGAAAAGATCTAAAAGGGACAGGTTATTGCAATTAAAGTAGGTGGGGGAGTATTTAACAGAATTTAAGTGTAACGATTGCATTAAAAATAAAAAGTTGTCCGTATTATTGGATTGATTTAAAATATTAACATTGAAGTCACCCGCAACTATAACATTTTCATAACGGTGGGTAAGGCGAGAGATACAGGATGCGAGTTCATCAGGACCCATTTGTTTATTGTTGTGTATTTTTAATTATTATGACTCCTGGTGTCTTGAGTAGTATGACAGTACGCAACAGCCAGCAAACATTTGTCCGCCTTTGTGTCAACCTCAAAAATTCAATGCTGTTTGACTTCGAAAAATCTACCCTATAACCTTTAAGTCACTGTTTTAAGTAAATAGCAATTCCCCCACCAACTTGGTTTAGACGTTCATTCCTATAAAGGCTATAACCCGGAATGGACACACGGCTAGAAGGTATACCCGCATGGAGCCAGCTTTCCGCTACGAGGATGATATGAATATTAAAGCCAACATAAATTTGACTGAGCTAGTCAATTTTGTTGCATAGGCTTCAGGCATTTAGTTCATTGGCACGTTTACAAAGGACGTTGAATAATGTTCCTATCCCGTTCAGATCCCTCAAGCTATAATCAGAGGACAATTACATACAAGGCTACACTAACGAATTCAGGCAAAATAGCCAATATGGCTAAAAAAAAATACGACAGAAAATTTAATATAAAATTAACAAACAAAATTAGAGATTATTCTTTAAGATTTTTTACCGGGCCAAACTTATATTTGTTCAAGATTTTTTGGTTTCTCCGGTATATAGCAAAAGCTAAAAAAATTTTTATATGTTATTTCATCACACAACCCATTTGATTTTGGATGACAAGTTTCAAGTCTTGGTTTTGACTCATCAACAGGTCTCAAATAGCGAAATTGAGTGACTTGAAAAGCAAATGAAAAAATAGAACAAAGAAAAGAAATGAAATAACCGGCCAAGTGCGAGTCGGACTCGCGCACGAAGGGTTCCATACCATCGTACAAAATTTAACACTATGTACTTTTTTTTTTTTTTTTCAAATAAGAGTAGGCGTCACGTGAAAAAATAATGTTGTCATTTGATAAAAAAATGCCTACTTATGATAATAATAATGAATGAAAATAAAACGAGGCAAAAAACGCCGAAACGCCTCCCTTTAATTTTTAATTTTATTTTATTTTTATTATTTGTTGTTATAGCGGCATTAGAAATACTTACTCAATTGTCTACCTGTTACGATTAATGAGATACAGCTCGGTGACAGACAGATAACAATGAGAATGAGATAAATCACGTTTCTTGTATGGGGGCCCCCTTTAATTTTTAGTTTTATTATTTGTTGGTATAGCGGCAATAGAAGTACACACTCTGTGAAAATTTCAACTGTCTACCTCTTACGGTTAATAAGATACGAGGAAAAAACGCCGAAAAAATCATGTTTCTTGTATGGGGGCCTCCTTTAATTTTTAAAGTTATTTAATTTTTTATATTTTTTGTTATATCGCCAATAGAAATATACAGTCTGTAAAAATTTCAACTGTCTACCTATTACGGTTCATGAGATACAACCTGGTGACGGACGAACAGCGAAGTCTTGTAATATGGTTTCCGTTGTTACCTAAAAATGAAAAAAAAAAAAACCAAAAAATTGAGAAAAACTGAAAAAAAAAATTAAAAAAAATTGAAAACCAGAGTCATTCGAAACGAATCGAACAGATCCATTCGAAACGAATCGAACCTGTGTACGCCCGCAGTGGGCTGAAAAAAAAGGAAGGAGAAGAAGCGTTTCGTGTTAGCAGAAAACCTTACACTCATCGGTACGGCTAGGTTTTCTGCCTGCCGAAGACGCTTGAAACAGATCAAATAGATATCATCTCAAATAAACTCAGAATAAATTCTGGGTGTGAATTATATGAGGCAAAAACTTCTATATTTCACCTGGGAGGAAGAAACAAAATTAGAGATTACTCTAAGATTTTTTACTGTGGCACACTTATATTTGCTCAAGAAGGCATTTTTTTAGATTCTTCGGTATATGAAGGGTTTTCCAATAAGAGGTGTTATTTTAATTAGCCCGCTATTTCGGTAGAAGTCACTTTTGGAGCTGTCATTTTTTTACATTTGACAAGTAGAAACTACGCCATTAATAAAAATGGAACGATACACGATTCAACAACGCATTGAAATTATTAAAATTCACTATAAAAATGGTGGAAATGTGGCAGAGACGGTTCGTAAAACTCGAACATTTTTGGGTCGTCGTGAAGCACCTTGTCAGACCGCAATACAGAAATTGGTAGAAAAATTCGAGCTGTTGGGACAAGTTAGTGACGTGAAGAATAAAACCCGTGCACGTCGCTCAAGAACAGCCGAGAATATTGCTGCTGTAGCCGAAAGTGTTGAAGAAAACCCAGGTTTGTCCATTCCTCGTCGTTCTTTGGAATTAGGCATTCCACAAACGTCATTACACCGTATTTTGCATAAAGATTTGGGTCTTAAGGCTTATAAAGTTCAGTTAACACAAGAACTCAAGCCGGCCGATCATCTGATTGGGTCCTTGAAATGCATGAAAATGATCCGGAATTCCATCGAAAACTCATCTTGAGTGATGAGGCCCATTTCCACCTCGATGGCTTCGTGAACAAGCAAAATTGTCGCATCTGGGGCTCGGAAAACCCAAGAGTTATTGTTGAAAAGCCTCTCTATCCTCAACGTGTGACTGTTTGGTGCGGTTTATAGTCCCGCGGGGTCATTGGACCTTACTTTTTCGCAAATGAGGCTGGAGCAACAGTTACGGTGAATGGATTGCGGTATCGACAGATGATTAATGATTTTTTATAGCCGGAATTGGATGGTATTGATCTGGACAACGTTTACTTTCAACAAGACGGCGCTACGTGCCATACAAGCAACGAAACCATTGATCTTTTACGGGAAAAGTTTCCGGACCGTGTTATCTCTCGAAGAGGTGATCACAATTGGCCACCGAGATCTTGTGACTTAACACCTTGCGACTTCTTCCTTTGGAGCCACGTGAAAGAGAAGGTCTACGCCAACAGCCCAGCGTCGATTCAAGACCTCAAAGATGGAATTCGTGAGGCTATCGAGGACATAGGGCAGCCACTTTGCGATTTGGTTATGGAAAATGTCATGAAAAGGATATGGTCCTGTAGGCGTGGTCGTGGTGGTCATTTGGCTGATGTTATTTTCCATTATTAACGGCATACCTTCCCCTTTATAATGAAATAAAGATCCGATCATTTATCTCAAAAAATGGCATTTTTCTTTGAATATCAAAATAACACCTCTTATTGGAAAACCCTTTAGTAAAAGCTAAACATTTTTTTATTTGTTATTTCATTACACAACCCATTTGATTTTGGGTGACAAGTTTCAAGTCCTGATTTTGACTCATCAACAGGTCCCAAATATGGAAATTGAGTGACTTGAGTCAAAACCAAGACTTGAAACCCTTCTATGGCACAGAGCATAAGATTTCCAAGTCTCTTCAAGGGAGAGATAAATGCACGTCGCTCTGACGGACAAGAAAATCTCACTAAAATTAGGGCCGCCGCACAACGCCTTGTCGATTTACTGCTCAAACTGAAGGTATTTACAAATGGCGTTAAGCTGTGACCTACAGCTGCAGCTATATGATTAATGGTATCTATTGTATTTTCACCCACAATACTTGAAATCCCAGTAACTATAGCATCAAACAGGCGCGCTTTACGAATTAGGTCATCAGACTGCACAGCGAGTCCGGTGCACTGTTCCTTCATGGCCGATAGTTGAGTTTCGATGTTATCAACACGAGACTGAAGTGCATTCATTGTGCAAAGAATTTCGGTTAAAATTCTTTCCGCAAGGCCTTTCAGCAATCTGTCAGTCCGATTTGAAATTATGTTATGGTAGTATGTAGAGTGATTGACTTGGACGTGAAGTCGACTGCCAGCATGAGCTGACAGATCACTCGGTGGACAGCGTTGACTGCAGGGCTGGCACGCTAGCTATTGGCGGAGAGTGTGGGAAGGTTCCACGAAAACCTGCCGCTGTGCCACCAGCCATATACAAAGAAATTCGTGCCTACACAACAAGCTATCGCTACACACCCGGTCCAAAAGGGACCTTCACACCACTTACCGTTACCTTGGTGAAGGAGCAGATATTCTGCCTTCACTGTCATTGCCCCATCCGCCCATATGACACTGAGGGCAGCAATTTGTTTTCAGTGTCCCTTATGACCTGAACCTTAGTGGAGGAGCGGACCTATTCAACCATTATTCGGAGAGGGCTCCGGGAGAGTGAGAGGAGAAAGATTAATAAAAGCACTTATTATTCATTTCGAGTAATAACTATCATAGTATAATTCGAGGATACTGTCGTATACATGAGATCAAATCTAACAACAACAAAAAAATGGATATTCTATCAGCTACTATGTACTCTAAATCTTATGGGCCGCCTGGGCTTTAACATATATACAACCTTACAATATCAATACTAATTCAATGCATTAAACAACGACAACTAACCTATGTCAGCGAACATATCTGACATTATTACTTAACTATATAATGCCAAAGCGGCTTCTGAATCTGTCTAATTCAATAAAATTGTCCGACTTTAGGACACAATGATACAAAATAATATTGATAATTAATTAACTTAGTTCAATAGTTCGATATTAACACTGTCATTCTCTGGAGCGGATTTTTCCCCTTTGTTGGACTAAGGGCTCCACACTTCGGGTTATCGACATAATAAATTTCTCTTTGGAACTTATTAAGAGAATATTTATGAATACCAGTATAGACAGCAAACTTATAATAATTAACTGAGTGGTACACAAAAAAATTGCAAAATATATAACCACTGGCTAAATATTCACAAAATTGAAGCTACACAATAATCGCAATAGTTATTCACGCAAATTAAATAGAAAATTTTTGGGTTTTACTATGAATAAATCGGTCTTTCACGGGGCGACTACATAGCGTGACTGATTAGTCGACTACATAGCGTGACTGATTAGCCGACAGACATGACCAACTGCAAGTTCCTGTCTTCTTTGAGAGTGGGAAAACCCGCCTCGACTAGGAGGCTGGTGATAGTCGCGGTGCATCAAGTGAGATCCTTGCTTTGGCATTAAGTGCAATTTGCATCTTACTTAGGGGGTTTTTTTTTGTTTACATGGCCATACACTGAGACAGTATTCTATCCTACCTATAACCAGCTGTTTGACTATACTTGTGGCAGTGTCAAGAGGCGGTCCAGAGTTTCTCCTGCATATAATAGAGGGAGAGCCAGTGACCAATTTTAGGTGGTCATTTCAAAAGTCACGAAACTTTCTACATAAATCCTCTATACCTACTGAAAACGGAAAGCCACATCTGGCAGCCCTGTGTGGCCGGGGTAGACTACCCTAAAATTTTAAGGAGGGTAAGAAATAAGATTTATTTTAGTTAAAGTATCAGTCATAAAATTTTAGGAAATTACTTTCGACAGTATTTTGTCTTTATGGAATTTTTGCCAGAGCATTTACATCTCTCCTAATTGTTGACAGAACGCTATAAATATTTATAAAAAAAAATCCATTTTTGTCATTTCATCTTCTTCAAATTTTAACAGAATCAATAAAATAAATAAACAATTAATAATATACAATGCCAGAACGAAATTCCATCACCAACAGTCTGCCAGAGCGAAAAACGTGTCCGTGCGAGTGCAAGTAAGACAGTAATATGGAAACCTGCGGGTTAGAGAGAAAACACATGTGGAGAGTAAAAAATATAGAAGTTGAATATATACAATTTAAGAAAAATTTTATTATACTAATTAAAAAATACAAAATTTATGTTTGTGGAATTATTAATTGTTTAATAGTCTTCATCATATTGGTCGCCGTGATCCTCAATGAATACAGAATCATTTGAATCTTCTATTAACTGATTTTGAGGCTCTAATATTCCATCATCTGTGAACAAGATTAATAATAATTAATATTTTACGACTTGATATATATACATATGTATATAATATGTATGCAATTTATACAAAAAATACACTTACCATCAATATTGGCATCATCTACTTCGATATCAATGTTGTTGTTAGCGATAGCATCACTTACTGTAGGTAGATTGATCCACTCGCCAATAGATCACTCTCTATCATAATTGTTGTTAAGCCACAATCATTGATAAAATTGCCAATCGTTTTAAAATATGCCATCATTACATGAAACCCACCTAAATGGATAAAAATATTGTTGAATCGTGGTTTTTCTTCCGATTGAATCTGCATAGCGATTTTTGCAATCGCTAAGTCGTAAGTTACTTGAATGAAGGGCTGCTTTACTTCTTCTGCAATTTTTTGGCTCTGTTTTAAAGTTTCAAAAACAACAGATTTATCTGTGGGGGATAAGTTGACTGGAGTTAAGTAACACATCTTTTGTGGAAGGCTTTGATCATCTATGATTTGGCTATTAAAACCAGCCCACATCGGAAGATTGGGAACTTTGAATGCATGACATAACATCCAGATCAGATCAATATTTCTTATGATTGTAATGTCTAATTCAGTAGCTGATAATTGACGACGATCATCGTTTGGTAATAAAAGATCCATCATCTTCGGCATTTTGAAGTAAGGTGTCAGTTAAGGTGCTATTGCGTCAAAAGCTCTTCTTCGTCTTGATCGATTGACGGTTTTTGTTGTATTTGTGGGAATTTGTTCGGGATGTACTTCGGGCTCTCTTTCAGATTCTTCTTCTTCATTTGTTTGTGACATTATATCCTGGTAAATTATACCAACAGTGTCATGAAGGGTATCTTTTCCATTTACAGTTTCAACATATCTGTCAAAATTGTCAAATGCAACACCAGTATGTAAATTTGGTGATTGAATAATACCTGGTGGACACAAAGTTGATGAATTTGATGACGAAAAAGTTGCTTCTGTTTCCAATTCCTCAATTGTGTGGTAGTACAACAATGCCCGTAACGGTTTATGATATCAATGATTTTTCTGCTGCTTGTGAGACTCTTTAATGATAAACCCAATGTAACATGTTTTGATGTTTTAATGCTACCATTGGACACATTATATATTATGTCTTCAGCAACGGATTTTACTATCCTTTGACAAGCAGTACTTTTATGCCGTCTGCGATTTGTCCCACCGAATAATGAATAGCAAAAATCTTTCAAGTTATCTGGAATGGAGCACTCACCTGCAATTAAATCTTGAACGGAAATATCGCTTGAAAAAGGTTTTTTTGTTATTTTTAATACAGTTTTTCTCAAAAGAAGTGCCGCTTTTTGTAAAAGTTCAGATTCTTCTAATTGTTGGAATATTAAATGGGGTATTGTAGAGTCTTTCGGCATGATAACAATTCGATTATGCATGTTGACGATTCTTAAATCTTTATCATAATTTTTTTCAATTTTTTTTTTGTAATTGATGAGCTGTATATTCAGCTTCGTATTCGTGGGAGTGCTCTTCGACTATTGCTTTTACTGAAGTCATGTACAAAGAATGAATGTGTGACAAAAAAAAAACTTCTCTTTGCTGTTAAAATATTTTTTTCAATAAATTCACTTAATTCATCAAATGCTAATTCATGATAGCGACGGTATGTATGCCAATCAGTTGGTGGAGTTTCTTTTTCAATTGCTTTACATTTATTAATAATCGACATTTTACAAATATTGTGATAAAAAAATGTTCCTCCATTCAAATTTTGGAATCTTTCCCATATATTATCTGCATTATTTAATTTACAGTATTTTTGAATAAGTTCAGTTACAATACCTTTCTTTGTAGCATATAATTTTTGTTCTTTACCACGATGTTGTTTTCTTTTCTTTTCGCAGAAGAAACATTCAGCATCTAATCCTGGTTCGATTATTTCAAGGTCATTATTTTCATCCTCGTGTCCTTCATCATAGATAGCATCTTGTTAACATTCTCCTACATTAATTTAATTTTTCTACTGTAACTGTAGAACTGAGTATAAAAAAAAAGTTCTCTAGCATACGAGTCTGAAGTATTATATAATGAAGTACGCAAATCAACACACGTAGAAATATACCTCACGATACTTTAAAATTGTCTTTACACGAATTTTGTCAATCTTTAAAAAAAAAATTTTTTTTGCAATACTTCAGTATAAAATATTTATTCTCATAGCAAATCGACGCACGAGTAAAACTGAACTGCAATCCAAAAATGTTCGTAAACGACTACTGAGATGTTGAATCGTATCGTATCACTGTAACCCGCAGGTTTCCATATTACTGTCTTACTTGCACTCGCACGGACACGTTTTTCGCTCTGGCAGACTGTTGGTGATGGAATTTCGTTCTGGCATTGTATATTATTAATTGTTTATTTATTTTATTGATTCTGTTAAAATTTGAAGACTGATGAAATGACAAAAATGGATTTTTTTTTATAAATATTTATAGCGTTCTGTCAACAATTAGGAGAGATGTAAATGCTCTGGCAAAAATTCCATGAAGACAAAATACTGTCGAAAGTAATTTCCTAAAATTTTATGATTGATACTTTAACTAAAATAAATCTTATTTCTTACCCTCCTTAAAATTTTAGGGTAGTCTACCCCGGCCACACAGGGCTGCCAGAAGTGGCTTTTCATTTTCAGTAGGTATAGAGGATGTACTGTAGAAAGTTTCGTGACTTTTGAAATGACCACCTAAAATTGGTCACTGGCTCTTGGTCTATAACCTTGAGAAGGTTATTTCTACATGTTATTGATTCCACCACAATGACAGCCAGTTTATTCCAATTCAGATTATGTGGGAGGACCAATCCCAGAATTTTCAGCTCTCTAAACAATAATACAGATGCCATATCACTATTGAAATTCATTTGTCTGCAGTTCCTTATTCTTCGAACGTGCAGCGCTTCTAACTTTTCTGCAGCAATTTTAGCTCCATTTGTGTCAGTCGAAATGGCTCGAATAGCCTTGTTGAGCACGTGGTATACAAATGGAGGCTCGCTAGTAGCATAGCAAATTCTGTTATCTGCGTATATATGGTAATATAGGTAAACTATCTGTTGTAGTCTTTACCCGAGGAAGTGTATGTTGAAAAATAGGGGAGCTTTGTGGGAGGCCATTTTGAAGTTGGTATGTTTGTGGAAAATGTCCTGCCTGTGGTGGTTTTGTCTTTGTATTTTATTATTACACCACAAAGACCTGGCAGTGCTTCTGACTTAGCCAGGAAGGTACATACACTAGCCCCGATGCTATTTATTGAGACGCTATTAGATTGAACAAATTTATTTAAATCCTTCTATGTTCAAATTATTTTGGTACAACAACCTGCGGGTTAGAGAGAAAACACATGTGGAGAGTAAAAAATATAGAAGTTGAATATATACAATTTAAGAAAAATTTTATTATACTAATTAAAAAATACAAAATTTATGTTTGTGGAATTATTAATTGTTTAATAGTCTTCATCCTCGTGTGCCCTATCATATTGGTCGCCGTGATCCTCAATGAATACAGAATCATTTGAATCTTCTATTAACTGATTTTGAGGCTCTAATATTCCATCATCTGTGAACAAGATTAATAATAATTAATATTTTACGACTTGATATATATACATATGTATATAATATGTATGCAATTTATACAAAAAATACACTTACCATCAATATTGGCATCATCTACTTCGATATCAATGTTGTTGTTAGCGATAGCATCACTTACTGTAGGTAGATTGATCCACTCGCCAATAGATCACTCTCTATCATAATTGTTGTTAAGCCACAATCATTGATAAAATTGCCAATCGTTTTAAAATATGCCATCATTACATGAAACCCACCTAAATGGATAAAAATATTGTTGAATCGTGGTTTTTCTTCCGATTGAATCTGCATAGCGATTTTTGCAATCGCTAAGTCGTAAGTTACTTGAATGAAGGGCTGCTTTACTTCTTCTGCAATTTTTTGGCTCTGTTTTAAAGTTTCAAAAACAACAGATTTATCTGTGGGGGATAAGTTGACTGGAGTTAAGTAACACATCTTTTGTGGAAGGCTTTGATCATCTATGATTTGGCTATTAAAACCAGCCCACATCGGAAGATTGGGAACTTTGAATGCATGACATAACATCCAGATCAGATCAATATTTCTTATGATTGTAATGTCTAATTCAGTAGCTGATAATTGACGACGATCATCGTTTGGTAATAAAAGATCCATCATCTTCGGCATTTTGAAGTAAGGTGTCAGTTAAGGTGCTATTGCGTCAAAAGCTCTTCTTCGTCTTGATCGATTGACGGTTTTTGTTGTATTTGTGGGAATTTGTTCGGGATGTACTTCGGGCTCTCTTTCAGATTCTTCTTCTTCATTTGTTTGTGACATTATATCCTGGTAAATTATACCAACAGTGTCATGAAGGGTATCTTTTCCATTTACAGTTTCAACATATCTGTCAAAATTGTCAAATGCAACACCAGTATGTAAATTTGGTGATTGAATAATACCTGGTGGACACAAAGTTGATGAATTTGATGACGAAAAAGTTGCTTCTGTTTCCAATTCTTCAATTGTGTGGTAGCTACAACAATGCCCGTAACGGTTTATGATATCAATGATTTTTCTGCTGCTTGTGAGACTCTTTAATGATAAACCCAATGTAACATGTTTTGATGTTTTAATGCTACCATTGGACACATTATATATTATGTCTTCAGCAACGGATTTTACTATCCTTTGACAAGCAGTACTTTTATGCCGTCTGCGATTTGTCCCACCGAATAATGAATAGCAAAAATCTTTCAAGTTATCTGGAATGGAGCACTCACCTGCAATTAAATCTTGAACGGAAATATCGCTTGAAAAAGGTTTTTTTGTTATTTTTAATACAGTTTTTCTCAAAAGAAGTGCCGCTTTTTGTAAAAGTTCAGATTCTTCTAATTGTTGGAATATTAAATGGGGTATTGTAGAGTCTTTCGGCATGATAACAATTCGATTATGCATGTTGACGATTCTTAAATCTTTATCATAATTTTTTTCAATTTGTTTTTGTAATTGATGAGCTGTATATTCAGCTTCGTATTCGTGGGAGTGCTCTTCGACTATTGCTTTTACTGAAGTCATGTACAAAGAATGAATGTGTGACAAAAAAAAACTTCTCTTTGCTGTTAAAATATTTTCTTCAATAAATTCACTTAATTCATCAAATGCTAATTCATGATAGCGACGGTATGTATGCCAATCAGTTGGTGGAGTTTCTTTTTCAATTGCTTTACATTTATTAATAATCGACATTTTACAAATATTGTGATAAAAAAATGTTCCTCCATTCAAATTTTGGAATCTTTCCCATATATTATCTGCATTATTTAATTTACAGTATTTTTGAATAAGTTCAGTTACAATACCTTTCTTTGTTGCATATAATTTTTGTTCTTTACCACGATGTTGTTTTCTTTTCTTTTCGCAGAAGAAACATTCAGCATCTAATCCTGGTTCGATTATTTCAAGGTCATTATTTTCATCCTCGTGTCCTTCATCATAGATAGCATCTTGTTAACATTCTCCTACATTTATTTAATTTTTCTACTGTATCAAACAGTAAAATTTTATGACCAGTTTTTTTGCAAATTGCACAAATCATTTTTTAAAAATGTAACTGTAGAACTGAGTATAAAAAAAAAGTTCTCTAGCATACGAGTCTGAAGTATTATATAATGAAGTACGCAAATCAACACACGTAGAAATATACCTCACGATACTTTAAAATTGTCTTTACACGAATTTTGTCAATCTTTAAAAAAAAAATTTTTTTTGCAATACTTCAGTATAAAATATTTATTCTCATAGCAAATCGACGCACGAGTAAAACTGAACTGCAATCCAAAAATGTTCGTAAACGACTACTGAGATGTTGAATCGTATCGTATCACTGTAACCCGCAGGTTTCCATATTACTGTCTTACTTGCACTCGCACGGACACGTTTTTCGCTCTGGCAGACTGTTGGTGATGGAATTTCGTTCTGGCATTGTATATTATTAATTGTTTATTTATTTTATTGATTCTGTTAAAATTTGAAGACTGATGAAATGACAAAAATGGATTTTTTTTTATAAATATTTATAGCGTTCTGTCAACAATTAGGAGAGATGTAAATGCTCTGGCAAAAATTCCATGAAGACAAAATACTGTCGAAAGTAATTTCCTAAAATTTTATGATTGATACTTTAACTAAAATAAATCTTATTTCTTACCCTCCTTAAAATTTTAGGGTAGTCTACCCCGGCCACACAGGGCTGCCAGAAGTGGCTTTTCATTTTCAGTAGGTATAGAGGATGTACTGTAGAAAGTTTCGTGACTTTTGAAATGACCACCTAAAATTGGTCACTGGCTCTTGGTCTATAACCTTGAGAAGGTTATTTCTACATGTTATTGATTCCACCACAATGACAGCCAGTTTATTCCAATTCAGATTATGTGGGAGGACCAATCCCAGAATTTTCAGCTCTCTAAACAATAATACAGATGCCATATCACTATTGAAATTCATTTGTCTGCAGTTCCTTCTTCTTCGAACGTGCAGCGCTTCTAACTTTTCTGCAGCAATTTTAGCTCCATTTGTGTCAGTCGAAATGGCTCGAATAGCCTTGTTGAGCACGTGGTATACAAATGGAGGCTCGCTAGTGGCATAGCAAATTCTGTTATCTGCGTATATATGGTAATATAGGTCAACTATCTGTTGTAGTCTTTACCCGAGGAAGTGTATGTTGAAAAATAGGGGAGCTTTGTGGGAGGCCATTTTGAAGTTGGTATGTTTGTGGAAAATGTCCTGCCTGTGGTGGTTTTGTCTTTGTATTTTATTATTACACCACAAAGACCTGGCAGTGCTTCTGACTTAGCCAGGAAGGTACATACACTAGCCCCGATGCTATTTATTGAGACGCTATTAGATTGAACAAATTTATTTAAATCCTTCTATGTTCAAATTATTTTGGTACAACTTGTTTATTAAATAATTATCTGAATTGTTTTATCCAGAATTTTATAAGTTCAAACTAATTTGGTACAACTTGTTTATTTAAACAATTATTTGAACTGTTGTATTCAGAATTTTATAAGTTCACATGATTTTGGTAGAACTCTTTTATTTAAAATAATTATCCGAATTGTTTTATTCAGAATTTTATAAGTTCAAACTAATTTAGTACAACTCGCCGGCCAGTTTTAGTTAGACTGCCCGTTGATTCTCGCGATCAGCTACACATATCACCCGCGATCTTTTTGCCGATTAAGCTATTTCATAAAAAAAATGTGCGTAGAAAATAATCGCGCTGGATTCATAGTAAGTATCCTCTGGCTAAAAATATGGGATTTCTTATCGTTTGCATGCACTAATTTCCAGTATCTGTATGCGAGAAAACATTTTGTACAATTTGTACCTACACTTTGTATGAGATTGAATTTATATAATTTATATACTTTGTATGAAATGTTTTTTCTAGGGCGTGCATATTTTGCTCGGAAATGCTGGCATGTAATGATTACAGGTAAGTCGGGCGTTATGAGTACGAACTCATAACATGCCACTCTCATTTTGATTCTCCTATTGGAGAGGAAGGAGTCCACAGCTTCAACGAAATGCTTCCTTATATTCTATTTTTCCATTTGCAGAAGAACGGAATGCTTTGGTAAAATGCTTTTTCCAGAGCTATCGAGAGAACAACAGATCTTCGATGTTGTGTTAGCAGTGATATGGGTCTTACTTCAGCTGGGTTTGGAACCCTATTTTGTACCTTTGGTATGGGTCTGATTTCAGCAAGTTTCCATATACGTGCAAACTTGCCTAGACTAGTAGCACTAGGTTATATAGTCCGACCGCTCTGATTTGCTAGGCTCTTGGAGCATTCTTGAGCATGCCAAAGGTAACTTTATTCAGCCCGGGGGTTATACCACTGAAGGCATTTGTGTTGGTAAATTTCCTCTGAGAGAAAGATTGCTGAGTGAACAGTGCTGGAGAGCGGCACTAGTTCTGGGATCGACCACATTTTACAATGCGTTGATCCTTTGATATGTGACAGATTGATTGTCATCAATAGAATACTGTGTTACGTGTCTAGCTAGGTGTTCAGCTATGAGTTGTGGATTTTGAATCATTGTTTCACTTATTCTAAGGCCTGTGATGCCTGCATTCGTAGTTTTTCCACAAATGGCTCTGACCTTTTGCCAGTTCTCACCATTTATTCCAGCGGCGAAAGACTGTCTCTTGGCTATTTTTATCTCTCTCTACATGAGAGCATTTGTTCGTTGGATCTGTAAGAGCTCCTATGTGTAAAAATACTAATTTTACCGGAGTGGCAAAAAACTGTCTGTTCATTTTCACAGGCTCATTTTTGATTTTATAACAGTAAATAATAAAAAATGTATTTCCATTATTTATAACATATAAGATGTATTTTTGTTCCTGGTAAATTTTATATAGGATGTATTTCCAATGTCATAGCATTTTACGGCATTCTGAGTATCTTTATTACACCGGCTAAATTTTTATGAGATGCGTCTCTTTGAGCTCTTTCAAACGGTACCAAAAACTGAAAATCGGGAATTTTGCCACATAGAAGATCTTGCAGATCCAGCGACGATTTGCTCTTCGGTAATTGATCGCGTTTGTGCTGTTTGAAAGTCGTTTGAATTTCTTCTAGGCCAAGCCTTTGCATTCAGAAATTGTAGAATGTGCGACGTCAGTCATTGGCGGGGGGTGTTATATTTCAGTACAACAATCGTAGCCCCGGAATATACAAGCCATGAAGTTAGACTTGAAAAGGGCATTTTCTTATTGCTGTAGGAGTTTTTCAGATAAAAGTAGTTTATATTTCGTTCAAACAACATTATTTCTATAAATTTTCTCTACATGCTACATTTTCTTTAACACCATTAGAAAGAAAATATATTGGATTTTGTTGTTTATTAGTTATGGGATAGCAGAGGAGTGTGAAAAAAGTTCAAAATAAAAAATGTTCTATTACATGTTACGCAACAAAAGTTGAATGGAATCACTAATGGCCGGTTTCACAGTCAAGGCTTAAGCCTCAGCGATGGCTTAAGCCAAGGTTAATACATATTTGGGTTTCACAGTCAAAGCTTAAGTGATATCACTGGCTTAAGGCAAGCTTAACTTAAGCCCGTCATCTCTAAGGCTTAAGGCTCAGATGTTACTGTGAAACACATAGAAAATTATTGCTAAATATATAATTTGCCTAAATATTATAATTTCTTTTATTAAACGAACGTGCATATTTCAAAACTTATACTTTAAAACTAAATTGAGCTTTTCCGACCGCAAAATAGTTATCTAGTTAGCAGTTTTGAGTACTGTCTGGCAGCTACAGTCAGTATTCCATGTGACGTTTTAGGAAGAAACCAAACAGTTTAAGACAAAAATGAGTTATTTATCCGATGCAGAGAATATAAGCGACGAAGAAATGTATAATATAATATCGCAATGTGTGACCCGCGAAAAAATTATAAGAAGGCGCCCGTAACATTTCGAGAAATGGGATGACATTGATTTTTATTCTTGGTTCCGACTATAAAAATATTCGGCTATGATGGTTTACGTTGTCGAAACATTCTACAACAATGTTTTGTGGATTTGATACCCTTCCAGATAAAAATCACAACAAACCTACGAGTAAGCAACTAAAGAGAGGCCATTGCGTGTATATATATGCCATTTTTTGCGTGGCGAGCGTGATGTTTTTTCTCACTTTCTAACATATGGTTAGATCTCTGTCTAACTATACCCTAGGTGTCACTTATGTTTATGCTCGGTAAAGAAATTTACCTTAGCACAAAAGCCGTAGGTAAGATTAAGATGGGAAGGGTATTAATAGAAAAATATTTACCTTCTTTTATGTGGAAATTTAGTAATACTGTACTTGTTTATTTTTTAATAAAAAGCTGGGAATTAGAATATTGGTAAATGTTTGTAAGTTTGATAAAAGTAAAAGAACTTTAATATATTTTCTTATTATGGATTTACCAAAAATGAAATTTTAAGGCAAGTTTTTGGGCAACCGAAGATGGAAATAGGCTTATTGGGGAACCAGGAATGTCAAAAAGTGGTTTTGTATTACTAGCGCTCACTATGCTGCTGCTAGTATACAATTTTGGGTCACACGTTCAAAAACAGCGCGTTAATGCCTTGCATAAACTTTATTTTTTAAATCCGCCTGCAATGCGAATTTTTTATAGTATGTGTAGCAACAAACTGGTAAGTAAAAAGTTCTTCTTCTTTCCGCTTTGTTTTTAATGCACAATGGCAATTTTCCTTTACAAAAATTCGCAATTACAGCAGTGCTGACAACTTAAAAATTTTCATCTGCGGCTTAACTAAGCTTCACTTACCGAGTACTGTGAAACCGAATAGGCTTAAGTTCTGGGCTTAAACCACACCCGTGGCTTAGCTAAGCTCTGGCTTAAGCCTGGACTGTAAAACTGGCCATAAGAAACTGGTTATCATTTGGGTGCTTTCGCAAAGTATATCTTAGTTCATCTGTTTCAGTTGCTTCTGATGAGAAAACATGTATGTAGTTATTTATTTTTGAGTTTTGATTAATTTACCCGAAAAATTTTCAGTTATATTTATTCTCAGTTTGTATTTGTAGACCAGTAAGCAGGCTTTTAAATTTGCAAGTTGGAATAATACTTGGTCGTTTAATTTGGACCTCTTAAAATTCGTACTGATTTCGTAGGAGCAACATCATATTTGATAGCATTTTTATACCCTAGATGAAATCTATAGGGTATACTAAGTTTGTCATTCCGTTTGTAACACCTCGAAATAATGATCGTAGAGCAAAATGGATTGGACACCCACGCATAATATTTAAAGTTATTTTGATTTTTGCATGTCCGTCCGTCCGTCAGACTTACAAAAAAAACAAGTAAAATTAAGTTCGAAAATGAGACAAATCGGGCAACTCCTTCGTGGGGTTGCCATACAAAAATTTCGTTTTCCACTATATATTTGGACACTGCCTGAGAACGCGTCGACGTAGAGAGCTGAAGCTTGGTACATGGTGTTTTCATTGTACTTGCAAGAAAAATTTCAAAAATGAACTAAATCCGGCAACTCCTTCTTGGTGTTGCCATATAAAAATTTGGGTTTTTTACGTATACTTTGAAAACGATCAGTCGAAGACATTTTTATTGTACTAAAAACTTCTTCAGAATACGAAATCCTATAAAATTGGTTATAATCATTTTTTCTGTACGACAAACCGTTCTAGAAATATATGCGTAAAACCACTTCAAAAATTCAACTTGCATAGATCGGTGATCTTACGAAATTTTATATGGGCATTCATCTAGGGTAGTCCTTGACTAATTCTAGCTTTTTTATTTGTTTATATTCGCAGTTAATTTGTGGGCTCGTCGCTAGTTTGAGTATCCAGCTTTTATTCGGATTTAAAATCCATTTCCATTATACATATTAAGTAGTGTAGCTAGGACAGTTCTGGAACACTTTTGCCATACAAAAAGTGTCCGGAAAATTCCAACTATTTTGGTGGTTCTGAACCGGGGTTCTGGGCCACTGGGGGAATCCGTCTAGTGGTCTACGTCACAGGGCCTGCCTGGGGAATTCCTTCTGGATCACTGAGGGTTCTGGGAGGGGGAGGAGAGGGGGTAAGGGGGCTTTTGTACTGCAATTTTGACATTATCTTGAAGTTTTCTTTTAGGAGGATACTTATGCCAACAACAACAACCAATGTAGGTATGTTGACTTGGATATGTCCGATAATCAGATTCTGAATAATGTAAACAAAATCGCAACCGAGTAAAGTAAACAAATTGAGCGATATTTACACACACACACCAGGGGCCGGCTGGTAGTTTGATATCGCCTCTTCGCACAGGTCTACATCACAGGGAATTCCTTTCCTACCGTCTGATAAACCAGAGTATGACGTCATCTGGTTGGCTGATCCCCTCAGCTAAATAAGCGAACTCCAGAAACAAAATCGAAAACCTATGCTATTTCCCTATGCTGGAGAGAGCTAATAAGTTGTGGATTAAAGATTTGATGATATTAATCTGTCGGTGTTTTTTATAAACAAGATTGCACCATATGATCATATATCTAAAAATAGATCAGGCAAAGCTGATTGGGGCGAATGTAGGTAGATATGTTCACTTAGATAAGTAATGGAAATTAGTAAATGTGTAATTTTGCTCTTCAGGTGGAATGCTTCTGATTTATTCCTTGCATAAACAAATTCGCACAGTCCAGCAAAGTAAACAAAATTCGCAGTCGAATAATGTAAACAAATTCGCACAGCAGCCGAGTAAAGTAAACAAATTGAGCGATTTATGTAAGATCCCAATTTCTTTAACTGAAAACAACAACAACCGATATTAATCTGTGGGATATGATGTCTTAGATGAGTAGTGGAAGATATACTTGAAAATTTCTTTTGCTGAAAAAAACAACAACAACTATTACGTAAGTTGTGGTCTGTAGGTGTCTTTTATAAACAAGAGTGATCATGTTATGATATTCGATGTGTAAAAATTGATCACGGCTGCTTGGGATGGTAAGACACATGAAATCATTAGAAGTAATGGAAATTAAAGCATTAGAAAAGGTGGCCAGGTCGCTGGTAATTTGATATCTTGCGTAAACATATATAGCCGAGTAAAGCAGGCAAATTGAGCGATTAATGTTTTTTTTTGTATCTAGGAGTTTGTATTGAAAAGTCTTTATGACGAATTGTTTTTTATTTTCAATAAAATTTCTTAATCAGTCACACTGTTATGAGATTTGATTGATTCCCCGATATCATAGTTCACATGAAGCTGATAAGAATATGATAATTTTATCTTCATACTATTGGGGGCAGGTACATTGTTTACTTACCATTAAGTTGAGAGTGGGTTAAATTAAAAGCTTTAATAGACGAACGCTGTGTTATGATATTAATGTGGTATGATATGTTGTCTGAGGTGAGTAGTGGAAGTTGTATGGGAGCTATGAATAAGCAGTAAAATCCTAATCAGCAATCTCGCTGGATATATGATAATTCTCCATGTCCATAGTGAAAATCGTGGTGGTGGGTTGAGAGTAGGTACTGTAAGTTATGTATTAAGTTAAAAGTTTTGCTGGATGGTATTTGGCATTTATCTCCTCGAAATGGTGTTGTATGAGTATCAGGAAGGTTGAAAAAAAGTTGATAATGCTTTAAGTTCAATAGTGAAGACCGCGATGTTGAGAGTGGGTATTTGGAATGATATAACTCTAGTAGGATATCTTACCACATTTGAAAAAAAATTACATAATATGATTAAGAAAGCTTCATGATATATATCAAAAGTGATCCCAATGGATTACATACCAATGTGGCGTTAAAAGGTTCATGGTGCACCACTTTCACAAATAACATCTCTCCATCTTTACTTTTTGCGATCTTTGTTGGAATATCCTGATTTTTCGACCTGTTGGTAGGGGACAGTCGACTCGTTTTTGGATGAAAAACTTTCTTCTTTATTTCTGGAAAGCATCGCCTTCATAGATGTAGACTGAGCCTTATATGAATATTCTTTACTCCTTTCATCCGTAGGCTTTAGAAGGTTTGTAGTGTCCTTAGAGCTCATGTTGAAATTATTGCGTAATTAGCTTGCCAAGAAACAGTGATCTGTTTGGCTAAAGAGCAAAATATCAATTGAAAAAACAAGTTATGAAACTACTATTTATATGGATTTGGCACATTGTCTTGACCTCTGACGTCACCTTAACCTTTGAAACCGAAAGTGTCTGCTCTTGGGTTCACTTGGATGATGAGTAGTGCAAGTTGTATGGGAGATTATAATTAGCTGTGAGTAAACTGTAAAGAAGAAGATTTCTGATAACAGTATGTTCCATACATAATCTTACAGGTGGAAGAAAATTTTATAAGAATCTGGTAACTGCATTTCCTTATAAACCTTATATAAATTCATATGTGACCAAACCGAGCTATAGATTTTTGTTCTAGATGAATGCACATTATATATAATATCTGAAAATAGATAGCAGCAAAATGAAAGGCTATAAGAATTTGGTTGCAGTATATTCTATACAAAATCTAATAACCATAAGAAAAATTTTATAAGAATCTGATACCATGCTCAGTTCACAATTTAAAAAGTAGAAGAAAATTGTATAAGAATCTGGTAATAGTATGTTCCATACAAAATCTAACAAGCGAAAGAAAATTTTATAAGAATCTGGTAAGAATCCGGTAACAGTATGTTCCATACAAAATTTAACAGGCAGAAGAAAATTTTATTAGAATCTTGTAACAGTATGTTCCAAAGAAAAATCCAAGATTTTATGCATTTCCTGATGTGTAAGCCTTATATAAATCCATATGTTCTATATAAAAAATCGGTATATAAATATCTGTTAAAAAAATTAGTTAGGGTATATAGTGATTTTAAAAAATTCATATCTCCAAAACGGTGCGAGAACCAAAATCCAAAATCTACTAGGTAGCAGACAATTTTATAAGAATCTGGTATGTTCTATACAAAATCTAAAAGGGGAAGGGAAAATTGCACGAGAGTTTGGTTAGTGGTTAGTGTATTCCCGAATGCTGAACTGTTAAGATGGATATTGAAGAGTTTTTAGGAGAATATATAATAACATTTTACTCGATGAGCATAAGAAACAAATTCAAGAATGCTATAACTTTTTAAAATTATATGTCAAAGTTTGGTGAACACTTTATAAGCTGCCCTTGGTCAAGAGATGATTCAACGGATGGACCAGATACATGTGTATGTTGTGGTGTTGCTAGATGCCTAAAACAAGCTGTGAAGCTATATAAATTCTACCAAACATTGACAAAAAAGTAATTACGAGGCATGCCCTAAAAAGTGCGATTTAACTTAGCACTAGAAATTCTCATTTTGTATACTTGGAGAGCTCATAAAGGATCATGTAAACTTACACTGTATGCAGATGCTGATTTCAACAACAGATTCATCAAACACAGGAAATTTTGATTACATACAGCTCTGTACCATAAGATTATAAGAATTAATACTTTTTAATTTTTAATAAATGATATTTTATATATGGCGTTCTTTTTATTCAATTTCCCATACTAAGTCCGGAACTCCCGAATAATGTTTGACCACTACAACGGGTGGTGGTAGCGGTGGGTGGTGGTGGTGGTGGGTGGTGGTGGGTGGTGGTGGTATTGGTTGTGGTGGTGGGTGCCTGGTCTTGGATGGCGCTTGAAACGGATATTTGACGCGTGGCATCAATGTGACGCTGACCTCTGACGTCACCTTTACCTATGAGACCAACCGGAAGTGAGGTCAGATAACAGCTTAACAGCTTTTATAACAGGTCTGATAACAGCTTAATAGCTTATAAAACAGGTCTGATAACAGCTTAACAGCTTTTAAAACAGGTCTGATAACAGCTTAACAGCTTTTCAATCAGCTCTGATAACAGCTTAACAGCTTTTAAACAGCTCTGATAACAGCTTAACAGCTTTAAAACAGCTCTGATAACAGCTTAACAGCTTTTCAAACAGCTCTGATAACAGCTTAACAGCTTTTAAAACAGCTCTGATAACAGCTTAACAGCTTTTAAAACAGCTCTGATAACAGCTTAACAGCTTTTAAAACAGGTCTGATAACAGCTTAACAGCTTATAAAACAGGTCTGATAACAGCTTAACAGCTTTTAAAACAGGTCTGATAACAGCTTAACAGCTTATAAAACAGGTCTGATAACAGCTTAACAGCTTTTAAAACAGCTCAGATAACAGCTTAACAGCTTTTAAATAGCTCTAACAGCTTAACAGCTTTTAAAACAGCTCTGATAACAGCTTTTCAAACAGCTCTGATAACAGCTTAACAGCTCTTAAACAGCTCTGATAACAGCTTAACAGCTTTTAAAATAGCTCTGATAACAGCTTAACAGCTTTTAAAACAGGTCTGATAACAGCTTATAAAACAGCTTTTTCAGCTCATTCGCAGATAGAAGGGTCGACCCTAGAGTAGTCAGCGTCAAATTGATGCCACGCGTCAAATATCCGTTTCAAGCACCATACCAAGACCAGGCACCCACCACCACAACCAATACCACCACCACCCACCACCCACCACCACCCACCACCACCCACCACCACCACCACCCACCGCTACCACCACCCGTTGTAGTGGTCAAACATTATTCGGGAGTTCCGGACTTAGTATGGGAAATTGAATAAAAAGAAGGCCATATATAAAATATCATTTATTAAAAATTAAAAAGTATTAATTCTTATAATCTTATGGTACAGAGCTGTATGTAATCAAAATTTCCTGTGTTTGATGAATCTGTTGTTGAAATCAGCATCTGCATACAGTGTAAGTTTACATGATCCTTTATGAGCTCTCCAAGTATACAAAATGAGAATTTCTAGTGCTAAGTTAAATCGCACTTTTTAAGGCATGCCTCGTAATTACTTTTTTGTCAATGTTTGGTAGAATTTATATAGCTTCACAGCTTGTTTTAGGCATCTAGCAACACCACAACATACACATGTATCTGGTCCATCCGTTGAATCATCTCTTGACCAAGGGCAGCTTATAAAGTGTTCACCAAATTTTGACTCGACTTTTTCAATATTTTCATATAATTTTAAAAAGTTATAGCATTCTTGAATTTGTTTCTTATGCTCATCGAGTAAAATGTTATTATATTCTCCTAAAAACTCTTCAATATCCATCTTAACAGTTCAGCATTCGGGAATACACTAACCACTAACCAAACTCTCGTGCAATTTTCCCTTCCCCTTTTAGATTTTGTATAGAACATACCAGATTCTTATAAAATTGTCTGCTACCTAGTAGATTTTGGATTTTGGTTATCGCACCGTTTTGGAGATATGAATTTTTTAAAATCACTATATACCCTAACTAATTTTTTTAACAGATATTTATATACCGATTTTTTATATAGAACATATGGATTTATATAAGGCTTACACATCAGGAAATGCATAAAATCTTGGATTTTTCTTTGGAACATACTGTTACAAGATTCTAATAAAATTTTCTTCTGCCTGTTAAATTTTGTATGGAACATACTGTTACCGGATTCTTACCAGATTCTTATAAAATTTTCTTTCGCTTGTTAGATTTTGTATGGAACATACTATTACCAGATTCTTATACAATTTTCTTCTACTTTTTAAATTGTGAACTGAGCATGGTATCAGATTCTTATAAAATGTTTCTTATGGTTATTAGATTTTGTATAGAATATACTGCAACCAAATTCTTATAACTTTTTATTTTGCTGCTATCTATTTTCAGATATTATATATAATGTGCATTCATCTAGAACAAAAATCTATAGCTCGGTTTGGTCACATATGAATTTATATAAGGTTTATAAGGAAATGCAGTTACCAGATTCTTATAAAATTTTCTTCCACCTGTAAGATTATGTATGGAACATACTGTTATCAGAAATCTTCTTCTTTACAGTTTACTCACAGCTAATTATAATCTCCCATACAACTTGCACTACTCATCATCCAAGTGAACCCAAGAGCAGACACTTTCGGTTTCAAAGGTTAAGGTGACGTCAGAGGTCAAGACAATGTGCCAAATCCATATAAATAGTAGTTTCATAACTTGTTTTTTCAATTGATATTTTGCTCTTTAGCCAAACAGATCACTGTTTCTTGGCAAGCTAATTACGCAATAATTTCAACATGAGCTCTAAGGACACTACAAACCTTCTAAAGCCTACGGATGAAAGGAGTAAAGAATATTCATATAAGGCTCAGTCTACATCTATGAAGGCGATGCTTTCCAGAAATAAAGAAGAAAGTTTTTCATCCAAAAACGAGTCGACTGTCCCCTACCAACAGGTCGAAAAATCAGGATATTCCAACAAAGATCGCAAAAAGTAAAGATGGAGAGATGTTATTTGTGAAAGTGGTACACCATGAACCTTTTAACGCCACATTGGTGTAAAGGCATAAGGAATATTCAATATAAGGATCAATCTATATCTATGAAATCCTGGCCTTGCTGAACTAAAGAAAAAAAGATTTTAGACTTAAGCTATAATACAATTAAAACAAATTATTTCAATAAATGGCATTATAACCATGATACAATTTTTATTTACAATACATATTTTAGACTAGGCTAGACTTAATATATTTTCTGCGGCACACATCGTTTAATAGTGATAATTGAAGCAAGAATGATTTTTGCTCACACCGTGTGTCGCTTTCAGCCATATTTGTTGTTTGCAGATGAAGTGAACATACTTTCCTTATGTAATCCATTGGGATCACTTTTGATATATATCATGAAGCTTTCTTAATCATATTATGTAATTTTTTTTCAAATGTGGTAAGATATCCTACTAGAGTTATATCATTCCAAATACCCACTCTCAACATCGCGGTCTTCACTATTGAACTTGAAGCATTATCAACTTTTTTTCAACCTTCCTGATACTCATACAACACCATTTCGAGGAGATAAATGCCAAATACCATCCAGCAAAACTTTTAACTTAATACATAACTTACAGTACCTACTCTCAACCCACCACCAAGATCTTCACTATGGACATGGAGAATTATCATATATCCAGCGAGATTGCTGATTAGGATTTTACTGCTTATTCATAGCTCCCATACAACTTCCACTACTCACCTCAGACAACATATCATACCACATTAATATCATAACACAGCGTTCGTCTATTAAAGCTTTTAATTTAACCCACTCTCAACTTAATGGTAAGTAAACAATGTACCTGCCCCCAATAGTATGAAGATAATATTATCATATTCTTATCAGCTTCATGTGAACTATGATATCGGGGAATCAATCAAATCTCATAACAGTGTGACTGATTGAGAAATTTTATTGAAAATAAAAAACAATTCGTCATAAAGACTTTTCAATACAAACTCCTAGATACAAAAAAAAACATTAATCGCTCAATTTGCCTGCCTTACTCGGCTATATATGTTTACGCGAGATATCAAATTACCAGCGACCTGGCCACCTTTTCTAATGCTTTAATTTCCATTACTTCTAATGATTTCATGTGTCTTACCATCCCAAGCAGCCGTGATCAATTTTTACACATCGAATATCATAACATGATCACTCTTGTTTATAAAAGACACCTACAGACCACAACTTACGTAATAGTTGTTGTTGTTGTTTTTTTCAGCAAAAGAAATTTTCAAGTATATCTTCCACTACTCATCTAAGACATCATATCCCACAGATTAATATCGGTTGTTGTTGTTTTCAGTTAAAGAAATTGGGATCTTACATAAATCGCTCAATTTGTTTACTTTACTCGGCTGCTGTGCGAATTTGTTTACATTATTCGACTGCGAATTTTGTTTACTTTGCTGGACTGTGCGAATTTGTTTATGCAAGGAATAAGATCAGAAGCATTCCACCTTAAGAGCAAAATTACACATTTACTAATTTCCATTACTTATCTAAGTGAACATATCTACCTACATTCGCCCCAATCAGCTTTGCCTGATCTATTTTTAGATATATGATCATATGGTGCAATCTTGTTTATAAAAAACACCGACAGATTAATATCATCAAATCTTTAATCCACAACTTATTAAGCTCTCTCCAGCATAGAGAAATAGCATAGGTTTTCGATTTTGTTTCTGGAGTTCGCTTATTTAGCTGAGGGGATCAGCCAACCAGATGACGTCATACTCTGGTTTATCAGACGGTAGGAAAGGAATTCCCTGTGATGTAGACCTGTGCGAAGAGGCGATATCAAACTACCAGCCGGCCCCTCGTGTGTGTGTGTAAATATCGCTCAATTTGTTTACTTTACTCGGTTGCGATTTTGTTTACATTATTCAGAATTTGATTATCGGACATATCCAAGTCAACATACCTACATTGGTTGTTGTTGTTGGCATAAGTATCCTCCTAAAAGAAAACTTCAAGATAATGTCAAAATTGCAGTACAAAAGCCCCCTTACCCCCTCTCCTCCCCCTCCCAGAACCCTCAGTGATCCAGAAGGAATACCCCAGGCAGGCCCTGTGACGTAGACCACTAGACGGATTCCCCCAGTGGCCCAGAACCCCGGTCCAGAACCACCAAAATAGTTGGAATTTTCCGGACACTTTTTGTATGGAAAAAGTGTTCCAGAACTGTCCTAGCTACACTACTATATTATTCTTGAAGTGGAAATGGTCTTTTTGTATGACGATTTCTTTGTCGTTGTGGACTTCTTCTATGTTTTTTTAGCATACATGGATTGCTGTGCAGAACATTAGCAACGCATGGTATGTAAATTTTTTCAAAATTCTATATTCCATTCATTTTGCGCGCGTGCAAAACAACAGCACACAACTTTGCTAAAATAATGGTCATTTCAAGTTGGTTCAAATTTGTTAACTTTATATGGTCGTCTATAATGATAATTAACAAAATTAGTTTAGTTTAGTACCATTCGTAAATAGTTGGTCAGAGTTTACCAATCGTTGAAAACATGGCACCTATGAAATATAGTAGTGAGTTAAAAATTAAAGATAGTTCAATAAGTGCAGACTGGAAATACACAATAAAGTATTAAAAAAAAATATGGCATTAAATATCAATCGTAAGTAAAATACTTGCGAAATTTCGGGAAACAGAGTACACAGAGACGGTACATACAGGTGGTCGACCGAGAGCAAAAACAGAAAAGGAAGATCGGAAAATACTTTCCATTATCAGGAATGACAAATTCACACCCGCAAAGGGAATTATCAAGACCTTGAATCTAACAGTTGATCCAAGCTCTGTACGAGGCGAGCTATACAGAGTAATTTACATGGTTATCGTCATGCAAAAAGCCTTTATTGACAAAGAGACATGTTAAAAACAGGTAATATTTATTAGCTTATTTCATGACCTGTGCTTGTTTCCTTTGAACATCGCTTTGGAAGCAACCCCGTTCAATCGAACGGTTTCAGCGTACATGTGAAAAGTTCGCTTGTATATGTATACCGCTGACATGTCAGCGAGGTAATAACTAAAGGAGATGAAATCATATGTACGATCCGTGTACATGAGCGTACCAAAAATTTCTCTGCATTTGTGTATGTTTCATTCCGCAATTTTTAGTCTTCGCTGTCAAATTCATACTTAGGTTTGGTTTGTTTTGGGCTTGGCGCATTGACGCAGGAAAACCCGTGAAATATCCATAGGGACTGTTATGTAACTATAGTGAGTGATGGACATCGGACGTAAAGTCCAGACTGTCGGCAGGAGCTGACAGATCACTCGACAGACAGCGTTCACTGCAGGGCGGCACGCTAGCTCGCCTCGGCTCATTGGCGGAGAGTGTGGGGAGGTTCCCCGAAAAAAACCTGCCCTCCACCATAATCAAAAAAAAAAAATTCGTGCCTATCCAACAAAAAGCCGGCACACATTCGGTCCTGAAGGGACCCTTACGTCACTTACCTATATCCATCGTCGAAGGCGCAGATGATCTGCCTTCTTGCCTGCCCCAGCCACCCATCTGACTCTGAGGGCAAGATTTTTCAGAGTCCCTTTTTGACCTGTAGAGAGAGAAAGACTAGGCGAGCCTAGACGACCTTCATATGAGAGGGCGCCGGGAAAGTGAGAGGAGAATTGAAAAGCCCTACGGAGCCATTACGTTATAATCAAATTATTCGTTTCCTTTATTCACTTAACAGCGCCAATATTATCTTACTTGTAAATGTTCACAAATGATGCTTTTTAACATATATACTGGTCAATATTGTGATTTCAGAATAATTATTGACATTCTTCCTACTTAATTGTTTTCAAAAATAAAACTAGATCTCTAATACTTAACCCAAAATAAGATTTCTTTTCTAAAGCGACTTTCAGCGACATGTGACATGACCGTGGGTACTTTCCCTTACTAATTGTTTTTTTTTTTTTTTTAGATAATTTTGAATACTTCCCTGTAGACGCGACCGAAGTGATATTATAATACTTTTCCAGGAAAATCGTTCATCAACATCAACATTGACTCTTCAATGTAGAAAGAAAGACATGCAGCACTAGTCTCTCACCCACGATTGTTGTGGCGTTCGTTTATTAACCTTCAAACCTGTTACTTATCGGCTTGATTAAAGTTTTTAGTCATTCTAAGACTCACGGTAGTTATGCGTAATTTCATGGAATGTACCCCTTGGGTTTGTTATTATTACTGTAATTCTTTAATGTTCAAGTGCTTTATTCAAAAGTTTCTACAGTGAAAATCAAAAGTTTCTACTATAATGAAATTGTTTCCAAACTCTTTTTGCCTTAGTGGACCCTATACGATATGTATTTTTATTAAAGTCTTTCTTTCTTTCTTTCGTTTACGAGTTGAACTCCTCGGTTAGTTAATTCTAATATAATGTTACGCATTTCTCTTCCCAATTATCCTATTCCGTATTTGATTTTGTTGGACTAACGAGGTCGAAAAGAAATTTTATTTTAGTTCATTTGTATATTAAAATTTCATTTTAATACTTTCTATATAATCTCTATTTAGATTCCTATTCTATCATTTCCTATCCTTAATTCTTTTATCCTAACCTCATACTTCACATTGTACTGTGACCAAATCAATTATGAATTTTATTAAATCATGATCAAAAGTTTTCAAATGAATCTACTCGTAACGTAACTATTTAATTGAATTATAAAAACGGGAAAATTCGTATGAACTGTAAGTAAATAACCTAACTACACATTGTGCTGTACATGTGCCTTATTCTAAAGATATTCTGACCAAATCAATTATGAATTTTATTCAATCTTGATCAAAAGTTTTCAAATAAATTTACTCGTAACGTAACTATTTAATTGAATTTTAAAAACGGGAAAATTCGTATGAACTGTAAGTAAATAACCTCATACTTCACATTGTACTGTACATGTGCCTTATTCTAAAGATATTCTGACCAAATCAATTATGAATTTTATTGAATCTTGATCAAAAGTTTTCAAATGAATCTACTCGTAACGTAACTATTTAATTGAATTATAATAAAAGGAAAATTCGTATAGACTGTAATTTTTGTCAATTTAACCTTACGCTTTCCGCCATTTCCAAATTTCATTTATAGTTGAATATCGAATCAGTCGCTATTTCCATGCTCGTTCGTACCTTCCTAGGGCTTCCCTACATGTACCATGAAGATTTGCTACCTTTAATCCGTACTGTTAATAATAATTTTCCGTCTGTACATCTCATCTGGTGCATTGTCGGGATATCATCCCTGATTCTTAACGGCACAAGCGTGGTCCAGATTGTTCTTCTTCTGTCTCCCTTTATGTTTCTGGCCTTCTATTAATTTTTGTGGGCCTTTTCTACGCTTATCACCATTGACCAAAAGATTTCAATTGAATCTTTTCTGATTGCCTTTTCCCGCGTCACCAAACAAAAACTTTTATTTCAAATTCACTTAAATCTTTTTCTTATCCTCTTTTCAGCACTCTTGACTTTCTTTCCCAAAAACCTTCACGTTTCTCCTCTGCCGTCAGAATTGTCACTCTGAGCTCGAGGAAACGCACTTCTCTCGGTCGGTGTGCGTTCAATTTTTCTGCTTGACAGCAGCCGGCTTACACGCTTCAGTATTTCATGTAGCAAATTGCTATATGCAATACGCTACGACCATAACAGGACACGAATCAAATATTACTCACACACTTTTTCCACTGAACTTTTCTTCTTAATTATTAACTTTTTTACGTTCATGTTTGCAAATTCAGGAAATACTTTTGAGTATATACTAAATAAAAGCGATTAAAATTGCGCATAGGTTGTACAATTGTGTACAGTTGTACAAATTTTACGGCGCTTATGTACAAACAATATCAGTTTCAATGTGTTAGAAATGGGTACGTGATATTTTCTCATTTGCATCTCCTTTAGTTCTTACCTCGTTGTGACATATATAATATGGACTGACTACGTTAATAGAAATGCACTGCAAAAGGTGGGCTCACTGCTATATTGCTGACTTTTTCGGTCTAAGCACCAAGTACTAACTGAGGAGAACTGTACACAACAAAAAAATAAGTGGGTCCGTCGTAATAAATATTTTTAAATCAATTATTTAGGGTTATTACTATATAATTGTTTTTCCAAAGGAAATATATTGATATGATGTGCAGCCGAAACGTTTTATTATAATCGTTTTTCGAGCTACTTGGTCATATTTTTTAACTTCCCGCCAATGACTTTTTTCAATGTTGGCACCGCCGTAAGAACTTTTTTTGACATAAGCAACTGAGCCCTCATGAAATAGAAAGTTAAGCAGTCCATATTATATATGTATATCAGTGATGTATACTAACGTCAAAGTACGCTATGAATTTTGTGCGGAAAGTGGTTGTTAATTTGCTTGCGAAATTATTTTGAGGATAATATAAGATAATAATAATAATAATTGTTGCCTTTCAAATAATGTCAAATGACATTAATATCTAATGACAACTAGCTTTTGTTTGTGTAAGTGAGGTCATAGTGTACCCGGGAAAATTTTCAGAGCAAACTTGATGACTTTTGGGTTGCCTCCACGGACAACCCATGACATCATTTTTGCTTCCAACGAACGTTTTGACAGCACTTAGGTTGCCTCCAGAGTGAACCTGATGTTCAAACGAATACCACATAAGAGTGTAACAAAGGAGTGTACCATCTGACAGAGCTACCTATATCCACTCCTAATAGATATACCAGCTATATACAGCTGCAGTTGGCACGTCATGCTGCAAAATTCATCTTCAAAACTGAAGAGAAGAGATTCTATAAACATATTGCAGCAGAGCTGTACACAAACAAAAATGTCGAATGGCATTTTATACCTCCAGGATCATCTCTCTTCGGAGGGTTGTGGGAATCATGCGTCAAATCAATGAAACATCACTTACGACGAATTTAAGGGCAGACACTTCTCACATTGGAAGAATTAAACACGTTATTAGCGCAGATAAAGGCAGTGATGAATTCATGTCCTCTGTACCTGTTGTGGTCAGATCCAAATGATCGCAACCCGTTAACGCCTGGTAATTTTTTAGTGGGTAGCCCTCTTCTAAGTCTGCCGGAAAAAATTAGACAGATGTCAAGATATCGTATTAATCCAGATGGCAGTTACTTCAAAAGTTGAATCGGCGGATCTTGTGCTTTTAACCCTTTCGATACGGAATAGTTCAATGCAGAAACGCTTTGTATGACTGGAGCAAAATTAGAAGTAACATGTCGTTGTTGACGGCCAATTTTTCGTGCATTTCTACATACATAACTTTCCGTCAATGGCGAGTAGAGCAATGCTGTTTTTTAAGTGTATTTGTGATGTTCGGAAGAAAAACATGGGAGAAAAAAAATTTGGTTGGTTGGAGAGGTGGTGAAGGGTAGTACTACCCCGCATAGGGGTTGCCCAAAATGAGGCGTGTGGGGTATCAAATTTAAGGGGATGGAGAGTATAATCGAGTGGCGCGGTTATTTTTTTTGATCCTGTAAACTTTATATGGACGTTTTTACCGTTAAAAAATCTTTTTTTTGCACTTGGGTCAAATACATCCCTCCCTTCATTTTGTATATATTTTGCATCTTCTTTCTTTCCTATGCATAAGTGGTGTGTTGTGAACGTTTTTTTGTTAAGGTGGCAAATTTCTCGGACTTAACGGTTGTTCGCAAACATGAAATTAAAGTAAACCCTTTCTTTCACTCAAAAAACTGCCATTTGCCAGTTCAAGTTCGAGTTATCTCCGAAACTAATTATCGATATGAAAAACTAATTAGATATGTGATTAGGGGACAAAAAAAAAAAAAAAATACCTTCCATTGGACGTCATCTGCTGGCGGCCAATGCATGCTTGTTTTATCGTACAAAATTTATTTGAACCAATTCGTTACTTTCCTCAAAATTCTATAAGCGTTTAAGTTCGAGAAGTCTTTGAGCGTATATAATGCGCCCATAGTACCGAAAGGGTTAAAAGATCGGAGGCTTCCACCATCGTGTTGGAAACTAGCTTTCCAGAAAAGCCAATACAACCAGAGTTTTGAGAATAAAAACTAGATCTGGATAATTCAAAAATATCGATCATCATTAGTTTAGAATGAAATCGAGATCGACCCTAAAAGAATAATCATAGTGTACAAACATCATCAGAAGTCAACAGAGATCGTACTAGAATCCATTGCAGTACACGACCAATCCATAATTGATCAAATACAATCTTTGGAGAACAAACAATTCTCATTAGTCGTACCAGAACCTTCAGAAGCAGAATCTATTGCGTTGAAGACTTTATAAGATAAAGTCAACCTATACCCTTCACTTAACACTTAAACACACAACTACTTAGTTCCATGCTCCCTTTCCTACATATTACCCCCTTCTTAAATTTCCTTGACATAAATACATAACAGGGCGAGTCGGAGCGCTTTTTAACTAACCCCGTAATTCAAAGACTCTCCCTTCGTTTGAATGGAGGAAATGCCGCGACGAAGATGTGTCAATAACCACAATTTTTTCAGAAAAAGAATTGTCATAAAGATAATTCTATCAGTTTGAAAAATAAAAGTCTTCTTATTGTTCCACTATTTTTGATTTATTTCTTTAACGTTTTCGGTAGCCATATTTTCAAATATTTCCAAATAAAGATATCTGAAGATGGTAGCGTGGCTACTGCAAACGTTAAAGAAATAAATCAAAAATAGTGGAACAATAAGAAGACTTTTGTTTTTCAAACTGATAGAATTATAATTAGTTTCACAGTGCTCAAATAATTTAAACAACAGTGTGTTTGTTTAAAAAAATTTCTATTTTGTCATAAAGATCATCATTCAAATCCTATAGATTTCAAGACAGGCGGCATGTTCAGCAGTAACAGCAATTTAGTAAAGTGCATTTGTCGCGCTCTTTTATTCAAACCTAAAATAATCGAAATTATCGATTCGTTGATCAAACAAAATTCATTTGCTTGATTATGTTGATCCTTCGATAAGAAAATCTAAGAATGACTAATGTGGGCAATGATACGCTACTAATCAAGAAACCTTCAATTTGGAAACATCAATAGCGGATTTTATATTTTTTACTCTTTTTAATGGTCGTTTTTCTTGATCAGCTTAATTAATGTTTTTTATCCGTCGCCTATTCGGAATAATCCTCGAATAGAAATTATATCCTCGAAAAATCTTGGATAAAATATTACATAGGTGTAATACGATGGATTAAATCTCAAGTAATCTTGGTTGGTGTTTGTACATTACACGTGAATATCGATTAGGTTGGTGTTTACGGCCCTTAGTGTTTCGTAAGAATTAAAACATAGCACCTTGATTACTTTCTCTACACTTTCAAAACTTTTTCTATTTCTATGCATTAATTCAATTCGCAATATCCTGTGTTCTGCACAACATTGTACGGAACCAAAAGAACACAGCTACTGTGTCTTTTGAAAAAAAAAAATCTCTTCAAACTATTAGCAACGTATGGCGTGAAATAATGGAAATTCAAAATAATGAAAGAAACTCTTTATTTTCAGATTTGTTTTTATTCCTGTCAAGTACAATTAGCTTAAATAAATAAAATCCAAAGAAATTTTTTGTTATTACTAAAACTATAAATTTTTTCAATATTCAATACACCTAACCCTCGATTTGCACGGTACTCAATTTGCACGGTTTCGGTTTAACACGACTGAAAAAATGAAGAAAAATTCCATTTATATTATACTAATTTTCAGTTTAACAATTTTTGAAAAAAAAAATCGTGCAAATTCAGAATTAAAAAAACTAAAAAACTAGTATGTAGTACACAGTTATTTAAAATTTTTATGCTTGAGCTCTGAGCTCTCAAAAAAGAGAACAAAGCCCATAATGCAACAGAACAGAATGAAGCAAGAAATAGGATAGGAATTAAGGACTAAACACAGCTGCGACGGCAGACGACAGACGATTGCAGTAATAGGAACAATCTTCTCCAGGAGCGTTTTATGGAGCGTGTATTAATGTATTACATAGGGATGGATTGGGATTGAATTGAAATGAAGTTAGCATCCGAAAGGGCCCCTGGAACGTAGGCCACAACAAGGCCTATTATTCACCCACCAGAACAATTGCAGGTCCCAACCGGACGCTCTAACAAATTCAAAATTTGCCCCCAACTCTTCTTTCCGGCTTCATGCAGTTCTTCCAGGAAGTGTGAGCCAAGGAATCTAAAACGTTTTTCTGAGAGGGCCGGACAGTGAAAGAAAATGAGTCACCGTTTCAAATTCCTCTCCGCATCCTCTGCATACCGGATCTTCAACAAGCCCCGTCCTATGCAGGTGACCCTGAAGAGAGTGTCCAGTGAGAATTAGTACTAGAGTTCTCAGGGTTGGCTTGCTTAGTTCCAGTAACTCTTTCGTTTCATTTGGGTAGGGTAAGCCCCACAGATCCTTTGTAGTTTTACCTGATGGCTCATCCCACCAAAGGTGACTGTTGGCAGATTTCCTCCCAGGTTGCACCAAGACGAGCAAGTTCATCCGCCATTTTATTTCCGCTAATACCGCTGTGACGTGGCACCCAAAGCAAAGGAATTCAAAAAATTCAGGGTGGTTTTACATTCCAATACAAGTTTGGAAGTTGTAAAAGATTTTGACAAGGCCTTGACAGCTGTCTGGCTGCCCGAGCAGATTGCAATCTCCTTGCTCTTAGTATCTGAGTTTAGGAGATACCTTCCCGCTTCAAGGATGGCCTTGACTTCCGCCTGGAAAACCGTTACATGGTTTTCAAGGTGTATGACAATTTCCATGTGAAGCTCCTCGCGGAAAACACCTGCTCCGGAGCTCTCTTCCGAATTGGAGCTGTCTGTATATATGATAAGGTTTGTAAGTGGTTGAAGCACGAATGTGATTCCCATTCTGCTCTATCTGGAATTTTCGATTTAAAGTTGCTCTTCAGCATAGTCTCGAGGAGGTGTCCCTCCGTATTTGACTGTAGGTATGCAATGTCGTCGGTCAAGTCATTGCCTTTGGGCCTTCGAACAATACGAATTCCATCGCAATTTGCAATCGACCAATTACCGTGATTGAAATCGAATTTTAATCTAAAAAAATGATGTCTCTTGTAACGAATGGTCGGTTTCGTCACTTTTCTTTTTTTTTCTCTTTCCTTACGGACAGGAAAATAAATAATGCCGAGTTGTCAGAAATTTCTAGTTGCATTCTGAAAATTAACTAAATGTCCTAACTGGCAACTTTAGGCTTATTTCCCTTCCAATGCAAGTATATAAGCCAAGTTGTCATATCTATATGCTTATGCTCTTCCTCATTAAATGGTTGGGGTCAACGAGTTGATCGGACGTATAAATTTTAAACTATTGCTTTTTTTTTTTTAAATATTACAGCATTTTTGCAATTTAGATATAAAAGTTGTTCTGTATTTCTTTGGATGACGCGTTCCTTTCGGATATTTTTAGGCGGGGTGGAAGAGCTGATTTTGAGGATGCTGGATGGTGTATTTAGCAGAGGTTAAAGGTTTTTGATGTATAAAATTGAAAGGAAGAATAATCCTACTCGTAAAAAGTTTGTGATTTATAAAATTAAAAGTATAATCCTATTCGTAAAAAGTTTTTGATTTATAAAATTGAAAGGAAGAATAATCCTATTCGTAGAAAGTTTTGATTTATAAATTTGAAAGGAAGAATAATCCTATTCGTAAAAGGTCTTTGATTTGTAAAATTGAAAGGAAGAATAAGCCTATTACCTAAAAGTATTTGATTTATGATATTGAAAGGAAGAATAGTCCTATTCGTGAAAGGGTTTTTATTTGTAAAATTATAAGGATGACTAATCATATTTGCTAAAAGTTTTTGATTTATAAAATTAAAAGGAAGAATAATCCTATTTGCTTTGCATCAAATAAGTAACCATATTTTTGTAAATTGATAGCAATTTCGCAAAAGTCTTCATGACTTTTACTCTTGAACTTGGCTGGTTTCGCCCAGGGCCTGTCTAAGCGCTATACTTAATCTTGCGCCTCATATGATTCATACTCAGAATTTATACTGAGACTATATATGGGGTAAGTCTTCATGACTTTTACTCTTGAAAGAGGATTTAGTTTGAAGAAAGAAGAGGTGGAAAGGATTATTCAACTTAAATAAAAAATTCGGTTCGTTAGAAATTATAATATTTTATTTTAAATATTTGATAAAAGATAAACTGGTTTTAAAATTATCACATTTCTCATACGCAAAGAAAAGACACCTGTATTGATAACCATTTCGTAAAACCTTTCTGTAAAGCATTCTCGATCTTTTGACTGTTCCTCTTTTCCTCTTGTTTTCGTTTCTTTTCTGGACTTGCTGAGGGGAAAATGTGTTAAGCTGAATAAGGAGTGATGGCGTAGACGGGTGACGTAGTCGGGCATTTAGACTGCACACATGTTTTGAGGTCAAAATTTCCGGACGGTAGGGATGATCTTAAAATCGTTCAAGAATTTTGTTTTGTGGGCTTCAGTTGTCAAATTATGCAGTTCAGCAAGGAAGTTAGGCCACCTTCGGCACACGTGTAAATGTTTTATTGTCCGTCCGTGTCCGTCTGACTGCTGTGTGTCAAAGCAATGACAGTCTAACGTCTGCCTGTCAGTCCGAGTTAGATATATGATACAAATCTTTGATGGATGAGAGTGAGAAGAACCTCCACGTACCGTTTGATCGCTAGTGACAATTACTGCGCCGTCACTCTCGTTAGCCTTGAAGATGAATTTTGCGGCATGAGGTGCTATTTGCAGCTATATACAGCTTTCAATTTTATAAATCAAAAACTTTTAGCGAGTAGGATTATTCTTTCTTTTAATTTTACAAATCGAAAACATTTTAAATAGGATTATTTTTCCAATCAATTTTACAAATTAAAAAGCTTTCACGTATAGGATTATTCTTCCTTTCAATTTTACAAATCAAAACTTTTAACGAATAGGATTATTCTTCCTTTAAATTTTATAAATCAAAAACTTTTTACGAATAGGATTATTTTCCTTTAAATTTTATAATTCAAAATATTTTACGAAAAGTAATATTTGTGATATATGTACCTTCTACATACATACATAATTACATACATACCAACTTACATATCTACATAATTTATATTCATTCCTACCTACATATCTATCTACATACTTACCTATATACATCAACCTACATACATACCTACATACTTACTTGCATTAATAATATTGTGACATCATAGTGTAATAAGTAATCATAACACCACAATAATTCCGATGTAGGAAACAATAAACAATTAACGTACATGAAGAATCATGTGACACAGCAAATTACGCTGTGCACTAATAGGTCAGCCTTACCCAATGCACCAAGTCCATCAACGTAAACAAACCAGATCAAGAATAATGTGACTCGCTGAAGGGGTACAAAAAAAACAAGCAGTTGCGTAATATGGATCGCTGACCGCGATCAAGCATGAGGGCTTCGATGCAGTAAATATCAACAAATAATTCTTACAGTAATCGTAACCTAGTTTTAACGTGTATAAATAAGGTAAGAATGCTAATAAAATATCCAGAGTCATACCGACAAGGAGTTCTGCGTGTTTTATTTATTCTGAGGAGTTATGCTGTGTAGCTACTCCCAGCAATAAAGGAGTTATGCTATATTAGCTACTCCTTCATTTATTCTGTGGAGATATGTTTTTGTAAGCTACTCCCTCAAAACGATAGTGAACGTGAGATTGTAATACTACATTTACTAATTAACGAAACCTCATGTATTATCACCTGGCGTACGCAAATAAATTATTCCTTCCAAATGGCGACCGTGACTGTGTAGCAACCGCTACAGAAGAATCTGCAAAGACCGTGACTTTGTAGTAACCACTACAAAAGAATCTGCAAAGACCGCGACTTGTAGCAACCGCTACAGAAGAATCTGCAAAGACCGTGACTTTGTAGCAACCGCTACAGAAGAATCTACAAAGACGTTGAGGCTTACAAATTCTTTGGAATCGCATTAACCTGCAACATGATGAAAAAGTATTAAAAATATTACGTGAATAAGAAGACCGTGATTTAGTAACATTTACGCTACATCAATCTTCAAATAGAACAGTAACAATCAACGTGAATAAATAAGAAGACAATATAAAGAAGAACAATTGAACAAAAATAATAACGTAGTATCGTGATTTGGAGCGTAATTTAAAGAAAATAATTTAAACTTTGGAGACCAAATCTGGAAAAATCGCTAGTACATCGTAACATCCACGAAGAACGTGACATCATAACACAGTTACACAGAAGCATGTTATAAGAATTTAAAGAGGACGAATAAAACAAAATTCCTAAGATGAAAAGAAATTGGAAACAATATAGGAACATGGACAGTTATTTTGGAGATCGAACATTAAAAGCTAAATAAAGATAAAATATCTGCGAAAGAACCGGAACTACACAAATAGAACTACATACAAAGCAGTAATAAATATAAAATACGGAAAAAATTTTTAACAATAAATATATCGCACAAAGTGACATAACTCAAAATTTGTCGTTTTTAAGTTAATTACACCATGAGATTTGCAAGCTTCGATTTTATCGTTTGGTGAAATCGGCATATTTCTATGTTTTTTTTTTTTTTTTTTTTTTTTTTGCTGCTAGATAGCGATAGTGTCACTTTTCTATTAATTAAGAACACAGATATTTTTCATAGAATAGTGTCACTTTTTGAGTTGTGACGATATTCATTACATTTTTTATGACATTTTTCCACAGAATTCAAAGTACAGAATTTAATTCTTAAAAATTGTATTTTGACTTGTGCCACTTTAAAAATAAATTGCAAATATATTTATTTAGTAACAAAAAAGCGACACAACTTAAGAGCATGCGGGATTAACTTAACAGCTAGCCTTGCCAACTGCGGTAACAATAATTTAAAAATTCTTTCCTATAAATCTTCAGAAGTAAATTTAAAATTTAAGAGTTTAGACTATTTTTAGCAAATTAATAACTACGTTAAGCTAGAATTAATTCTATAGTGTTTCGTTTTTTCGCTCTCCTGAAAAGTTGTATTTTTTGAGTTGGGTTACTTTTCTATGTGACGTGCGATACATGGATTAAAATATTTTAATTTTACTATGAATAATAGATAGATAATTTAGTTTGACGGAAAATATTTTTTTTTCTCATAGATAGAGACACTAAAAATAAAATTATAAAGTGTCATTATCGATGAAAGAAAATAGTTAAATGATAGCAATTAGAATTTATTTATAATTGCATTCGAACGCAGTAATAAAAATTTTTTTTTGGTCTCATTTTTATTAAAAGCATGATCAAACAATTAATCACTACATACTTCTGAACTAGAGAGCACGTATGGACAAACTAACAAAAATCGAGAAAGAACTAAAGAGAATTCTAGAAAACTTCAGAAAAACTAAAAATAGGCCGTATACAGATAAAACGCTACAAGAAAAAGAAGAATATTAATATACATACTCCCCGAAGTAGGCTGGTGCCAAAACGGATTGTGAAGGTTAAAACGAAAAAAAAAATAATAACAGGCAAAGACCAGACGGAAAATTCAGTTAAGGTTATAATTAAGAGAAAAAGTTGAAAGTGTTTTTTTGCGACTGTCGGCGAAATGTGACTTCCTAGCTGAAAATGTTTTTCGCGAAAGTTATAGATAATGACAATATCATTTATCAACATCCTTTGTTTTAACCATCTCAGAAGATGTGCGGGACAAGTTATTGGATCCCACATTTTGGCCCTCTGGCATGTTTACTAAATTGTTTGTACCTTCCGGGCGCCAAACCTAGAAATGCATCCAAAATAAGCAGCGGTACTCCAAAAATCGCTAATTACTCTCCCTTTACTATAAAAACTGGCTGTATCACGGTTTTCGCGATGCTGAAATTTTTGACAATTCATATCAAATTTTTAGAAGAGATAGACATACTGAGACTGTAGCTCGAGGTGGCGGCGTACTCCTCGCCTGTAAAAAACAGTTTAATTGCAGCCAGGTTGAGCTTCCCAGTTTCTCCAACACTCTTGACATCGAAATTCTTGCTCTTAAGTTATCTCTTTCAAAATCTGACCTACACATTATCTGTTGCTAGTATTCCTCCACACTGCACAAATATTGTCGATGACAAAGGTCAGAATATTTACGACCTACTTATTTCAACATCTAATTTTATCCATGGTAAGATGGATCTTCTTGACGAATTAACTAATTGGTGATGATGTCTATCTTCCACTAAATAACTTGACAACAAAGGAGTCACTATTCCTTGACAGTATTTCATCTTTTGGTCTCAGCCAAATCAGTAATGTTAAGAATGACATGGGAAGGCATTTAGACCTGGCATTTTCTACTGACACAGGTAACTTAATAGTTGAGCCTAGCGCAGTGAGAATGTCTACTCTTGATAAATGTCACCCCCTCTACTAATTACATATTGCTATGAAACCGAAAAATTAACAAATTGTGATGAAACACAATACTTTTTCAATTTATAAGGGCTAACTTTTCGGAACTTTCCAGTAGACTTACATCTATTGACTTCAACATATTACTGCCTAGCAATAATGTTGACGAAGACGTTTCTAAATTTTACTTAATTCTTTTCGATTTGTTTCCTCTCACGTTCCCTGCGAGCGTCAGCGGCTCTCTAAAACATCTCCACCATGGTTCAATAAAGAACTGAGGCGTCTTAGAAATAGAAAGATTTAGTTGTGGAAGAGTTATATGAGGGATAAGGAAATTATAAGTCACAACAACTTCCTCACATCATATAATGACTTCAAAGAACTTTCCTCTGCACTTTATGATAAATATGTTCACAGCATGCGTACGAAATTATTTAGTGACCCACGCATCTTTTTTAAGTTTATTAATATGAAGAAAAGAACGGACAACTACCCCAATACCATGAGGTACAAGGATTCTGCTAGTGATGATTCGTCTAAAATTTGCGATATGTTTGCCTCTTCAAATTTTCAGCCTCAAAAGAGCAACTTCAGTCATATGAACGACTATCGTAACGTTTCATTCACTATCCCTTCAATTTCAGAAGAGGATATATTCGATCATATTAATGGACTTCCAAATGACTTTACAACTGCTCCTGATGGGATCCCTCCTGCCTTTCAGTGGTAGCTCCGCTGAGAATTATTTTCCAAAAATCGCTCGATAGTGGTTGTTTCCCCCAGCTATGGAAAAACTCTTTTATCATACCTATCCACAAAAAAGGTAGTTAAAATGACATTTCTAACTATAGGCCAATTGCAAAATAATCTTGCATGCCCAAATTATTCGAATCTATCATTTACTGTCAACTATCAATTTCCTGTAAGAATTTTCTCTTATCAAACCAACATGGGTTTATTTCGGGCAGGTCTACAACTACTAACTTGCTGGAATTTGTCTCGGATACCATTGCCGGGTTGGCAAAAGGCTATTAGACATATTGTATTTATACAGACTTTAGTAAAGCGTTTGACAAGCTATCTCACTACGTCATACTCCTTAAAATGGTAAAGTATGGGTTTCCCTCAACATTTTTAAAATGGACAGAGTGTTATTTAGATAACAGAACATACCAAATCGTATTTCGCCATTCCATCTCTAGAGTCTTGAAGGCTTCGTCTGGCGTACCTCAAGGAAGTCATTTGAGCCCCTTATTCGTTATTCTGTCTATTGACGACATTGACTCTGTTGTGAGGTACTGTAAGGTCTTGATTTATGCTGACGACATTAAGCTTTTCGCTCAGATCAAATCTGTTCACAGTTGTGAACAGGTACAGGGTGACATTGAAAAATTTTACAATTAGTGCGAGAGCAATAATTTAGTACTCAATATCGGCAAATGACTTTCCACAGGAATCAGACACGAATCATTTATGATTATGAATTCTCGGATTCCTCGATTCGCCGTGTGGACTCTGTCTCTCACTTGGTTGTCAAATGTGATCACAGATTAAATTTTATCTCCCATATATACTACGTGGTATCAAAGAGTAGTTCTATGCTGGGTTTTATAAAACGTTGGTCTCGAGAGTTTTCGAATCCTACCATAACATTGCGTTTGTAGACTTGCTTTGTGAGACCACTTCTTGAATACGCTAGCCAGGTCTGGTCTCCTTTTTACGGTACACACATCGAGCGCATCGAGTCTGTTCAGAGAAACTTTTTACGATTTGCTCCCGGGCAGCTACCCTGGAATAATTCATTGATTCTTCCACCCTATGAGGATCGCTTGCAGCTTTTGAACATGCACTCACTTGAGAACCGTCGCATGGTTGCCGATGTAACTTTTGTTCACCAACTCTTAAACGCGAATGTTGATTGCCCGTTGTTACTTGACAAAATCTCTTTCCGTGATAATAGGTGTTCAGTAAAAATGCCTTCTTTACTGTTCAGTAAAAATGCCTTCTTTACTGTTCAGTAAAAATGCCTTCTTTACTGTTCAGTAAAAATGCCTTCTTTACTGTTCAGTAAAAATGCCTTCTTTACTGGTTGATGGTTTATTAAAAAGTAAAATATGTACATTTTATTATCATATTTATACAAAACTTAGTCTGGGAAATAAAATTAAGAATTACCAAAAAAGTGCTTAGTTCACAATATATTGTGAGAATGTAAATTCTCACATGAAAGGTGAGTAGCCCGAGATAGGTACATACATACAGGTGGTGATAGGTACGTACGTACATGCCCGTGCAATCGAGAAAAAACTGCTGCGTCTGGAGTTCGCATGGTAGAATTTTCCGGTGAAATATGAATTTCCTCAGAATGAATATGATGCGACGAAGTGAGAATTATTTTATGTGATTAGCGCTGGGCTAATCAATAGGCACAATTTAAGAAGGCTACCTCTATTGGATGTCAACTCTTCAAGGTCTAACTTTGGCATGTACGAACCTATTAATCGCATGTACATTGCTGTTAATAATTTGACTGAGCATTTTGTTGTTGACGACTCTAAGCATGTCTTAAAAAACGTCTATATAATATTTAATCTTTTTAGTTAGATTTAATTTAGTTTTTTATATTTTTGTTCTATGTCGCATTGCATGTCATTTTATCTGGTGTTTGGTCTATGTTTAGTGTAACATACTAATACTAACACCGACTAAGTGATGAAACAACGCATATATTGTTGACCGTTTATTTATTAAACGTGTCCATGCAGCGAGCTTGTGTTAAGCTGGTTCTGATAGTCATATTAAAAACATAACCTAAAATTTTTCGAGAAAATGGCGGAAAGCCGATTTTTCAGTTTTTTATTTTTTTCTCTCGTAAAAATAATTCAAATTAAATAAAATTTTGTGTAAGTATACCTTTTATTGCATTGAATAAGCACAATTTTTATGGAATCTGGAAAGCATGTACCTAGTTTCCGATATATTTACAATTTTCGAAAAAAAAAAATCTTCCACGAAAAACTTTATAGGTGTTTTTTTCGATTTAAATTTTCTATCTGGGCTCATTTTAACCGTTGAAATATCTACTTTAAAATGGTCTATATATGTATGTTGATGGTTTATTTTTGAAGAAACCGCTTAAAATTGAGAAAAACCAAAAAATGAGTTTTCGGATCACGAATTTTTCAATTTTTATTTATGATTTTTTTTTTTATTATTTACGCAAATGATGGATTAAATTTCAATGACAGAATTTACTTTAATGTAATATTACTAAAGTTGAATCAATTTAATTGAAGACAGAGGCGGAAATCATCCTGAAACTTAAATTTTTCGAGGCAATGCCCCGTACCGTACTGAAAGTCGTAAGCTAGAGTCAAGACTCGCTGGCCCAATGTGCAATTTTTTTACTATTTTTTCACTAAATAAATAGTATAACGATGCGTAATGTTTTAGGTATATTTGAATACGTAATTATTACGTAGAATAATTAATTTATTGATATTTTTTTATAAAATAAAACATTTATGAAAATTATAAAATTATAATGAATTTGACATCTTTTGCATTGTGGTTGCTCCTCTTCTTCATCAATATCGACGTCTTTCAGCTCCTCGATTTCAATATAAAGACTCTTTGCTAACTCTTCATCAATAATCTCTTCCAAATCACTTACGTCTTCAAATATTTCTTTATCTCTATTTGAGCAGATTTCATTAGAATTACTGCATGAATTGGTACATTTCAAGCCGTGTTTTCGGCAGTCACATCTTTGTTTCCTACAACCACTTTCACAGCTGCAGCTAATACTTTTTAATAATTTTTCGGGAATTAATTCTGGATTCTTTGGGATAAATTTGGGCATCAGTCTATCTACCCTTTCCATTAAATATAGTGATTAGTGATTATTCGATTTCCCTATTTTTGTTTAATGATGCTACCTAGCAGGATTTTCGTGAACTATATCTAACATGTTTAACACGCATATCAATCATTGGTTTATTTGCTATTTCAGAAAATTTATTTTAGCCCAATAGGACATCCCCTCGAATAGTTTTAATCATATATTTAACCTGAGTACATAATCGTCGGCACAGGATACATGAATGGGTGGAAAAAAGAAGTAAGTTATTTTCTGTAATGTAATCGCCGAGACCTTTCCAAAAAGTACCCACATGCCGGGGTACGGGAGAAAGTAAAAATCGCGATTTTTTCATGGGCTTTTACTGCACACAGTGATTAATGCGACATGAAGTTGGATCGCAACAACAATCTGCAATCCACCTCACCTTTCCGTCGCCCAAAGAACCGTTATTTTTTAATTGCAGAATCCACTTTTTTGCTAACTTATGCCACCTCTCGGGACTTTCATCAACTAATTCGAACATGTTATTGCAGCCATATTAATCCTTGAGATGACTGCTATTTTTCACAATTTATTTCAAGCTAATAGGATCATCTCTCCCCCTCCCCGGTCTTTAGTCTGTTTTCTATTCGAAGTGTAGTACTAGATCACCTAGTTTTCAAATGGACATAACTCAGTAGGGTTAGGTCCAATCGGGAAACGGTTTTCTCTATTCGCTTTATCTTATTAATTCCTATAATTCGTGGAAGAAAATTTTTTAAGACGAGGGGTAGGTGTAGGGTGGGGGTGGAAGCCCACCCAATTTTTCCAACACCTTTATTTTTGTCAAATTACAATCTTTCGTTATGAAAGTTAAACACGAATACAACATTCGAAATACAATTAGCTGATATAAATTTTTATTGATTTTATCAAAGGGGTGGGAGGTGCTAAAGTGGTTGTGTACCGAAAATTTGATATGCTCAGGACTGCCGTAATTATGAACCGATTTCAATGAAACTAAATCAAATAATACATATCCATGGTGGCAATTTTTTGGCGTATTTAGATTTTCGAATTTCGAAAATTCTTACTACTACTTGAGATTTTTCGAAAAATTCGAGGTTTTTTCAACGCCAGATTATACTATTAGTTATTATTCAATTGCAACATAATAGACCGTTAAAACTTACCTAAGGTAACGAGTTTTAATAATCGAAATTTTGAAATTCTTACCAGCGCAGCAAGAACATATATTTTGGGCTGGTAAAATTCGTTCTTTTCTTAATTTTCCTGAAAAATTATCCTACGCCATATATGTGCCTGCTTGAGGTTCATATTTTGCGGGGAGGGGGAATTTTTTCTGGGGGAAGGGTGCTAAAATTCATTCCTTTTTAATTTTTCCTCACACATTTCCCCTCCATCTCTTCAATATTTATATTCCTAATATGTGCGTCCGTTAAGCTATCATTTTTACGGGTGCAAAATTTTGTCGGGGGGAAGGGCGCAAATTACCCTGAACAAAAACTGAAAAATTAACCGTTGGTCTTCCTTCACCCCCTTTATATTACCCCTGAAAACTGTCCCTACTCCTCTAACGGCTGCCCTTCCCCATTCCCTAAATACCCTCCAAACATCTTTCCCCCGTTACTCTTCACGTTTCCCGCTAAAATAAGAAATTAATGAAATAACATCACAAGGTACGCTAAACTAGATTCAATCTAATTAACTCATGCATATGTACATACATATGTATGTGTGCTACTAAAGCCAACACCTTTTTTCTCAGCCAAATTTCAGCCGATTTTAAAAATTCTTTTTACTAAATTTTTTGTGATTTTTTGCTGATTTTTTGAGTCTATTAAGAGTATCGTTCCGGGGTACTTTATGGTGCGGGGGGTCTTATACAGCAGTTGCATATCAAATGAAAGGTCTCGGCGAGTACTATCGGGTTGTGTAATACCTATAGGCTCTACACGCCGTGGTGGTTCGAGGGGGGGGGGAGCCCCCCGATACGCAAAAGGCTTTTCACTGCATACAGTCATTAGTGCTACATGAAGTTGGATCGCAACAATAATCTGAACTATTTCCAACATGTTTTTTTAGGCATAATAATCACAGGTTTATCTACTATTTGAAAAAAATTATCTTAGTTCAATAGGACATACCCTCGAATAGTTACAATCATATATTTCACCTGAGTACATAATCGGCGGCGAAAGGCTTTCCATTAAATATAGTGGTCAGTGCGACTCGAAGTTAGCAATTTAACGAGCATCCATAATCTTAATTTTTTCCATCCGTCTGCTTTAGGTAATAATAAGATTTTATCATACGACTCATTCATTATAATTACTCTTTTATCTAACCAGGGGGGTTCGGGGGGTGGAATCCCCATTTACGCAAAAGGCTTTCCATTAAATATAGTGGTCAGTGCGACTTGAAGTTGGCAATTTAACGAAGATCCACAATCTTAATTTTTTCCATCCTTCTGCTTTAGGTAATAACAAAATACTGTTATATGACTCCTTAATTACAATTACTCTTTTATCTAACCAGGGGAGTTCGGGGGGTGGAGCCCTCGTTACGCGAAAGGTTTTCCATTAAATATAGTGATTAGTGATTATTTTTGAATTACCATTTGAAGATTTTTGCTAAGTGATGCCACCTACCGGGATTTTCGTGAACTATTTCCAACATCTTATTCTATTCATAATAATCACTGGTTTATCTGCTATTTCAGAAAATTTATCTCAGTCCAATAGGACATCCTCTCGAATAGTTACAAGCATATATATCACCTCAGTACATAATCGTCGGTCCAGGACACATGAATTGGTTGTGCATTCCCAAAACCAAATGGTGTCAAGTTATACACTTCTTTTTTCAACAATTAAATACTACATAAAATTCGTAATAAGACTGTGTTTACAGTTAGAATACATTATGAAGAAATTATCGGAGAAAAAAAAATCACGCAGTTGATATTCGCAGCTCCCGATATAAATGGAAATTCACTTTGTTGCTTTCCTACACTTACATATATCCTTTCACATTCACAGTCACATTTACGTATGTAGTAACTTTCCAATATAAATGTGTTTCCTCCAACTTATATGGAAACGAAGAAATGCTGCCATTTATTCGTTAGTTCAAACATCTATAGGCTCTACATGCCGGGGGGGGGGGGGGGGGCTAAAAAAAAAGGCTTTTCACTGCATATAGTGATTAGTCCTACAGGAATCGCAACAATAATCTGCAGTCCACCTCACCTTTCCGTTGATTGGTCCAAAGAACTGTTATTTTTGAATAGCTCAATCCACATTTTTACTAACTTATGCCAACTCTCGGGACTTTCTTCAACTAATTCCAACATGTTAGTGCAGCCATATTAATCCTTGAGATGCCTGCCATTTTTCACATTTTATTTCATGCTAATAGGAAATCCCTCCCCCTCCCCCTCTTTAAAGTGAAATGGAAAATGGAAAAAAATTCAAAAATAAAATCTAGACATTGCTCCACTCTTTTCTTCATAACTTCACTCCCTCTTCTCCGTTTCTCTTCACTCTTTTTTTATACATCCCTCATCCCACTTCCACTCCTTTGACCCCCCCCCCCCCTCCCTCCTACCGCTTACGCGCAGCGTAGCAAGCAGGCAATTACTAGTCTTCCTTCCTGCGGCGCCACCAATAGTTCCAGTATAAGTAGAAAGTGATTTCGTGTTTTCGTAGAATTCTATCTCCTCCGAGACTATACAACATACATACGCAGTTGTTAAATGTAAATTCGAAATCGAGTTTCAAAAATTTTGAAAAATCTGGGGAGGGAAAGTTCGAGTCGATATCCTGAATTTTTGTGGAGATTTTTCGAAGATTTTTTTTTTCATTTTTGTAAAGACTAAGCATGTATAAATTTTCTCAAGAAACCTCGTATTAAAATAATTCCTATGAGAGCGGCAAATCGAGTTCGAATATGGCCAATTTCGGACATATTTTCCTCCATAACTCGAGTAATTTTAAGTCGATTTTAATGAAATTTGGTGAGTGTGCCGGATCTTCGAAGACACACCTTTCTGAATTTTTCGATTTTCGAATTTCGAAATTCTCATTAAGTAACTATTCGCAACTTGAAAATTTTCAAATGTTTTTTCTTTATTTCTTCAAAATTTTATATATAATTACATTCTATGTGATTTTTCTTCCTACAATTTGATAGACCCCTTCAATCTGCAAGTTCTACAAACTCATCAGCGAAAGTTTCATCGAAAAAACTTACAAAGGTTTGAATTTCGAAGTCGCAAAATCACTAATTTCATCATAAATTTTCCGATTCTATGCTGCCATATGTCCGGCTTCGTACAAATATGTACATTTATAACGCGCAACTTCCTGCGTACCAGAAATTTCAATTTTCGAACATTTTCAGTATTAAGCCTTCGATTTTCGAAAAAATTTCACTTTTGTTCACACACTCATATTGGACTTTCCTTTCATACAATCTATACATGTGGGTACTCTATGGAAGCCCCGAAGCCTCATCTTTCTGAATCTTGAAAAAAGAAATAACTTTATTCAACTTTAGGGGGGAGGGGGGAAAGAGAGGCGCAAATGAAACTACTCCCAAAAATTCATGATACAAAAACCGGTTTTCGATTTTTCCCCTAAAGTTTTCACACTACCCTCGCTCAAACTTACCTAAGGTAACGGGTTTTCATAATCGAAAAAAAAAAAATTCAAAATTTCGAAATTCCTACCAGCGCAGCAGTGCTTTTCTTAATTTTTTTGAAAAACTTCCCCTCCAGTCCCCAAAATTTTTTCTACGCCCTATATGTGCCTGCTTGAGGTTCATCTTTGGGGGAGGGGGAATTTTTTCTGGGGGAAGGGGGTTAATTTCTCTGAACAGAAACTGTAAAAAAACCGTTTTCCTTTCCCCACCCCCATTATACTTCTCCTAAAAATTACCCCTACTCCTCTATACTTTGCCCATTCCTACCCCGCAGATATCCTCTATATGCAGTCCCGCCACTTTCCCCTCAAGTTTCCCTGCAAAACTGAATTTTGTTTTTCCACGTACAATTGTACTATTACGAATTATTCTATTCCAACATGTCACACCGCTGAAAGTTAACCTTACTAACGGGCTTTTTAAATGTAAAAAAAAAATTGGAATATCGAAGTTCCCATAAGCGCAGCAAGAGCATTTATCCAACGGGTGCTAAAATTCATTCCTTTTTAATTTTTCCTCACATATTTCTCCTCCACCCCCGCAATATTAATACTCCCCATATGTGCGGCTGTTAACACGTCTTCATTTACGGGTGACAAAAACTTTTTCGGGGGAAGGGGGGAGTTTTCCCTGAACAAAAACTGAAAAAATACGATTTGTCCTTCCCCCACCCCGCTTATATTTCCCCTGAAAATTATCCATACCCCTCTAAGGGCTGCCCCTCCCCATTCCCTAAATGCCCCCCAAACATCTTTCCCCCGTTAGTCTTCACGTTTCCCGCCAAAATAAGAAATTAATGAAATAACATCACAAGGTACGCTAAATTAGATTCAATTTAACTGCATGCGTATGTATGTGTGCTACTCTAGTCAACACCTTCTTTCTCGGCCAAATTCCAGCCGATTTTAAAAATTCTTTTTGCGAATTTTATTGTGATTTTTTTCTGATTTTTTGAGTCTATTAGGAGTATCGTCTCGTGGTACTTTAAGGTGCGGGGTAGGTACCCCGGCGGGGGGGGGGTACTTCTTATACAGCATGTTGTATATCAAATGAAAGGTCTCGGCGAGTACTATCGGGCGGTGTACTTTTTTTCCAATCTGGAGAGCTTCGTTGAAAGACATTGTTGAAATTAAATCCCCGTACAAGTGTACAATTTCATCCCCACCCTATAGCTCGGCTAAATATCATCCGATTTGCAAAATTCCTTTTGCTAATTTTTTTTTTTTATTTTTTAAGCGAATTTTTCCCACCCTCTCGATTATGTTGCCAAAATTAATTTTCGACGGCCCAAATTTCGGTCTGAAAGATACATTTTGAAACTTATTTAAACGAATTGTTGAATAATCCAATTTTTTATTTATTTATGAATGCGCACCTATTAGAAGATTTTCTATACTAAATTTCAAGAAGATTGGATTTCATTTACCTATTTAAAAAATAAAAACTATTCAAATTTTGCATGACCACTCAGCGCCACCTACCGGTGGTCCCTGACAACTCACGGGCATTACAGTTAGATAACTACATATCTCCTCTATCCCTGGTATTTTATTCAAAGGAATTTGCCGCTTTCGTTCACATTCTATGCCAATTTAACTGTACCAACTCCCGCGAAAATTTGCAAATTTTAGCATATTTCAAGGGGTAAGCCCATGAAAGAATCACGATTTTTACTTTCTTCCGTACCCAGGCATGCGAATACTTTTTGGAAAGGTCTCGCCGAGTACATTACAGAAAATAACTTACTTCTTTTTTCCACCCTACTTTTCGGTCGATTTGGCGCCAAAAACCGTTATTTTTGAATTACAATTTCCAGAATTTTGCTTAACAGTGCGCTAGGTGGAATTTTTGTGAACTATTTCCAACATGTTTTTTTAGGTATAATAATCACAAGTGATCAGTGCGACTCGAAGTTAGTAATTTAACGAGCATCCACAATCTTAATTTCAACAGTCTTAACTTTTTCCATCCCTCTGCTTTAGGTAATAACAAAATACTGTTATATGACTCCTTATTTATTATAATTACTCTTTTATCTAACCAGGGGGTTCGGGGGTGGAACCCCCCGTTACGCGAAAGACTTTCCATTAAATATAGTAATTAGTGATTATTCGATTTCCCTATTTTTGCTTAATGATGCCATCTAGTGGGATTTTCGTGAACTATGTATAACATGTTTTAACACGCATATCAATCATTGGTTTATTTGCTATTTCAGAAAATTTATTTCAGTCTAATAGGACATCCCCTCGAATAGTTACAATTATATTTAACCTGAGTACATAATTGTCGTCACAGGATACATGAATGGGTTGTGTATTCCCAAAACTGCATTTTTTTTTAACAATTAAATACTACATAAAATTTACAGTTAGAATACATTTTTAAGAAACTATCGGAGAAAAAAAACACGCAATTGATATTCGGAGCTCCCGATATAAATGGAAATTCACTTGTTTCGATTTCCTCGGTTAGCAGTACGGGTGTGAAAGGGGCCAAATGAAGTATAGTGACATGAAATAAAAACCTCCTTTCCTACACTTATTTCCTGTCATATTCACATTTATGTATGTAGTAACTTTTCAATATAAATGTGCTCCATTCGACTTATATGGAAACGAAGAAATGCTGCCATTTATTCGTTGGTTCAAATATCTATAGGCTCTACACGTCGGGTGGAACCCCCCGATATGCAAAAGGCTTTTCACTGCATACAGTGATTAGTGCGACATGAAAATTGATCGCAACAATAATCTGCAATCCACCTCACCTTTCCGTCGAAAAAACCGTTATTTTTGAATTGCTGAATCCACATTTTTGCTAACTTATGCCACCTCTCGGGACTTTCTTCAACTAACATATTCCAACATGTTATTGCAGCCATATTAATCCTTGAGATTTTTGCCATTTTTCACAATTTATTTCACACAATACCTCCCCCCACCCCCTTATTTAAAAGGGAAATGGAAAATGGAAAAATTCAAAAATAAAATCCACATATTGCTCCATAATTTTCTTCATAACTTCACTCCCTCTGCTCCGTTTCTCTTCATTCTTTTTTCATATAGTAGCTAACCCATCCCCCCATTTCACTTCCACTCCTTTGACCCCCCCCCCCCCACCCTCTAACGCGCAGCGTAGCAAGCGGGCACCAACTAGCCGAAGGCGCCCACCAATAGTTCCAGTATAAGTAAAAAGTGACTTTGACTTTTACGGAAACTTAGTTTGCCATCCCTTAAAGATATTATCGAACTCGAATTTCGAAAATGGAGGGGGTAATTTCGAAAAAAAAACACTTTTTCACCAAATTCAATATATAGGTAGATCCCGTTATCGTGCATCTTTTGGAGGTCATCATTTTTGTGGAGGGGTAAGCTCTGGGAGGGTCGGGGCTTCAAAGTTTCAACATTAGGCAGCTATATTTTCTCAACCAAGCATCGTAGAGGATTGATTAAGGTCTTTAAATGGAAGATATCAACTAGGTGAGTATGGTGATTGATTTTCAAGTTCGTACTTCAAGAAGGGTGGGAGTTAAGGGGGGTTCCAACACGTAAATATCAGAGGGGAAACCACCATACATATTGTAAACACATAATCGCTATCTCCTCCCAACATTTCCGGCCGATTTTGTTCGGGTATATTTTTTCTATTACATAATTCAGTCCTGTATTCCATAGGCTACTTTTTTTCTCGCCCGGTGCGGAGGGGGGAAATTAGCCTCTCAAAATTCTTTTGATTGTACGTGAGCCGTTTGACCTCCGAGTATAGTGGTGTCGGTACTTAAACTTCTTAGAAAAAATTCCTCTATCCGGTGGGGTACTAGATTTTTCAAAATCTACTAGATTAAACTTTGACCCCCCGCAGGAGGCGTAGTATACCTTAAAATTTTTTGAAAAAACCCAAGCACGTGTGGGACGTTAAGATCTTTCGATCTACATACTAACTTTTTTAGTACTACACTATTTTCTATTCGAAGTATAGTAGTAGATCACCTAGTTTTCAAATGGACATAACTCAGTAGGGTTAGGTCCAATCGGAAAACGGTTTTCTTTATTCGTTTTATCTTATTAATTGCTATCATTCGTGGAAGAAAGTTTTTTCAGGCGAGGGGTAGTTTTAGGGTGGGGGTGGAAGCCCACCCAAATTTTCCAACACCTTTATTTTTGTCCAATTACAATCTTTCGTTATGAATACAGTTACAGGGTGTAAAGTGGAAGAAGTACTAAAAATCTTAAACCCCCCTACCGCCGAAACGACGCTTGTTATCCCCCTTCACCTTTAATTTTTTGCTTGTTTCCACCTCAGCTATCAAACCCTTGAGCTAGGTGCACCAATTATGAAACACCCTGTATATCACCTGAGTACATAATCGTCGGCGCAGGACACATTAATTGTTTGTGTAATGCCAAAACCAAGTCGTGTCAACTTTTACATTTTATTTTTCAACTGTTAAATACTACATAAAATTCCTAATAAGACTGTATTTACAGTTACAATACATTCTGAAGAAATTATCGGAGAAAAAAATCACGCAGTTGATATTCCGAGCTCCCGATATAAATGGAAATTCACTTTTTTCGGGCTCCTCAGTTAGCAGTGCGGGAGGGAAACGGACCAAATGAAGTAGAATGACATGAAATAGAAAGTTGCATTCCTACACTTATTTCCTGTGACAGTCACATTTATGTACATATGAAGTAACTTTCCAATATAAATGTGTTCCATTCCACTTATACGGAAACGAAGAAATCCTGCCATTTATTCGTTAGTTCAATATCTATAGGCTCTACACGTCGGGAGGGTCGGTCGGTGGTGGAACCTCCCCCCCCCCCCCCCCGATAGGCAAAAGGCTTTTCACTGCATACAGTGATTAGTGCGACAGGAAGTTTGATCGCAACAATATTCTTCAATCCACCTCACCTTTCCGTTGATTTGGCCCAACGAACCGTTATTTTTGAATTGCTCAATGCACATTTTTGCTAACTTATACCACCTCTCGGGACTTTCTTCAACTAATTCCAACATGTTAATGAAACCACATTAATCCTTGAGATGTCTGCCATTTTTCACAAATAATTTCATGCTACTACGACGATCCTCCCCTCCCCCCCCCCCCCTATTTAAAGGGAAATGTAAAATGTAAAAATTTAAAAACAAAATCTAGACATTGCTCCACTCTTTTCTTCATAACTTCACTCCCTCTGCTCCGTTTCTCTTCATTCTTTTTTCATATAGTAGCCAGCCCATCCCCCATCCCACCGCCAGTCGTTTGACCCCACCTCCATCGCGCAGCGTAGCAAGCGGGCAATTCCTAGTATTAAATATTAATCTCTCCCAAAATAACTTTATAAAGGCATATGTCGAGATGTGCGAAGTAGTATGCACTTTCATAGGGAATACGGGGCAGATATCTTAATATTTAAAAGAAGTAAAATTAGCGCCGAACAATTATACCAACCAAAAAATACATGTTAAATTATAAAAGTCAATCAATAGGGGCAACAAATACAAAAATAATTTTCAACGATCAATTTTCGTTCGAACAGACTGTTGTATACAAAAATCAAACTTATAAAAATGTGACATTCCTACAGGAACGACTCCAGGAAAAATAAAAGTATTAAGTGTGGAGAATTTATGTTGATTAACGCCGTTGCCACGGTAGCTATGTGTAGTGAGGGGGTAGTCACAATCTGAAGTCTTCTCGTTGTTATTATTAATTTTGTCATACAGCTGTAATTCCTAGAAGTAGCCACAAGGCATTAACTTCGACGGAGCGGCTGAAGGGAACAGCTAAACAGCTTTAACTCCTCGTGAATAACGCCTCTCTGAATTACTGTCAAGAACTGTCTTTTATTGTAAATTCTTAATTTACAATTGGTTCCCATGCTTACAAATTGCTTACCTTACAATTTTTTGTATGAGAACCAATTTGTATCGGTAAATTAATTTAGTTCCTATTGGGAAACAAAGTTTCGCGTTTCACTCTATATTTTTACTTCGTTAGTTACTCATTGTAACTTGATCTTTGTCGCATGACCAAGAGTCATTCATTCAGTGTCGCCTTTTGTTTATTTTGTTTCAGCGTGATTTTACGCTGAGGAGGTGTAAATAACCGATCAAGTAGGTCAGTAAGTTTACATATTATTTCTTTGCGGTGATACATAAGCAAATCGTTGACCTCACTTGAAGTGGGCTTGAAAAAATGCTTTTAGTATGCATGTGTATAGATACATATGTTTTAATAATAACTCTTTATGATATATGCAGATCGTTGACCTCACATGAATTGGGAAATGATGGATATGTTGATTATGCATAGGATTCTGCATTATGCTTATTACATAATTGTCATATCAAGTCCCGGCCAAAAATATTCCCATACACTGTATGAGACAAGCTCTCAGCATAAAAATTGCGCCACAGCGAAAATACATATATTGTATGCATAATCGCCAAAATGTATGAGACGCAATTTCTAATAAAGGGACGGTGGCCGATGTTTACACAAAGCATCAAATAACATTTTTAAAAAGAGCGATAAAATTTTCTCAGGGTAAAAATGCAATTACTCTTTTCTACCCCGAACGTTGGGATTTGATCACGGTAGAGTGTGATGAAATTCGAGTTCGTTTTTTGGAACTATAGCAACTAGCGGTACTTATTAGAAAGAAAAGGCTTGTAAGAAATTAATAAAAGAACGTGTAATCTGGTTATTGAAAAGAAAAAGCTTGTTAGAAATTAGAAAAATAACGTACATATAATTCGGTAATCGGAAAGTAAACAGCATGTTAGAAAGAAATTAATAAAAGAACGTGTAATCTGGTCATTGAAAAGAAAAAGCTTGTTAGAAATTAGAAAAGGAACGTACATATAATTCGGTTATCGAAAAGTAAACAGCTTATTAGAGGGAAATTATAAAAGGAACGTATAATCTGGTTTTGGAAAAGTAAAAAGATTGTTAGAAATTATAAAAGATCGTTTAATTCGTTTGTGAAAAAGTAAAAGGTTTTTGTTTGAGGAAAATTGTAAAAAGAAAAGTACCCTAGGTTTATGTTGTGTAATCTCCTGTGTTTACTAGAAAAAATAAGGAACTATGGTTATAAGAATCAGTGAGTGTTAGATCAATATTTGATGGATAACCCGCCTAAGGATTACATGAGATACGCAGCAGAGGAGTAGGAGCTACCACAGAAGTGCCCGTACTGTAAAACTAACAACACCTTCCACCGTCGGTGACGATTTTTCTATGTGCGCTGACGCAATTCTGGGTCTAGATTTTTTTATAAAAAAACAAAGCAAGTATTGATTATGACACATGGACGCTGACCAGAAATATGTCTATACAAGAACAAAATAATTAAGCAGATCTGGTCATAGCAAGACAAGAAGTACAGCCTGGGATATTCATTACAGGATCTATTATTTCAAAAAGTAACCCACTAGTAAAAATACTAAATGCAACAAAGAAACCAGTCACACTTCAAAATTTAAACCTTTCAACAGAACCACTCTCAGACTTCAATATAATTAAAACACCTAGAGATAAAATATCGGAAAAAGTAATTTCAAAATTAAAACTCATAATTATGCCAAGCTATGCTAGATCACAGTTCGAAAAGCTATGTCACGATTTCAGCGATATTTTTGCATCAGAAGACGAGCCGCTAACGTCAAAAAATTTATATAAACAACATATAGAAATAGCAAACAACGTACCTGTTTATCCAAAAAACTACCAATATTACTAGTTCCCAAGAAATCAAGCGATCAAAACAAAAAATGGCGTTTAGTAGTAGACTTTAGGAATCTGAACAAAAAAGTTCTGGCCGACAAATTCCCAACTTGACCAAATGGGTCGAGCAAAATATTTCTCTACTCCAGATTTAATGTCGGGATTTCATCGAATCTCTCTGGACAAACAATCTAGAAAATTTACAGCACTCTCAACAAATCAAGGTCACTTCCACTACACCAGACTACCTTTCAGACTCAACATCAGTCCCAATAGTTTTCAAAGAATGATGAAAATAGCCATAGCAGGGCTACCACCCGAAACAGCATTTCTATATATCGACGATATTATAGTCGTCGGATGTTCTCAGCAAGATCATTTGAAAAATCTCTTAACAATCTGCAAAAGATTAAGAGAAAGAAACCTTAAGTTGAATTCAGAAAAGTGTAAACTCTGTCAGACAGAAGTCACTTATCTAGGCCTGAAAATATCAGCAGAAGGTATTAGCCCAGTCACCTCGGAACTTGACACTTGGGGCCAACTTAAAAATTGTTTAAAAAAAGAGTTTAAGGAAAAAACTAACAGTGCGGTTATACATGAACAACTGAGATCAAGGAAAAAACGTCCAACTGAATCTTGCCGAGATTTTTTATTGGTAATCCGCGAATTGGCAAGTAAGGTTAATCTGGAAGATGCAGCAATCATAAAATACGCGATAGATGGCATAGTTGACGATGAAAGGAATAAAATAGTTCTATACGGATGCAAGACTATAGCTGAACTGAAAGAAAAATTTGTGATTTACGAAACCATTAGCGAAAAAGCAAAACCGATATTATCTCATGCTAGAGGGCCAACTCAGCAAAAGTTTCGACGGAACACATCTGAGCTAAGGTGTTACAAATGTGGAAGTTTAGGACACCTCGCAAATAGTTGTCCCAAAAAGTATCACGGTAATAAATGCTTTAAATGCAATGAGTTAGGACACAAAAGTCCAGAGTGTCCCACTAAAAACGGGTATAAAGGAGTGGCAATAATGATTAAAGCTTTCCAAACAAGAAGTGATATGAGTAAAACAACCCTGGCTAACAATACCCCAATGACCGCTTTCGTAGATACTGGTAGTGACATCACCATAATACGTGAAGATGGCTACACACAGTTGGGAAATCCATCTTTAAGTGAGCCAATAATATTTACGGGGGTAGGATCAGGTGAGATATCGACTCTGGGCTCATTTTATGCTGACGTAAAGATAGATGACCACTCATATTTCGAGAAAAAAATCCACATAGCACCGTTTGGAATACTTCCAAAGATATTTATTTTGGGGAAATCTTTGCTAGAAAGAGTTGATCTAAAGATTCAGGCAGGGCACATAACGATGACACCATTACAAGATTCAATAGAGAATCCCCTCTGCTGTTTACAAATAAGCGATCAAATTGAAGTAGATACGAATCATATCCAATCACAATAAATCAGGAAGAAGTTAATAGTCCTCATTCAGAATACAAAGCAAATGAAAACCCATGGATAGATAAATTTGAAATGCACATTATGTTGAAAGATGAGACACTGATTCAGCTGACCCCCAGAAGGCTACCTCAATTGGAAAATAACATTATAGCTAAACAAATCGATGAGTGGTTAAAGCTAGGCATAATTAAACCGAATGTGTCTGAGTTCGCTAGTCCCATAGTTCTAGTTAGCAAATTATTCGGGATCACCAGCCCTTACCAATAATCGAGAATCAAATCGACCGACTGCGGAAGGTAAAAATTTTCTCCACTCTTGACTTGAGAAATGGATTTTTCCATATGCCGATATGCAAAGAAAGTCAGAAGTATACGGCCTTTGTAACGCAAAATGGACAATATGAGTTCACACGTGCTCCTTTCGGTCTCTGTATATCGCCAAAGTATTTTCAACGCTTTATTAACTGGATTTTCGTTAACCTTATTCGTCAGAATAAAGTTCTTATTTACATTGACGATATTATTGTGCTAGCTACAAGCGAAGACGAAGGCATAAGTAGACTTCAAGAAGTATTGGACATATCAGCAAGGCACGGGTTGAACATCAAATGGTCAAAGTGTCAATTCCTTAAAAAACGAGTTGAATATCTGGGCTATCTAATAGAAAACGACACAGTCAGACCATCTGAGGAAAAAAGTAAAGCTATAATAAATTTCCCAACACCTAAAACTGTCAAGCAAATTCAGTCATTCCTTGGCTTGGCATGATATTTCCGAAAGTTCATGAGGGATTACGTTATTATCGCTCGACCTCTTAGTGACATCTTATGAAATGGGACTAAATTCGAATTCGGGGAGTTACAATTAAAGGCCTTCAAAGAGCTTATTGAGTTATTGTGTACAAAGCCAGTATTGGTCATTTATGACTCTGAAGCGCACGCCGAGCTTCATACTCATGCCAGCAAATATGGCTACGGAGCTATCTTACTGCGACGCAACAACGAGGACCAGAAGTTACATCCCATTTATTATCTTAGCAGAAAGACGTCGTTAACAGAAGAAAAGTATAGCAGCTATGAGCTAGAAGTGTTAGCAGTAGTGACGGCATTAAAAAAATTTAGAGTATATTTGCTTGGAATCAAATTCAAGCTAGTTACAGACTGTGCGGCATTTACAGCTACGATGGAGAAAAAAAAATGTCACTCCAAAGATGGCCAGATGGGCAATGCTCTTGGGAGAGATTGAGTATGTGATAGAACATCGATCAGGACTACGAATGCGGCCCGTTGATGCTTTAAGTCGCTACCCGATAGTCATGTCGTTAGAAAATTTTAACCTGATACATAAAGTGAGAGCAGCTCAACGAAAAGACGAACGAATCAAAGCTATATTAGAAGTCTTGAAGTACGGTGATTTCGAGGACTATTATCAAGAAGATATTTTGTATAAATTCTCGAACGGTGTCAGATTACTAGTCGTACCGAAAGCAATGCAGAATGATCTGATACGAATAATACACGAACAAGGCCATTTCGCGCAACGTAAAATGGAACAGGTCATCAACAACGACTACTTCATCCCGAGACTAAGCAAGAAAATTTCCAATTGTATCCTAAACTGCATACAATGCATCTTAGCATCTAAGTCGCATAGAAAAGAAGGTTTTTTGCATCCAATCCCAAAAGAATCCATCCCCTTGAAACCTACCACCATCTAGGTCCAATGAGCACGACGAAAAAAGGATACCGATATCTACTAACAGTCATTGACGCATTTACCAAGTTCATCTGAATTTATCCCCTGAAGACACTGACCACTTCCGAAACACTGAAAAAACTGTTAAGTCAACAAGTGACATTCGGAAATCCGAGACGAATGATTACCGATCGACGACCAGCATTTACATCAGCCTCCTTCGAGGAATACTGTAGAAGCCAAAAAAATGAACATCTCAAAATAACCACAAGAATCCCGAGAGGTAATGGACAGGTAGAAAGAGTACACAGGACCATTGTAATGCATCTATGATAGAATAACTAGACATAGTAAAAACAAGCTAACAAAAGATGCATTACAAGAGTACATGCATAAGAAAAGATAATTTCAACATAACATGCTAAAAAAACACGCATATCATGCAGGCAGAATTCACATAGAGCGGGAAGTACAATTGAACCAAAGAATTATGAAGAAATTCTGTTCAATATGTTAAACGCTTTCACTTCCGCATATCAGCACATATGGCTTAAAAATTGTGTAATTGATTTTCATGCATGAAGCATGAAGACCTGAAAATAAAATATAAACAATGCGTTGAGCAATTAAATGCACTTAAGCGCCAGCCAGCTGATTCTTGCATTTTCACTTTTTACGATGTACTGACCCTCAATAAATTCTACTGCTGATATGGCTCACTGTTGTACACAATGAATGTGTGAACAAAGAATACTTTCGGATGTTATTTTTGTGTCATTATTTTCGTAAGTTATTTTTTTGTGTCATATTGCTTCACGTTTTTGTATGTGTAAAATTAGTTCTGTTAAGTGATCGAAATTATGTTGAAGAAGGGTAAGATTTTTGTATAAATGGAATGACTGTAAATTGAATAAACGGAGTATAATTTTGACCTGTGAAGGGAGAAGATCAGTTTTTTCAATTGTAACCAACACACCCTGCTCCTTCTACAATTTAGGCTGTCGCAAGACGCCAAGCACTCTCAGTGAGAGGTATAGGCTGAGCTCGCTCGCCAAACACTGAACTTTGTGAAGAAAGTTGATATAGTGATTGAAAACATCGCATTAAGACGTCCAATCATTACATAGCGACCCTGCAATACGAACTTTTGAAGAAGATTAAAATAGATCAACACGCTGGACCGAAGCCAATAACCATTGAAGAGTATAGACGAAGGCAGCAGCAGAAGAGACAGGAACCACTGCAGCAACAACAGCCGATTCAGAAGAAACGCAAAAGGACAAGGGCTGGAAAAGCAGTAAAACAACGTAGGAGCATAGCTAATTTGTACAGGCTAGCAAATTTAGCCATCACCAAAGAGGAGAAAAAGAATTTCTTAGAGGCCATACGCGACCAGCGAATACAATACAGCTCTACCGATGATGGGCAAAGGAGCATCAAAGATAAAATGCAGTGAAGGCATAGACAATGTTCCAGTAGCCACAGCAACTAACACCTTCATAGATGCCAAAGTTTTTGAAGACCACGCTACGGACATCAAATATTTATTAGACATGATAATTTTTATTATAATAGTTATAATAGGCTACAATTATTGTAAAAATATGTTTATTAAAAAAGTAAAAAAAGAAGCAAACAAAATATTGTCAGCATAAATAAAATAAACAAAATTTATTTGACTTTCTTTAAATTAATTTTAATATTCACGACATGATGTCCTCATATAATGAATGAATTGAAGGCTATAGATAAAGAAGCCAAAAATTTATTTGAAAATTTTAAAAAGAATCCAAATAGGATTTATACAGCTAACTTCTTATTAGCTAAAAGTAGTTTTATATCTAATTCAAAAACAAATTTTGAAGAGAAGTTTGGTCAACTATCGAAGTATGAAAGGCAAGTTTGTGAAGATCTGAAAAAGAAATTTCAATTAACGTTGCAAGAATTGGAAAAAATCATTAGTAACAAAACCAAGGTGTTACAGGTGATACTAGAAAACTAATTAACTGAGGAAGAAGAATACTACAGCGAAAGTTCAGAAGACACTGCAGAAATGGCTTCTTTTGACATCGCATCAGCAACAAAGCTTGTGCCTAAATTCAATGGAGAAGTGAAGAATCTGACGAATTTCACAAACTGAAGTAAATTTAACGGAAATAATAAACCAAGAACTAGCTCAACTGTTTCAAGATGAACGCGATGAAAATCGTATAGAAGCTTCCAAAAGAATTGGAGAAGTCCAGAAAGAAAATGAAAGAACCTTCAACAAACGTAGGACACCACCCCATAGGTACGAAGTTGGAGATTTGGTCGCAATTTGTCGGACGCAGTTTGGTCCAGGCCAAAAAATAAGTTCGAAATACCTGCGACCTTATAGAATAACCCGTATTAAAGACCACGAGAGGTACGAGGTAGCAAAAGTGGGAAATCATGAAGGCCTACAAACTACTTCCACTGCCGCCGACTATATGAAGCCTTTTTCTAGTTTCGAGTCGGACGAAGAAAGTAGTGACGAAGAAGAAATCGTAACCCAATGTAATAGAAATGACAAGGAAGAAGAATAATAGAGAAGATCCGATTTAGAAAACCCCAATTTTGAAACTCTTTCGCCTTGAATCTGCCATATTATGAAAATATAAAAAGAATATATTTAAATTGGAAATAATTTTTGAACTACATTAAGGAAAAGATAATTGTTAAGAATAACCTGAATTAATTGAAACGAATAGACTAGACATAAAATGAAGTAAATAATTGAAAATCTCTCCAAAAGACCTCATCATAATGAAGATAGCGCAACTCAGAATTTCAAATGACACCATTCCGATCGTATATGATGAATGGAACTCCTCGCAAAGCCTTATCATTCTGAAATTATACAACACCTGGACAAAAGCACCATACGTTCGGCGAAGCAGTGTAAAGAATTTTAAGAAGCTCAGAGGACAACAAGAAGTAAAGAAGTATTCAAGAAGTAAAGAAGTATTCAAGAAGTAAAGAAGTATCCAAGAAATAAAGAAGTACAGAAATTGAAATGTCGATGTTAGAGATTAGAGAAGGGAGCTCGCTTATATACGCTGTTAATTCATCAGGAGATCGAATCGCCAGGAGAGCCGAGTGTAGGATTATAAACCTAGCAAGTAATCCAAGCCGAACGCAGGAAGCGATAATTTCTGAACTACCCCAACGAAGAGGGGAACTAAAGGAAAAGAACGAGAGGGAGAAGAAATCATCATCACGTCAGAAGAAGGAGACTGTTCCCGTCGTCCAAGGCGGATCGAGTGTGACTTTGAGCAATAAAGAAATCTAAAGCAACATAGTATTCTTTAAATCGTTTATCCCCTAATCCTCTTTTTGTTAAATATTGAATTTCCTACATGTATATTTTGTGCGGTTGATGACAGTACTCGCATTTTGCCGTATTTGTAGCAGAGTGATATGCCTTGAAGCGGGATCAGTCTTGGTTTTTAGAGGGCCGCATAATTTTCTGTGGCATGAGTTCTTTCTTTTTAGAATCCTTTAGTGATTCCAACGATTGAAATCTATTTTCCAAGAAGCGAAATAGAACGTCATACGTTGGAAGCTCTCGTGGCTTTTCTAGACCTTTCTCATACAACTTGTGACTTTCGAGGTCCAATTTCTGAATTACTAGATGAGTTATCAGTGGAGCCCACTTGGTAGTATCTATACCAAGATTGGATATTGCGTGTAAGCATTCTTTTGTTGTATCGTGAAGCTTGCGAATACCAATAGTCGCCTCGTGGTCTAGCTTCGGTTGGGGTAGTAGTACCTGTACTTGAACTGAGAAGAGCTTCCTTTTATTATTGTATCTATCATTGAGCAACTGCCATGCAGTCTTGTAATCTTGGCATCTGAAATTGTGAGGTGTTGTAATAGACTGGCGGCTTCTCTCTTCATATGAGTTTTTAAGTACTGTTTCTTCTCAGCCTCTCCCAGCCTGCTGCTGTTGTGGATCAGCCTGATGAATATATTATGAAATGATGTCCAGCTTTGATAGTCTCCATCAAACATAGGTATTGCTAATCTGGGTAGCTTTATGTCATCATCGATTCTTTGGAAGGTGCCTATTTTTTCTTGCAAAAAGATGACAATAACTTGGTAGATGTCCTCAGTGGCCTGAAACACCTTGTTTTCACTGTACTCTTTGTATATCTCAGTTGGACTAGCTATCATATTAGTATGATTTATCGCTATTTTATCCCAGTATGCTTTAATGGTGTTTAGCTTATGTTGGTAATAGAAATTGGAGTGCACGTTATCTGCTTCTCCCTTGATAGATTCCACTAATCTTATAAACAACTGGATTGTTTCTTGCTGAACACAGAAAAATTTCATGTGATCATCCATTTTGTTGGTATCATTTTCAATACTTCTTCCAGTTTATTCAGCAATAATTCAGAAATTGTACCGTAAAGTTTTTCTGAATCTTTGAAGAATTGCTTCTCAAAATACTGATGCTTGGGATTTGTACACTTTAATTCCCTTATTTCCATATCTCTTTTCAAAAACTCAGCTCACAAACCTTCAAGTCGGTCAAGTCTTGCCTGTAGGTATATTGTTGTTTTGCGCTCATCAGAGTCTTTTTTAAAATTAATTTTAATTTTAAGAATGTCGTCTAGGCATTCCGTTTGCAATAGTGCCGCTTCATCCATGCTGAAGTTGGATCTTTTTTTTTTTAAGTTTCCTTCTGGCTTGTTAGTGTCAATCTTCTAATGGAAATTGTCCAGCGCAGTAAATGTTAACTAAAGATAAGACCAGCTAGTAGACTTTCTTCCTTCTGATAGAGATTGTCCAGCGCCCTGAACGGTAGTTGAAGCTAAGACCACCTAGTAGACTTCCTTCCTTCTGATAGAGATTGTCCAGTGCCGTGAACGGTAGTTGAAGCTAAGACCAGCAAGTAGACTTCCTTCCTTCTGATAGAGATTGTCCAACACCGTGCACGGTAGTTGAAGCTAAGACCAGTTAGTAGACTTCCTTCCTTCTGATAGAGATTTTCCAGCGCCGTGAACGGTAGTAGAAGCTAAGACCAGCTAGTAGACTTCCTTCTAATAGGATATGCTGTAAAAGGGCTCGAAGGACCAATGTTTGGTAAGGGAACCGAAAGGTTATATGTTTCCATTTTATTTTAAGAAAAGGTGAACGACTATGCTTTACTTGCATTTATTGCTGTACAGTTGAATAACATTGCGCTAGTTGCAGTATTTGCGCGAGTTGCATTTTTCATGCGGATTATTTTTTTGTGGAATGCAGTAATGGTATTCAGAAATCATGATTGGTATGTTGTGGGGTCATTGTATGTTATGATCGTCTGATCACTCTCAAATATCAAGTATGATCCTAAATTTTTCTCAACGCTGCGCTAAACTTTGTTTGATATTCATTTTTAATATTAATTAATTAAATATTGAAAGTCTGTAAAGATCAGTCGATCAGAGCAGAACTCTACGCTTGTATTATCTCAACCTTAAGTCCTCGTTTTATTAGAGTTTAAAGCATTTATCAATTATATAATATAATTTCTCAGGTTTTTGTTTTTACATATCACCTTTATTATGATCGTCACCTCACTTCAAGTGACACGACTGTATAGAAAGTATAGTAACACATAGCAATCAAAATCAAAAATCAACAGCAACAGCTACGAACACAGATAAATGTGCGGTGTGCTCACGACTCCTGCTTTTTCTTATCGATAAACCTCATACAATTTCCAGAATGTTTGTAGTTAAAATCTGTCTGTTCTTCTTTGTTTCCTTTCGTTCATATGGATTTTACACAGTCATATCACTTGAAGTGGCGATTATTATAAGGGTGAATTTCAAAGTTGAACCCTTTTGTGTATATATATTCCTTTTATAGCATTTAAAGCTTCACAATTACTTTTGTTTAACACAAGAATATACCCATAATATATCACTGTACGTTTTACTTTAATAATAATTTTCTTTCTTTAACGTTCACGGGATAAATGTAACAAAAACTCGACTCCCAAAATTAAGAACGACCGCTTTTGATCTCGATCATGAAAATTTAGCTTGAGAAGGATGTTGGCAGATTAATAGCTTAAAGCAGTAAACCAGAATGTACTTATTGTATTCGTTTATTTATTTACTTTCAATTTGCTTCAGAATCCTTTCAGTAGGGTGCATCTATAGGTTTGAAATCGAGTTATATGTCAGAAAACAACCTGAAACAATATTTTGCCATATGGATTCTTCAATTAAAATATTGGTTCATTATTAACTTTAAAGTTTTTACCATCAGTGCCAAGACAGCCTGTATTATATTAATAAATGCTTAGTACTAACCCATTTTATAACTATCAAAATTTGTTATGTTACTTTGTTAGAGTGATTGGCATTGGACGTAAAGTCCAGACTGCCAGCATGAGCTGACAGTTCACTCGACGGACAGCGTTGACTGCAGGGCGGCACGCTAGCTCGCCTCGGCTCATTGGCGGAGAGTGTGGGGGGTTCCACGAAAAAACCTGCCGCTGCCGTCAGCCATAATAAAAAAAATTCGTGCCTACAAACTAAAAGCCGGCACACATTCGGTCCTGAAGGGACCCTTACGTCACTTACCTATATATATATAGTTGAAGGCGCAGATGTTCTGCCTTCCTGCATGCCCCATCCACCCATCTGACTCTGAGGGCAAGATTTTTCAGAGTCCCTAGTTGACCTGTAAAGAGAGAATGAACGAGCGAACCTAAACGACCTTCATACGAGAGGGCTCCAGGATAGTGAAGGAAGAATTAAAGAAACCTTAAGTCGTCATTTCATTATAATCGATAATGTATTATTTATTCATAATAAAGAAGCTCAGCCAAATCGTTCTACTACAGGGGTCTACTTATAATACTGCCACAGTACATAAGGTAGACCTAAGAATACTTAACTATTTGGTTAACATGTGAATATAGTTCAAGAGTCCTTACTATAAATGTGGCTGAGTATAACTTACAAAGTTCTCTGATTACCTAGTTATTACCAAAATTCAATAAGAATCTACGATTTACTCTATCTTGTCATATATGAGACGTACTAGTTGCCTAAATAGAAAGGAATTCATTATTTAATACACAAATGACTAGGCGCTAGGCTCTAAACAAATCATATCACGATGAACAAAGGTCTCTTCTCTTTAGAATAACTACGTGTTTGTATGTGGAAGAGTTTGTCTTGATTTATATTCAAAATTCAAGGTACTAAAGTTTCGCTTAGTCATAGCGACCTTGTATAGCTGATTAGGGATATACATTTATATTTCATGATATTCTACAATTTACATATTTCTTTTGGGCAACCCTCTCTATGCTTAATATTCACCGAATTAAGAATCAAGTTCATACTTTATGTCGGGTCTGACATTCGAATATATTTAAAAAACATTATGAATACCCAATTCCGACTTCTATTCGAGTTAAATGAAAATATACTACTTACTTACGTACTAACTCTATAGCTCTTGTGCGAGCTGATCAATGAATTATATATATCGACAATATAATTAACAAAATTTAAAAATAATTTTTTTTTTAAGGCATTAACTTACATGATTTTTGCTGGGGACTCGATCGCAGAGGCGCCTCCGAGATGCTCCGCCATGCCACTATTAAAAAGTAGAAAGATTCCGAAAACTTATGTGTGTGTTTTTGAACGTGGCTAAGCTACACTATGGTTATCTTAATGTCACTTCCTTTTACAAAAACTATTTCCTAATATGTTAGTACACTCTAGGGGAGAATTTTCCTCCGATGTTCTATAGAGCATCCTGCGTGTGTGCTGAGAATCTATCGCCTTTTTTCCTTTTTGTTGTTCTATTATTAAATTGCTTGTTAGTAATACTTAGCTGAGTAGCCGCTACTATTTACTCCTCTGTAAAGGGATATTCTGAGGTTACACTACTATTTCGGCGTTTACTTCCTACAATTTTTGTTGCTTGTTCCAGAGATTCTTGGTAGAAGAGATTATTTGATTCTCCAGATAGAGAATATTTTGTCTCATCTAAATGCCATGTTAGTCCGAGTACTATATTAAAGTCTGATGTGTCATATGCATAACATCCTGAATATCGATATTGAGGTTTTTTGTTATTTTTACAGCCACCTACGCACTGTAAAAATATTTCAGCTTTTCCAATCCGGCTAGTTGCCGGAATTTGTTTGGTGACCAAAAGCTTGTACCCGGTTTCTAATTTCTTTTGTTGTCTCTAGCTTTTATATCCACGCGGATGTTTGAGAATTATTTTCCTGAAATTCACCGCCACTGTCGTTTCTAGTTTACTAGTTTGGGAATGACACTGGACGTTGTCAATCCCTGGGGTGCGTTCAATTATCATTTAACCGCAGGCCGGCTTACATGCTGCAGTATCTCAATGTAGCGTATTGCTATATGCAATACCCTACGACCATAACAAATTGTTCCTTGATTTTAATTTGCTGCAGGGTTGTATTTGCAAGTCTAGTTTTTATTTTTGTACAAAAGTAAAAGCAATAAGAATTTATTAGATATGATAAGTAAATATAAATTCATAACTAAAATATTATTTTAGGAAATGCATTTAGGAATGAAATATCCCCAAGATCTGGACTGATTCGTGTGAGAGAATTCACAATGGCTGAAATCGAACATTTTTGTAATCCAAATGATAAGAGTCATCCAAAATTTAGTAAAATAAAAAATACAAAGATGATACTCTATTCTGCATGTAACCAAATGGATGGTAAGAGCGCCGCTGAATCAACGATTGGAGAGGCGGTTAACCAAGTAAGTAAAGTTTACATATACATAACATTATTACAAACTTCACAGAAGTTGCAAGCTTCAAACATTTTACATATATTTATTTAGTATATTTGTTGTGATTGTTTGGTTCAAATACAGCTAACTGTATCATTAATTCAGGAGATGATAATATGAATTCTTTATAAAATCTAGTTAATAGAATTGCCTTGGAGAGAAAAGAAATGAAAAATGTCCGTCCGTCTATCCACACGATAAATTCAGAGCGCGTTTATCTAAACAGGAAGTTATGTCAACATTTTGTTTTTTTTTTTATAAAAGTGTGGGTCTGCAGTTTTGAAAATGGGCAAAATCGGCCATCAAAAGCCATATATTTCCTTATGTTATTAAAAAATAAATAAATAGAAACTTAGTACATGTGCAAAGGACAAAGCAGAGCTGCTTCCTTATCTGTTTTATACTATGCAGCTGTAAGATCTTTTCGTTTGTACCATTTTACTGGAATTATGTGACCAAATTTATGTTCAATATCGGAGAATTATTCCTAAAAAAATTACGAAAGCATTGCTGTCCATGTTAATCCTAATATGTTGCTCATGGGAAATAGCAGTAAGTGGAGAATAGATCTTTTCCCTAATTATTAACTTTTTAACCGGCATGTAAGAAAGCTTGAATTGAGCTGAAAGTAAATAGATTCTAGTATTTCCATATCAACTCGATACTTACCCCCGTTGAATTGATATTTTTCATGATTGATTTGATCTTATTCAAAATTAAATTAATTTATTTCCTAGTCAATTTAGTCGTCTTCCAAAGCAAATCAAAGGTGAAATATTTCTGTCTCGATGAACTGACAGATGTTGGCAGTAGATGCCTTCCTCATCGGTTCCAGGATTGGGACTTTTGAGAAGTGGTCCAGGATGATAAGTATACAGACGTTTCCATGGGTCGGTCTGGGATAGGGTCCTAGAAAATCAATATACAGCTTTTGCCATGGTCTTTCTGTCACAGACTGAACTCCCATCGGTGGTCTAGGAGTGGTATTGGGGGGCCCTGGTTTCCTTACACACGTCACAGGCGCCTACGTAGTTTCTGACATCAACTGTCATTCGTGGCCAGTATAAGTGTCTTCTTAATCGTTCCAGTGTTTTCCCTATACATCCATGGGAAGCTAGTAGCGGATCATGTGCTCTTGAAATAACGTGGAAGACAAGCCCTCGTGGAATCCAAAGCTTCCGAGCTTCTTCCTCCTGAATCGGATCGCCTGTTCTCGGAACAGTCCGAATATAAACGAAACCATACCTGACACTAAGATCTGGCAGTTTATTAGAAGTTGATTTAACTTTCTGCCTCAACTCATAATATTCCAACGAGTTGAAATACGGAGAACTAAGGTCAATTTCCGGGCCAGGGTCTCCAGATGGTGAGAAGCTGTCACAGTGGATCTGTGATAGAGCATCCAGGACGACGTTCAGGCTTTCTCTTCTGTGTTCGATGGTGAAGTTGAAGTCTTGAAGCTTCAAACTCCATCGAGGTCCTTTTGAGACATCAGCCATTTCAAACTCGCATGATCAGTCACTATCTTAAATGGCATAAGTTCTATGAAGGGCCGGAACTTTTGTACACTTAAGTTTGCTGTTAAGCATTCCTGCTCTGTGACTATGTAATTTCGTTGTGCTGAATTCAACTTTTTCGAGACGTAGGCTATCGGCTTTTCGTGGCCATCGCCATCTAGTTGTAATAGCACTCCACCCATACCTTGTTGGCTCGCATCACACTGAAGAACGAACGGTTTGGTGAAATCTGGACTCACTAACAACGGAGCAGAGGTAAGTTTCCGTTTTAACAATTCCAGAGACGTCAGTGCTTCGGGAGTATATTGAAACTGACAAGGATTCTTCAAAGTGTCAGTTATGGGGGCAGTTAAATCAGCATAGTTCGGAATAAATCGACGATGCCATCCCGCCATACCTAGTAGGCGTCTGGCTTGCCGAACAGTTCTAGGTGACGGATAGTCAACTATGGCTGAAATCTTGTCGCGGTCAGTTCGTAAACCTCCTTTTCCGACAATAAAAGCCAAGTATTTAGTCTCTCTCTTTAATGCTGAAATCTTTTCGGGATCAGTTCTTATTCCTCCTTTCCCGACAATAAAACCCAAGGACTGGACACCCACGCATAATATTAAAAGTTATTTGGATTTTTGCATGTCTATCTGTCTGTCCTAAATATAATTAGAGAACGCTTTCACTTAGAGCGTTGAAATTTCGTAGATGGCGTTTTTTTAAAGCAAATTTAAGAACGAAAATGGGACTAATCGTTTTTGCCATACAAAAATTTTGCTTTTCACTATATATTTGGACACTGCCTGAGAACGCGTCAACGTATAGAGCTGAAATTTGATACATGGTGTCTTCATAGCAATGGTAAATTTCAAAAATAAACTAAATCAACAAACCGTTCTTGGTGCTGCCATACAAAACTTTGGGTTTTCACTTTATTTAACGTTTATTTTCATCTAGGGTATAATATTATTGGTCTTAGACCAATTATAACTTTTTCTCTTGTTCTAATCCAATTGTTGTCGAATACAGGAAGAACTAATTTTTGCGCTTGCTATGGAATATTATCAAAGATTTATTTTATAACTGTTGTAATAACAGCTGTCAAGATGTCAAGATTCAACAAAACAAAAAGTGTATTATGTTTTTTTCTTTTGTTTCAGGGACTTGTGGCCAATGAAACTCTTGGATATTTTATGGCAAGAATTTATCAATTTCTGATTACTATTGGTATTAAACCGGAAAAGCTAAGGTTTAGGCAACATATGAGTAATGAAATGGCCCATTACGCATGCGACTGCTGGGATGCAGAATGTTTAACTAGTTTTGTAATATTTACGTCAACACTGTATTGTTTATTTTTAATATTTTTTTATTTCAGGGTTGGATTGAATGTGTTGGTTGTGCTGATCGATCAGCATTTGATTTAACGCAGCATACAATCGCAACAGGAGTTAAACTTATAGCTGAAAAGCGTTTACCTGTTCCTAAAACAGTAGAAGTTACTGAAATTGTCCCAAATAAACAAGTTTTAGGAAAAACATTTAAAAAAGATGCGAAATCTATTATAGACGCTCTTTCAAAACTAACACTTGAAAAAGTCCGTGAAGCTGAGAATTATTTAAATACACATGGGTAAGAGATCATTAGTACTTTCTACCTTTTATAATTTCAGAAGTCAGAGTTAAATTGTTGCTTTTTCCATTTGATATGTGACGTCTAAATCAAATTAAAATTTTTATTGAAAATAATAATAATGTCTACCTTTGATGTGAGAAAATCATATAGCCAAAGATGATTTTTGAATTCCAAAAGAGATCTTGCTTCGCAATGTTGTCATTGTTACGTCGAATGTATGTAGGTCATACCAATTCCACTTTTCCTTCTCTTTATTTCACCGTAGATCTTGTCCTGTTTTTCGTTTAATACTCGATGTCCGGTGCATTTTTAAAATTCTACATGAAAACTTATTTCTAAACGCATCTAAAGGTTGTACCTTGTTTATGCGGGGCAGCTGACTTTCTAACTTTGGTAATTAAGTTACCAAAGTAACAGAAGTGGCTCATAATATCTACTGATAGGTCGTATACATCGATTTAGAAGCGATGCTTGTCACGATCCCGTATAGAAAAGAATCAATTCTCTATATTTTATATGATATTGTTGAATTTATGACGTCGGATTATGAAATAAGTAGATTGCCGACATCGAATACACGAAGGTGAACTACATACTTACCGACGACTGTCCACGCGTTTCCTATATTAAATAAATAAATATAACAGTGCAAGATGGAGTTAAGTTCTTGCAAATGAAAATTGAGTCCACTAAACGGGATTTGAACGTGTTGACTTCATAGAAAAACTTGTGATGTAAGCTCGACACTTTCAGCTAGTGCTTTTTTAAGATGGCAAGAGAAGGTGTGGTAAGTAGAGTACGGAAACTCACACTCATGTGTGCACACGCCCTTGAGTAATAAATTGTGTACGATAAAGCGCACATACTCATGAGTCGTGTGTGATTTTCTTTCGCATTCCACTCACGTACACGAGCTGTGTGTATTTTTAGAATTTGTGCGCGTACATGAGTGAGCGCTACAGTACTTCCTCTTAACAAAAAGAATTATAATTCATTTGATATTATTAAATTTCCTTCTTTGATATTGTTTTATAAGGTATTTAGGTTTAAGCTTCCTTTATATATATATATATTTTTTAACACATTCGAACACGAATATAGTGTTTTGCTTTCGTAATCTTTTGGGTTGAGGGCGTATGTTCCTTATAGATTCTTGAATCTTTTTAGCGTAAGCAGTAGTAAGTCCAAAATCAGCTGGTGTCTCTGAAGTGACCATAGAGCAGTTCAGCTTGTGAAACAGTCGTCCACTACCGCTGAAAGAATTCCAAGGAGAGTCCAAAGTAAGTATTTATACCATTCCCTAGAGTTGGTTGTGGCGCGTATGGCTACTTTTATCTATCGGTGAAATCTTTCAATTGTACTGTTAAATTGTGGGTGATATGTTGTTGTCCTTATGCGAGAATTACATAACATATTTGGGAGCTCTTTGAAAAGTAAAGACTCGAGTTGTGACCCTTGGTCGGTCGTCAGTGTCTTAGGTACGCCGTAATGTGATATTCAGTACTGGACAATGGTGTCGCATATTGTCTGTTTCTGGATATTTTTGATTGGGATGGCTTCGATACAATGTGAAACGCTGTCTTTTATTGTTAACAGATAAGTATATCCATTGGATGGTGATAATGGCCCCACTATATTCAAGTGGATATGCTGAAATCTTCATATGGGTGATTTGATTGTGCCATGAGGAGATGAGATATGCCGGTGGAATTTCGCTTTCTGGGAAGAGATACAAGTTTGTGTCCATCTATTGACTTCTTTATTCATGTTTGGCCAGAAGTACTTTGACGTTATGAGTTTTCGTGTAGCCTTGATTCCCGGATGAGATAAATTATGAATTGAGTCGTAAAACTGCAGGGTCGTGCGGCCTGTTAGTACCAGCAGATGTTTCACACCTAATTTCTATATTTTCCATTGTAATTAGGACTTTTTGAAGTGTGAACAATGAAATTGACTCGTTTAAAAAGGAGAGTTGTCCCTAGAAGGCCTGCTGGAGCACTGTAGGCTGTCAACAAATCTGAAACGAAGGCTAATGTTCGGGCTACTCCTATTTGGTTGCCTCAGCACACGCCTATAGCAACGATACTATTTGAGAACAAAATCGTCTGTTCATTTGTGCGAACAAAAATCGAGATTATGTGTAACAACATTCTGCAAATTCCTTTGTAAATACCAGTTAAACTATACTGTACGAAAATATCATAAATTATTAGGCTCGAGTCCGATTACAGCATATACGTAGAATTAAAATTATCTTTCACTTGCGGCTCAAGTAAAAGATGATGGCAATGTACAGCCAGAACCATTGTTCTATTTATGCAATAAAATCAAAACTGTGTCAAAATTCGTAAAAGTTCTATAAATACCACTTGAACTATATTATGCGTGAATATCGTAAATTATTGTCGGCCCGAGTCCATATGTAGAATTAAAAAATTAAAATTATGTAAATTAACAAATTTCGGAAAAATATCTGTAAATACCACTTAAACTATACACTTAGTTCAATCTTGCTTGCTTTCTAGTCCTTCGTTTAACCAAAATTTCCTGTTTTTAGTTTTTACTTCACGCCCTCACGGCGAAACTTCCATTTTCTTGTCTGTGTTCTTTTCTAGACGCGGATAAAAAATTACATTTTTTCTACAGATCATTTATGCACATGGTTAAGCATATGTAAAAAAAATCCGAAATATTAACAAATGACGAAGATATAACATAATAAAGCAATGTATTTATTTTGCGCGCGCGTTGATTGTGAAAGTTCTCGGCATCGATGTGGGTGACTGAAAAAAAGAACATATTTATAATTGCATAATGAATGTATGTATCTTCATTGTGAACCAACAATATAAAAAAACATTCGAAACATGATTTTTTTCCTCAATTTTCTGTCGGTATTTTATTTTTTTATATTTTTGTGTGTCGTTGAAATTTTTCTTTCTGTCATTCACACAATAGGTGATGATACTAAGAATATATTGTACAAACTTCAAAGCGATCTGAACCTTCGTTCAAGAGTTAGAACTTTTACAAGGTTTAAAAAGGTCAATCGTGGAAAAACTGCTTTGAAATCGGCGGTCGAGCGCGACGCGTGGTATCTATTATATGCCAAGAAAAAAAAAGTTTTTACGATCTAAATGCTGTAACTTTTTAACAATTTTTTGAATTTTTCAATTCTGTAAAGCTTAAAATATTCCTAGCCGTTTAGGCAAATGGAATAAAAAAAAAATTAAAAATTTTGAAATTTTTCGCGTATATAAAACCTTAACAGAGCACAACCTTATCTGTTCACAGTACATCACTTAATGGCCGATTTTTTCCTGCGAGTCAGATTTCCGGCATCTTAAGACTGAAACAGATTACACTTTAGTGCGCGGCGCGACATCGCGGCAAATTGAACAGTGAAATTGTTCCGCCGCGCTGTGACACAGATTGCTATAAGAGCGCAGCAGGGTAGATACAGCGCTCTTATATTGGTACTATGTACATATTTTCATGAGAAGTTGCCTACCCCAAATACAATTTTTTTGGTACCACTGAAAATGAGCAGCAAATTTAGGATTAGAAATGACTACGCGGCAAAAATTTTCGCCGCGCTGTCGCGCCGCGTTCAATGCGTGATGCACAATAGGAAACACATGCTCTCTAACATTTTGCCGCGTTGTTGCGTCGCGGACTAAAGTGTAATCTGTTTCAGCCTTTACTCGGTCCATTTTTCTCCGTTCTCCATCGTGGGACATTTTGTTCCATTGATAGTTACGCCTTGCGCTCGGGATTGCAGATGTCAGCAGATGAGTAGATATAGAAAATGTACTCATTTTGATTATTTCCCAGGTTCCACTTCGCTAAAAAGTTGAAGCGAGTGGAGCTCGTTTTCGTACTGGCGCAAGTAAACTGTTGGGTATGTCAAGAGGAGGTGAGGGACTGAAATCGAGGTTACTTGGGACAGTAACTTCGCTTGTGTAAACTATACTTAAGTACACGAGTCCTCGAGTTATCGTACGCACGGATGGACGGACGAACGGACATGCAAAAATCAAAATAACTTTTAATATTATGCAGGGGTGTCCAATCCATTTTGCTTTACCATCATTATTTCTGTGCGTTACAAATGGAATGTCAAACTTAGTATACACCATAGATTTCATCTAGGGTATAAAAATGGGAAAACATATTTGTCAAATTCCCTTATTAAACCCTTCAGCCCTGCACATAAGCGAATAAACAATTAAATACGTTTTCTACATAATGGATTGTTATGGTCGCAGACCCATACGATGCAGGATGCTAAATCGTGTGTGCCACTGACCTCTAGAGACAAACTACGCTTAGTCCACAGGGTGAAAGAACTGCCACTTGTCACACGGCCGCACGAATAAACCCTGGCTTGGAAAAATATAAAAAATTGTGGGGGAGAAAGAAATAGAAGAGAATCGAGATGGAGGAAGAAAAAAGTCACGCATTCTGCTGGTAGAAAAGAAGTTTTGCCAATTTTAAATAAGTTTTTATAAAACTTGTCTGGTTTGCCGGTCACATTCTTTTGAGGAAAGTCTGTGATAATTTTTGTTGGAAGAGGACTGTGAGTTTTTGTTGATTTTTTTTTTTTTGAAGGCGTTGCGAAGTTGACTGCGAAATAAATTCGATTTTGCCGGAGTCATCCTAGCCCGAGGAGTAATATTTGTGCTACCCACAACTATCTGTTTTGGGGGTTTGAACCCATCTACAAAGATACATACATATATTAGCCAATATTCTGGAAAACTGATACTCATACGACATAGAAACAGAACTCTTGTTCAAACCACGCAATTGACCATAAATCCTAACAGATTGAAACTGAGACAGAAACAAGCAGATCCCAAAATTTGATCATTGCTCAAAAATTCTGCAATGGATATCTATCTTAAAATAAGGGCAAAATCGACCAACTTCTTACGCAAATTTAGTCTTTTATTATATTTGAAAACTAGTTGACAGTTGTTCTGAAAATATACTCATTATGGAAATTTATCTAGGGAATCGATAAAATTAATCTCAGACCAACTATAAATTTTTCATAGTTGATGTCTCAAAACAAATTTGATGTGTGAAAGCAAAAAAGAAGGAAGATTATTAATTTTGTGTAGATTCAGACAATGTTATATATGACAAGTCGTGAAGTTCCTTCCGCTACAGTATTGTTATGGAAGTATAGTTGAGTGAGTGCTGGCTGGATACGAAGTCCTGAATATCAGCCGAAGGTGATAGCTCACTCCGTGACAGCCGTTGATTCAGGTCGGTAAGCTAGTACACCTCGGCTAATGGCGGAGATTGTGAAGTGGTTAAATCAGAAAAAGCCTGCCGCTGCCATGCACCATATACAAAAAGATATCGTGTCTAAACAAACGGAGCAACACATAGCGTGCAGTCCTGAAGATACTGCTTCCCATCACTTACCTTGAAGATTTTTGTGAGGATCTGATGGTATGATCCTTAAGTGCCTTTCCACGACTTCCCACGACACCGGCGGCCCATATTTGCGATGTCCCCTGTCTCGTACAGTATAGGATAAAACCTCGGCGAGGAGGGTTGGAGGGACTACTCAGAGACTATCAACACGTGTTAGCAGTAACCTTCCTTCTGCAACGTAAACACATTACTCAGAAACTGGGTAGAACTATCACGGCTAGTTCTCCCTGCCCTAGTAGGTACTCTTGACACCGATAAATGAATCTGCCCTGAGGCACGGTGGTGCGAATATTTCCTCAACGAATCTAGCCCAGGCCTAAGAACGCCAAATCAATATATGCCAGCAAAGAACGATCTCCTAAGAGACAGGTGGAGGATTCTAGAAAATTTCGCCTTGAAAAAAGCTGACTTCGTGAACAAGATCCCTTTCCTGCACATTCGTATTTATCAAAAGGTATTGAACAGAAATTTAGTAGTGGTAGCTACGCTTCCAATTCGTTAAAATTTAGTTGGTCGAAACTCTTCTACTGGTAAGTATAGTTCAAATTTCACTGCATTACTTATTCGTAAGTATAAATGTTTAAGTAATCCCAACGCTAAGCGCTCTATTTACAGCGGGGTGTTATCACGCGGAAGTATTTTCTTTGATAGAAAGCGCTGAGCGCAAGAACATTCTTCACAAATTCTCGACCTCGTATCCGTAGAGCCTTTCTGTGCGTGTGATCGAACACAAAAATATCCCGAGCAAACGGGATCTCAGATTTTGGCACCCTACCGATTCTGTTACCTATGTGTAGCGAGCTTCTTGTTCAAACGCATTTAGAGGAGGATACATGAATTGAAATTTTTACCTTTGAATTTGTTGGTTGAAGGATCTCCTGTCGCTTTGCAATACCGAAGCGTAGTTTTGCTTCCGGCACTATTCTAAACAATTTGTATTACTTTTAACTGCGAAGCACAATCGCGCCATTCAACTTCGTTCTTGTTCCTTTCTGGCGGTCGGCTTTATTTGCACTCTTCTGACGGCTCTTGGCTTAATCGTGGACTGGTTTACAGCGTAGCTCCCTTTTGGTGTGCAAAAAAATTCCTGAGGTGTGGGATAGGTTTGAGGTTTTGTTATGGGACTATGATGAGGGCGAGATGGAAGCCGTGGAGTCCAATCTATCAGCCGAAGCTGGTAGCTTATTCCGTGCTGACATTGTGCTCAGGCTGGCACGCTAGCACTTCGGCTATAAGCGGAGAGAGTGGGGTTGGTATAAACAACATGAACAATATTTACTCTTGCCAGAAAAAGGATAAAAACTGAGTCCTGACGGGACTCGACAACACTTGTAATGGGGTTTTCCTTGTGAGCCCTTGTTAGGGGCTCCGGGTGCTCGGGAGATACGCCAGGGTCAATAAATAATAAGGCCCATTTACAAAAATAAAAAAATCAATTATATATTATTGGCTTAACCTCTACACTAATATAAAATTTCACTGTATGCAAATTATTCTAATCATATTTATAAGTATATACATTTATAGAAGCAGTATACGTATTCACAAATTCTTTATCTGTTCTGTATTTTATTACAATGGTAATTTTAATGAAGATATGCGTGCAAGACGAAACCATTTCCTGACCAGTACTAACTACTCTCTACGGTTCTACCTTACGTGAAAGATTGGGACAGAAAACACTCACAGAAATACATAACGAAAGTGACAGGAAAGGAAACACTCACAGAAATACATCACGAGTGTACGGAACTGAAAACAAGTCGCTCACAGAGAGTGACAATTGTTAAATACATGGCATCCATTTGCTGCATATGTTATGGAACTATGTGGAGTGATTTGGCTTGGACGTGAAGTCCCGACTGCCATCATGAGCTGAAAAATCACTCGGCGGACAGCGTTGACTGCAGGGCGGCACGCTAGCTCGCCTCGGCTATTGGCGGAGAGTGTGGAGAGGTTCCACGAAAACCTGCCGCTGTCGCCTGCCACATACAAAAAAATTCGTGCCTACATACAAAAAAAAAAAACTCCGGCACACATTCGGTCCTGAAGGGACCCTTACATCACTTACCTACATCCCGTGGGAAGGCACAGATATTCTGCCTTCCATCGCCGTTGCACCAACCACCCTGGAATACTGCGGGAGTAGTTACGCTATGCCGGTTCTGGACCACTTTTTCCATACAAAAGTGTCCGGAAAATTCAAACTCTGGACCGGGTTCTGGGCCACTGAGCGAGATTCCGTCTTGGTCTACGTTACAGGGCCTGCCTGGGGAATTCCTTTCCTACCGTCTGGCTGGCCAGGAGATGACATCAACTGCGGTTTTGAGACGAGTAATGTAAACTAAATCGAATAATCTGAACAAAATTCGCACTAATTAATATTAGTAATAATTCCTAGGACATTTTTGCTCATGCTAGGGACTAAAATTTTCATCAGAAATCCTCTACGGTTCGAGATATTAGTGATCTTACCTTCTCGGTGTAATTAATATTAGTAGCTGAACAAACCAAAAGCAAAAACAACTCTAACCTAAGTTGTGGATTAAAGATTTGATGATATTAATCTGTAGGCATCTTTTATGAACAAGCTGGCACCATGTGATGATATATCTAAAAATAAATCAGGCGAAGGTGGTTGGGGTGAATGTAGGTAGATATGTTGACCTTGCAGGTGTAATGCTCATAATTTGATTCCTTCCATAAATATATTCGGACAGCCGAGTAATGTAAGCAAATTCATACAGCCGAAAAATGTAAACAAAGCCCAGTCGAATAATGTAAACAAAATTCGCACAGACCCGGGTAAAGTAAACAAATTATTAAAAGATTCCCAACTTCTTTAGCTGAAAAAACAACAACTGATATTTTGTCTTAGATGAGTAGTTCTAATTGAAAAGTTCTTTTGCTGATAAAAAATCAACAACAACTATAACGTAAGTTGTGGTCTGTATGTATCTTTTATAAACAAGAGTGATCATGATATTCGATATCTAAAAAGAATCACGGCTACTTGGGATGGTAAGAATGGAAATTAAGGCCTAGAAAATTTTCGTTGTAGAGGTGTGCGTGTACTGAAAAGTCTTATCAGAAATCCTCTACGAGCTATAGTTTTCGAGATATGAACGATTTTACCTTTTTAGATATAGTTAATATTAGTAATAATTCAAGTTTTGTTTGCTCGTGTGGGTGCTGCGCCTAAATATGGGCTTTTTCAGTTTGTTTTTGAATTTATATTAGTAATAATTAAAGTTAATAGTAGGAAATTTTTGTTCATGCCAATGGATTCTAGATCGTTGGGGTAGGCATATTAGGGGGATAAAATTTTCATCAGAAATGCTCTACAGGCTATGGTTTTCGAGATATTAGCGATTTTACCTTTTCAGATATATTTAATATTATTAATAATTCAAGTTATCCTGGGGAGCTGTAGATATCAGCATGACGTCGCCTTGGATTTGCTGTTTTCTTACTTGAATATTTCTTAGCGAGGAATTTGTAGATATCAGAAGTTCTGAATCACTTTCTATGGGGGTTCTGGGTATCAAATATTAGGCATGCTTCCCCTGTTTATGATGTAATTTGATATCACCGCTGTAAATAACACACCTGTGTAAACAAATTTAAGCAATATCAGCACATTCTTTTCATGTAATTTGATACGACACTTCCTGTAGGCAACCAAAAATTTTATTGTTCCAAAAATTTTACCGATCGAAACGTTTCATTGGAATTCGGATAAAGTAAACAAATTTTCACATTTTCTTTTTATCTAGAAAAGCATTCATGTAAACAATCTCATCCATATTTGTAAATTCGACCTGGAGAATAAAGTAATCAAATTAATTTGAATGATTTAGGCTTTTTTTGTTTATCGTGTAATTCGATATCATCTCAACCTGTAAGCAAATTCGTTGGAATTCATCCAGTGCAATGATTATTGTAGCAGCAGGATCATTCATGTTTACAAACCGTTCCTATAAAAGCCCAAGCAAACTCTTGGGGAGGTCAGTTTTAGTGAGTCTCAGTGATAGTTTAAAAAAACATACAAAAAAATAAAAATGACAACTGCGCTAGTAAATAAAAGTTTTTCAATAATTAAAAACTTGCGGAAGGATGTGTCGAAGTGTTTAAAAAATTCGGAGAAAAAAGACTATATTATTAAAAAGTGCAACAGAAACATGGATAAACTTCAAGTTGCATTTCGGAAGTGCAATAAGAGTGCTAGGAAACGATATTTCGAGAGCTGTCTCGAGCTAATTAAAGCATTGAGAGCGCTATTGAGAACTCCACGTCGAGGTGGAGGAATTAATCAACGTGTGATAAGAAGTGATTTTGTAAAGTGGGAAGGTATAAAAACAGCGTTCGCAGGTAGAATTCTGCAAGGTGTTATTGCAAATTTAAAACTTATCGATCCGAAGCTGTTTATGCAAGACACAGCCAAATTACTTACGCGTCGTATTAAGAACACTCTAAAACGTTATTTTAATGTTAAAGTTTCTACAACGTTATGCGGTGAGTTTATTACACAAAGTGCTGACAATGAAAACATAAAAGACATTAAGTATTTTCAAGCACGAACTGCTCCGATTAGTACAGATGATAATTTAGAGGAGTGGTTTAAATCAAATATTTTGGATCCAATAAACACTCAGCTGGAAGAATTCCAGGAAAAAGACAGTGGCTGGGCACTGCACTCTATAACACATTTAGCAGTACACATCAACAAGTTTGAACTTAATTTAACTGGGATGACATTTCCCATGACCCTTAACCAGATTAAAAAATTGAAGGACAGAATGATTTATCGGTTAACGTATTCATCCTAGAGAAAGAGCGTATCCTCACAACAGTTCCAGTTAGACTGGATGGAGCGACATGTAAATCTCCTTATGATACAAGATGACTATGATAATACAAAGGATGAAGATCATATGGATGGCGATGATGATGATGATGACGGCAGATATCATTTCTGTTGGATTAAAGATCTTTCCCGGCTCATATCAGCGTAAATTTCGAAACATATTCATAGAGTGTATATATGCGACAGATGTTTGCTCTACTTTTACTCTGAAGAAAAATTAGCATCACACACTCCCGAATGCGAGAAGAAAAATGATTGCAGAATTATGTTTCCATCAGAGGAAGAGAAATGGTTGGAATATAAGAATTATAACCATAAGAATCCCGTCCCGTTTTGTGTGCATGCAGATCTTGAGTCAATATTGAAGCCGTTTCAGGGAAACGATCAAAATACACAGCGAATCCAGGAACATGAAGTTCACAGCATAGGATTCTATTTCCACTGCAAAAATGATGCTAAGCTCTCATATTACAGAGCATATCGAGGCAAAAATTGCCAACAATGGTTTGCATTAGAATTGCAAAAAATTGCGTCAATAGCTGTACAGGAAAAGCTGAACATCAGGCCAATGCAGCCCCTGACTAAAGAGGAACGGCGTTCACATATGGAAAATACTTGCTGCAATATATGTAAAAAAACGTTTGCAACCGACGAAGAACGAGTCCGGGACCATTGCCACTTAACAGGTAAATACCGAGGGCCAGCGCACAATTCATGTAATCTGATGTATCAAGATTGTACCATAGTTTCAGTCATTTTTCACAATTTATCTGGATATGATGCCCACTTCATTATTAAGGATATAGCTACAGCCATTCCTTGGAAAGTCAATCTCCTACCAATAAATAAAGAAAATAGATTTCGTTCACCAAGCACGTTGAAGGCAGTCATATCAAATTCAGATTCATCGAGTCCTTCCGTTTTATGGCAGAATCCTTAGATAAGATATCATCATTGCTGCCAATGGATAAATTAAATATTACAAGAGCTGTATGGCAGGAATTGGATGATGATAACTTTAAACTACTTACGCGCAAAGGTGTCTTCCCATATGACTTCGTTGACGATTGGACTAAATTGTATTTCCAACACTTACCGGCACAGGAGCAATTCTATAATAAAATGGCTGACAGTGATATATCTGCTGAGAACTACAGCCGCGCAGAAAAGGTGTGGACGACATTTGAAATACAGACACTTGGCGAATATTCCGATCTATACCTGAAAACTGATGTCCTCCTATTGGCTGATGTCTTCGAGAACTTTCGAGAAGTGTGTATAAAGACGTACAATTTAGATCCTGCACATTATTACACCATACCAGGTCTTACATGGGATGCTATGCTAAAATACACCAAAGTGAAACTAGAGCTGAAAACCGATGTAGACATACTGCTATTCATAGAGAGAGGTATTCGGGGAGGTATAAGCCAATGTTCCAATAGATACAGTAAAGCCAACAATAAATATATACCGGATTTTAACCCAGATGAAAAACAAAAATACTTGATTTATTATGATGTTAACAACTTATGTTTATTGCTGCGTTCCTTTTCTCGTTCTGAATGAATTTGTATAAATCGACAGAACGATGTCATAATTTAATTCTGTGGTCATAGAAAAGGAACGGAACAGAACCACTTCAACTGTTTGACATTTCTTCCAATTGTTGTTTATGACAAATCAAGACATTTTCCAACAAAAGCAACATAAACTCAACTTACCATCTCGTACAAATTGTAAATAACACATTCACGAATCCAAATTAAAATCGTTCTACGTGAATCCCAGAAAAACTCAGGTGCATTCAAAACGATTCGGAGTCCGAAAAAATCGATGAAAAATTGAAACTAAAACATTCGGCCCGAGAAAAAGAACGACTAGGATTGAAAAAATTCATTTTGAACGAGAAAAGGAACGCATCATATTACTTTTGACTCTGATGCATCACAATTTATTCGAAAGCGTCGGAATTGATGAAAACTTAACGATAGTATTTTCTTATTTTATATGACACTAATAATGAAAATGATTCATTTGCACGGGAATTGGTTCTTTCCGAGCATGGAAACGTCGTAATTATCGATAACGCCTGAAGTGACAAAAACCGAAAGCAATAATTTTATTCAAATTCGAGGATAATTATGAAAATGTTCATTTGCACTGGGCTGTATAAAGCGATGAAAACTCATAACGATAGTATTTTATTTAAATATGATCGTAATAATGACAATTGTTCATTGGTACTGGACCTTATAAAGCGATGAACACTTATGATGATAGTATTTAATTTAAATATGGTCTTAATAATTTAAACTTATGACGATAGTACTATATTTAAATATGCTACTAATAAGGAAAACAGTTCATTTGCACTGGAATTTATCTTTTCCGAGCGTGGAAACGTCGTATTTATCTAATGCTTTTCCTCAACGCGAATGTACTGCCTTCTTACTTACTGCAACATTGCAGCCTTTTTAGTCCTGAAGGCTGATTGAATGTGAAGGTAATGAGTAGCGAAATGTGACGAAATGCTTAACAAGGGGTTTAGCTAAATAGTATCAATATTAAAATTATTACTTGTTAGCACTCTTCTTTGACGCAAAGGGGTCCTATCTTCTTAAATGGCGATTAACTTTTAAAGGCCCCATTGCTCTCTAGGTGGTTTCTTTCCTGCTGAGCTCTTTGTCATGGATGCACTTAGCTAAATAGTATCAATATTAAAATTATTACTTGTTAGCACTCTTCTTTGACGCAAAGGGGTCCTATCTTCTTAAATGGCGATTAACTTTTAAAGGCCATATTGCTCTCTAGGTGGTTTCTTTCCTGCTGAGCTCTTTGTCATGGATGCACTTCTTCTTGTTTTTCAGCCTAATGGCTCAATTCAGCTTTTACTTCACGTTTAATTTGTTAACTATTTACATCTCTTCGCACTGTTATGGTAGTATGATAGACTGATTGACTTTGGACGTGAAGTCCAGACTGCCAGCATGAACTGACAAATCACGCGGTGGACAGCGTTGACTGCAGGGCGGCACGCTAGCTCGCCTCGGGTATTGGCAGAAAGTGTAAGGAGGTTCCACGAAAATCTGACGCTGTGCCATCAGCCATATACAAAAAAAAATTTCGTGCCTTCAAACAAAAAAGAAAGCACACACTCGGTCCTGAAGGACCATTACACCACTTAGCCTTACCTTAGTGAAGGCGCAGATGTTTTGCCTTCAGCTGCATTGCCCCATATCCACCCAACGACACTGAGGGCAGCAGTCATTTTGTTCAGTGTCCCTTGTTGATCTATAAATCGGAGCGGAGTAGCGGACTAGTCGACCTCCACGTTAAGGGGGCTCCAGGAGAGTATAAGGAGAAAAGAAATAGCTCTGTGGTTCCATTACGTTATAATTTATTGAATTAAATTTAATTCAATTTATTGGTTCAAATACTACGAGACGAAACTGATAGACATATATAAATCACATGCTACTGAAATCATTCAACTTCGTGTACTTAAGTAATGTGATAAACAAAAATAATTCGAGTTAATTAAGTCATATATATCAGCAACGTAATTCATGTTCTCCTGTTCAGATGACCATACAAAAACAATCTGATAAATTTACACACATTACGGACAATTAAAGTTACTCGAACTTATTGGTGTATGTACTATGGCACGAAAATTTGATCCAAGTAAATTTTAGATGGGTAGGCGACCGTCATAAATCCTATCTCATCGAAAAAATGAAAAATTCATATAACATTAGTTAGTACTAAGATAGTTGAAGACAGCGCCCCTTGGTTGCCTGGGCTGGGTCAGTCACGATGTTGAGAAAAAGCTTCACTTCCGGTCAGTTTTTTTTTATGCATTTTCATCTCACCGAAGAAATGGAAAATAAATATACCAGTTTGTAGGGCTCGGCGAGTACTACTCGAAAAATATAGGTTGCCTCATGGAAAGTCGCCACAACCCCCCGCAGCCTACTTAAAAAAAAATGTTTTTAATTTATTTATCAATGAAATGGAAATTTTTTGACATGGAATTAAATACAAACAACTTCCTCACATCAAATTTATAGAGCTGTTAACCTCTTACCTGCCACAACCAGGCAAGGCAGTCATATCTTAAAGGTATGTGCATTGTCATGTCCAATTGAATGGCATGATATTATAAATCAGAATCCAAATTATATCATATTTTTTCTTCATTTCTTAACTTACTACATAATTATTTTTTATTTATTCCGGAGTGTTTTGTCTACATATGTACATAACGAAAATGCATACGGGTCGAATTGACAACTGCCTAATTTTTATAGTAGGTTAAAAACAACTAAGGAAAAATAGTTATACTAAATCTATTCGCTTGGTCCCAGGTATCAAGTACACAAGAGTAAAAATATCACAATGCTAAGGAAATATCTAGAAAGAGGGTTTTATATTAAAGGTATAGCAGGTATACACATAACTTGATTTGAATAGATGCCCACTGAGTAAGACTGTTTGCACACACGACGGCAGAACCGGTGGTTGGTCACTACATAGCTATATTTTTATATTGCCGTGCCGGTGCCGGTCCGTCATATGTGCAATCGGCTGATTTCTTTCTAAATATTTTATATGTACTACGGGACGACAACGACATCGCCGTCGTGTGTGCAAACAGCCTAAGTGATTAAGATAACGCTAAGAAAACATCAAGGACGAACTGCATTTTAAGAAGCATCTTGTCGACGCCATCTCATTGCGCATTACATAGTACCGGTAAGAGAATCTAGTTTCGACGCTCCAGTGATTTACAGTGATTTTAAATTGCAAGTTAAGTTAAAGTTTTGTTATTGATTTAATAAAATGGGTACATGTTTCCTTTGTGGTGGAAGTGAAAAAGTGAAAAACTTTTGCGGTGATACTTTGAATAAGTGTATAAATGTGATTAATTTTCGGAAAAATAAAGGCTTTAAGTATGGCGATATTGAACTTTCTCCAGACCCTGTGGAACCTCTATTTGGAATGCTACAAAAAAATAACTAGTCTAAAGATCCTAAATTTGATAACATTTTTATAAAATTAGCTGCCTTCCACATTCAAATGGCTTTTTTTTAAGGCTGTTGGAAAATATATTGATTCCTGTGGAATTACTGACATATTAGTACGGTGTTTTAGTAGAAGGATCAGTCAATGGCTTCGTGAGTAGTAAACACTTTAACAGATGCAAAAGAATTCATCCCCTATTGTTAAGTGCACTCCAAAATTTAAACATTGAACAATTTATGTCTACTAAGGAAATCGATTCAGAAAAATTAATACAAGATTTAAAATATATATCCTCTTGATTGTAATCCGAATCTGAATATACCACCATCATTTCAAGAAACGGTAAATGATTATGAAACTTTTGTTAAAGAAACTTTACGTGGTTCTCGGGGTAAAACCGCTAAATACTATATGCAGTATATTGAATTCATTATCATTTATTTAAGATTTTCAGGGAGTATTAGAACCAGTGATTTTGATTTATATATAGACACTCTATTTGATATGGCTAATTTGTTTTTCGCATTCAATCAGTCCAATTATGCTAGGTGGATATTACAGTATTACTGTGGCTTAATTGATTTAAAAATAAAAAAGTCAACATTATTGGATGAATTTAGAAGAGGGGCTTTCGGTATTAAAAAGATATCTTCTAACTTAACTAGAATTCCTGTTGATCTTACACTGGAACAAACTATTAATACCGATGCTGCTAGCCTCTAACAGGTGTCACTCATTTCAGCAATTCAGTATCTGCCCGGCAGCGTTGGGCGCTAAGCCATAGCATGTGTACTAAAATTATTTCCAGAATGCTTGAAGAATTGCATATTACTTGCAGAGATGTCACTACTCACGAATTGGAAACTCACAGGATTAAAAAAGATAGAACAGCTGTAGAAAATATAATATTAAGTATAAAAGAAAACATGAATCCTTTTCATAGTAGCATAGACAATGAAAATTTATTTAACGTAACAACAGCCTGAGCAGTATCAGAGGAAACGGCTTCTTTTCTCTTTAATGTTATGTCTATGAGCGAAGACAAAAAAAATCATTGAAGCATGTAATTTAGATGCACAAAGGTTTGAAAAGGCTATTACGCGCCACACTATACGCAATTTTTCGTCAGAAGGCATTAAAAAACTCAAATAAGTCGCAATGGGAAACGAAAATTTTACTAAAAATGGAACGCGATATTTTCGGTAGGCTATTAGCAATTGCATTAAAAAACAATAGACATGGAATATTGCCTGTCATTTCCTTTATCGCCCGGACCTCCAGCCCTATGTCATTGTACAGGAGAAATGTTTAAAACGGATAAATCCAAATTGGCGCATAAAATTAAATCTTTTATTGAATTTGCAACACCCACTCAAATAGATACAAAAATAATTGACGGATTTTATTTCTTATATAAATTAGGACCATCACTCCCTCAGAAGTTTTGTAAAATAATTGATTTTATTTAAAAAAAAAAATTTTGTTACACTAATGCTTCACAAATTCATATTATATTTGACCGATATAAAAGATATAGAGCGGTATAATAGAGAAGAGGTTTATATCCCGTGCGAGATTGTAGGACCGTCTCAAGTAAGACCGAATGACGTTATGAAAAATTTAAGAAATAAAAAATTTAAGGAGGCTTTGGTCATATTTTTATCGGAGCAATGCACTGACATATATATAAATGGACTGCTTGATCTCCTGTTTCATGTGGCACCAATTTTGATTTCAGAAAGTATGCTCTCACTGTCAATGCTACCAACTGTCGTAAATTGGCGCTATATTTAAATTATTTGCGAATTTATTTATATGCATGTCCGTGTGATTTACCGAATTTACCACAAAAGAATTTGGGACTATTTGTATCGTTAAATTTTAATTATGAGTCGAAGAAAGTGTTTTTATCAAGGATTTTTACAAGCATTTTCTCGTTCCTAATCGTTACAGTTCAGTGGGAAAGTATGCTCTCACGGACAGAGACAGGAATATGAAAGTGGTGGCATTTGCTTTCATGCATTTTTGGTTCAACAAGCAGTCCATTTATATACATGTCAGTGGAGCAATGGCAGAACAAAGATCTGGCACCAATACTAGGTACGGAAAAAGTTTTTACAACAGTTGAAGAAAAATGTTTTTTATTCATTGCAGAATTAAAAGCGTTATAAAAACAGAAGAAAATGATTTTATATGTTATTACGAGGAGGCTGAATGATATATCATATTAATAAATGTGAAAAATCATCAAAAATTATGCTCAAAGCCTCTGACACTGACGTTTTAATAATATTATTAGGTAATACTTAGAATATAGAGTACAGGAAGTGTGATAAGCCAAATTTGGCGTCGTCAAATTCTGGTTGTGTTAGTATCTGTTGCCGCTGTAGTGAATGCTCAGTGCAGCCGTCTAGTAGAATCAATATAGAGAGCAGAGCAACAAGATATATGGTTGAAAATATTACGCTTGCTCCCATCGAAAATGTTCTTAGTTGCTGTCACTACACTTATATACCCTTAGAGTTTCTCAGCTGTCATAAACGTAAACAAATCTCGGTGGATGAAAGAATTTTTCGATATTTCGACGTTTTGGTTATGTATTTTGAATTTAATTTAATATAAAAATGTGTGTAAAGTACACAAAATAATATTTTATAACTATACTTGCCTAAAAAGTGATTTCCCACGTCGTACCTTGGTGTTGTTGTGACAATTTTTTATCGAACACTTCATTCTGAAAATACATGAACATCACTTAGAAATTTATCACTATAATATCAACAGGTATTTACTTACACTCTTTACTTTCTTTAGCACTACTGTTAAATAAAATATCTTTCATTTTTCACAAGTTTTAAATTAAATTCAAATTGTTGCAAGTTATAAAATTTCGTTTGACAACTGTAAGTACATTTGTCTCTTTCTTCAATATATTGCTGACCTACTTCACGGGACCATGAAAAAATCCACGCTCATGCATACGAATTTTACTGGTATCAACACTTCCTGTTGTCTATATTCTAAGAGGTAATATGCATAAATTAGTCGATTTTGAAGTTTGGTTGTCAACGTCTAGTCCAAAATTTGCTGATGTAAATTATATAAATTGCACAGCCTTAGCGCAAATACTTGGTAACAAAATTGGTCGCTCTTTACCTGCCTTCCATGCATTTACGCTCTGTGATTATACAGCTAGTTTTTATAGGAAATTAAAGGTAAAGGGCTATCAATTACTTCAAAAATATATTCATATACAAGCAGTTTTCGCAACATTAAATGATCCTACCAATATTGAAAATGAGGAGAAAAGGAAAATTATTGAAAAATTCACATGTGCATTATTACACATTGTTCGTCAGTAAATCTGGCGCAATTAATAATTTTCGAAAAGCAATTTTCTAGTAAATCCACAATAGAAAACTTTATGAGAGATGTAAAAAGTTTCAACTCGAGCCTGATTCCACCCTGATGGAAATCTTTAAAACAAAAAATATAATACAACAGATATTCGTTGTGTTAAATTAGATGCAGAGCAGTGTGGTTGGATATTAAGCGACGGCATGCTTCAGCCGCTTTGGTTCGAAGGAGACCCAACCCCAATTACGGTCGAAGATATTATAATTGACTCTAACGATGACGAGGATGCGTTTATATATATTTAGAATTAAGTATATTGTTATTATGTTTAATTACAGCGAAAAATATTGTTGCGAGCGTGGCTTTTAGGTTCGTATTTAAAACACAATATTAAATATTTATATACAAGTTCTTTATTTAACTCTAATCTTATACAATTCACAAACTTTCAATTAATCAACTCAACTTTAATTATCGCTTAATACTGTACTTTCAATTATCGCAATCTAATTACAACACTTCCGCACGTTATTACTTTCGCTTGTTAACACTGCAATGTCTAAGACAAGACTCTTATTCTGGCTATGACAACTGTTATATTTATACCCTAGAAACTCTCCAGATTATTCTCGATTGTTCTATTTTCCAGAAGCTTCTTGACTGTTCTATTCATTCTATTCCTGAACCTTCCTGTAGATACCATAATCAATTCTCCGAACCTGAAGTCGTTTACTCTCCATTGCCAGTACATAGATGTCACCAGTTGTCTCTTTCTCTTTCTTTTTGCTGTCACTACACTTATATACCCTTAGAGTTTCTCAGCTGTCATAAACGTAAACAAATCTCGGTGGATGAAAGAATTTTTCGATATTTCGACGTTTTGGTTATGTATTTTGAATTTAATTTAATATAAAAATGTGTGTAAAGTACACAAAATAATATTTTATAACTATACTTGCCTAAAAAGTGATTTCCCACGTCGTACCTTGGTGTTGTTGTGACAATTTTTTATCGAACACTTCATTCTGAAAATACATGAACATCACTTAGAAATTTATCACTATAATATCAACAGGTATTTACTTACACTCTTTACTTTCTTTAGCACTACTGTTAAATAAAATATCTTTCATTTTTCACAAGTTTTAAATTAAATTCAAATTGTTGCAAGTTATAAAATTTCGTTTGACAACTGTAAGTACATTTGTCTCTTTCTTCAATATATTGCTGACCTACTTCACGGGACCATGAAAAAATCCACGCTCATGCATACGAATTTTACTGGTATCAACACTTCCTGTTGTCTATATTCTAAGAGGTAATATGCATAAATTAGTCGATTTTGAAGTTTGGTTGTCAACGTCTAGTCCAAAATTTGCTGATGTAAATTATATAAATTGCACAGCCTTAGCGCAAATACTTGGTAACAAAATTGGTCGCTCTTTACCTGCCTTCCATGCATTTACGCTCTGTGATTATACAGCTAGTTTTTATAGGAAATTAAAGGTAAAGGGCTATCAATTACTTCAAAAATATATTCATATACAAGCAGTTTTCGCAACATTAAATGATCCTACCAATATTGAAAATGAGGAGAAAAGGAAAATTATTGAAAAATTCACATGTGCATTATTACACATTGTTCGTCAGTAAATCTGGCGCAATTAATAATTTTCGAAAAGCAATTTTCTAGTAAATCCACAATAGAAAACTTTATGAGAGATGTAAAAAGTTTCAACTCGAGCCTGATTCCACCCTGATGGAAATCTTTAAAACAAAAAATATAATACAACAGATATTCGTTGTGTTAAATTAGATGCAGAGCAGTGTGGTTGGATATTAAGCGACGGCATGCTTCAGCCGCTTTGGTTCGAAGGAGACCCAACCCCAATTACGGTCGAAGATATTATAATTGACTCTAACGATGACGAGGATGCGTTTATATATATTTAGAATTAAGTATATTGTTATTATGTTTAATTACAGCGAAAAATATTGTTGCGAGCGTGGCTTTTAGGTTCGTATTTAAAACACAATATTAAATATTTATATACAAGTTCTTTATTTAACTCTAATCTTATACAATTCACAAACTTTCAATTAATCAACTCAACTTTAATTATCGCTTAATACTGTACTTTCAATTATCGCAATCTAATTACAACACTTCCGCACGTTATTACTTTCGCTTGTTAACACTGCAATGTCTAAGACAAGACTCTTATTCTGGCTATGACAACTGTTATATTTATACCCTAGAAACTCTCCAGATTATTCTCGATTGTTCTATTTTCCAGAAGCTTCTTGACTGTTCTATTCATTCTATTCCTGAACCTTCCTGTAGATACCATAATCAATTCTCCGAACCTGAAGTCGTTTACTCTCCATTGCCAGTACATAGATGTCACCAGTTGTCTCTTTCTATTGCACGTAACACTGCCCCCTTCTTAAATTTGTTCGTCCCGAACAACAGGTGGTCCACGGTCTTGATGCTCGTAGTATTGACACAAGCGGTCCAAATGAACAATTTTACGTTTGCCTCTTGTACCACGTTGAATCCTGTATACTACGTGATTTATTCTAGTTACTACTGAATACGGTCCCTCCCAGTGTTGTTGTGAATTTGGAGAACGTCCCTTACGTCGGTTCGGGTTGTACAGCCAAACAAGATCACCTTCATTGAATCCTGCTGAATTCGCACGTAAGTCATAGCGGGTCCTCATCCGATTGGCACTTACTGCTAATTTTGTCCTCGTGGCTTCTTGTACATCAGCTCTCCTTTCCAATGGGGCTCTGATATTACACTTATACATTTCCTTTCTGCTGCTATGTGGCGGCCCTTTGTAGGAAGCACACACAGTGCATCTGCGACACCACTTCTCCACATCCTCCCGCATATGTAGCCAATAAAACTTTTTTCGTATTTTAGAAATTGTTTTATTCACTCCCAAATGTTCTCCAGATGTTCCACGATGCATTTTACCTAGAACATCGTTGACCTTTGATGCCGGCAAGACTATTTGCATTCGGAATGATTTACCGTTAGGTGCCTCCCATTTGCGTTTTAAAATACCGCATTCCACATGAAGAGAATTCCATTGAGCCCAGTAGCTTTTCAGATTTTCACTCATCCGCATCGAAGAACACTACGTGAAGGGTTGCTCAGTGATAACTGCAATCTATTGCAAGTCTGCTGCCCAGCTCGATATCTTTGCAATTCCACTCTCCTCTCTTCATCTAGGGATTCCACTCGTCGGCGTCTGCAGTCCCTTTGTAGGTGTCCCGGTCTATTACAATTCCAGCATTGCAGAATACCACGTGAAGGAGTGCTCTGTGATGGCTGCATTCTATTCGTTCACCGAAATTTCTCTCATTCGTACTGCACTCCGTGAAGCTTGTCTGGCGGATTCATACACTAAAACTAGTAGTTCTGCTGTTGATTTCCTCCCTGCTATCCTTAATGCATGTTGTAAGTTTTGATCTGCAATAGCGTTCACAAATGCCTCCGTCGCCACTTCATTGAGAAAATCCGCATTCATGCTGGAGTATGAAAGATGCGCTAATCTTTCCACATCACCCTGCAATTGTTGTAGTGATTCGCCATGATTTTGAATCCTGTTGCGTAACTGTAGGCGATATACTTGATGCATGTGTTCATCTCCGTAACGTAATTCTATCGCCTGTACTAATGAAGTGTAATCACGTTGATTTTCAATCGGTACAGTTTGTAAGAGCTCTGACGCAGGAGCTCGAAGTGCTAACACCAGAGCTATAGCTTTGTCTTCATCATTCCATCCATTTACCTCTGAAGCTGCATCAAATTGTCTCTTGAAGATATGCCACGAATTTTGTCCATCAAATATTGGAGGCTTCATTCTACCTGAACCGGATATTTCAGATGCTACGTTTAGAGGCTGTCGATGCTTTATTCTTTCCAGATCTGTTTTAACGTTTTCAAGTTGCTCAGTAAATTTTTGTTGTTCCTGCTCGATTTCTTCAATTTTCAAATTTTGTTCATCTAATGAGTTTTTTAGAAGATTTTTCTGTTCCTCCAAACGAGTTTCTAGGCAATTCTCCAAAGAACTCTTTTGTTCGTCCAAGCGGGTTTCCATAGAATTCTTCTGCTCATCTAACCGGGATTCCAAAGAATTCTTTTGTTCCTCAAAAGCATTCTTTTGTTGCTCAAAAGCATCCTTTTGCTCGTCCAGACGGGTTTCCATAGATTTCTTTTGCTCATCTAAACGGGATTCCAGAGCATTCTTTTGTTCCTCATTGGAATTTTTCTGTTCATCAAAACGGTCTTCCATAGATTTCTTTTGTTCCTCGAGAGAATTCTTTTGTTCATCAAAACGGGCTTCCATTTTGCTCATTAAAGTACTCAAAAGCTGTTCCATTTTCATTGTAGGCTCTTCTTCTACGTCGGTTTCTTCCAAGTTATCTTCGAAAACAAATGTTTCAGGATTCTTTCCTTCCTCTATCAAAGCTTGTCTGAGTCGCTCGACTAGAACTTTCTTTGCACCTGTCGTTTGTAATGACCGGTTCCCTAACTCCACTTTCAAATCCTGCGTTCGAAGCTCCTCGAATTTTCGCCCCATTTCTTTAGTAATTCACTTTAAGTTGAATATAAATTATTTTCCAGAACTTTCAAAATTTAACACAATTTCACAAAATTAATCACACTTTGAATTTTAAAGTCAATTGCCACCACTTTATTTCGCGAATTTATTTCACTTCTGACACCAGTTGTTGCGCGCGTGGCCTTTCGGTTCGTTATTTAAAACACAATATTAAATATTTAATATACAAGTTCTTTATTTAACTCTAATCTTATACAATTCACAAACTTTCAATTAATCAACTCAACTTTAATTATCGCTTAATACTGTACTTTCAATTATCGCAATCTAATTACAACACTTCCGCACGTTATTACTTTCGCTTGTTAACACTGCAATGTCTAAGACAAGACTCTTATTCTGGCTATGACAACTGTTATATTTATACCCTAGAAACTCTCCAGATTATTCTCGATTGTTCTATTTTCCAGAAGCTTCTTGACTGTTCTATTCATTCTATTCCTGAACCTTCCTGTAGATACCATAATCAATTCTCCGAACCTGAAGTCGTTTACTCTCCATTGCCAGTACATAGATGTCACCAGTTGTCTCTTTCTATTGCACGTAACAATATTTAAAACTAAATTATGTAGCATTATTGATAAGTAATTTTTGTATTTAAAATAATAAAGACAATCTAATAATATAACTTCGATTTTAATTTATTATGTCATGCGACGGTGTTGCACCTTTCTATATTAATTTGATGTGAGGGTAACCTTTTGTATTTAATTCCATGTCAAAAATTTCCATTTCAACGAAGAGATGCTTCTTAAAATACAGTTTGTCCTTGCTGTTTTCTTAGCGTTATCTTAATCACTTAGGCTATTTACACACACGATGGCGATGTCGTTGTCGTCCCGTAGTACATATAAAATATGTAGAAACAAATCAGCCGATTGCACATATGAAGGCACCGGCACGGCAATATAAAAATATAGCTATGTAGTAACCTGGCACCGGTTCTGCCGTCGTGTGGGTAAACAGCCTTACTCAGTGGGCATCTATTCAAATCAAGTTATGTGTATACCTGCTATTCCTTTACTATAAAACCCTCTTTCTAGATATTTCCTTAGAATTGTGATATTTTTACTCCTGTGTACTTGATACCTGGGACCAAGCGAATAGATTTAGTATAACTATTCTTCCTTAGTTGTTTTTAACCTACTATAAAAATTAGGCAGTTGTCAATTCGACCCGTATGCATTTTCGTTATGTACATATGTAGACAAAACACTCCGGAATAAATAAAAAGTAATTAAGACTAGATTATATAGTAAGTTAAGAAATGAAGAAAAAATATGATATAATTTGGATTCTGATTTATAATATCATGCCATGGGTCAATTGGACATGACAATGAACATACCTTTAAGGTGAGACTGCCTTGCCTGGCTGTGGCCAGGTAAGAGGTTAACAGCCCTATAAATTTGATGCGAGGAAGTTGTTTGTATTTAATTCCATGTCAAAAATTCCCATTTCATTGATAAATAAATTAAAAACATTTTCTTTTTAAAGTAGGCTGCGTTGTATACAGGGCGGCACGCTAGTCCACCTCGACTATTGGCGGAGAGTGTGGGGGGGGTTCCACGAAACAACCTGCCGCTGTTACCAACCATATACAAAAAGAGATATCGTGCCTTCAACAAAAGAACAGCTAGCACACACTCGGTCCTGAAGGGACCCTTACGTCACTTACCTGTATCTAAGTGGAAGGCGTAGGTGTTCTACCTTCCTTTGCCAGCCCCATCCTCCCGTTTGACTTTGGGTGGCACTATTTTCCCAAGTCCCTTGTTGACCTGTAAAAAGAGAGAGAGTCTAGGCGAGCCTAGACGACCTTCATCCTATGTGAGAGGGCTCCAGGATAGTAAAGGAAGAATTAAAAACACGTAATTGTGCTATTAAATCGAAAATATATATGTAGTTATAAAAAGAATGCCAACAAAAGAAAATCCTACGTAAGATCCTTATTACTAGATACGAATAGGTATGTACATCCTTAAAGGTATATATATAGATATATATACAGAGTCAATAAAAAAAAATTTCCAGAGTATACACGAACAAAGACTCCATTAGATTAGAGGTATAGTGACGTAAATATTATTATTAAATCGAGGATATATATATATAGTCACACTAGTTTAGCTGTAGAGCTCTGTAAACACTAATATTAAATCGAAAATATATATAGTACAGCAAAAGAATGTCAAGAAAAAAGCTCCTACGAGCAAGTAATTATTAAAGCCGAAGCATGCGTATACCAAAAGAAAATGTGTAATATATCAATAATACTCACGGTAAAAATTCCACGGTATGATGAAGTGCTCCAGCATCCGCCATCTAGTTAGAGAATTAAACTGAAATTCAGCCTCGGCTTGTGCTTAGTAGGTCCTATCACAACCAAATAATACGTTTAATTTAAAATGAAATTGCCCCGCGGCACTCGTATCTACAGTATATATGTATATATCTTGACGAAATTAACCCCCTTTTGTTTTTCTTTAAACAGAGTTCGAAATAGTACAAAGCAGTATGTTGATATACTGAACTAAAGCCAATGTCGCTTTCTACACGAATTCTATATAAAAATATATTTTTGTTTGCAATTGATCCTGAACTTGTCTAAGAAACACTCTCTGAAGAATCAGAGTAATCCGAATCTGATCATGCTTTGTACATTTTGCTATTACCGTCACTCACTTTAGCTTAGATTTATACATTTTATATCTAAATATAATTGCGTTTTCCCTTATTATCAGCACTTGGTGTAGTCTTTCATAGAGTTAATTTCCCGAAAACACATTTTCTGTCTTTGGGACAGTTGTTAATGAATTGAGGTTATTGTGTGCTTCCTATTTGCTTTTACTGGAATGAAATTTCTAAATATACAGTAGAAAATATGTGTCAATAAAGATACAGAAGAACAGGAGAATCCTTCAGTTGTTCAGTGTCCCGTCATTGGAGGGGATCCAAGTAAACATAGTCGTTTGACGAGAAAATCCAAGGTTGTCCCATTTGAGAATAATCCAACGGATACTACCATTTACATGACATGTTTGCCACTTGCCCTAATTTTATTTTGAGTGCCCTACACAGGCATAATTATATACATTTTATAATGCAATTGTCTGTCTTGCAAAATCACTGCACGAAAATCTTGCGGTAGAGTGTGAGAACAACAATTATAAACTGGATATCTTTTCACAGTCACATCACGTACGGTCAACTGCTGTAAAAGTCTCACAGCTTTGATAAAGTTTTCTCCAAAAACTCTTTAAAGAAAGGAATGACTCTCTCTATGAAAATTGCAAGTGTGACAATCGTCAAATTGTTCTTCTAAAATAATTTAAACGAATTTTATGTTATTCATAAATTTTGCACTTGCCTGCAGTAAAAGTTCCAGCAAGGTAGTTTGCAAATGGACTTACGTTGACTTTACTTGGGCCATTTCCATGAATGATAAATTTAACATCATCGTGAGATGTTGAAAAACTTCAGATTTGTAATCTGATCTGATTTTTTTTTACGCTTCGTTCGAATGTCCTCGCTAAGGATTATTCTTCTTTTTATTATTTACACAGTTCTCACAAACTTCAGATGAATAAAGTTGTAATGCAGCTTTCGATGAGGGATAATAATTCTTGCCGTTCCCTGGACTACTCGAAAATTCTTAGGGTATTTGATTTATCTGATTTGTCCTAGCGATGTGAAAGCGAAAATTTTGCCTCTTTTGGCAGGATGTTTCCGCAAATTTTTAATGATCACAAAGTTTCTCCGGGATCTTTTTCACAACGTACTTGTGACAGCAATACGACAGGAAAAGTGGTCTTCTTCTTCCTTGTCATCACCAGTATGTCATTTCGAGCTTGGGGAAACGCAACTCTCTCGGTCGGGGTGCGTTTTAACTTTCTACTAGACGCGGCCGCTTACACGCTTGCTTCAGTACTTTATGTAGCATACTGCTATATGCAATATGCTACGACCATAACAGGGCAGACTGGTCTGGGCCACCCTTGGTTCAGACAACGCTGAAAAATGGTCGACTGAGCTAGCCGGCACTTGTCCCCGCCAGACTTGAGAAGTATGGTCGAGTCTCGTCGACAACACATTCGCGGTGTGCCCCACGCTATCTGTTCCTGCTAGCCGTCGGGTAGCATACTGCTGTCTGCAGTACGCTACGACCATAACAGGGCAGGGTAGTCTAGACCACCTGTGGTCCAGACGACTCTGAAAAATGGTCGACTGAGCTAGCCGGTCTTAAAACATAGGCCTCATCGCTGCGGGCGCTCAATGTGTGTCTCGACCCACGACCCAATGCGTATTCCTCATCACTCGTGCTATATTCCCGTTGCTCTACTTGACCGAGGACGCATCGAGGACATATCCCCGAAGTCTCGTCAGTCTTTGAGCAGACCTCGACATCCCTCTCTGTGTGGGCAGCCAAAGCCACATCGACAAGCTGGTAACCTAAAAAATCCAGCCGGTCGATGCCGCTGTGCCTTTCCTCACCGAGATGCTGAGGAAGCCTTGCGATCAGCAACCCAAAGAACTGATCGCTAAGCTTTCCCGGCGCAACATCTTACCCTGATTTCCGACCGGCAATTGTTCAAGGGTGTGTTTCCAAGGCGTCGTCGAAGTAGTGACATGCTGACAGCCTTATCCAGGAATGGATTCCAACAGGTATATCACCCACCATTGACGGGGCAATAGGAGGGCTTCGCGATATCCTATAGTTTACCAGTGAAGCTGGCTGGATGCCTTCTTAGGGCTACCAGGATCTAACGTGACAATAGATGGACGACGTTTCTAGACTGATGATCACTGCCTGATGTCTTTGGCGTGATAGACTCCTAACAGTTTCCCCTGCAGATCTTCAAGCTCGTATAGGGAGTTTCCTTTCTTGGCTCGAACCCTACACTTGACAAATTTTCGTCCCAGTTTAGCACTAGTCTGCTGTTGGAAGTTGCTTTGCGCACGATTCCGTCTGAATACCTCTTGACCCACTTTGAAATCGACAGGTTTCGCCATGAGATTATAGGCTCGTGAACCCTGTTCGAATGCGTGTTGTAAGTTTTCCTGTACTCTCGCACGGATCAATCTCATTTTATCCTCAGCATCTACTCTCAGCGGTTCATTAAGAGTTCCAAGGCTCCTCAAGATGGAATAGGAGCTGCCATGTTCAATCATTTGTTGACCGAAAAGTGTTCGATAAGGAGAGAAACCAGTAGCTTGATGGAAAGAGCTCCTGAGGGAACTAGCTATTTGGCTCAGTTTCTCATCCCATTTCGTATGTTCCTTCTGAATATACGCTCTAATCCCTGACAATAGAGACCTGTTTACTCGCTCTGAGGCGTTTGCTTGCGGCGAGTAAACTGCCGTTCGCAAGTGCTTCACCCCATACTTGTCCAGCAATCTGGTAAACTGAGTCGCGCAAAACTGGACTCCATTGTCAGAGACGATCGTTTCCGGGACACCGAACACGTGGAACACTTCCGTCTCAATGAATTGGCACACATTGAGTGTAGATGCTGTTCTCATCGGTTTGAGGATCGGAAACTCCTTTCACTGACCGAGGATATGGACCCAGAAAATCGATATACAGCTTTTGCCATGGTCGTTCTGTCGCAGACTGGACTTTCGTAGGTGGTCTAAGAACGGTATTGGGAGCCTTCGTTTCCTTACACACGTCACAGGCGCCTACGTAGTTTCTGACATCAACTGTGATTCGTGGCCAGTGCAAGTGTCTTCGCAGACGTTCCAGTGTTTTCCCTATACCTCCGTGTGAAGCCAGTGGCGGATAATGAGCCCTTGAAATGACGTCGATGACAAGCCCTCGTGGAATCCAAAGCTTCCAAGCTTATTCTTCCTGAATCGGATCGCCTGTTCTCGGAACAGTCCGAATGTAGACGAAGCCATCCCTGACGCAAAGATCTGGTAGTTTGCCAGAAGTCGTTTTAACCTTATGCCTCAGTTCCTCATATTCCAACGAGTTGAAATATGGCGAACTAAGGTCAACTTCGTCAACTTCGTTTGTGGACAGGCTGTCACAATGGATGCGTGATAGCGCATCAGGGACGACGTTCAGGCTTCCACAATGGATGCGTGATAGCGCATCAGGGACGACGTTCAGGCTTCCTTTTCTGTGCTAAATAGTGAAGTCGAAACCCTAAAACTTCAAACTCCACCGAGCAAGTCTACCGCTGAGGTTCTTTTGAGACATCAGCCATCTCAAGCTCGCATGATCCGTCACTATCTTAAACGGCATAAGTTCTATGAAGGGCCGGAACTTCTGTACGCTCAAGATTGCAGCTAGGTATTCCCGCTCTGTGATGGTATAATTTCTTTGTGCTGAGTTCAACTCTTTCGAGACGTAGGCTATTGGCTTCTCGTGGCCATCGTCATCTAGTTGAATCAGTACTCCTCCAATACCTTGTTGGCTCGCATCGCACTGTATAACGAATGGTTTGGTGAAGTTTGGACTCACCAACAACGGAGCAGAGGTAAGTTTTTGCTTTAAAAGATCAAGAGACGTCTGGGCTTTAGGTGTCCATTTGAATTGACTAGGGTTTTTCAAGGTGTCTGTAATGGAGGCAGTCAAGTCAGCATAGTTCGGGATGAACCGTCTATACCATCCCGCTATACCTAGTAGGCGTCGGGCCTGCCGAACAGTTCTAGGTGACGGATAGTCAACTATAGCTGAAATTTTGTCAGGGTCAGTTCTCATACCTCCCTTTCCGACAATAAAACCCAAGTATTTGGTCTCTTTGATACAAAACTTGCTCTTCTCGACGTTGATAGTGAGGCCAGCTTTCCTCAAACAATCCGCTACACGGGCTAGCAGCGTAAGATGAGTGTCGAAGTCTGGTGACAGAATTAATAAATCGTCTAGATAGACGAGAACGTTCTCACGAAGATCGAAAGGAATGAGTTTATCCATGAGGCGGCACATCGTTTGTGGAGCGTTGCATAGGCCGAATGGCATCACCGCGTACTGATAGAGAGGATGACCAGGCACTGTAAAAGCGGTCTTCTCTCTGGAATCAGTGTCTAGTGGGTTCTGCCAGAATGCGTCTTTCAGGTCCAGGCTCGTTATGTAGTTTGCCGGAGGAAGTCGATTCAGAAGTGCGTTTATCTGCGGAAGCGGATAGGCATCCTTCTTCGTAACAGCGTTGACCTTCCTGGCGTCAAAACAAAGCCGGACCTCTCCAGGCTTCCTTACCAGAACAACTGGAGAGCTCCAAGGACTCTGGCTCTCCTCTATCACACCCAGCGATAGCATTCGTTCTAATTCAGCATCCATCAAACTTTGTACAGCCGGCGATATCGGATAAAAGCGCTGTTTTATCGGAGCTGCGTCATTCGTTTCAATCTTGTGAGTGACCAATGACGTTTTTCCCAGGCCTAGAGAGGCGGAAGAGGGGAAAAGTTGTTTGGTGGCTTCTAAGCGTTGTTGATCGAGACTAGAAAGAATATGGCAGTCGGTGTCAGAGGTAGCTATTACACTTGGATTCACTTCTGCGACTATACCAGGGACATCTGGAACCAACCCAAATAGACGCCAGAAGTCTATTCCCAGATTTAGGGCCTGTATGAGACCAGGAACCACGTAAAAACGTACGTTTTGGGTCTTATCACGGGAAGTGACATCCAAGTTCACATGACCATGCACAGTCGTCATGGCACCATTTGCTACTTCGACCTGTGTCCGATATTTCTTCCATTCGACATCTGCTTCTGTAAGCTTCTCTAGAGCTCCCTGACCTAGAATACTGACAGTGACACCACTATCAAGTAGTCCAAGCTCAGTTCGCCCGAGCAGCTTTACTTCGGCGTACGGTCGAATGTCGTCTGGCATCGAGACGGAAATCTGTGCCAGGTTTTTTCTCTCTAGTCTCATCCGTCGGCAGTATTCCCGCCAACGAACGGTAGATCTTTTCTTTTTTGGTCTCATATCCAAGTCAGGAAACATTATTTCGGCTAACTCCGCTACTGAAGAGAAGATTCGGTCTCTTGCTGCGTTCTATTTCTGCAGACGCGTATGATACGGCGTCACCGGATGTAAAACTGGCTTACGCCCACTCGTCATAACAGAGCTTGGTGGCCGTTTTAAAACGGAAAGAACAGGAGGCCCAATCTCCTGCTTAGTAACTTTGTCAGCTAAAGGTGCCGTAGGTGTTATCGAGACATCGAAAATTGAAGAATCTTCCAAAGAAGTGTCTAATAATGTCATGGGCTCCCCAGAAGGGAAATGGGAGCTTGAAGATCTGCGGAGAAGTCTATTAAGTTCATACTTGCAGGTGTTTTGCTGATATCATCAGAATCACTGAATGATATCAGTGGACAAGTCAGAGATTCGTCAATGTGATCTGATAATAGAGCGGACCTTCCTCCTTGTTCCGGGCTTGAGCTGGAGGGTTCGTTACAGTTGATGCTTGTGACGTTGACGCTGGTCGGAAAGAGGTGCTGGTATTCCCGACCCGTCTCAAGGTTTTCTGTCTACAATAGCGACAATCAGGCTTGAAAACGTTTTTGCGTCCGCATCCATAGCAGAACACAACTTGTCTCTCTTGCCTGCAGTCTTGATAAAAGTGACCGGACTGGTCACAATTCCAGTTTACAATAGTGTGTTTGGCCGAAATGCTCGACACGTCACCTAGGCTGTTGTCACTGCCTGTTGCTACTGCCAGTTCAGGGTCCAAGGTCTGAAAGTTGTCAACTTCGTGCACCCGTTGGTTCCGGTAAGTGTTCCAACTAGCAGCTGTCGCAATTCGTATCTGCGTAGCTTGGATACGAGTAACAAGCGATCTCAGCTGTCCTATCGTATCGGTGGGATGCAGGCATATTTTTTCCTGAATCTCAGGCAACAAGTTCGATTTGACATTCTCCAGAAAGTCTTGGTCTGGCATGGCGTTCTCTAGCTGATCACGCAGCAACCCTATATGATGGTGATACATCAGCTGTAATCGTATTTTTAGATCGTCCTTAGGCGCTCCCCATTCGATGGAAAATCCCGTCTTGATAAATTCCCAAGTTGGAAAAGAGTTATGTCGTAATATCGACCAGTACCAGTCCTTCGCTGGTCATGTTAATAACGTAAGCATGTTTCTAACTAGGAGATCAAAATTCCCTTTTAGAGCGGAGTGCGTGAGCACTTCGACTCTAAAAATGAATTCATCCACAGAGAGTTCTGAGTTGTTCCCGTTATACGTCAGGTTCCATCTTCGGATAGGACTGCCTGATCGTCGGTGTCCTACATTTGCAGGGACACGAATATATGGTGGAGGCTGAGGTGGTACGAAGTTCGGTCTGGGCTGACCAGTAGGCTGACCAAAAGGCTGACCAAATGGCTGACCAGAAGGAGATGGTGGTCTCTGAAACGATGTCTCCTCAGATTGGGGAAATCGTTCGACTGTCTTTAGTTACCCATGGACGGAGGAAGTCCATTGGCGGCAATGCTGCTGCCACTTGTTGTCGGATACTATTCGTTAAGTCAGTCCGCAAACCATTGAGGCTCTGTTTGAGACCTTCTCGTATTAGGTTTTGCATTTGTAGGCGTAGGCCTGCCATCAGCGCATCCGTAGCGGCTGAGGTCTGTCCACTGCCAGAAGGCAGCGGGCTATTTCGTCGCGAGTTAGGATTGGTAAAAGTCCTTGAATGTAAATCTGGCATTCCAGGAGATAGAGATCGTCGATTCGGTGGTGGTAAGTCGAAGGTCGGCAATGAATCGCGACTAGCCGACTTCGCGGGCTTTGCCTTCTTCGGTCTTTTAGGAAAGGCACCAGTGTAACCAGTGAGGTCCTGTGGCGTGAGGCGACGTCGACAGTTAGGGCAACTAGAATGTTCACCTATCCAGGTCTGTATACATGCCTCATGAAAGACATGTCCACACATGGTCATGACAGGCTTCTGTTCGGCTGATCAGCTCGTATCTGTACAGATAGTGCATGGTTCAGGCAACATAGTCACACCGTTCGGCACAGGAGGTGGTGTCCGTACTGTATCCATACTGAATCAGTCGTAAATCAAATGAAGAGATTTTCAAACCAAGGGTTTGAACTAGATCTAAAAAAAATTCGAAAGAGATAACAGGCTCTTCACAACAACGTGAGGATGATGAAATACTAATTTAACGTCGAAGGTTTGGACGAGATTCTAAATTTCAAACAAAAATTTTCCCAAACGTTCGGTGAAGTTGAAAAAGAATTCAAACAATCAGAGAACTCGCAGGTTCGACAAAGTTACCAAAAGTTCGATTAAACGTTTCGAGAGAAAAAAAAATTCCAAAAAAAATCATACGGTTTCTCCTTCACTTCCAGGAGCTAACTCCCAACATAAAGGTCTTCAGGTCGCTCTCTCTCTTTTCAGGCCATAAACTTTATACAGGCAAGCGACGTGAATGTGTGCATTGAAAAAAAAACGTGGAGTTCCCACAGAAATCTGGGAAGAGTCGGGTTGAAGAAGCTGGAGACTGAGAATGATACTAGAGATTCTTCAGCCAGGCAGTTAGCAGTATGCCAACTCCTGATTACTGAAGGTCTCCAGCATCACTTCCATCCTCCAGCAACTCCTTCCTCAATCTTCACCTGATTGTCATGTCCAGCTAACCTTCCAACTGGGTAGAGTCATGAATCTGGTCAACTAGTTAGCTGAAAGCCAAAAAGCCGTCTCACAGATTCACAACACTGTCCAGCCAGTTGGCCAGCAGAGACATGTCTCCGTGAGAGCTCACACAAAAAAATTTTGTGAGGCCACCTACCATTTCCATGACAGAAGGCCAGCGGGAAAGATCAATTTAAAAAAAATCAAAAAAAATTCAAAACTTCCAAAAACTAGACAACTGTTCAAGTCAAACCTAGAGTCGAACTTCAATTCAAAACTTCCGAAAATCTAAAACGTTACGTTACTTTATTTTACAATCAACTTCAAAAATTCAAAATATCAAAACGTTACTCTACTTTCAAAACTTTAAAAACTTTTAAAAACTTTACTTTACTTTACAGAACAAAAATCCAAATAACAAACAATTAGACTCAGGTCGTCATATAACTTCTACTGATTGTGAGATTACCGAGTCAGACAATTTAGCTGACAGCCAAATGTCCATATCTCGAAGTAATCTCAGTCCTCAGCAAAAATCATAATCAGACCACCTAAGTCCAACTGAGGTGGCCCCAAGTTGGGCGCCATTTTTGTTATGGAATTATGAAGAGAGATGTACTTCGGACGTTAAGTCCAGACTGCCAGCATGAGCTGGCAGATTACCCGATAACAGCGTTGTATACAGGGCGGGACGCTAGTCCACCTCTACTATTGGCGGAGAGGTGGGGGGTTCCACGAAACAACCTGCCGCTGTTACCAACCATATACAAAAAGAGATATCGTGCCTTCAACAAAAGAACAGCTAGCACAGACTCGGTCCTGAAGGGACCCTTACGTCACTTACCTGTATCTAGGTGGAAGGCGTAGGTGTTCTACCTTCCTTTGCCAGCCCCATTCTCCCGTTTGACTTTGGGTGGCACTATTTTCCCAAGTCCCTTGTTGACCTGTAAAAAGAGAGAGAGACTAGGCGAGCCTAGACGACCTTCATCCTATGTAAGAGGGCTCCAGGATAATAAAGGAAGAATTAAAAAACGTTCAAGATTTTATTTTTACGTTATAATGATCAAGAAATCAAGAAGAAAAATCTTCAATTCAAGGTAAGTAATAAAAAGGCATATACATCCATATACCAAAAAAATCTCCTTAATTCAAAAATGAGTACAACAAAAGGCATATATGTAGAATACCATTGGATTTATAAACCTACATAAGTGTATAGCACTGAGTATGTATCTATATATATATATATATATAGTCAGCAAAAAAAATTTTTCCAAAATATACACGAACACAGATTTCGCTAAACTAGCTGTATAATTACGTAATTGTGCTATTAAATCGAAAATATATATGTACTTATAAAAAGAATTTCAACAAAAGAAAATCCTACGTAAAGTCCTTATTACTAGATACGAATAGGTATGTACATCCTTAAAGGTATATATATAGATATATATACATGTAGGATAAAAAAACGCACTTGTGTTTTCAAATACAATTAAAGCTAAAAGTTCACTTTAACAAAAGCTTTTACAATCCATTTGTTAATTTATAGTATAATATTAGATTAAGTGTTATTTTAAACGAAAGAGAAACACTACTGTGAATACAAAAAAAACTACTGAGCTACTGGCAACTGAATGACTACTTTCTAATGAACTCAAGCGACCGACTGACTAGTGACTACTCAATATACTTGATAAGAACTACTGAGACTAATTGACTACGTTGCTGCGTTGAGACCATTTTACTACGTTACTCTGCGTTGAGTTTGGGTTGGGACTGATACCTACATCCGGCCATCCTGCTCTTCGTTCGACCCGAACAAGGTTATACTATCTGATGTATCAACAGCACGCCACGGCTTCATATGGTCACAGCTGGTTGTGGTCATCTTGGGTCCGGCTGCATTTGTCATCTTTTGAACTGTATACCGACCACCCCGACCCTTGCTGATTACTTCGTATGGACCTGTAAATTTAGAAGAGACTTTATTACCAACATTGAATTGAGTTTTTCTAATTGCGACGAGATGTCCGATTTCGTAGTTTTTCGCTTCTTTTCGTGATTTGTTAAAAGTTTTGGAATTTTCTTGTCGTACTTTCTCTATTTGGTTTCTTACGTCTAAACGAACTTTGTCCCTCTCTTCATCGTGCTCCTGCATTGCTGCGTCTTTTATAGCATTTAGAATATCTAAATCGTCTTTCTTTCGCATCTTAACGCCGAAAACTACTTCAAAAGGTGTTCTTCCAATTGATCTTTGGAACGTGCTATTTAATGCAGCTTGTACTTGGGCTACATGTTTATACCACTTTTCCGTAGATCCCGCGGAAAGCTTTTTCAAAACTTCGATGATAATTCTATTTATCCTTTCCGCTTGTCCATTGCCTCTAGGTACTCCAGTTGTTATTAATACGTGTTCGATTCCTTCCTCCTTGCAAAAATCCAAAAAAATATTCGATGTAAAGGCAGATCCTCTGTCGCTAATTATCCTTCCTGGGTTTCCGAAATATTGCTGTTGCTCTCGAAGTTTTTTAATAACTTCCTCGGCTGACAGAGTTTTCGTTGGGTAAATCCAGACATATTTCGAAAAGCCATCTATTACTGTGAGGATATATTTGTACTGTTTCGCAGTTTGATCCATTGGTCCTATGTGATCCAGATGCATTGTTTCCAATGGCTTGTCTCCCTTGTCCAGTGGATGTAAGAATCCCTCTTGTTTGCCTAATTTTCTGCTACTTAACAAGCATTTAACACAATTATTTATGCAGTATTGTACTTTGTTTTGAATTTTAGGAATAAAAAACTCTTGATTAATTAGATGAACCGTTTTTTGAACCGCAAAATGCCCCTCTTCATGCTTCGCCCTTATGATTTCAGTTTCCATATTTCTTGGTACAACGAGAAGCTTTTTACCTTCAATATATTTAAATAATAGGTTCCCTTCTATAAAAAAATCATCATAGTTCCTTTGTTTTAACACTTCTTTTACTGTCGTAATAAAATCATCAGTTTCTTGAGCCTTTCTTAAGCGAACTAACATTTCGTTTTCGATTGTATATACAACTGGGTTCCGACTTAAAGAGTCTACATGTTGCATTCTCTTGCCTGTTCTATGCTCTACATCGAACTGAAATTCCTGCATGTGTAAGATCCATCTAGATACTACGATTGGTAAGTCCTTTTTTTCGATAGTTTGTCTGAACGCGATGCAATCTGTTACAACTTTAAATTGATTGCCTAAAAGGTATATTCGGAACTTCTTTAGTGCCAAGTAGACAGCCATAACTTCTAGTGTGTAGCTGTGGTAATTTTGTTCTGATGGTAGATTCTTCCTACTGTAAAATTGGATGGTACTTATTATCATCAGTTAATTGAGTAAGGATAGCTCCACATCCGATTTTACTCGCGTCGATATGTAATTCTGTTCTTGCACCCTGACGAAAAATGTGTAATACAGGCTCCGTAGTTAAAGCATCTTTAAGTCTTTTTATAGCCATTCTTTCTTCCGCCTGAATTTTAAATGAATTCTCCTTCTGTAGTAGTGCCGTCAAAGGTTTCGCAATAATTGAATAGCCTTGAATAAATTTTCTAAAGAAACCAGTTAAACCAAGGAAAGATCGAAGATCTTTGATACTTTTAGGCTCCGGAAAATTTTTCACAGCTCTGATTTTGTCCTCTGATGGACTAATTGTGCCGTCGCGAACAACATGGCCTAAAAATTCAATACGCCTTTTCAAAAAACGGCACTTTTTCCATTTTATCTGCAACCCGTAATCTGCCGCCACTTTTAAAACAGTCTTCAACTTATCTATATTTTCCTCTTCATTTTTTGATGAAACAATTAAATCGTCCATGTAGGTATGCACGACATTCTTCACGGTAAGATTCCTAAATATATAGTCTATGAACCTACAAAAGACTGCTGGGGCATTCGTTAAGCCAAATGGGACTCTAGTAAATTCAAAGTGTCCCTCTGATGTTGTAAATGCCGTATACTTTATGCTACTTTCCTCTACCGGTACGTGAAAGTACCCATTTTTGAGATCCAACGCCGTGAAAACTTTTGATTCTGCGAGTTTGTCAAGAACATCTTCAATTATTGGCATAGGGTCATTCCACAGAAAATCGACAAATAATGTATAAATTTGTGCATTGACTAACTCCGATTTTGACAAAATTTGATAAGTAGGTTTGTCTTATTGTTAGTAGTACTTTGCTAAAATATTTTTCGTTTTTGTCCATTTTTGACGGCGATATGGTATTTTGAAATTTGGAAAAAGTGGCAAATTTTGCTTGGAAGCTGTAAATTCAAAACTTTATATCTTAGGATGTATGCATCGTAAGCCCATGAAACAAACTCCATTTGTTTAAGGAAGCTTTAAAGCTCCTGAAAAAAATTAGCTGAGGTCCTTTTTCTGAAAATTTGTTTTCAAGGATAATGGATATGTTCGTTATCCTTGAATATCTCAAAATGCGCACTCTCGATTTCTTTTATTTTTTTTTTAATTTAATCCTTAATGGCTTTTGAGGAAACTGTAGAAAGGAGAAAATGGAACTCCTTGAAGTTTGGATGGAGTTATTTTTTAAATATATGTAGTTCAGAAAACTTCGAACGAAAATTGATGAAGTGTGCTGAGTACTCAGATTTAATATAATATATCTACATAATGTAGCTAGGATTATATCCTGAAATGGTCAACTACCGTAAAAATATTAAAAGAAACGTATTGATAATAATATTATATGTTTAATAAACTTTTTTATATATATAAGTATATAAGTAACTTAGAAATATTTATAAGTAAAATTAAAATTAATATGAGGCCTATGTACATTCTATATTTAAGATTTCCTTAATTTAATTAACTCTGCTATATATTTAATTTTACTGGCTGTTAGAATATAAACACCATTATTGATTTGAGGATTTGACATATTAATGAAGATTTTAAAACTGATTGAACATCTGGTGCATTTGGAAATTGAAAGTGATGAGAAGGTCCTGCTGGATAAAGTGTTGTTACCTTAAACATTTCGTGCTTTTCGTCATTGGAAATAATATAGCCCAACCACCAGATGCTACTTTTTACATAGATGATAAAGCCAGATGTGTCTTCATCAATGGTATTTGTGAGCTTTGCGCCAGACAATAAGTTGTACTTTGTTCCTTCGGAAGAAAACGAATATCTTTTTATCAAAACAATTCCCTCGTTGACCGGAATTACGGTATGAAGTTTTTGTGTCGATGGAATTCTATGAGCTCTTGAAAATCTGTCATTCAAATTAATTTCTTCCTGGTAATATTCTTCCTGTGGAACAAAATTGAAATTTATGTTATTAATATTTTCATTCGCCCATTCATAAAGCAGACGAGGTGATATTATTTGATGATTGAAGGGACGTTGTAGACTAGCTTTCGTAGCTAAACGTTTGACAGTTCCTCCGAGGCCGTCACATACACTTTTTCCATGAGCAGTTGCAAAAAAGTGCCAAGTACAAGGACATCCAAAATCTGCATCATGCATGGTAATATTTAGAAAGTTTTTTCTATTTTTGTATTGAGATGCCGAACCATCTGAAAAATATGTAATTTTTTTTATAACACCGTATTTCTCTTTAAGATATTTCATTAGGTATCGCTGGAAAAGGTATACAAGAACAGTATTATGTTTGAGGCAATCCGATATTATGACCAAATTTGTATGCTCAATATTTGAATTTTCGTTTTTAAAATATATACCGAAAGGATGTATGGTTGCCTGTGAATTCGTCTAATGAAAACTCTGAACTTCATCTTGAATCACAAAAGAATAATTCTCCGAAAAATCCATAATAACCAAAAACTCGTTTTGATTTAAGGAATCCTTTATCTCCTTGAGAAAGCTGCCTTGTCGTTCTGTAATGAAAGAGTGGGGAATTAATACAGTCATCCTTTTCTGAAATGCGTCTAAGAAGTCATCAGTATTTTCAGTGATTGTTTCCAAATTTGATCTGTCCGTTGATATCCATTGTTGGTATGTAATTGTCTCCACGCAATTCTCTTCGAAAACCTTTTCTAGTTCTTCTTTTAAAGGGAGAAATCCGGGGCACTGTGGACAATTATTTAAAAAACATTTAGTGTCGGGTGGATTGCAGATCATCGTGGATATGCAGCTTTTATAATTGGTAATATTTTGTTGGCTATGTGTTTTGGTTTTGATAGCTTCAGTCATTAACTTTATGTTTTGATGTGAAGTACAAACGCAGACAGAATGAGTACCCGAAGCACCAGCTAAAATGCAATTTTTCGGTCGAAGGGAGGCGAATTTTGAAAAACTGATTTTGTTCTCTGGATGCGATGACTTGAAGCTTAGGTGTATTTCCTTCAAATTCCCTAAAAGTAACCTTCTTTGCACATGGTTCCTTTCGCCATCAACCTGAATAAAATTTTGTTAAAAGAATCCTTGAAAAAATTTACTATTACCTTTATTGAAACAAAATCCTTTTTTCCAGGCATGAGCCTGCTGATTTCGTCATTAAGATAAAATTGTATCGTAATTTCTTTTAATTTCGTATCAATGTCTATAGATTTTCGAGGGCGTATAGATAAAATTCCTTGTTCTTGTATTTGCTTACTTTTCCTCAACACATAGCTCGTAGTTCCTGGAAATGTATCCATGATTTTTGTAGCAGTCCAGTCTTCCGGTAAAAGTGTCAATATCATGCATTTCATATTTTTATCCTGTGTTGTGATATACTTTTCTCTCAGTTTATTCGCGAATTTTTCCGAAAATCCACTAGATTTTGTTTCTTGGACGATTGGTACATTAAAAATTTTAGTGGATATGGCATCCATAATGCTTTTCAGTTCTCTTTCCACATATGTGCTATCACTCATTCGCCTCCTTTGAATTTCTGGTTCTCCTAAGTAATGAAGACACTCTTGCAAGCAGTTGAGAGCAGTGTCTCTGTCGAAAAACTCAACATCCTGACTATCAGCAATACTTTGTATATCCTCGGGATTCTCAATCTCTACAGAAGGTGAAGGACCGGGTAACTAATAGACTTCTAATCGGCACTGCGAACATATTTTCCATTTCAGCTGTAAATTTGGTAGACGATCTATCATCCTTTTGGTAACATTTCTTAAATTTTGGCGTTTAGAGGAATGACTTGATTTTAAAAAAGGATTACAACACTCCCGTAGTTTATAACGATTCTCCATGCTTAATGCTATAATTGTATATATGGTAATAATATACAGTTACGATTTATAAGAATAATTAAACTTAAAGTAATTTCAGAAAACTAATTTAAAAAAAATTGAAATTGCGAAATACGTTTTGCTTACTAATTGAAACGACGTTGCACTAATAATTTCAGATACACGGCGTCATCTCACTTTTATACTTACCAATTACTGATACAACACAACTGAAACACATTTTCCTTTAAATTATATACACATATACCTACTTCATTTACCTCACTCAGATTGACTTGTTTCGAATGCAAGTAAATACCTTTGGTTACCTGCATCCCCATTTCACCCCGGGCGACCAGTGTAGAAAATATAGATATTTAACATATAACCGATCTTATAATATTTTCCAACTTAAATTTCGTTAGGATCATATATTGTTATACATATACATAGTCTAGATATATTAGGTTCGATCAGGTAAAATGGAAACTGTTGCCATGATATATGCGATAAAAGAAAAACAGGTAGAAAGGATGCGTTGAGCAAAATTATAACAGGTTTAAATTATTATATGGTAGGTAGAATTTTCAAAGATTATTTTCATATGTAAACATTGAGTAAACAATGAGTTCTTTAGTTGAGGTTTCTGATATAACTATATTCATATGTATATATATGACATCAATCTAAAAGCTGTAGTATGTGTATTTTCTTTTTATTTTCCTGTATCACTGTAATTTTTGAAACCAGCTGTATACAAGTATTTGATAACGCATCATATAACATCAATTTTCGTTCGAGTTTTCTGAACTACATATATTTAAAAAATAACTCCATCCAAACTTCAAGGAGTTCCATTTTCTCCTTTCTACAGTTTCCTCAAAAGCCATTAAGGATTAAATTTAAAAAAAATAAAAGAAATCGAGAGCGCGCATTTTGAGATATTCAAGGATAACGAACATATCCATTATCCTTGAAAACAAATTTTCAGAAAAAGGACCTCAGCTAATTTTTTTCAGGAGCTTTAAAGCTTCCTTAAACAAATGGAGTTTGTTTCATGGGCTTACGATGCATACATCCTAAGATATAAAGTTTTGAATTTACAGCTTCCAAGCAAAATTTGCCACTTTTTCCAAATTTCAAAATACCATATCGCCGTCAAAAATGGACAAAAACGAAAAATATTTCAGCAAAGTACTACCAACAAGAAGACCAACCCACCTGTAAAATTTTATCAAAATCGGAGATGGTCCATTCAGAACATTTGTCGATTTTCTATGGAATGACCCCATAGGGAAATGTTCCTTTACTGTTTCCTTGTTAATTTTCCTGTAGTCAATGCATACGCGATGCGATCCGTCTTTCTTTCTGGTAACGACTACATTGCTTGCAAACGGCGAATTAGATGGGCGACAAATTTTTTCCTCAAGCCAGTCCTCCACCTGTTGTTTAACTAAAACGTTTTCTGTAAGTGGAAGTCTTTTGGGATTTGAAAAAAATGGAACATCGTTATTTAGTACTACTCTCATCTTAACAGGGCATTCTAAGGTTTGACAAGGCTTATAATTTTTTATTAATGCGTTGGTATCATCCTTATATTTTGAAGGAACATCTATTTCATCGTTGTCTATGGTTATATTCATAATTGAAGCTTTTTTTTCCGCGATATCACGCTCTAAAAATGTTATACCATCTTTATCAAAGATTACTTTCGCTTTTGATATGACGTCACTACCAATGATGCACTTCAATCTAATCGCACTATAAGGTACAACATGAATAAGGGTCTTTATGTTGACACCATCGATTTTTAAATTTATCTCAAAACACCCGATTGATTGTGATTTCCCTGTCCCTAAGCCCAATAAGTTTATCACATGTTTCGTTAACGTAATGTCTTTTAACTGTTGAAAAGCATCGTCCCTTAATAAAGTTAAATCACTTCCTGTATCTATAAGGGCTTTAAAGTTTTTACCACTAATTTCTATTTGTTTTATATTTTGCGTACTAATACAATTCGTTTTTTTGGTTTTGTTTCTTTGTGTACAGTTCTTCGAAATATGACCGCGACCGTTACAATTGAAGCACTTAGTTTCTGCCCTACAGTCTTTCTTTTTGTGTTCGCTAGAACCGCAATTAAAACAATGAGAAGACTTGCTTAAGTCCTGAGTAGATCTTGAAGAAGAGCTAAATTTAGGAAAATTGTTTTTATAAATTTTATTTTTAATTCGCTCGTATATGTCTAATTTCTCTTTGAGTTGACTTAAATTAGTCGCATTATATAAAATTGCTTTATTTTCATCACGATCCGCTATACCATTAATTATGTAGTGTATTAATGATAATTCGTCGACATCAGCTACACAAGCATTTTCCTGCATTTTGTAGACATATTCTCGAAAGCTTTCACAACTCTTTTTCTTTCGGTTTTGTAATTTTTCATAAATGTCCGCTTTACAAATTTTCCTTTCAAACTCTTTAGTTAAGTTTAATTTTAAATCTGAGTAATTTTTACATATTATAGTACGTACAAAAATTTTAGCGCTACCTACCAGCAACCTTTTCAAATAAATAATTTTTTCAATCTCACTCCATTTAAGCATAGATGCAATTTCCTCAAATTCCCGAAACCATACAATAATATTCATTCCGTTATCGCCACTGAACGCATGGATAAGGTTTTCTACATCTCGTACTTTGAACTCTGACGTTGAACTTGATGCTTGTGCAAATTCATTACAGCTCTTTGAAGTTGTACCGTTTTCTGTAAATAAAATTTTATTATCTGTTATTTCACTTTTATCATTGGATTTCTCTCCTTTATCGGTATCATCATCAGCACTGTCGGCACTTGCCGATTCGAGTCTTGCTACTAACGCTGCTTTAACACCTGCAGTGTCTAGCCCTCGTTTATTTAGCTCCAATTTAATTGTTCTACCGTTAAACTGTTCCACATTTTATAGATTTTTGTTTTTCAGTTCACTTATAATGTAATCACAATTTTGTATAGTTTTAAACCCGCGAGCGGTTGAGCCCCCAAATGTAGGATAAAAAAACGCACTTGTATTTTCAAATATAATTAAAGCTAAAAGTTCACTTTAACAAAAGCTTTTACAATCCATTTGTTAATTTATAGTATAATATTAGATTAAGTGTTATTTTAAACGAAAGAGAAACACTACTGCGAATACAAAAAAAACTACTGAGCTACTGGCAACTGAATGACTACTTTCTAATGAACTCAAGCGACCGACTGACTAGTGACTACTCAATATACTTGATAAGAACTACTGAGACTAATTGACTACGTTGCTGCGTTGAGACCATTTTACTACGTTACTCTGCGTTGAGTTTGGGTTGGGACTGATACCTACATACATATATACAGAGTCAATAAAAAAATTTCCAGAGTATACACGAACAAAGACTCCATTAGATTAGAGGTATAGTGACGTAAATATTATTATTAAATCGAGGATATATATATATATATATATATATAGTCACACTAGTTTAGCTGTAGAGTTCTGTAAACACTAATATTAAATCGAAAATATATATAGTACAGCAAAAGAATGTCAAGAAAAAAGGTGCTACGAGCAAGTAATTATTGAAGCCGAAGCATGCGTATACCAAAAGAAAATGTGCAATATATCAATAATACTCACGGTGAAAATTCCATGGTATGATGAAGCGCTCCAGCATCCGCCATCTAGTTAGAGAATTAAACTGAAATTCAGCCTCGGCTTGTGCTTAGTAGGTCCTATCACAACCAAATAATACGTTTAATTTAAAATGAAATTGCCCCGCGGCACTCGTATCTACAGTATATGTGTATATATCTTGACGAAATTAACCCCCTTTTGTTTTTCTTTAAACAGAGTTCGAAATAGTACAAAGCAGGATGTTGATATACTGAACTAAAAGCCAATGTCGCTTTCTACACTCTTTGAAGAATCAGAGTAATCCGAATCTGATCATGCTTTGTACATTTTGCTATTACCGTCACTCACTTTAGCTTAGATTTATACATTTTATATCTAAATATAATTACGTTTTCCCTTATTATCAGCACTTGGTGTAGTCTTTCATAGAGTTAATTTCCCGGAAACACATTTTCTGTCTTTGGGACAGTTGTTAATGAATTGAGGTTATTGTGTGCTTCCTATTTGCTTTTACTGGATTGAAATTTCTAAATATACAGTAGAAAATATGTGTCAATAAAGATACAGAAGAACAGGAGAATCCTTCAGTTGTTCAGTGTCCCGTCATTGGAGGGGATCTTTAGTGGTATGTGTGGACCACGCTGTTTTATACGACCGGTGTAGCAGGTCAGCCAAGTGCGTCGAGGGTGTATCCTTAACCGCAGTAGTTACTGTCTCCAGTTGAGACCGACCTGCGTCGATAGCCTCTTGAAATATTCCTGACAACGGAATCTTAGGATTGAATCCTAAGCTCGAGTTTGTGTGTAGAGATCCAAAGTCCTCTTGATCTGAAAGTAAGATGAGAACTACTGGAAAAATAGAAGTGGCGTGAAGGCAGTATGGACTGTCCCAATGACAGCCCGTAGAGCACTTCCGTAGAAGAAGATGAGTTTCTTTCTATCGATATTGTTGGGGTAATAAAGACTACAGGATGTCCCTATGACTTCCTGAGTGGTAAGCTCGTGAGGACTAGAGAGATTCTCTATGGATAGTAGACCAGTGAAGTTCGTTATGAGGCGGCACGTACACAATAAGCAGCTCGATATATTTGGTGTTATATCGCAGGCCGGCGTTTGTTGACCAAACTATATCACATCCAGTGCCAGCAGTTCAGGGTTTTATTCCTCTCCCTTTGAAGACCTGTGAGGTCTCAGGGAGTTCCTCGGTTTAGACCTGTCAGTGGAACCTGAAAAGGACAGACGCTGGAAGAAAAATATATTTGTTGATACGGAAATGCGGGCATCAATTAAAGTCCAGACATCTATTGAAACTTCTTTATTTGCTTTAGGATGCGGTTATTGTGGGGGAAATTCCTCCGATCTTTAGCTTTTAGTTTTCTTTTATATTTATCGAAATTCAAATCTATACAATATTTTGATCCTTCTTGATTAACTTCAGACAGAACAATACTTTGATCCTTCTTGATTAACTTCAGACAGAACAATCAATCTTTAGTATTTTTGTTTTTCTTAAATCTATCTCACAGCCTACTTACACATACCGTTTTCTACTTATCAAAGTGGCCTTCGTTGAATTTCACGAACGGCAAACAGATTTAATTTGGCTGTGCCAGGTCGGAAACGCCGCGCCTGACGTCGTCAAGTCGCCACAGATCCAAGTAAACATACTCGTTTGACGAGAAAATCCAAGGTTGTTCCATTTGAGAATAATCCCAACGGATACTACCATTTACATGACATGTTTGCCACTTGCCCTAATTTTATTTGGAGTGCCCTACACAGGCATAATTATATACATTTTATAATGCAATTGTCTGTCTTGCAAAATGACTGCACGAAAATCTTGCGGTAGAGTGTGAGAACAACAATTATAAACTGGATATCTTTTCACAGTCACATCACATACGGTCAACTGCTGTAAATGTCTCACAGCTTTGATAAAGTTTTCTCCAAAAACTCTTTAAAGAAAGGAATGACTCTCTCTATGAAAATTGCAAGTGTGACAATCGTCAAATTGTTCTTCTAAAATAATTTAAATGAATTTTATGTTATTCATAAATTTTGCACTTGCCTGCAGTAAAAGTCCCAGCAAGGTAGTTTGCAAATGGACTTACGTTGACTTTACTTGGGCCATTTCCATGAATGATAAATTTAACATCAGTTTCAGCGCCATTGAGATGTTGAAAAACTTCAGATTTGTAATCTGATCTGATTTTTTTTTACGCTTCGTTCGAATGTCCTCGCTAAGGATTATTCTTCTTTTTATTATTTACACAGTTCTCACAAACTTCTGATGAATAAAGTTGTAATGCAGCTTTCGATGAGGGATAATAATTCTTGCCGTTCCCTGGACTACTCGAAAATTCTTAGGGTATTTGATTTATCTGATTTGTCCTAGCGATGTGAATGCGAAAATTTTACTTCTTTTGGCAGCACTCAGGTGTAATATAGAGCACTTAAAAAAAGGTCTGCACTGATGTGTAATGAGGAAAAATTAGAACGAGCCTACAGTCTTCAAAAAGTGCCTGCACTGAGGTATAATAGCGCACTTAAAAAAACGGGCCGCACTGATGTGTAATGAGGCAAAATTAGAACGAGCCTCCCTTCTTGTAAAATGTGCTCAGACGAGCTATTTGAATAGATACAGTCTTCACAAATTTTGCCGTCCCCGCCAATTCTTCTTTCTCTTCCTTTTTTCTATAAAAATGTCGCTATTTAGGTGATTTATGCAGTTTTATGCTCAGCTATCCCTTCCTTTTGTATATTCCACTCCCGATTACTTGTTTGTTTCTTGATTCTAGCTTAAATTTTTCTACCTATCTCCTTCCTGACTTAAAAAGATTTTTCCAATCTGCCGATTCTTCTTCTTTTTCAACTGGTCTTTTCCGTCGGGCACTTGTCCCCGCCAGACTTGAGACGTATGGTCGAGTCTCGTCGACAACACATTCGCGGTGTGGCCCACGCTATCTGTTCCTGCTAGCCGTCGGGTAGCATACTGCTGCCTGCAGTACGCTACGACCATAACAGGGCAGGGTAGTCTAGACCACCTGTGGTCCAGACGACTCTGAAAAATGGTCGACTGAGCTAGCCGGTCTTAAAACATAGGCCTCATCGCTGCGGGCGTCCAATGTGTGACTCGACCCATGACACATGAAAGCATTTCCATCACTCAAGTCAGACGAATGCGATAGGTTGTCCACGACAGTCTGATATGCTCGAGGGGTGACGAATCGAAGGCACATCCCTGAAGTTCCGCTAGTCTTTGATACAGCCCTCGACGTCACTCTCCGTGTCGGAAGCCAGAGGTGCACTGAAAAGTTGGTAACCCAAAAAATCAAAGCCGGTCAGCCTCCCTTTGCCTAGATGCTGAGAGAACTCCGTGGTCAGTAACCTAACCAACTGGTCGCAAAGCTTTCCCAGCCCTGACATCTCACTCTGATCTCCAACCGACGCTTTTTCAAGGGTGTGTCTTCAAGGCGTGCGTCGGCGCGGTAGTGACATGGTCGATTTTCTTCCTTAAATTTATAAAGACCGTAGACAAGGTTGAATTCCAACAAGTATATCACCCATCATTGTCGAGGCAATAGGAGGGCGTCGCGATATCCTATAGTTTACAAGTTAAGCTGGCTGGATGCCTTCTTAGGGCTACCAGGATTGAGATTTGGTTCTATCATGGCCGACTGTTGCCGATTAGAGAAATGTTGAAGAAGGACAGGAAAGAAAAATCCTCTTAATGAGGCCGATTGAGAAGGGATTAGAAAGAGTTTATCTACTCATAAGGGGTAGGGTAGGTTGACGTTGACAGGTATATCACCCACCATTGACGAGGCAATAGGAGGGCTTCGCGATATCCTATAGTTTACCAGTTAAGCTGGCTGGATGCCTTCTTAGGGCTACCAGGATCAAGATCTACGGCTATTGCCATAATCTAAAATTTTCGTGCCTACAAACAAAATAGCCGTAGCACACACTCCTGCCGAATTTTAAGCAGCCTTTACATTAGAAAAAAAATATTTTTAATGTTAACAATAATAGTAGGCCAAACACATCAATTACCAAGAGTAATGAACTAACGCTAACTCATCATTGCGTTCAACAAATTCATAATCCCAAAACAATATCCATTTAATCGCTTCAATCAGAAAGTAATGAACTAACGCTAATACACGAGGTTAGATGAACTATTTGTAACTTATCATTACGTTTGAAAAATATATAATACTAAAAGCAATATTCCTTTAATCTCTTCAATTAGAAAAGTAATTGTTTAGATTTAGGAAAAATTCCGATGTATTTCGAGAAAATTTGATCAAATTTAATTTAATATTATTTTGCCGTCATAGCACCTTTTTACTCATTGCGATCATTCTCCACGAAAACAAAAAGCTTGCGATGCAAAAATATTTTCCCACATAGCCGTTTATCATAAGAATTTCATGGTCACGGGGTAGAATTCGGCGTCAGATGACACTGCGAATTATGTGAATTATGAATTTTAAAATTATGCATGTATATATGTACGTATGTACGATTTCCGTGGGAATTGCACAATGAGTGAAAAGGTGCAATCGTAACAAATTGTAACTCATATAAATAAGATGCGAAAAATTAAATATATTATTGTGCTTTTAAGATCGCACGAGTTAGGTGTTTTTATTTTATTTAACCAATTCCTTTTCAGCAGTCAACATTTTTAAGCTTAGTGTACAGGTACAAGCACCTGATACACTACCATCAACAGCCAAGGTACAAGAACCTTGACTGCCCTGCCACGACAATAGGCAAAAGAGCCTAACAGTAATGAACTAACTCTAACTCATCCTTACGTTTGAGAGATTCATAATACTAAAAGCAATATTCCTTTAATCTCTTCAATCAGAAAAGTAATGAGCTAGCGCTAATATATGAGGTTTGATGAACTATTTGTAACTTATCATTACGTTTGAAAAATGTATCATACTAAAAGCAATATTCCTTTAATCGCTTCAATCAGAAAAGTAATGAACTAACTCTAACTCATTAATTATTATAAAAGGTATTTCGTTTATAAAGAAATTTTAAATAAATATAGCAATGTGCAAATCAATCAGTAAAAAAAATGGAAAGAAAGGGAACAACTTACATGGGTTTTTGTTGTGGATCCACCGAAGAGGCGCCTCCCAGATGTTTCCGCATGCCACTGTTAATTAAAATTGTATTCTAAAAATTTTATTAATTATACGTCTAACTGTAATGAAGGATTTGAAGGATTTGTGGTTATATATCGTCGATTTTGGCACTTATCCTTCAAAATTTCCAGCAGTATGATGGTATTCCATCGCAGCAAACTAGTAGAAATTGCTTACTAACACTCGTCGTTACTCTTAAATTTGTTTTTGAAGACGCTTCGTAAGATTAATAGTAAACGTTCGCAAGAGAAGTCTTCACAGGATCCTTTTTCTTTCCAGAAACAAAAAAAAAATCATTGGTTTGTTTTATATAACTATCTCAATACATTTGATCGAATGGGCGCTTTCCTAAGGTGTTCTGTTTATCTATCTAGGAATTTGTGTTGTAGAGCACTTTTTGTTGCTGATCAGATTTTCTCAATTCCACGCGGTGATAACGGCAAATGCTTTCAAACATCCACAAATAAAAATGCAAGTGTAAATGGTTAAATATACAAATAGGCTACAGTACGAATCCTAGCGATTGTTAACTGTAATTTTTGATGCGGATGATTTTAGTTGCAGTTCATATTAAATTGAGCACTATCCATGTTTGGAATATAATCCATGGCCATAAGACAAGCGAAAACAGTCATCACCATTTTTGGTTTTACCTCTGTTATCCCTTCGGGAAGAGCATATACTCTGGCCCCAAACTTGTGTGCCCTCGATATTGCGTATTTTGCGTTGGCCAATTTATCCTCTTCAGAACCATCCAGCTTAACCAAGTGGTAATTAATAGAGCCCTTCGTTAATCGCATCAATAAGATCGATCACAATTTTTCCATTAGAAATACTTGAATATTGGCAGCTTTTTCGTGCCTTCACAAAATCACACTTTTTACCTTTTTCAGCCAGCTCGCAGGAAGTCTTCTTCTTCCCTTCTTTTTTTTCGGGGCCTCTTTCGACTCTCGATTTGGGTGCGTTCGGCGCGCGTTTCGATCTGCATCCATACAGAGGACAGTTCGCGCCCACCTCGTGCTGCTATGGGTTGCTTAGACGTGTATCTAGCTCAGTGTAGCATATTGCTATATACAATATGCTACGACCATAACAACTTGTCCAGTAATCTGGCGAACTGAGCTGAGCAAAACTGGACTCCATGTCAGAGACTATCGTTTCCGGAACTCCGAACACGTGAAATACTTCAGTCTCGATGAACTGTCACACATTGAGAATAGATGCCTTTCTCATAGATTTGAGAATCGGAAACTTAGACAAGTAGTCAAGAATTATCAATATGCAGACGTTTCCTTTCACTGATCGATCTGGGATATGGACCTAGAAAGTCGATGTACCGCTTTTTCCATGGTCTATCTGTCACAGACTGGAGTCCCATAGGTGGTCTACGAATAGTATTGGGGGCCTTGGTCTCTTTACACACGTCACAGGCGCCTACGTAGTTTCTGACATCAACTGTCATTCGTGGCCAGTACAGGTGTCTTCCTAATCGTTCCAGTGTTTTCTCTATACCTCCGAGAGAAGCTAGTGGCGGATCATGCGCTTTTAAAATAACGTCGGAGATAAGCCCTCGTAGAATCCAAAGCTTCCAAGCTTCTTCCTCCTGAATCGGGTCTCCTGTTCTCGCAACAGTCCGAATATAAACGAAGCCATCCTTGACGCAAAGATCTGGTAGTTTACCAGAAGCTGATTTAACCTTATGCCTCAGCTCCTCATATTCCAACGAATTGAAATATGGAGAACTAAGGTCAACTTCCGGGCCAGGATCTTCAGGTGTTGTTAAGCTATCACAATTAATCCGTGACAGCGTATCAACAACGACGTTTCAGGTTTCCTTTTCGGTGCTCAATGGTAAGTTCGAAACCGTGAAGCTTCAAACTCCACCGAGCAAGTCTACCGCTGAGATCCTTTTGAGACATCAGCCATTTCCAGTTCGCATGATCAGTCACTAAACGGCATAAGTTCTACGAAGGGCCGGAACTTCTGCACACTTAATAAGGCTACTAAGCATTCCTGCTCTGTGACTGTGTAATTGAGTTGTGCTGAGTTCAACTTTTTCGAGACGTAGGCTATTGGCTTCTCGCGACCATCGTCATCTAGTTGTATCAGCACTTCACCAATACCTTGTTGGCTCGCATCACACTGTATATCGAACGGTTTGGTGAAATCTGGACTCACTAACAACGGAGCAGAGGTAAGTTTTTGCTTCAACGACTCCAGAGACGCCTGGGCTTCGGGTGTCCATTGGAACTGACTAGGATTCTTCAGCGTGTCTGTGATGGAGGCAGTTAAATCAGCATAGTTCGGAATGAATCATTGGTACCATCCCGCCATACCTAGTAGGCGTCAGCCTTGCCGAACAGTTTTAGGTGACGGATAGTCAACTATGGCTGAAATCTTATCTGGGTCAGTTCTGATTCCTCCTTTCCCGACAATAAAACCCAAGTACTTAGTCTCCTTAATGCAAAACTTACTCTTCTCAACGTTGATAGTGAGGCCAGCTTTCCTCAAACAATCCGCTACACGGGCTAGCAGTGTGAGGTGAGAGTCAAAGTCTGATGACAGAATTAATAAATCGTCTAAATAGACGAAGACATTCTCACGAAGGTCGAAAGGAATGACCTTATCCATGAGGCGGCACATTATTTGTGGAGCATTGCAAAGGCCGAATGGCATCACGGTGTACTGATAGAGAGGATGACCAGGTACTGTAAACGCGGTATTCTCTCTGGAATCAGCGTCTAGTGGGATTTGCCAGAAAGCGTCTTTTAGGTCCAGGCTTGTGATGTAGTTTATCGGAGGAAGTCGACTCAGAAACGCATCTATCTGCGGCAGTGGATAGACGTCCTTCTTAGTAACAGAGTTGACTTTCCTGGCATTAGAACAAAGCTGGATTCCTCACCAGTACCACTGGAGAGCTCCAAGGACTCTGGCTCTCCTCTATCACACCCAGCGATAGCATTCGTCTTAGTTCAGAATCCATCAAATTTTGTACTGCCGGTGATATCGGATAAAAACGTTGCTTTATCGGAGTTGCGTCATTCGTCTCGATTCTGTGAGTGACCAGAGATGTTTTACCTAAGCCCAACGAGGCGAAGGAAGGAAAAAGCTGTTTAGTAGCTTCTAGACGTTGTTGATCTATAGCAGGAAGAACATGACAGTCGGTGTCAGGGGTAGCTATTAGACTTGGTGTCACTTCTGCATCTATACCCAGGATATCTGGAGCCAACCCAAATAGACGCCAAAAGTCTATTCTTAGATATAGTGCCTGTGTGAGCCCAGGAATCACGTAAAGGCACACGTTGTGGGTCTTACCACGGAAAGTGATGTCCAAGTCTACATGACCATGAACAGTCGTCATGGCACCGTTAGCTACTTGTACCTGTATCCGATAACTGTTCCATTCAACCTCTGTTTCTGCAAGCCTCTCTAGGGCTCCTTGACCTAGGATACTGACAGTGGCACCACTATCAAGTAACCGTCTCGGATCGCCTGAGCAGTCTTACTTCGGTATACGGTTGAATGTCGTCTGGCATTGACACGGAAATATGTGCCAATTTCTTTCTCACCTGTTTCATTCGTCGACAGTAATCCCGCCAACGAACGGTCGATCGTTTCTTTCTCTTTCCAAGGTCCAGGTCGGGATACATAATTGTTTCTAGCTCAGCTACTGAGGAGAAAATACGGTCTCGTACTGTATTGCAGTTTTGCAGACGCGTATGATAAGGCGTCAGCGGGTATAAAACAAGCTCACGCCCACTCGTCATAACAGAGCTTGGTGGCCGTTTTAATACAGAAACGACAGGAGGCCTAATCTACTGCTCAGTAACATTACCAGCAAAAAGTGCTGTCGGTTTTATCGGAACGTCGAATATTATAGACTCTTACAAAGAAGTGTCTAGTAGTGTCGTGGGCTCCCTACAGGTGGAAACGGGAGCTTGAAAATCTGCAGAGAAGTCAATCAGGTTCCCTGCTTTTACTAAAAGAAGTCGTATTACTCTCAGCTGGATGGTTGATATCAGCAGAGTCACTGAGTGATATTAACGAACAGTCGTTTAGGTCTGCTGATTGAGTGGACCGTCTTCCCTGTCCAATTATTGGACTGGATTTGTTGGAGCTATTGTCGTTCGAGACTTTGTAACTGGTCGAGAGAAGGTGCTGGGATTCCCGACCCGTTTCTCGTTTTTCGCCAAGCAGTGCCTACAGTTTGGTTTAAAGACATTTTTGCATCTGCATCCTGTCTTGATAATAATGGACCTGCTGAGCGCAATTCCACCAAACGCCGCCGGTCTGTTTGTAATAGCTGATAGGTCTTGTAAGCTATTGTCACATCTAGGTAGCACTGACAAATCAGAACTAAAATCGGATGCATCCTCCGCTTCACTCACTCGATGATGTCGACACGGGTTCAGGCTACTAGCCGTCGCAATGCGTAATTGTGTCGCTTGGATTTGAGTGACGAGTGATCTTAACTGACTGATGTTATTGGTAGGATGCAGACAGACCGTCTTGTGAATCTCAGGCAGGAGGTTGGACTTGACGATATCCAAGAATTCTAGGTCTGGCATGGAGTGCTGCAATTGATCACGCAGCAACACTAGATAATAGTGGTACATAGAGATTAATTTACCAGGCTTCTATTTCCGCGAAATCAGTTGGACTCTGATTTTCAAGTCATCCTTGGGCACTCCCTATTCAATCGACAATCCAGTCTTGACAAATTCCCAAGTTGGAAAAGGGTTGTGTCTTAACAGCGACCAGTACCAATCCTTCGCTGGTCACGTCAACAACATGAGCATGTTCCTAACAAGGAGGTCAAAATCTCCTTCTAACGCGGAGTGCGTGAGCGCCTCGACTCGAAAAATAAATTCGTCCACAGAGAGCTCGGAGTTATTTCCATTATACGACAGGTTCCATCTCCAGATAGGAATGGTTTTGAGCTTGTTGGCCTGAAGGTGGAGGTGCCTGAGGAACGAAGGATGCAGCCGGTGGAAATGAAGGTCTGTGTTTCCCAGCTGAGAACGAGTGTCGATTGCGCGGGTCTCTCTGATGTTCCCCAAAAAATCTGGGCGTTTGGACAAGTCCCTCAAAACGTGATGGTAGACGAGACGAGTGAGCCTGCTGAATCACAGCGGAAACTCGCTGTCTGACGTCGGTGATCTCAGCACGTAGAGCATCCATGCTTCGAGTAATCTCTGCCTATACCAAAGGTTGTAACTGGGCTTGAAGATTGGCTATAATAAGATCTGTGTCTATGAGGGCCTGCCCCGGTGTAGGTGACAAACTATTTCTTCTTGAATTATTATGGGATCTAGGTACTGAGCGTAGCCCTGGGGACAGAGACTAGCGACTTGACGGTGGAAGTGTCGGTTGAGGTACTTCAAGATGTAAAGACTGTTGCGGAAAATCTTCCTTCGCCTGACGAGTGTGGTACCTCTTCGGGATCACCCGGTATACGCGATGAAGTCTTGTTGTGTGAGCGCGCATCGACAATTGGGACAATTGGCTTGCTCTCCTATTCATGCTCGCAAACATTCTTTATGAAACCCAAGACCACAAATTGTAGTCACCGGTTTGCGTCTGGCGGTCCAGTCTCCGTCTTGGCAGATGGAGCACTGTTCTGGCATCTGTATTGGGACTTCAGTCGCAGGAGGTGGCGTTCGCGTAGTAGCCATCTCAAAGATTGCAACTCAACAGAACAGAAATAGTATTACGAAAACTTGATCTATTGCCCAAGCAAATCACGACAAGAATTCAGAATAGAAAATTCAACAACGTTTGATGTCTACAAACGGTTAGCACAAACAAAATCTTCACAAACTAAATTAATTACAATCTACCGTGTCGAATATATACTATAAACCATGATGGATCTAGCACTTACAAAAAAATTTTTAAAAATTCAAAAAAAGTTTATGAGATAAACTCCAACTTTTCGGAAAAACGAAATTAGAAAAAGATTTATCATAAAAAATCTCCTCCCCCTCTCCAAGAGCTAATCCCAACACAAAAGTCTTCCAGGTCCACTCTCTCTCTCCAATCAGATCAGAAATTATGCGGTAAGGATAAGTAGTGTGAGTGTGTGCATGAAAAATCTTGAGTCCTCACAGAAATCTGGGAAGAGTCGGGTTGGAGATGCTAGAGACTGAAAATGCTACTAGAGATTCTTCAGCCAAGCAGTTAGCAGTATGCCAACTCCTGATCACTGAAGGTCTCCAGCATCACTTCCATCCTCCAACAACTCTTTCCTTCCTCTTCGCCTGATTACAATACTTAGCTAACCTACCAGCTTGGCAGAGTCATGAATCTGGTCAACTAGTTAGCTAAAAGCCAAAAAGTCATCTCACAGATTCACGACTCTGTCCAGCCAGTTGGCCAACAAAGATATGCCTCCGTGAGAACAAAATCAAAAAAATTGTGAGGCCACCTACTATATCTATAGCAGAAGACCAGCGGGAAAGATCAATTCAAAAAAATTTCAAAAAAACTCGACAATTGTTCCAACTTGAGGCTTGACCGAAGTCAAACCTGTAAGGAAAAATTAACCGGGCGATCAATAAAAACAACAAGTTCGTTCAGAGATCGAGACTTTACTTCACTGACTGAATTTTACATCGATGTATGTTATGGTTTTAAGTAGAAGTGACTGATTGGTTAGGACGTGAAGTCCAGACTGCCAGCATGAGCTGACAGGTCACTCAGTAACAGCGTTGATGCGCAGGGCGGCACGCTAGCTTGCCTCAGCTATTGACGGAGAGTGTGGGGTGGGTACCACGAAACACCTGCCGCTGTCACCTTACCATAAACAAAAAGAAATCGCGCCTGTCGTCCTGAAATGGAGACAAAAGAAAAGCACACACTGATCCAGAAGGGATCGCGTACATCACTCACCTTAAGTTGATCCTACGGATCGGATGGACTGACCCGTTGCCGTCCCCGGCCTCCCATGACATCTCTGGCTTTAGATTCAGGATGTCCCTTTACGCTTCACCTGTTGGAGAAAAGAGAGAGACTCAGGGAGAGGAGAGAAAAGAAACCCTTTTACTGAATCATGTTAATTTTTATTTCGCTTCGTCAGCTGATAAAGTACCATTTTTGTTATTTCTTAAATTCACCCCCGACGAGTAAGCACAAATAAGCTATTTTTGTTTTGTTTGTTTTTCTTTTCTTAAATTCACCCCCGAAGAGTTGTAGGTCATGGACTCGTCTGTCAGTTCCAATGGTCCTGCGTTTGTTATAACTACGTCATGCGGAGCAAACCCAATGAGACTGTTCCTTAAACAAAACCATTCGACTTCTGTTTTCAGAGGATTTACAGCTGATGATGCACGTCGTGCGTACGTTTTTTTTTTCTGAAAATTTTTTGTTGTTGCAGTTTTCGTCTCCAAGAGGAGCATGGTCTGATATCCTTCACTTACAACCGAATAATAACACTCACTCTCGTTGGGTTGCACTATTCAAACTTACACGTCTATGACTCAATTGGATAGGCTTCTCGCGGGAAGGCCAAAGAAAAGGAAGTTTTATAATATGCCTAGAATTGTTGCCTTAATTAACAAGTAATTAAAACAATTTAAACAGTGAATGCCTGAGGTGGCTGTATTATTTTATTGGTAAGTTCAAAAAGGGTTACTTTAGGACTTGACTAACAACCCTACTAAGCATGACAAAAAAATTAAATACAACTTGGAATATTTCTATGCTACTTCCTGTATATCTTTTGACCTAACAACACTAATAAGTCATAGTCCCCGAAATGCTTAATGATACGAGTATGTAGGGGTATGTATTAACTAAATATTTTATGTATATTGTACAAAGATTACTTCGTAATTTGAGAATAATGATATGTCTTCCTTTAGGCACTCTCTTGTCCTACCGGCAACACGGCAAGTAGGTACCTATTTTACTTATATAAGTCCCGAAATGTTTACTAGTATTATGTATATAACGAAATTGAATTCACCTGATTTAAAGATAGGTCGTCTATTCAGGCGATCTGTACGTCTAACGGCAATAATAATTTTCTCTTTAATCTTCGGTTTGGTCCTTTTCGTCCTTTCTGAGGATGCATTTTGGCTACATTGAATAACTGCAAATCAAATTAGTTAAAAAGTGGTATACCTATTAAGAATTCTTCAATGTAGCCAAAATACATCCTCAGAAAGGACGAAAAGGACCAAACCGAAGATATCCTTTTTTCGTGTGGCTTTTGTTTTTAAATGTTGATCATATCAAAAGTTAGCCCGGCTTATGATGAGTAGCTTTTGGTACTTTTGTTACTAGCACTTCGATGATATCTGTGTTCATTTTCGAGAAAAATGGCAAAGGAACACGGTGCATAGAGTACAATTTGAGGTATTATATCTCGATAATAAAGGGTTAAACTGGAATTTTAAATATAACATTTTCGTTTTAGTTTTATTTGCGGAATTCAAAAATGCAATCTAAATGTATCCTTAATAAGGACGAAAAGGACATTTTTTAAATATATCCTTTCCCAAGTCCTTTTTCAAGGACTTTGGCTATGTCAGAGGATACCTTGACTAACGATGCGTAACTTTTATTATTAGGACTTCTTCGATATCTCCGCATATTTTCGAGAAAAATGCTCAGGGAACACGTTACGTGGGACACCCTGTATAACGAAAATTGCATTGAAACTGGAGTAATGTTAATAATATTTTTAACCCAAATGTTTTAGTCTCAATTATGTTGTACAGGTCCCAAAAGGTACTTGTAAGTAATAATAACATTTCCTGTAAGCGCTCTGGTGGCCTCACGACGTCGCTGTGCGATCATCACCTCTACATGAGGGTTCGGTGCATGAATATTCGTGACCGATTTGTCGGCGGATTTAATTTATGAAGTTCGTAACATACCTGTTCTTTGATGATGTCGAAAATTTTCTTTCTAATACTAATTAGGTGATTTCGTGGCCTGCTGGCACATGAATGCATCTTACCTCATCCTTCGACTTAATCCTCCAAAATCTTCACAATCTTCTTCGTTTTCCTAAATTTTTGCTTATCGCCTAATCCTGACCTTTCCAACTCTCGATATTTTTGTTTTTATTCCTTACTCAGTGTGAAGTCTTAGTTTGCACGGTTTTTGTTTTTTTTTCTATTTTTCTGACTCAGGCTCACTTCTTACTGCACTTCTTTCCAAAATCTCCCATCCTTCACCTTCCTCTGTTCAACACTCAATCCCCCGATGGCCGGCGGTCACTTCCTCCCACCTTTTCGTTCCCCGTTTTTCTCTATTCCACCGCATGGTGTCCGCTGTTCCATTGACAGTCATGGGTGGGTAGATGTCTGTACTATGACAAGGCTATGTTTACACCCGCGACCATAACATGTAGGATGCCGATATTACCGTAAAAATTGATTACGTTGATAACAACAGTGCGAGAATTCTTTGAGAGAACTCCGTTCATATGTATGTATGTATATATATAACGTTCCGTTCTATTTCGCTTATAGCTTCGGCCATGCTGACCAAAATCGACCCGATTTGCAAATTCAAGTTCAACATTTTCAATGTTTTAGGCTCACAGAGCATTCTATATATGTATAATTAAGCGCCTCTAAATAACGAAAGCATTTTGTAATGCTCTAAATGTAACAATATGAAATATATACATATGTGACTAAAAGTGAGTGAGTGACTAAAAGTGAGTGATTACGTACATACATGTATGTATATACTAAGTTTAAATTATACATGATTTGATCACAGTGAATGTGTCTACATTACACAAATATTGCTTGACTAAAAATGAGTGATTACACTAAATATAAGTTATACATGATTCGATCACACTGAATGTGTTTACACAATTTCGCATATCAGTTAGATAATTAATTAATTTTATCTAAAATCATCTGGAATTTTATACAATAGCAATAATATTTATGCATCCTTATAGTTAAATAATACTCCTCGAGTTAAATACTGTCATGTTTATAAAAAGATAGCATTTGCTTACTATCAACAGGCTCATTTATTCTTTATGGATAATCATTAATATCATACCTATATTAAATAAACTATAAATAGACCCAGGAACCATGCCCAATTTTAATCTATAATTACATAGGGTTTCATATTGGCTACAGAACAAACCCCACTCGGCTTAATTGCATATTATCAACATCACTAATGACGTATCTATCCTTTTCTAGTACCTCAACTATTTTATAAGTCCCTCGTTATTTTGGTAAAAACTTTTTATTTACACCAGCAATAGTGACAACATTTTTAACCATAACAAGGTCATCCTTTTAATACTTATGAGGGAATTTGTGCCGTTTATCATAATAATTTTTATTGTAACCTTGGCTTTTTACAATTTCATTGGAAGCCGCTAATCTAATTTTAAGCAAGTCTCGAGCATCATGTTTGGTTTTTGTTTCTTCTAAGTACTCTACTATTTGATCACAAAATACCCCTTTGTGATTAACCCTAAATAACAACATGCTAGGAGTCGTACCTATACTTTCACTAACAGTGTTATTTAGAGCAAATTCAACTTTTGATAAGCTTTTATACCACCCGCCAGTACTATTACTATCAGCTTCTTTTGATAACATTGGGGTAATAATTCTATTGATGCGCTCGACTTGCCCATTTGACTGAGGTGAACCAGTAGCAATTTTAATGTGTTTTACATTATTTTGCTTAAGAAATTCAGAAAATATTTCAGGTGTAAAACTACTGCCGCGGTCAGAGACAAGCTTACTTGGTCTGCTATAAGAAGAAAAATATGAATCTAGACACGTAATAGCTTCGCGTGATTGAGTTGTACTGACAGCATACAGCTTTGTAAACTTTGTAAACGCGTTTGTGATCAAAAATATGTGGTTCTTCTTCGTAAGGGTAGATGGCAAGAGCTCAAAATGATCAACATGTATGACTTCGAACGGTCTATCTCCTTTTGGAATACTATGTAAACAACCTTCAACTCTTCCGGAGGGTGGAGAAAAATAAATACATTTAAGGCAATTTAGGATATAACCCTTTATTTTGTCTTTTATATTTGGGAACCAATAAGACTTCTTCAGATATTCGTAACACTTCTCTGCGCCAAGATGACAAAGCAACTCATGATGTATTTGGATGACTTGATTTTCCATTTATTTTGGAACATAAAATTTAACATCATCTTTTGATTTACGGGTATACAAGTCCGTTGATCAATGCAAATAGCTTAATCTCTCCATGCTCCAATTCTGCAACTAGGCTATTAATAACTGGATCTCGGTATGGGGCTGCAGCTAGAGCGTATTCAAATGTTCCCTCTTCAACAACTAAAATTTCTAAACAACGACTAAGGGCATCTAAATGCTGCATTCTTTTCCATGCACGGTGCTCGATAACATAATCAAAGTTCTGTAATTCTAATGCCCATCTCGATATCCGAGGATTTAGCAATTTCTTTTGAAGAGTTAATGTTAGAGCCTGACAATCGGTTATTATTTTGAACTTCATACCCGTAAGGTAAATCCGAAATCGCCTTAGTGCATATACTATAGACAAAGTTTCAAGCTCATAGCTATGATATCTTGATTTGATATCAGTAGCTCTCTTCGAAAAATAGAATACAGGATGGAATTTTTTGTCCTCTTGAAGCTGCAGCAATATCGCTCCGAAACCAGTGCTACTTGCGTCACAATGAAGTTCAGTTTCATTGTTAGGGCTATAAATTGAGAGAATTGGTGCTTACAGGAGCTTAGATTTTAATAATTCAAAATTTCCAGCTCGTCAGGCCCAAAGATAAAAGAAAAGTCCTTCCATAACAAATCATACAAAGGTCTAGCCAATGTCGCAAAACTCTGAATAAATTTTCGAAAATAAGAACATAATCCCAAGAAGCTGTGTACCCCCTTAAGATCTTTAGGTACCGGAAATTCCCGAATGACTCGTAAATTCTCCGCATTATGACGTATGCCTTTAGAATTTACAATGTATCCCAAATATACTATTTGTTGGTACAAAAACTTGCATTTATCGTATCTAAGTTCTAGAAAATATTTCTTAACCAATTCTATTATCTGTCTTAAGGTGTCGAGATGTTCCTCAATAGATGAGGTTGCGATTAAAAGGTCGTCTAGATATGGGAACATTTTATCAGTTTCGATCAACGGCTTAAATACATTGGATATGTACCTCTGAAAAACAGAGTGTTCATTTTTTAGCCCGATGGGCATACGTACATATTCGAATTGACCTAACGGAGTTACAAATGACGTGTATTTAATAGCTTCTTTTGACATCTTGACGTGATGAAATCCATTTCTCAAATCAAGGATTGAAAAATATTTCTTCCCACGTAAACGATCCAATAGGTCTTCGATAACTGGTAGAGGATAGTTGTCTCTAGCAGTATGTTTGTTTAATTTGCGGAAGTCTACGCACATTCTCATTTCACCATTCTTTTTGTGTACCAATACAATCGCGCTTGCGTATGGAGAGTTACTTTCTCTAATGATTTTCTTCGTCAAAAGATCATCCAGAATTTTTCGTAACTCTTAACTTTTGAATATATGGTAAACGTCGAGGGTTACAATAGAATGGCTTATCTTTATTTAAAACAATACTCATTTCGAAGGAATCGCATGACCTCTGAGAATTACTACACATATTGTTGAACTTCCGATAAAATATCAGTTACCTGTTTAGTAATCTTATAAGATAGTTGAGGATTTATATCAAAAGTTTTACTAACCTGATCGTCACTTAAGTTAATATTTAAAATTTGTTCTGAAAAATCCAATTCTTCGGGATCTTCGGCATGATTACTTACTACATCCATTTCCTCTTCAATATTGTTGTCCTTGTACAAAAAATTCAATGTTATGTTATTCTAAAATTACTGGGTATTTCATACTACTATTTACGACTACAAAGATTTTTAAAATAGAAACAATATCATTAAACCTTACTACACCATTTATATATCCAATAATGTTGAGTTTGCTGTTGTTAACTCCAATGCAGTTTTGTTGTCCTCCCGGGTTGACCTTTAGGGTAAGATGGTACATAACGTTGCTGAACAAAGCTAATGGCGCTGCCTGACTCGAGAAGGGTAAGCAAGGAGATGGTACAGTCATCGAACTCATAAGTGATCTGAAATTCAAAATTGTGTTTAGAAATATAGACATACTTTCCATCCCCAGACGAAGAGTTCTGATTGCTTTGGATGTTCATCACTTGTTTTTGGTTGGAACATTCGTTGGCTCGATGACCAAAATTTCCGCAACGGAAACAGGAACCTTTCGGGCACCTAGGTTTGGGGCACACATTACTAGAGTGTCCACGCTCATTGCAGTTAATGCACTTCAGTTGCGATGAAGAATGTTTTTGAACACCTATCCCTCGCTGCCTTGTTATGCTGTCATGTTGTCTCTGCTCAGTTATAGGCTGGTTTGACTTCAGTTTTTCGTACTTCCTTAGTGCATTTTTTAACTCAAGTAGAGAGTTGGCATTATATAGTATTATTTTGTTTACATATGAATCCACGATGCCGTCAATAACATACTGAACCACATCAGCTTCTTCGATTTGGCCCAAAGATGTTATTTCTTGCATGACAAATAGGTACGTGTGGCACGATTCATCTTTTTTCTTTTTACGATTTCGGAGCTCATTATGTATGTCGGCGTTTGTTACTTGTTTAGAAAATTCCCTGATTAGTGCTGCTCTGAGTTCACACCATGACTTTGCCATTTCAGTTCTTAAAAATATTTTTGCTGTGCCGGTCATCAAACGTTTGGCATGTATTAAGCGTGCCCTCTCGTCCCAGCCAAAAATATCTGCTGATTCCTCGAATTGTTGTATACACTTTGTGACACAGTGATTGTCGTCGCCAGTGAACTGAGTGAAGGATTCTTCCACATCCTTAAAATTAAAATAAAATTTGTTACCTGAAGTTTCATCCATTCCAGTCAGCTGAGCAATTTTTTTCCTGCCGCTTTATCAGCTTTTGTCTTAACATCGTCGGTGATTGTTTCAGAGGGGCTGCTTGATAGTTCATTTCCTGCGCTTTGATCTCCCGTTTCTTCTTGAATAAGTATATTTTTAGGGAAATGCTCATGCAAATCAACCGTAGAAAGCCCTCGAATAGCTTCCTCCAAACGCAATTTTAATGTAACCTTAAGACCTGTTAAATCCAACCCAAATTGGTCAAGCTTCTCTCCTTGAATTGGGGCACGGTGGCCTTCTCTAAGAATCTAACAACTTGTGGCTCCATGTGTGTGTTGTGGCTTGTTAAATGAAATACGCCACATACATTTAACTTATGTTCTTTATTGAACAAAACAAATAATCTTACAGAAATAATAAAAATACTTGGGCAAAATACGACTGCAAGATGCGAGCTAGTTTTTCACAGTGATCAAGTTTTGAGTAACATGACATGTCACCACACCAAGTTTTCTGGCGCTGAGTGCGACTTCTTTTGAGCGATAGCTTTACTAGCATGAGTGCTGATGAGCGCCAGTGGCGTCGATGAGGCAGTGTAGTAGTTGCATCAAATTTTATTTTAATAATTTTTAATACTCGTATTGTGTCACTACATCACCCCCTTTCGAGTATGAAGGTATTACCGAGCGAGAGTTGATTCGTTTACTGAATGTGATTTCTTTCTTGGGTTCGTTCCGCTTTGATGTCGACAGTATGCCGAATGCTGGTTTTAGCCTGTCTATTGAAATTGCAGTATTTTTTCCGTTAATGTCAACTACAAAGTATTTCCGAAATCGTCGAACTATTTTAAAGGGTCCTTCATAAGGTGGAGCAAGTATTTTTTGAATTCTGTTTGATTTTACGAAAACGTGCTCACATGTTGCCAGGGACTTGGGAACAAATACATCAGCTTGTTTATTTTGACGTGTATCTGTGGGAATTAAGTTTCTCATTGTGCTTCGGAGTTGGTCTACGAAATTGTTGATATCGACTTTTTTAGAATCTGAGTGCTCTTCAACAATTTCTCCTGGTAGTTTCAAGGTTTGGCCGTAAACAAGTTCGCACGGCGCGCACTTGAGATCTTCTTTTGTTGCAGCACGAATGCCGAGAAGAACGATGGGGAGTTCACTACTCCAATGGATTGTATTGGCTCGAGCTCTTAGGGAATATTTCAACTGGCGATGAAAGCGCTCTACCATGCCATTCGCTTGTGGATGGTAGGCAGTTGTTCTGATACGATGGGATCCGAGCAATTTAGTCAGTTCTGAGAATAGTTTGCTTTCGAATTGCGTACCTTAATCGGTAGTTATGACGAGTGGAATACCAAATCTGGAGACATAGTGTTGGACAAATGTTTGGGCGACAGTCACTACATGTGTAAGTGTTTTTTTCTTTCCACAAGATATAAAAATTCAGCGATAAAACAGTACAAACAGTTAGTTTGGTAAAAATTTATCACGTAAAAATGCTCGATTACACAAAAGAACTTGGATTTTATACGATACATCGATGCATGTGTGCACAAAAACAATTTATTCAAGATCACCGATGATCGCCTCGTTGTTTAAAAAGTTCCAACAAAATGTGGACTTTACACAATGCACCTATGCACGTGTTCACAAAAAAATCTCTAGAGATCACCGATGATCGCTTTTTGATTTAAATAAAATTCACACACAAGTTTTTTTTAAATTTTATCACATGGATCGCAATCCCACTTCTGAATACTGTAACGAAAAATTAACCGGGCTATCAATAAAAACAACAAGTGCTTAGTTCAGAGGTCGAGACTTTACTTCACTGACTGAATTTCACATCGATGTAGGCTGCCGATATTACCGTACATTGATTACGTTGATATCAACAGTGCGAGAATTCTTTGAGAGAACTCCGTTCATATGTATGTATATATATAACGTTCCGTTCTATTTTGCTTATAATCCTAAAGTCGAACTGCAGAAAAACAATATCAAAAACTCGAAGTTACTAAAGTTACAATAAAAAAAAAAATCTAAATCACAATCGAAAAACTTTTCTTTAAACATAATTCAAAAACTCGCGAAAACTTTACCAAAATATCGAAACCTTTACTTTACTCAAATTAATTCAGATAACAAAACCAGTCAGACTCAGGTCCGCAAGTAACCTCCGCTTGAGGTCAGTCAATTAGCAAAGTGCCAAATGACCATCTCACAACAAGTCCCCAGCAAAAGTCACAGTTAGACCACCGAAGTCCAACTGAGGTGGTCCCACGTTGGGCGCCATTTTGTTATGTTAGTATAACACTAAGCAAGCGCGCAACGTGTCACAGCCTTAAACTTTACTCTACAAAACAAATTATTTATATAACAACAACAGTTAGACTCAGGTCCGCCTGTAACTTCTACTAGATATGAGACTACCGAGTCAGACAATTAGCTAACAGCCAAATGTCCATATCTCCAAGCAATCTCAGTCCCCAGCATCAGTCACATTTAGACGCCGAAGTCTAACTGAGGTAGCCCCACGTTGGGCGCCATTTTGTTATGGTAGTATGATAGAGTGATTGACTTTGGACGCGAAGTCCAGACTGCCAGCATGAGCTGACAGATCAATCGGCGGACAGCGTTGACTGCAGGGCGGCACGCTGGTTCGCCTCGGCTATTGGCGGAGAGCGTGGAGAGGTTCCACGGAAACCTCCCGCTGTGCCACCAGCCATATACAAAAAAAATGTCGTGCCTTCAAGCCAAAAAGAAAGCACACACTCGGTCCTGAAGGGACCATTACACTACTTAGCCTTACCTTAGTGAAGGCGCAGATGTTTTGCCTTCAGCTGCATTGCCCCATATCCACCCAACGACACTGAGGGCAGCAGTCATTTTGTTCAATGTCCCTTGTTGATCTGTAAATCGGAGCGGAGTAGCGGACCTAGTCGACCTCCACGTTAAGGGGGCTCCAGGAGAGTATAAGGAGAAAAGAAATAGCTCTACGGTTCCATTACGTTATAATTTATTAAATAGCAAATTTAATTCAATTTATTGGTTCAAATACTACGAGAGAAAACTGATAGACATACCATATATAAATCACATTCGAGTTAATTAAGTCATATATATCAGCAACGTAATTCGTGTTCTTCTGTTCACGTGACCATTCAAAAAAATATCTGATAAATTTACACAGATTACGGATAATTGAAGTTACTCGAACTTATCGGTGTATGTACTATGCCACGAAAATTTGATCTAAGTAAATTTGATCATACATACAATGCAATTCGTGTTCCTCTGTTATTCCAAAAATCTGATAGATCTACATATAATTTTTGTTGTTTTTTTTTTTATATATATATTACAAGCTAATGACCTTATTCAAATTTATTCGTTCATTGAATAGGACAATAAAATCAATCATGATAAATAATAAAGTGAGAGCAACTTACATAACTTTTGTTGTAGAGGATCTCTCGCCAAGGCGCCTCCGAGAGGTTCCGTTATGCCACTGGATTCTAGCAAAAATATTGGAATTTTATTTAACAAAAACTGAACTTATAATACAAGTATTGCGACTGTTGAACTGAGGAGTGTTGCTCACAAGAATGAATGTAGACACGAATGATATTGCGAATTTGTGGACCATGTCTTGGAAGTATGTAAGAATGGAGTTCAGCCCAAACTCTACAGATCCGTGTGGACCACTCTCACGTGAAACAGTGGTTAAATTTAGCCTTGATCGTTGTAGAGGAGTGCTTAGGTGAACTAGGTAAGTAGCAGCACTCAGGTGTAATATAGCGCACTAAAAAAAACGGTCTGCACTGATGTGTAATAAGGCAAAATTAGAACGAGTATCTCTTCTTGTAAAATGTGCTCAGACGAGCTATTTGAATAGATACAGTCTTCAAAAAGTGCCTGCACTGAGGTATAATAGCGCACTTCAAAAAACGGTCTGCACTGATGTGTAATGAGACAAAATTAGAACGAGCCTCCCTTCTTGTAAAATGTGCTCAGACGAGCTATGTGAATAGATACAGTCTTCAGAAATTTTGCAGTCCCCGCCAATTCTTCTTTCTCTTCCTCTTTCATATGAAAATGTCGCTATTTAGGTGATTTATGCAGTTTTATGCTCAGCTATCCCTTCCTTTTTTATATTCCACTCCCGATTACTTGTTTGTTTCATGATTCTCGCTTAAATCTACCTATCACCTTCCTGGCTCAAAAAGACTTTTCCAATCTGCCGATTCTTCTTCTTCCTTTTCAACTCGTCTTTTCTGTCGGGCACTTGTCCCCGTCAGACTTGAGACGTATGGTCGAGTCTCATCGACAACATATTCGCCGTGTGGCCCCCGCTATGTTCTCCTGCTAGCCGTCGGGTAGCATGCTGCTGCCTGCAGTACGCTACGACCATAACAGCAACTTTTCACAAAAATTGCCTCCGCTGTCTATCATCTCATTCGACTCTACTCAAAATCAAACTCAACATGGCAGCACTTTCTACTTCTTGCATTTTCGTCTAGCCCGTTTTCTTTCTCCCATGTCTTGACAGATATGCTTTCAGCTTTTGGCCGCACATTTCGTTAGGGTTGCTATATATGATATTGGTGCGTTCGCATGCGATCATAACAGGTTCCGTTACATAGCTGAACATTGAGCTCCGCGATTATTATAAAAAAAAAAAAAAATGGATTTTGTGCAAATGAAAACTCTCTGCTTCTGTCTTTATTGCTGCCTACAAGAAAATAACTAAAAGTGGGGTAATACCGTTTACAATCCATCTACGTGAGGGTTAAAAATAATTTTCCTTCTCCCTATCCAACGTTGAAGTACTCTTCTAAATATAAACATATTTATTTTATCCAAACTTCAAATTTGTTATACCTTGCTGAAGTAAAGTGAAGTTAACTCAAGTGAACGACTGCTGACTTCCATACTGCGATATCTGTTAAAATTCAACGGAGGCGGTGCTGATGTTGAATACCATTGCGACTTTGATTGTGACAGTTTGTAATTTTATTGGTCTTATTACAGTTATCATTTCATCATTCTGACTACCATTTAGCGCTGATTCTTGTGGCTTAAGCGCTGAATAGGTTGAACTCATTTATTGTTTAGACAGTTAGTAGTCCTTCTGTAGCGGTAGCTGTACAAAATCTGCATGTTGCACAACGCACGCAAATTTTAAGGTGTCGACATCCCCGATTTACCGACATCTCGTTCAACAGAAAAAGAATTAACCTGCATATCTAAATAAACATCATTCATATTGTTACGAGCGTGGCCTTAATTCGTTATTCAAACACATTATTTAAATTATTATTCCTTTATTTCACTACTATTTACGTTTCTAACTTTCACAAACAATTATCATTTCAACTCTAGTTTAGTACTGTACTTCTAATTATCGCAATCCAGATTACTTCGTTCACTTCACTGTATGTAATAAGACTCGATTCCTGGTGGTGAGATGCGCCGTATTTATACTCTATATATTGTTCTAGAACCTTCCCGAATATTCCGTTCTCGAAATATCGATACTCCGAACCTAAAGATATCGCTTGCCCTTCCTGTGATACGATACTCCGAAAGCTGTTTATGTCCGTACTTAATTATTCACTCCAATCGAATAGATCTCTTTTCTTCTATTGCACGCAACAAAATATTATGTAAAATTCCACCATATTCGAATAATTATAAAATTATTATTTTTAATACCAATATTATGTCGTTTCAGGTCTTATGTCATCAATCTTAACGGACATGATTTAAAGTTAACTGCGGATATGCTTTCCGTAAAGAATTCGATGAAAACGTTCCATGTGGAAGAAATAACGCCGAGTGTTATTGAACCGTCATTTGGTAGGTATTTTTGTAAACTTTTTAAATCTCTAATAAAGTAATATATTTTAGGAATTGGCAGAATAATGTATGTCCTGCTGGAGCATAGGTTTAACATGCGTGAGAATGACGACCAAAGGTGTTTCTTCTCAATACCGGCTGCAGTGGCACCACTCAAATGTTCAGTACTTCCTTTAAGTAATAACGCTGAGTTCGAGCCGTTTGTTGAAATAATATGTAAGATTTAATACTTTCTTTTAACCATTACTTTCATATCTTTCAAATGCCTTTAGTGCTGGGTATCTCAGAAATGCAAAAGGTTCTCTGTTGCGTAAGATGATTTGCACTTACTATAGGATGTTAGTACGGAAAGATGGCGCTGGAATCTAAACTTTTTTCAGGCTTTCCGTTGCATAAACTGATTAGTGCTGCACGAAGTTAGGTCCGGAAAGGATCTCGAATACCAAATTTTTCTATTAAGGCTGAGAAGGGCGGACGACAGTGGTCCCACTTGGCTAAAATCGTATCAAATTTGCTATCAAAAGGTTTTGCTAATTTGTTACAACATTTCAAAATCCATCTACATCTTTGGATTTGCCCCAGACAATTCCATTTTATGTCCAAATAAATTTTACCGACCTTGAATTTTCGCTACAATAATTTATAATCCCTGTGTAAAACCAAACTTTTACATTGCCCTTTTGTTTATGTGTATGCAGTGCAATCGCGGAAAGACAATTTTCCGAACTCGGCAACATCAAAACAAACAAATCAAACTAGTTCAGAATTAAAACCATAGATTCCATAATGGCTGCGAAGAGTTTAGTTCCAAGGATAGCTTTTTGGATTCAGAATTTAGAAAATTTCTAAAATTAAATATGACTTTGGACTACTTAATTTTTAGAAGTATTAAAGTAGTATATTTTTGTTGGCGGTACTTATGACCTGTTGTTCTTTTTTCTTTTCTTAGTTACGATGTTGAAGGCCAGTTATTTGTGAAAAGAGTGCTCACGTATATTTTATACTATGTAAATTTAAAAAAAAATTATGGAAGTTCAATTGTTACGAGCGTGGTCTTAGTTTATTATTTAAAACACAATATTTCACATATAACTCACAAGTTCTTTTTATTACACTACATTGTTTACTTTAATCAAAATTCCAAGCAATTATCAATCAACTCTACTGTAATTATCGCTAGTACTGTATCGCAATCCAAATAGTTTACTACGTTTATTTCACTGTCTGAGACAAGACTCTCTCCTGGCAGTGACAAGTGCCGTATTTATACTTTACAAATTTGACCAGAACCTTTCCGAAGATTCCATTCTAGAAACATCGATTCTCGAACCTAAAGGTGTTTATGCCCGTAACTTATAGATGTCGCTTGTCCTTTTGTAATACCATTCTCCGAAAGTTGTTTATGTCCGGACTTTAGTCATTTCACGCAAAGTATCCATTTTCAATGCATGTCTCTTTTACTATTGCACGTAATACAGAATCCTTAAAATTGTTCTGTTGAAGCGTTGTATGTACCATTCCATCGGATTGTGGGTGTAGAGTAGTTGTTCTGGCTTTTATACATCTCCTGGAAAGTCTGTCATTCGAAATTCCGTCCTTGATCCGAATGAAGATTATGAGACACACCAAACCTACTGATCCAATTCCTTTATAACATTATTGATCATTGATGTTGGCACGACTATTTGCAATGACTCGCCGTTAGTTGCCTCTCACTTGCGTTTTAATATACCACATTCAAAGTGAAGAGAATTCCTTTGAGCCAGTACCTTTTCAGCTTCTCACTTCTCTACGAAATATGCTTCCATTCTGGTCTTTCCATGTCTTCTTTCCAAGCAAGGATAGGCGATGTGTCCGAGTCTTCTCGTTGCGCTTTTCGCATGTGTTCGTTGTCTCAACCTGTGGATGGTTCAACGGTTACGAGCTATATAGTTGCTGTTGTTTCTTTTTCTAACATCTGGACACAATGTTTACATTCAAGTTACATGGACGTCGTGAATGGCCGTCTGCATTTCCGTGGATACTTCTTTTTCCGATATTGGATTTCGAAGTCATTTTGCTTGTCCGTCTGTACGCCCGTCCTCACGATAACTCAGGAGCGGGTGTATTTTTAGAGTTGGAGTTTGGCGCATGGCCTTTTTTAAAAAAAAAAATTTCGAAAATAAGACAAATCGGGTAACTCCTACGTAGTGATGCCATACAAGAATTTCGTTTTCCTCTCTATATTCAGACAATGCATGAGAACGCGTCAACGTAGAGAGCTGAAATTTTATAAAAGTTTTTATAAAAATAGTATAAATGGCACTCCAAAATGAACTAAATCGGGCACCCATGTTGCCATACAGAAATTTAGGGTTTTTACGAATACTGTGAAAACGATCAGTTCTAGACGTTTTTATTTACTGAAAAGTTCTTCAGAATATTAAATCCTATAAAATTGGTTATAACCATTTTTACTGTCCGACGAACAGTTTTAGAAATATATGCGAAAAACCACTTCAAAATCAAACTTACACAGATGGCCATATGAAATTACTTACGGGCATTCATCTCGGGTATCATAAGAATTGGTCTTTTTTAATTGTTCAATAATTTTTTTTTATTGTGTGGTACGCCCGTAGCTGGCTGGAGATTGATTAGCGCTTAAAAGTTATAATAAGATTGCTTTTGATTTTCTTTGTTTTTCTTTTATTAGTTAACGATATACTGGGTGGCGCAAAACTACTGGCACAAGAGAAATTACTTATATTTTGTTTATATTACATCTCCTGTCATTCTGATATTGAAAACTGTGTAGTAAACAAATGTAAAATTACTAAAAATAAACATGGACCGTTATACTCCCAAGAACGTTGAATAATTGTTATGGAATTATGTAAGAGCGATTGGCTAGGACGTTAAGTCCAAACTGCCAGCATGAGCTGACAGATCGCCTGATGACAGCGATAGCACAGGGCGGCACGCTAGCACCTCGGCTAAGGATGGCGGAGAGTGTGGGGGAGTTCCCGAAATACCTGCCGCATGTCATCATCCATAGACAAAAAAAATTTTCGTGCCTGCACTACAAAAAAACGGCACACACTCGGTCCTGAAGGGACCTTTACGTCACTTACTTGCTTACTGCTGAATTGAAGGCGCAGATGTTATGCCTTCCTGGCCTTGCCCCATCCTCCCTTTGACTTGGGGGGCACTATTTCCAAGTCCCTTTTTGACCTGTGAAAGAGAGAAAACTAGGACGAACCTAGGCAACCTTCATTTCGCAGAGGGGGGCTCCGGGATAGGACGGAAGAATTAAAAGTCAGCACATTCTTAATACGTTATAAAATCCTTCATTAAAAAAACTTGCTAACTCCAAAATACATGACTTAAACTTATGACTCTCTATATTCTAGTATACGGAACCATGAACTAAATTTTCCAGGGAAAATGTCCCCGCTACTGGAGTGACATGTTACGGAACAACGTTTCGTAGAATTGCTTAACACCCTGACATCCCGCCTTAAATGGTTCTTATTTGACACTGTCTACACGTTGGGATTGGTGTTTTGTCTTTTCCTACTTCTCTTTCTTTTTTTCTTTTTAAGCAAAAATATTTATGTTTTGAGTGTCAATCGATACATAAAATAAAGATTTCATTATTTAAAAACTAGCATAATATGATTATGATTATTAAAAGTAAATTTTTATCTGATTTTTGCTTTCCTCGAAACTTAGATGATAAGAAATTCTCCGTAAACATATCTGAAAATCTACTTCATTTTGATATATGTAATTAAAAATTCCATATCAGTTGTTGTAGTATGTGTAGTACTTAATATAGTAAAATTAAAATCATCACAATTCGATTTCAATCAATTCTAGCACTAATGATAATAAAAAAATCTCTGAATTATTTTAGATTCCATTTCATAATAAAACTTGCTTTTTCAGTTCAAAGATTAAAAATAAATTATATTCGCAATTCATAACCTTCCTCATCCTTAACTTTTGTTCTTATTATCTTTTTTTTTCAATTAACGTTAGATCTGCTAAAAAAATTTTTTTTCTTTTAGTTTTATATAAAAAAATTTTTACTTAAATAATTCGCAATAGTTGGCAATCTTTCTCTTTGAGTTGTCAAAAAAAAATTTAAATTATCTTTTGTCCGTTCAGTATATAGAAAAAAAATTCCTTTAAATGTGATTATAGCACTGGATACAAACAAATCCATTTATATGAAGTAGAAAGGAAGAAAAGTTACTCACTCTGGTATCAGGGTCCACCGCAGAGGCGCCTCCGTGTATGTTCCACTGTGTCCCTGTTTAAAAAGTTTAGTTCAGATGTATAACACAAAAAGTTTGCCACTACTGAGACTGCTCGAGCCGAGAGTTGTACCAAATTCCGGCGAATAATTCGAGAAAGTTCCGACCGTAATATGTCCTCTCACAAGGTGTTATGACCTTCGAATTTACTCTGATTTATATAGAAATCTATACTAGTTTGACTTCATGATTCCGTTAAACTAAATAACTGGGAAGGGATAATCAACGAACAACGTGGGTCGTCATTGGTTATACCTCCCCTTTTGAATGTGGCTGAATTTCCGCAAGGACCACTTAGTTGATACTATCGCCTGTTATCGACTGATTCGCGAAGATCCCTCATTGGACAAGTGTGTTATAATTATGAGTATTAAACGACTATGACGGGATCTCGCCAAGGAATTTGATTGACAAGGAAAATGCCGCTACCACTGCCGTTGACACGATTACTATGCTATGCACTGCTTATACCTTGAGTTGTCTCAATTATCTGCTCCACCCACAAATGTTACAAGTTTCGGGCAATTTCATGGAGGCACCTAAATATCATTCTCAATTACAAGTGAACTATTTAAATTTATAAAATTTACCAGATGCGTCTGTTGTGTCCGGACGATTGACTTTCCGAATTTTCGCGGTCAGTTTTCCCTTTTATTATTTAATTAACTAATATTGCCGCTGTTGCCGCAGGGGTATTGAATTAGCGTCATCACTTTCCGTTGCTGTTATTTAACAATGGAAGCTACGGCAGATCCGCTTGGCCTGGTTTGCTTTGTTGGGTGCTGTGCTCGATTTGAGGATTCCAATTTTTTCACTCACAATATTCCTATAGAAAAATCGACCATCGGAGCAGTTCTCGTACTTGCACCTTTAGAAAATCTACGGATGTTCCAATGGGGATGTTTAGTTTTCCTTAAAATCCACTTAACCCGCAAAACTAGGACGAAACAGTATCACATACCTTCCAGTTTCCTCGATCGCAGACCAGCAAAACTTTTCACAACTTTCAGACAAGGGAAGACAAAACTCTTCTTCTTCCTTGTCATCGACCAACACGTCACTTCAACTTGAGTAAGGCATTACTCTCGGTCGGGGTGCGTTCACATTGTCCGATATGGACAGCGGCTGACATACACGCTACAGTAAGTGTAGCATATCGCTGTATGCAATATGCTACGACCATAACAATACAGAGTGGTCTACACCACCTGTGGTTCAGACGACGCTGAAAAATGGTCGACTGAGCTAGCCGGTCTTACTCATATGCCTCATCACTGCGGGCGCTCAATGTGTGTCACGACCCACGACCCAATGCTTTATTCGTCTCTCCGTCTCTACTTCCGATGACGCGTCGAAGTAGTGACATGATGCCTTCGTCCTAAAATTCTCGGAGACGTCTAATTAAATGGAATACCTGCGACAGGCTATCTGCCGCAGGGTTACCATGTGGGCGGGGATTAAAGCATAAGAGAGCATTATTATGCTAGGGGAAAGGAAAAAGGAAAAAGTTTGTGCTATTGTCCAAAAAGGTATGCCGGCCGCTAGGCTGGGAATGTCCTAAGCGGCACATTGACATCCTGTAGTTTGCCAGTGAAGCTGGCTGGATGCCTTATTAGGGCTACCAGGAATAATGACAATGGGTAGACGCGTTTTCATAATGCTGATCACTGCTTCAGATCTTTAGCGTGATAGACTCCTAATAGTTTTCCCTGCAGATCTTCAAGTTCGTATAGTGAGTTTCCTTTCTTGGCTCTAACCCGACATTTAACAAATTTTCGTCCCAGTTTAGCACTAGTCTGCTGTTGGAAATTGCTTTGGGCAAAAGTCCTTCTAAATACCTCCTGACCAACTTTGAACTCGACAGGTTTCGCCCTGAGATTGTAGGCTTTTGAACCCTGTTCGAATGCGTGTTGTAAATTTTCCTGCACTCTCGCACGGATCAATCTCATTTTATCTTCTGCGTCTACTCTCAGTGGCTCATTAAGAGTTCCAAGGCTCCTCAGGATAGAATAGGAGCTGCCATGTTCTATCATTTGTTGACCGAAGAGTGTTCGATAGGGAGAGAAACCAGTAGCTTGGTGGAAAGAGCTCCTGAGGGAACTAGCTATTTGGCTCAGTTTCTCATCCCATCTGATGTGTTCCTTCTGGATATAGGCCCTAATCCCTGACAATAGAGACCGGTTTACTCGCTCTGAGGCGTTTGCTTGCGGCGAGTAAACTGCCGTTCGCATATGCTTTACCCCATATTTTTCCAGTAGTCTGGCGAACTGAGCCGAGCAAAACTGGACTCCATTGTCAGAGACTATGGTCTCCGGAACTCCGAACACGTGAAACACTTCAGTCTCAATGAATTGGCATACATTGAGCGTAGACGCTTTTCTCATAGGTTTGAGAAGTGGGAATTTAGAAAGGTGGTCAAGGACTATTAGAATGCAGACGTTTCCTTTCACTAACCGAGGATATGGACCTAAGAAATCAATATACAGCTTTTGCCATGGTCGTTCTATCACAGACTGGACTCTCATAGGTGGTCGTAAAACAGTATTGGGAGCTTTCGTTTCCTTACACACGTCACAGGCGGCTACGTAATTTCTGACATCAACTGTCATTCGTGGCCAGTACAGATGTCTTCGCAGACGTTCCAGGGTTTTCCCTATACCTCCGTGTGAAGCTAGCGGCGGATCATGCGCTCTTGAAATAACGTCGGTGACAAGCCCACGTGGAATCCAAAGCTTCCAAGCTTCTTCTTCCTGAATAGGATCGCCTGTTCTCGGAACAGTCCGGATATAAACGAAGCCATCCCTGACGCAAAGATCTGGTAGTTTGCCAGAAGTCGTTTTAACCTTATGCCTCAGTTCCTCATATTCCAACGAATTGAAATATGGCGAACTAAGGTCAACTTCCGGGCCAGGGTCTTCGTTTGTGTTCAAGCTGTCACAATGAATGCGTGACAGCGCATCAGGGACGACGTTCAGGCTTCCTTTCCTGTGCTCAATAGTGAAGTCGAAGCCTTGAAGCTTCAAACTCCACCGTGCAAGTCTACCGCTGAGGTCCTTTTGGGACATCAGCCATTTCAAGCTCGCATGATCCGTCACTATCTTGAACGGCATAAGCTCTATCAAGGGCCGAAACTTCTGTACGCTCAAGATTGCAGCTAAGCATTCTTGCTCTGTGACGGTGTAATTTCTCTGTGCTGAGTTCAACTTTTTCGAGACATAGGCTATTGGCTTCTCGTGGCCATCGTCATCTAGTTGAAGCAGCACTCCTCCAATACCTTGTTGGCTCGCATCGCACTGGATAACGAACGGTTTGGTGAAGTCTGGACTCACCAACAACGGAGCAGAAGTAAGTTTTTGTTTTAAGATATCAAGAGACTTTTGGGCTTCAGGTGTCCATTTGAACTGACTCGGGTTTTTCAAAGTGTCTGTAATGGAGGCAGTTAAATCAGCATAGTTCGGGATGAACCGTCTATACCATCCCGCCATACCTAGTAGGCGTCGGGCTTGCCGAACAGTTTTAGGTGACGGATAGTCAACTATAGCTGAAATTTTGTCAGGGTCAGTTCTCATACCTCCCTTTCCTACAATGAATCCCAAATATTTGGTCTCTTTGATACAAAACTTACTCTTCTCGACGTTGATAGTAAGGCCAGCTTTCCTCAAACAATCCGCTACACGGGCTAGCAGCATGAGATGAGTATCGAAATCTGACGACAGAATTAATAAATCGTCTAAATAGACGAGAACATTCTCACGAAGGTCGAAGGTAATGACTTTATCCATTAGGCGGCACATAGTCTGTGGAGCGTTGCATAGGCCGAATGGCATCACTGTGTACTGATAGAGAGGATGACCAGGTACGGTGAAAGCGGTCTTCTCTCTGGAATCAGCGTCCAGCGGGATCTGCCAGAATGCGTCTTTCAGGTCCAGGCTCGTTATGTAGTTTGCCGGAGGAAGTCGACTCAGGAGTGCGTCTATCTGCGGCAGCGGATAGGCGTCCTTCTTCGTAACCGAGTTGACCTTCCTGGCGTCAAAACAAAGCCGGACCTTTCCAGGCTTCCTTACCAGAACGACTGGAGAGCTCCAAGGACTCTGGCTCTCCTCTATCACACCCAGTGATAGCATTCGCTCTAATTCTGAGTCCATTAAACTTTGTACTGCCGGCGAAATCGGATAAAAGCGCTGTTTTATCGGGGCGGCGTCATTCGTTTCAATCCTGTGAGTGACCAATGATGTTTTCCCAAGGCCTAAAAAGGCGCAAGAGGGGAAAAGCTGTTTTGTGGCTTCTAAGCGTTGCTGATCAAAACTAGAAAGGACATGGCAATCGGTGTCAGAGGTAGCTATCCCACTTGGATTCACTTCTGCGACTATACCCAGGACGTCTGGAGCCAACCCAAATAGACGCCAGAAGTCTATTCCCAGATATAGGGCCTGTGTGAGCCCAGGAACCACGTAAAAACGCACGTTTTGGGTCTTACCACGGAAAGTGACGTCCAAGTTCACATGACCATGAACAGTCGTCATGGCACCATTAGCTACTTGGACCTGTGTCCGATACCTCTTCCATTCGACATCTGCTTCCGCAATCTTCTCTAGAGCTCCCTGGCCTAGAATACTGACAGTGGCACCACTATCAAGTAATCCAGTCTCAGTTCGCCCGAGCAGCTTTACTTCTGCGTACGGTCGAATGTCGTCTGGCATCGACACGGAAATCTGTGCTAGTTTTTTTCTTTCTATTTTCATCCGTCGACAGTATTCCCGCCAACGAACGGTTGATCGTTTCTGTTTCGGTCTCATATCCCGGTCGGGAAACATAATCTCAGCTAACTCTGCTACTGAGGAGAAAATTCGGTCTCTTGCTGCTCTGTATCTCTGCAGACGCGTATGATACGGCGTCAGCGGATGTAAAACTGGCTCACGCCCACTCGTCATATCAGAGCTTGGTGGCCGTTTTAAGATAGAAATGGCAGGAGGCCAAATCTCCTGCTCAGTAACCTTGTCGGCTACACGTGCTATAGGTGTCAACGGGACATCGAAGATTAAAGACTCTTCTAATGAAGTGTCTAGCAATGTCACGGGCTCCCCAGAAGTGGAAATGGGAGCTTGGAGATCTGCAGAGAAATCCATCAGGTTCTCCGCCTCTATCAAAGACGTAATCGTACTATCAGGTGTTTTGCTGATATCATCAGAGTCACTGAATGATATCAGAGGACATATCAGGGAGTTTTCGATAGTGTCTGTTAATGGAGCGGACCTTCCTCCTTGTTCAAAGCTTGAACTGGAGTGTTTGATGCATTGATTGCTCGTGATGTCGACGCTGGTCGGAAAGAGGTGTTGGTATTCCCGACCCGTCTGAAGTTTTTCTGTTGACATTGAATGCAATCTGGCTTGAAGGTGTTCTTCCGTCCACATCCGTAACAGAATACAGTTTGTCGTTCCTGCCGGCAATCTTGGTAAAAGTGTCCAGACTGGTCACAATTCCAGCAGGTTACATTTTTAGGGGTTGAAATGGCAGATAGTGAGACTTCGTCGCTACGTCCAGGTGATATATTCAAGTCAGCCTCGGTCAAATGATATCCATCCACCTCACTAACTCTTTGTCCGCGATAAGCGTTCCAACTACTTGCTGTTGCGATGCGCAGCTGCGTCGCTTGGATTTGATTTACCAGAATCCTGAGCTGGTGGATGGTGTTGGTAGGATGCAAGCAAATTTTATTTTGTATTTCCGGCAGTAAGTTTGACTTGACTATTTCCAGAAATTCAACGTCTGGCAACGGGTTCTGCAGTTGGTCTCGTAACTGTACTAGATGCTGGTAGTAAGTGGCAAATGACTCTCCTCCTTTCTGCTTGCGCAGCATAAGCTGGACTTTGACCTTAAGGTCGTCTTTGGGTACTCCCCATTCAGCTAATAGAGCTGCTTTCACATACTCCCATGACGGCGTGGAATTTTGCCTCAGGAGAGACCAGTACCAGTCCATTGCTGGTCCAGAAAGCAGAGTAGTCATGTGACGCACCAGTAAGTCGAAGTCTCCCTCCAAAGCCGAATAAGTCAAGGCTTCTACTCGGAATACAAATTCATCGACTGTGAGCCGAGAACTGTCACCGCTGTAAGAGATATTCCACCTGCGGATAGGGCTGCCAGAACGTCGCTGTCCTATGCCTGCAGGAACACGAATAGGTGGTGGTGGTACAGGGTTTGGTGCGGGCTGATTTAGAGGCTGACCAAACGCGGATGGAGGTCGATTAAAGGATTGTCTATGCACATTGGGAAAATCGTCAGATGGTCTGGGATTTCCCATAGCCGGAGGAGGACGTGAAAAATCTATTGGTGGCACCATGGCTGCTACTTGCTGACGGACACTATCTACTAACTCAGACCGTAATGTACTGAGGCTGTGTTCGAGACCTTCACGTACCAGGTCCTGCATTTGTAAGCGTAAGCCTGCCAACAGCGCACCCGTAGCAGCTGAGGTGTGGCCTTGAGCTGGTGGTAATGGACTGTCTTGCCGTGAGTTGTGATTAGTGAACGTCCGGGAATGCAAATCGTGCATTCCTGGAGATAACGAGCGTCTATTAGGTAGTGGTAGGTCGAAACTAGGCAAATCTACGTTCGGCACATCGTGCTTAGTAGACTTCACCGGCTTCAACTTCTTCGGTCGCTTCGGTATTGCACCATTGTATTCTCGGAAGTCCTGTTGTGTAATAGGACATCGGCAGTTAGGACAACTAGCATGTTCACCTATCCAATGCTGCAGGCATGCTTGGTGAAAAATGTGCTCACATACGGTTATTACAGGCTTCCTTTCGGCTGACCAGCTTGCATCACGACAGATGGAGCATGGTTCGGGTAGCATTGACATACTGTTTGTCGCAGGCGGTGGCGTTCTTACTGTAGCCATAGTGAGTAAAAATTGAAAACGTTTTGCAGACCGAAGATTCGACGAAGAATGTCAGAGAAAAATTTTGTTAAAAAGTTAAAAATCGAGATTAACAGACTCGAACAGGATATAAGCTGACGAGCTACTAAATTTGTTGACACGTGTTGTGTCGATAAACGAAAAATAAACGAAAATGCCTAACGAAATTCGAGCAGATAATTCTTATCACTAAGACATTTCATACACCCGTCACATACTAGTATTATAAAAATTCATTGCTGGTATACCATAGGTATATGAGGTAAGCAACAAAAGCCTTCGGGTGTAAAAAAATTTTTGAGTATTCCTACGAAAGACGGACTACTGAACCGCTAAATAATATAAAAATTTCTTAACTACAAAATTCAAAATGTGCTCCTAAATATACGTTTTGTTTTCCAAATAATTACTATAACCAGGAGAGTTCTATGTACCATTAAGGGACTTCCGAGTTATTTCATACATTTACTAACTTTAGAAATTTACAAGTTGGGATGAGATACTAGAATTCAAGGAAATATCTTCCCAAACGTACGAAGAATATGCAAAAATTCTGTACGAGCAAAACAATTACAGCGTTTCAAAATTGAAAAAAACGAGATAAGAACAATTCGATCAAAACATTTCTCCCTCACCTCCCGAAGCTCTCTCAACATAAGAAGTCCGGTCGCTCTCTCTTCCAAGGTCAGAAGCAGATACAGGCAAGTGACGTGAGTGTGTGCATTGAAAAAGTCTGAGTTCTTGCAGAAATCTGGGAAGGGCAAAGTCGGAGGTATCAAAGACTGAGAATGCTACTAGAGATTCTTCAGCCAGGCAGTTAGCAGTATGCCAGCTCCTGATTACTGAAGATCTCCAGCATCAATCCCATCCTCCGGTAACTCTCTCTCTCCTCCTCACCGGATTCTCCTGTCCAGCTAGTTCGCTAGTTGGGCAGAGTCATGCGCCTGGTCAACTAGTTAGCTGGAAGCCAAGAAGTTGTCTCGCAGATTCATAACTCTGTCCAGCCAGTTGGCCAACAGAACATGTTTCCGCGAGAGCTCAAACGAAAAATTTCGTGAGGCCACCCACCATTTCCATGGCAGAAGGCCAGCGGGAAAGATCATTTCAAAAAAAAATCCCAAAAACTTCCAAAAATTTTACGTTAATCGTTCAACTTTCAATCACAATCTCAAAATTTTACTTTAATTTACAAACTTTAACGTTACGTTACAAAAAATTCAAATACCAAAATCAGTCAAACCTCCGAGTCAGACTATTTAGCTACAAGCCAAATGTCTATATCTCAAGTAATTACAGTCCTCAGTAAAAGTCATATTTAGACCACCGAAGTCTACTGAGGTGGCCCCACGTTGGGCGCCATTTTGTTATTGAATTATGTAAGAGCGATTGGCTAGGACGTTAAGTCCAAACTGCCAGCATGAGCTGACAGATCGCCTGATGACAGCGATAGCACAGGGCGGCACGCTAGCACCTCGGCTAAGGATGGCGGAGAGTGTGGGGGAGTTCCCGAAATACCTGCCGCATGTCATCATCCATAGACAAAAAAAATTTTCGTGCCTGCACTACAAAAAAACGGCACACACTCGGTCCTGAAGGGACCTTTACGTCACTTACTTGCTTACTGCTGAATTGAAGGCGCAGATGTTATGCCTTCCTGGCCTTGCCCCATCCTCCCTTTGACTTGGGGGGCACTATTTCCAAGTCCCTTTTTGACCTGTGAAAGAGAGAAAACTAGGACGAACCTAGGCAACCTTCATTTCGCAGAGGGGGGCTCCGGGATAGGACGGAAGAATTAAAAGTCAGCACATTCTTAATACGTTATAAAATCCTTCATTAAAAAAACTTGCTAACTCCAAAATACATGACTTAAACTTATGACTCTCTATATTCTAGTATACGGAACCATGAACTAAATTTTCCAGGGAAAATGTCCCCGCTACTGGAGTGACATGTTACGGAACAACGTTTCGTAGAATTGCTTAACACCCTGACATCCCGCCTTAAATGGTTCTTATTTGACACTGTCTACACGTTGGGATTGGTGTTTTGTCTTTTCCTACTTCTCTTTCTTTTTTTCTTTTTAAGCAAAAATATTTATGTTTTGAGTGTCAATCGATACATAAAATAAAGATTTCATTATTTAAAAACTAGCATAATATGATTATGATTATTAAAAGTAAATTTTTATCTGATTTTTGCTTTCCTCGAAACTTAGATGATAAGAAATTCTCCGTAAACATATCTGAAAATCTACTTCATTCTGATATATGTAATTAAAAATTCCATATCAGTTGTTGTAGTATGTGTAGTACTTAATATAGTAAAATTAAAATCATCACAATTCGATTTCAATCAATTCTAGCACTAATGATAATAAAAAAATCTCTGAATTATTTTAGATTCCATTTCATAATAAAACTTGCTTTTTCAGTTCAAAGATTAAAAATAAATTATATTCGCAATTCATAACCTTCCTCATCCTTAACTTTTGTTCTTATTATCTTTTTTTTTCAATTAACGTTAGATCTGCTAAAAAAATTTTTTTTCTTTTAGTTTTATATAAAAAAATTTTTACTTAAATAATTCGCAATAGTTGGCAATCTTTCTCTTTGAGTTGTCAAAAAAAAATTTAAATTATCTTTTGTCCGTTCAGTATATAGAAAAAAAATTCCTTTAAATGTGATTATAGCACTGGATACAAACAAATCCATTTATATGAAGTAGAAAGGAAGAAAAGTTACTCACTCTGGTATCAGGGTCCACCGCAGAGGCGCCTCCGTGTATGTTCCACTGTGTCCCTGTTTAAAAAGTTTAGTTCAGATGTATAACACAAAAAGTTTGCCACTACTGAGACTGCTCGAGCCGAGAGTTGTACCAAATTCCGGCGAATAATTCGAGAAAGTTCCGACCGTAATATGTCCTCTCACAAGGTGTTATGACCTTCGAATTTACTCTGATTTATATAGAAATCTATACTAGTTTGACTTCATGATTCCGTTAAACTAAATAACTGGGAAGGGATAATCAACGAACAACGTGGGTCGTCATTGGTTATACCTCCCCTTTTGAATGTGGCTGAATTTCCGCAAGGACCACTTAGTTGATACTATCGCCTGTTATCGACTGATTCGCGAAGATCCCTCATTGGACAAGTGTGTTATAATTATGAGTATTAAACGACTATGACGGGATCTCGCCAAGGAATTTGATTGACAAGGAAAATGCCGCTACCACTGCCGTTGACACGATTACTATGCTATGCACTGCTTATACCTTGAGTTGTCTCAATTATCTGCTCCACCCACAAATGTTACAAGTTTCGGGCAATTTCATGGAGGCACCTAAATATCATTCTCAATTACAAGTGAACTATTTAAATTTATAAAATTTACCAGATGCGTCTGTTGTGTCCGGACGATTGACTTTCCGAATTTTCGCGGTCAGTTTTCCCTTTTATTATTTAATTAACTAATATTGCCGCTGTTGCCGCAGGGGTATTGAATTAGCGTCATCACTTTCCGTTGCTGTTATTTAACAATGGAAGCTACGGCAGATCCGCTTGGCCTGGTTTGCTTTGTTGGGTGCTGTGCTCGATTTGAGGATTCCAATTTTTTCACTCACAATATTCCTATAGAAAAATCGACCATCGGAGCAGTTCTCGTACTTGCACCTTTAGAAAATCTACGGATGTTCCAATGGGGATGTTTAGTTTTCCTTAAAATCCACTTAACCCGCAAAACTAGGACGAAACAGTATCACATACCTTCCAGTTTCCTCGATCGCAGACCAGCAAAACTTTTCACAACTTTCAGACAAGGGAAGACAAAACTCTTCTTCTTCCTTGTCATCGACCAACACGTCACTTCAACTTGAGTAAGGCATTACTCTCGGTCGGGGTGCGTTCACATTGTCCGATATGGACAGCGGCTGACATACACGCTACAGTAAGTGTAGCATATCGCTGTATGCAATATGCTACGACCATAACATAATCGTGTCAATGTTTTTACGGAATAATTCATCAGTGATAAAAACACAACAGGAATTTTGTCGACGATTTTCTCGTCGTCTGGCACCGGTTGGTCGCACTATGCACGCTTTGCCACGCCTCGAAGCAACTGGCGAAACATTGGATAGACTTAAGTCTGGCAGACCAAGAACAGGCCGTTCAGCCGAAAATATCGATGCTGTGCGCGAAGATGTGGACACTCGTCCAGGAACATCAACGAGGCGACGTGGCACGCAATTGGGCATTTCCAGACGGACTCTGCAGCGTATTTTGGTCAAAGACTTGAAGATATTTCCGTATAAAACTCAAATGACTCATCAGCTGCTGCCTACTGACCACCGAGCTCGTCTAGAGTACAGCGAGCACGTCATAAACCTCGACTTTGAAGAAGATGATTTTCTTTTCAATATTCGCTTCTGGGGCACTGAAAATCCGCGCATTATTTAAGAAACACCTTTACACCCACTAAAAGTTATCCTGTTTTTTCGAAGTCCCTGTAGGCAATGCGATAACTGTCACTGGCGAGCGCTTCAAAATCATGTTACTTGAGTTTTTGATACCCAGTTTGGATGAATTGGGGCTGGAGCACATCTGGTTCCAACAAGACCGCGCCACAGCACACACAGCGCGCGACACTATGGACTTAGTGAGGGACACTTTTTCAGGCCGTGTTATCTCTCGTTTTAACGATTTGCTTTTGCCTCAAGATCACCCGATCTAACCTGTCCAGACTTCTTTCTTTGGGGTTTTTTAAAATCACTGGTGTATGTGAACAAGCCACAGACTCTCGCAGCCGTAAAAGAAAACATTCATCAAGAAATAAGGAACATATCGCAGGAAGTGTTATGGCAAGTTATGGAAAATGTCATAAATAGGGCTGTAATGTGCATCAACTCTGGAGGTCACCATTTAAGAGACATCATCTTCAAATCCTAACGCGACGAAATTTCATGGCACAAATATACATACTACATATATTTATAAAATAATAAAAATTCTAGTTTTCTAATTTAGAAAAGAAGTTGTAGCTGAACCAAATAGGGTCATTACTTTTGCGCCACACGTTATATTATATACGAGTATATACCATATAATTACTAAATTTGTGTGACTTAAATAAATAAAGTATTTATCTGATCGATAGATTTTGTGATTTACTCTCTACTGCACATGGCGCCCATTACTAATATAATTGATTCTTGAACCATCCCCATCTCCTGAGATAGCTCAATATGTACTGGGGAGTGCGTAAGAATAAAAATTAAGAGGAAAAACTACCTAAATTCTAATTATTGCTATTATACTGCAAGGAAATAAAGAAAGGTATAATTAATTGGTGAGAAACCTTTTATCAAATAGCAATTCAAATGTTTTATATCAGAAATTAATATAATTTCAAAAATTGTTAGTAAATTTCTTATACTTATCCAAATTTTCTGATGTAATACCCACCATGAGCGGCTGGTGTAGCTGATCCCTTTGTCCGTATCTATTCTATTCTTGACTCAAAACTAAACCAGCATTGTACCCATATATCCCAAATTGTTCATAGCTTATTGGAAGTCATCCAAATTAACTTGCCTTATACCGCCACCAAATCAACCAATGAAAAGAAGAATAGCTCGAAAAAAGTGAAATTGTAGTAGAATTTACTTTGTGCGGCGTAAGAATATTTTAATCAAATTTGATAGTAGGCGTTTTTAGTTGATAAGTGAAATAATGTTAGCTAGTAAGTTAGTTTTATTTGGAACGCCAAGTCAGACAGACCTACTCTGTGGACTAGTCTCAATCTACATATTGTAAATTTTCATAAGCTGCCCAATAAAGGAACTTAAAGAATCCTGAAAGGAGCAGCTCCCCAGGAAATCATTCTCCGTCATCGGACTGGTCGGCCGATGTCTCTCCTTACAGTACTATCTGAAAAGACGTCTCTTATCAAGGAGTACCTACAGCAGACGCATCGAATCACCACAGGACTGGCGATCCGCTGCCGGTTATCTTTCGTCTTCTTTATTTGACTCTAGATGCTCCTGGAGAGCCCGAGTCGATCAGCCACGAGTATAGACTAGACGCACATGGCTGCTCCGTCAACTGAAAGTATACCTTCTCTGAACGAGCTATCACCCAGAGACGAATTTCCACAGGCTTTGCCCATAGCATTGAGCTCCCGAGTTATAAACGACTGGTGGATCCAGATAAACGCAAGTGGACTCGAAGACGTATTGTCATCTAACGTCCACAAGTGATTATCTGAAAAGAAAGAAGAAAATTAGTGCGACATAAATCTAAGGAAATGAAATGAAAATTTTTTTGAAGTTTCTTCGAACAATTACCTGAGTAGATTTTATGAAATTTTTTTTGAAGTTCTTCGAACAATTACCTGAGTAGTTTTTATGCGTCGTCTAAGTGATTATCTGAAAAGAAAGAAGAAAATTAGTGCGACATAAAATATAAGGAAATGAAATGAAATTTTTTTTGAAGTTTCTTCGAACAATTACCTGAGAAGTTTTTATGAAATTTTTTTTAAAGTTTCTTCGAATAATTACCTGATTAGGTTTTATTCGTCGTTTAAGCGATTATCTGAAAAGAAAGAAGAAAATTTGCGCCGATATATATATAAAGACATGAAACGATTTTTTATTTGAGTTTCTTCGAACTATTAAATAGTTGAGAGTTGAGGTTGCGCTCACAGAACATTTGATTTTTTTGTTTCCTCTATAAGTGTACTTTTGGTATAATAACCACTGGCTGATATGAAGGAAAAGGGGACTTCTGACAGCTTAGTAAGTTCTGCATTAAAGTCCTTTGTTCGCTTGTCGATGTGCCAGTAACAATGTCCTGCTATTCATTGAGGTAGACTGTTGAAGTGAGAAGCTGTAGTCGAGTAGAATTAAAAAAAAAAAAAAAAGAGGCCAATAAGCCCAAATTTCACGATACCTAACAAAACAACCACAAAAAAGAGGCCAATGACCCCAACCAGCGTGTGATTCGGCTGCTGCTCTAAACGTCAGGAGAAGAGGGGTGCACCGCAGTGATACTCTACCACCAGTTCCAGCCAGCGAGGGAGTGCGTCGCGTAGGGTAGTATATATTGCTTCAGTGTGCAAAGTAAGTCTCTTTTGCTTTCTAATTTGATTTTTTGTAGTTTTTTGTTTAAATTTTTCATTCCTCTAAGTTGGTGAATATGTGTAACTGAACTTTTTTTTTATAATCACCAAGCATAGTTAAGTGTACACGAGTTAGACTTCTGGTGTAGTGACTTATTGTTGGCGTCCGAGACGCCGTAGTATGTAAGCAACTTAGGATTAAGATCAGTTCCAGTTCACGCCTCCGTATGCGACGATGAGTGAGTAAGCCTCACACACGAGGGGTAGGTATAATGGAGCGCCGCTAGAGCACCCACACACACTCAATAAAACGGGGCTAAGATATTTACAGTGACTGCGACGTCTCTCTCTCTCAGCGTCGTGCCTTCTCTGGGTGGTTAAACAGTTGTACGGCATTGTTATTTCATTTTGCTTCATTTCAGCACATCGCATTGCTGGTACTACAGGGTGGGCCAAAAGTCACCATGGGGTTTAAAAATTTAATAACTTTTTCGTTTATATATATATATTTTTTTTTTTTTAGATTATAAAATATACAAAATGGAAATTTTTTTACGCTAAGTACGCAATGATGGGCTCTTTTTAGAGCATTTCCCATAACATCTTTCAACATTTGTGGCTGTAGCGCTCGAATTTCTGCAACAATGTTGGCCTTGAGTTCAAGGATTGTCTCGGGCTTGTTCACATATACTCGCTCCTTCAAATAACCCCAAAGAAAATAGTCGGGTGATGACAAATCTGGCGAACGCGCTGGCCAATTAATTTCCGAATTTCTTGAAATTATTCGCTGTCCAAAAATTTGCCTTAAAAGTGCCATTGTGCCTCGGGCAGTGTGGGCAGTGGCTCCATCCTGCTGAAACCACATATCAGGTCTGTTTTCAAGAGCAGGACGTAAAAAATTTTCTATCATAAACCGATACCGCTCTCCATTTACGGTTACAGCACTTCCATCTTCATTTTCGAAGAAGTAAGGCCCAATGATATTTTCAGATGTAATGCCACACCATACTGTACACCTAATGGGGTGCAATTGGCGTTGATGAATGGCTCTTGGATTTTCAGAACCCCAGAACCTACAGTTCTGCTTATTAACAAAGCCATTCAGATGAAAATGAGCTTCATCACTCATAATCAGATTTTCAATAAAGTTGATTTCATTTCTGTTGAAATTTAACTGCAAAATTTAGACGTTGCCGATGATCTGCGGGTTTCAATTCTTGCACCAATTACACCTTATATGCGAATAACAGTAAATCTTTTTTTAAAATGCGCCGTAGTGACGTACGAGACATCCCTAGCTGAGCAGAACGCCTTCTGGTAGATGTTTCTGGTGTTTCGTTAACACTGCTCTACACATTCAATATTTTCCGCAGTGTGAATTATACGCGGTCTACCGGTTCGAGGCAAATCACTTACGGTGCCATGTTGGTGGTGACGATCAACTAAGCAACGAATAATGGCTTCAGAGGGCGAAATTCTGACGTTAAAATGGCGACGATATGCTCTTTGCGTTAAAATAATTGATCGCTGATTTAAGTAATAAAATTCTATTATTCTGGTTCTTTGTTCAGTTGTGAATCTCTCCATTATTTATTCTCCAGATGTTATTTATATAATCTAAAAAAAAAAAAAATAAAAAAAATATATAAACGAAAAAGTTATTAAATTTTTAAACCCCATGGTGACTTTTGGCCCACCCTGTATTTAAATTGCATCACTTTCAGGTCTTTTCTTTCAGGTTACACCCGTGGAGGCGAATCATCATGAGACGTGTAATTTTTTTTTGTCCGTCCATCCGTCTGAAATCTAATAAAAATGAGTCAGTTTTTTTTTGTTTCCGCACAGCCTTCAAGCACTGAAGGTACGTGAGTGGCAAGAACCACCCCAAGCTGGCTGACCACCCACATTTGTCCCCGAAGTGAATTTTGCAGCAAAAGGTGTTTGTGGCCGCACCTATCTATATTGATTGCAAGATGGATGTAGGTAGGGCTGACAATGTGCGCGCTCTTCGCTACAATGGCGAGCAAGCTTTGGCTTAAATTTTTTTTTATCTTAAATTTTGTATTCCTGGTCGCTCATTGGCTTCGTTACAATGGCGCCCAAACTTTGGCATACATTTTTTTCTATCTTAAATTTTATATTTCTGGTCGCTCATTGGCTTCGCTACAATGGCGCCCAAACTTTGGCTTAAATTTTTTTTTTTTTATCTAAGTTTTATATTCCTGGTCGCTCATTGGCTTCGCTACAATGGCGCCCAACCTTTGGCTTAAAAATTTTTTTTGATCTTAAATTTTATATTCCTGGTCGCTCATTGGCTCCGATACAATTTCGCCCAAGAATGGTTCTTTTGTCTCTAGTCAAGCTTCTCTTTACTAAGATGGAGTGCATTCTTTTTTATTGGAACTTTCTCCCCATTTTGGGAATTATTTCGGTTTTCTTGTCCAACATTCATTCAAGCTTCACTTGATTGAGTTCTAAGTTTCTGTTAATATTTTCAAATACTAGCTTCTCTAGTATGTTGTGTCAAGTTCCTTTCTTTTGTAGTCATATATCGGCTATTTGTTATGGAACTATGCTGAGTGATGAACATCGGACGTGAAGTCCACACTGCCAGCATGAGCTGACAGATCACTCGACGGACAGTGTTGACTGCAGGACGGCACGCTAGCTCGCCTCGGCTATTGGCGGAGAGTGTGGGAAGGTTCCACGAAAAACCTGCCGCTGCCGTCTGCCATAATCAAAAAAATTCGTGCCTTTAACCAAAAACGCCGGCACACATTCAGTCCTGAAGGGACCTTTACGTCACTTACCTGCATCCAAATCGAAGGCGCAGATGGTATGCCCTCATTGCACGCCCCAACCACCCAAGGGACTCTGAAAGTACCTGCCCTCAGAGTCAGTTGGGTTATCAGACGGGCAATTCTTCCGTTGTTGACAAATTCAACTGCTTCCGTAATTCTTTGCCGAAGCTCAGCTAAATTTTCAATTGACAAACTTTCTCTTTTACTGCTCCCCAGTAAAAGAAATCTAATGGATTTAGATCAGGTGAACGGTCTGGCCACGATCGTACCAGACCGCCCTATCCATCTGTCCGGATATTCTTCATTGAGATATTCTCTAACTGAAAGGGCATAGTGCGCTGGGCAACCGTCTTGCTGATACCACATCTCTCTGTAAATACTTAGTCTTCCAGTAAAAAAAAAAAATCTAAATAAACTTCAGCATTAAAGACCTCTGGCAACTCAAAAGGTCCTATGACTTTTCCGTTTAAAATTCCGGTCGACATGTTTATTTTAAAACGATATTGAGATCTATTTTGTCTCATTAAATTCGGATTCTCTACGTGCCACTCGTCTAAGTTGTGTAGGTTCATGTAACCGTCTTTTTTAAATGTCGATTCATCCGACCACAAAATTTTCTCGAAGAATCGCGGATCTTCCCGTTGTCTTTGTAGCACCGTTTGGCAAAACGCAACCCGAGGTTGATAATCCCGAGGTAGCAGGGTTTGTACTCGCTGTACATGGTATGGGTGTAGCTCATGGTTTTGTAATATTAGACGAGCTTGGCTTAGAATTTAAAGCAATGGGTTACATAAGCACTATCACTAAGTCACTATCTGTCTCACTCACACAAAGTTACGGTCTTGGGTCCACTAGAATTATTTTTAGTATGTGAAAAGAAATTTTTCGAAACTGGGTTTCTTTAAGAAAACATTTTTTTTTCCGTAATCTAAGAAATAATGTAGCAAGTGTTGTACCATTTTAGAATCCTTATTAAATGCGTCAACTTTTAAAGTTACTTGCCAGACTGGCGTAGTACATTTTTTTTCAGTACAGTCAGTTAAAGTTCAACGAATTATTAATTTTATATTGTTGATTCGGCAAAATGTGACATTTTCTTTCCAGCTGGAGCAGTTGGCTTAGAGCTTAAAGCAACAGGTTACATAAGCACTATTCGGGATTACATAAGAAAAATAAAATTGAAAAAAAGTAAAGATTTGTAGCAACAGCAGCTAAAAAACCATCACAAGGTGCACATTTTCTCGAAAACAAAAGAAATGCCTATAATTTGAAAAATGCATGACTTAGATTTTTTTTATATTTTTCTGGTAACTGTTACGATTTGGTCTATCACCCGGTTCCGGCTTGACATCGACTTACTGGACACCCTGTATATATGTATATGTATATATATATATATGTATATCGTGAGAAAAGTATTCAATAGGAATCAACTTAGTTCAAAAAAATTTAGTATCACAACATCTCGAACAAGTACTTAAGCGCCATTTCGTTTCAAATTGAAGAGACATTAATGCAGACACATTCAACTGCACATGGCAACACTATCGTCGGTGCAATGCGGAGCTCTTGTCTTTCGTGATAGCAGGCCACAGCATTTGCAACACTAGTTCACGGGGATTGTCCCCGCTTAGGAATCATTGCATGTGCTGTGGGAAGGACAAGCACTCTGTTAAAGATGCTAAGCTGGAGGGATGATGAGAGTAGTTTGTAGAGGTCCATAATACTACAGGCTGCTGTCGCGGGACTCTATAACGGTATCGCGTAAATCTTTTTGTTCCTTCGATTTGTCATTTTAAATTCGGTTTTGGTCTCGGTGATAAATTGTTAATTTTTTGTTGAAAATTCGCTCGTTTAGGAAATTAGCTTTTATTAAATTATTTTGGAAATTTGGAACTTCTTGTAACTGCCACTTAACTAATTGTCAAAATTGGTCTTGGTTTTATATTCTTGTCTATCTTTAGATCCTTTTCAAAATTCTTCTTCCGTTTTTTAGTCTCTTTTGAGAATTTTGTATCGTTTGTTTTCATTTTTTATTGTATTGTATTTTGTATTGTCATCTTGTGCTATGAAGACATATCGTAGCTTGTTTAAATTCTATAAATAAAGATCTATGAACTAAAAGTTAATCTTATATTTACATGTGTCATTTGTTTGTGTTTTAATTTTTTGTCCCTATTGACTTTTATAACTTTAAGTTTAGCTAGCGTCTGTTTTTTACACTTTATAGAGCCTTTTGCCACCTATTTTTGGAATATTTAAAAGAGCCAAAGAGCCACAAAATAAAGAGTCATATATAAAACAAACAAACAAATTATTATTATATTATTCTTCTGTATTTTCTTTTAATTTACTTTTACACGAAAATAGAATAAAAAAAGTGTTGTTATGACCCAGATCTTAATTATTAAGTGAAAAATTAAGTTAGTATTACAATCATGATAAACCAAGAATTTCATTTAGTCTAGCGTAAGCATTTTAAATGGTTATTATTCTTAAGTTTATTGAATCAGCGACCATAATTCACCACCGTGAGCAATGCCAATTTCCATTTTTTCGCTTTACATGCAGTTTGTACAATATTTACGCCAGGGGAATTACTGCTGGGCCAGCATTCTCACTGCGGTGAATTATTAATCGCTCAAGTCGATGAACCCTGTTTCTTACAGGTGTATTGATTTGTTAATGTTGATTACGCATGTTCAATTTTGTTATAAATATATTGAATGAAATAAATAATAAGATCAGTTTTGTTATAATCGACAATCAATGCGTTTCTGTTAATTCAAGGCCAAAATCAGTCAGAACGGTCAGCTTTTCAACCATTCCCCATTATTTTGAGTATCGATACAAGCATCGATATTCAATTCTACAGCGGTCTAGATTGTGCATCTATGCCTACACATCTCAGTTAAAGCAAAAGAGCTTCAACATTGGTGACCCCGACGTGATTCAAGTGCAGCACTTGAATCGCATACATACATACATTTATTTTGGTTGAAACTGAGGTGCTTATTTCCGCCAGAAGGAAACCTTGTCATCGCCTTTGAAGGAAGATTTCATTTGACTTCCCATCACACAGTGAGATTACAAGTGAGATTGAGTGAAAATCTCATTAACACGAAAAACTCCATAACTTAACAAAATTATGGAAGCGCTGTTCAAGGAACAAGATCTGAACGGAGATGAGATTGAATCAATAATCTCGAATTATAAGAAAGATCCGACCGACATGAAAACCTTAATATATTATGAGGAATGACTTAGGCGTCTCGAAAAACGTTGGTCCTTGTTTGATGCTGCAGACACCAAGATACGAGCATTACAGAATGTACCCAGAGATCATGCCTAATTCACGAATGATTACTATAACGTATAAAAATCATTTCACCAGCCAAATTTAATTATTCAACAAGGCCGCCACTATAGAGGTCATAGCTGTTACAAGTGACAACGCCCATAACCAAGATACCACAGATCCAAAACCACAAAAGTCTGATGACACCAGTGCTTATGAGGATCGTCGTAGAACTACAGAGATTCAATCAAACCCACAACATCAAATAATTCGAGCAATAAGATGACAAGGAGAAGTCATCAAGGCACTTCGTCGGCTCATTGCAGGAATGAAAATGGATCAGGATCAACAGAATAAAAATTATTATGACCTGAAAATAAGCAAGTTAAATCAACATTGGTTGCAGATCGAAAATATAAACCAGAATATCTGGGAATTAGCTGAAGATCCAATTCAAATGGGTTACAATGTTGATGAATACGTGCAATTAGAAGAAGAGGTACAAGACCAACTAGTTTATCTATCCGACAAATGGGATAAATTGAAAACTTCTAGTACAACAATCAACAATAACACCATGATGAAACAACCAAAAATAGTCCTTCCAAAATTTGATGGAAACTATTTAAAATGGCGTCAGTTTTATGATCTGTTTAACCAAATGGTTCACAAACAATCAATGGCTGATTGCCGAAAAATGTGGTATCTTAAAACAAATTTGTCTGGGGAAGCTGAAAGGTTAATACGCCAATTAACTTTGTCAGATGAAAATTACATCGCTGCTTGGGACATGTTAAAGGATCGCTATGAGAACTCCAGATTGTTAGTCACAGCTCTACTCAACAAATTATTATCGTAACCAGTTATTGTGAACGAAAGTGCTATAGCAATTAAAACGCTCCATGGTACAACGCAGGAATGTTTACTGGCTTTGAAAAATCTTAAGGTTTCCACCGCTGATTGGGATCCAATACTAATGCATCTGCTAATCAAGAAATTGGATCAAACCACACAATGTTTATACGAACAATCTTTAAGTCATCCACGAAATCTACAATCTATGAAGAGCTTCTTATCATTTCTGGAGAATCGATTCCAATTTCTGGAAGCACTTGGAAGCAAGGCAAAAATTTCAGGAAACTACCACATTAAACAAGGCACAACAAAACCTTTCACCTCTGCTGCTACAACTATACCAAATTGCATATCATGCAAGGGAAATCACGCAATATTCTCGTGTAAGGACTTTCTTCGACTGACACCATCAAATCGGCTATCTCTCGTTAAAAAACATAATTTGTGTATCAACTGTCTGAGACCGGGCCATTCATCACAGCAATGCGCATTGAGAAGCTGTACAAAATATACTAGAAAACACAACACTCTGTTACATATCGAGACATATTCAGCCTCATCTCAGTCACTTCCAAAAGTAGTTCCACCATTACCAATGAAAGGTGAAGTTAACGACAGACCAACAACATTAACCGCACAAACAGCCACAGGACAACAAAATTACATTCTATTGAGTACCATTCTCGTGAATTTAGTTGACAGTAAAGGAATGAGCGTCAAATGCAGAGCAGTACTGGACTCTGGATCCCAGATTAACTTCATAATCGAAAGAATGATTAAAAAAATTGACCTGACTGGTACTTCTCAACAGATGCAGATACAAGTCATTGGACAAACAAAACAGCATACACAACAAAGAGTAAATATGCTCTTACAGTCAAAATTGAATGGGTTTGCTACTAGGGTAGAGGCCTTCGCTCTGCCACAAATCATAGCACGTCAACTTTCTCAAGAAATAAGTACAGATTCCTGGGCGATACCAAAAAATATAAAATTAGCCGATCCCAACTTCAACAATCCATCTCGTATAGACGTACTGCTGGGAGCAGAATTCTACCATGACCTGCAATGTATAGGCCAAATAAAGTTGGGCGAAAACTTACCAACCCTCCAGAATACTGTATTTGGCTGGATAGTAGCCGGAAGGGTCGGCGGAAGACATTTAGACAAGGCCACCTGTGGGGTTTGCAGTGAAGATGAAACGTTTGACATAGAAAGGTTTTGGAGACTGGAGGAGGTTATCACTACGTCTCAAACACTCACCAGAGCAAGCACGATGTGAGAATCATTTCAACCAAACTGTGAAAAAAGACACTAAGGGACGATTCATAGTGCGCCTACCATTTAAGCTAGGGGAGTCCAAGGATATCGCTCTACGAAGATTCCTGTCGCTAGAACGAAGACTTGCCAGACACAATGATGTTAAATCACAATACGTGGAATTCATGAATGAATATATCAACCTCGGACACATGCAAGAAATTGACGAAAGAACTATTCAACATCCATACTACTTTCTTCGTCATCATAGCGTTATAAAATCCGACAGCTTAAGGCCCAAACTAAGGGTTGTCTTTGGTTCATCTGCCAAAACTTCCACGAACGTATTGCTGAATGATGTCTTAGCAACAGGACGAACTCTTTTCAATCTTGCTGCGATTCAGATTGCCCAAATTCGTCTTCACAGCTGACATCGAGAAGATGTACCGCCAGGTCTACTCAATGAAGAAGATCGTCGATTTCAGCTAATCATATGGAGAAGTGATTCGAATGCCCCACTGAAACTATCAGTTGAACACAGTGATTTATGGAACAACAACAGCTCCATTCCTAGCCACAAGATGTATAAAAAGGTTGGCACAGGAAGATGGCAAGGATTATTCTACAGCTTCGGAGGTAATTCAGCGCGATTTCTACGTAGATGATGTCATGACAGGGTCCAATTGCCTAGCCACAGCCATTGACACTCAAAGACAACTGATTGCTTTACTCCAGAAAGGCGGATTCAAGCTTCGAAAGTGGTGTGCTAACCATCCACGCTTACTTCAAAACATTTCACGAGAAGACACTGCTCTTCAATTGGACTTCAACGATGAAGTTGAAGAGCATATCACAACCTTGGGCTTAACATGGATACCAAAAAATGATGTCTTCTGCATTAAAACCAATTGGACTAAAACAGATTGAGTGACCAAAGGACTCATATCATCGGACATAGCTCACTTGTTCGACCCGCGCGGAATCATGGGGCCAGTTGTCGTTATCGCCAAAATGTTCCTTCGACAATTATGGAATCTTAAACTTGACTGGGATGCTGCAGTCCCATCAGAGTTTCGTACAAGATGGATCAGATTTCGTGAAGGGCTGCAGTTATTGAATGACATAAAGATCCCAAGACACGTGTTCAGCCAAGAATGGCCTAGATCCACACAAATACATGCCTTTGCAGATACTTCCGAAAGGGCATAGGAGGAGCCGTTTATATCCGTTCTATCAATAGTCATAACCGTATCGTAGTGAGGTTACTCTGCGTCAAGTCGAAAGTAGCTCCAACTAAGCAATTAATACTACCTAGACTTGAATTATGTCTCGCGAAGCTTACTGCTGAGCTTGCACGATCTCAAAATGGAAGATGCCGTCACGTTCTACTGGACAGATTCGGAGATAGTTCTCGCCTGCATAAACTCTAGATCGTCGTCATTTCAAATATTCGTCGCCAATCGAATTGCTTCTATACACGAACTGTCATCACCCCAACAATGGAGGCATGTACATTCAAAGGAAAATCCTGCCGATATCCTATGCCGTGGTATTGCTCCAGAAAGATTAGAAGGCTGCAATCTCTGGTTTTATGGACCTCCTTTCCTACACGATGAAGAATCAATATGGCCAAAAACATATAAAAGAGACTCAGAATGTGAGCTTGAAAGGAAACGCACTGCAATACGAGTAACAATCGAAAACAGCATTCCACACTTCGTGTATCATATAAATCATCAAAATTCCTTAAAAAAATTGCAACGGATTACGGCTTATGTTCTACGTTTCATAGATATCACCAGAAACAAAGACAAGACTAACCTAAATAAGAGCTGTGCATTAACAAGCCCAGAATTAGATAAGGGATTACTCACCATAATTAAGATCATGCAAGAGGAAAATTTCAAGGATGATCTATCTCAGCTACGGAGCTAAATAAATCCAGCCCACTTATTAGTCTTGCTCCATTTTTAGACGATCAGGGGGTCATTCGAGTAGGAGGAAGATTAGAAGCATCATCTCTGTCATATGATGCCAAGCATCTTATGCTCCTGCCCTATAATCATTCATTTACAAAACTTTTAATGACCGACATCCACAGGAATCATCATCATGTCGGCCCACAAGCTCTCCTGGCAATAACCAGGCAACAGTTCTGGCCAATAAAAGGGAAAACCATCGCACGCCCCATAGTGCAAAACTGTGTCCGATGTTTTAGAAGCAACCCGAAAATGCGAACACAGTTAATGGGGAATCTTCCAGCTACCCGAATACAACCGGTACGACCCTTCACTAACTTAGGTGTGGATATCTGTGGGCCAATATGGACGCATTTGCATCTCAGAGAGAAGAAACCTCAAAAAAGCTATGTAGCAGTGTTTTGCTGCTTTTCCACCAAAGCAGTGATTTAAAAGTAGTGAGCGATCTAACGACAAACGCATTTATTGGTGCTTTAAAACGTTTCATGGGTAGAAGAGGACATTGCAAGAATTTATACTGCAACAACTTCATTGGCGTCAGAAACCAACTGCAAGAACTATTAGAAGGCATCTTCGCAGATAAAGCAAGGGAAGAAATTGGAACGAATTTCAGCACAAACGGAATCGACTTTCACTTCATACCTGCACGAGCTCCCCTTTTGGCGGTCTATGGGAGGCAACCGTTAAATCAGCCAAACATTTACTCCAACCTGGAAACAGTTATGATTGAAATAGAGGCAATACTTAATTCCAGACCAATAACATCCATGTCCTCTGACCCAAATGACTTCAATGCCCTGACCCCTGGACACTTTTTGATTGGTGAGCCACTCATTGATGAGTCGTTGAAAGTTATGTAGCAGTGTTTTGCTGCTTTTCCACCAAAGCAGTGATTTAAAAGTAGTGAGCGATCTAACGACAAACGCATTTATTGGTGCTTTAAAACGTTTCATGGGTAGAAGAGGACATTGCAAGAATTTATACTGCAACAACTTCATTGGCGTCAGAAACCAACTGCAAGAACTATTAGAAGGCATCTTCGCAGATAAAGCAAGGGAAGAAATTGGAACGAATTTCAGCACAAACGGAATCGACTTTCACTTCATACCTGCACGAGCTCCCCTTTTGGCGGTCTATGGGAGGCAACCGTTAAATCAGCCAAACATTTACTCCAACCTGGAAACAGTTATGATTGAAATAGAGGCAATACTTAATTCCAGACCAATAACATCCATGTCCTCTGACCCAAATGACTTCAATGCCCTGACCCCTGGACACTTTTTGATTGGTGAGCCACTCATTGATGAGTCGTTGAAAGTTATGTTATCTTTCGATTGAAACTACCTCTCGTAAACTTAGAGAAATTCGAATTATACCGAGTCACTCCCATTCTAGCATTGATCAATGAAACACTTGTTGCAATTAACCCTGCATCAGAGTTCATAGAAATTAATCTGCATCGAGATCAGTATTACCCATTGACTAAGCAACAGCAATCATCGTGTCTACAAACTGATGAAACTATCTATTTATGCAATCAGCTTCATCCAATCTATCGAAGAGGAGAAAATGTTAGCCTATGCGAAATTGAATTGTTTCATCACAGGGAAATCTCACCTACATGCGATCTCAGAAGAACCAACAGTGACCCAGTATGGATACAGTTATTCCACCCAAATCAATGGATCTACGCTTTCAAGGAGAAGACTACAGTCAACGTCGTATGTGGAAATGATGTATCTCAAATGTCAATCGAAGGTTCCGGTCTCTTGAAACTTCAAGCAAACTGTGTTATCAGGCAATAATTTTTGGCGATCCAAGGGCATCATGTATATCTAACTACCAGCAAATTGTCCTACACACGTGAGATGCGAAACAACTAAATCATGCTGCAATACATCTAAGCCACCTAAACCCAGCCCGAGACGAGTTACAACCCCGGACTTCAGGGTAAATATTGACAGTTGAACAAGGTATATTCAACGCGGGGGAGTATGTTATGACCCAGATCTTAAATTATTAAGTGAAAAATTAAGTTAGTATTACAAATTCAAGATATTCAAATTCAGTTTAATCATGATAAACCAAGAATTTTATTTAGTCTAGCGTAAGCATTTTAAAGGGTTATTATTCTTAAGTTTATTGAATCAGCGAGCATAATTCACCACCGTGAGCAATGCCAATTTCCATTTTTTCGCTTTACATGCAGTTTGTACAATATTTACGCCAGGGGAATTACTGCTGGGTCAGCATTCTCACTGCGGTGAATTATTAATCGCTCAAGTCGATGAACCCTGTTTCTTACAGGTGTATTGATTTGTTAATATTGATTACGCATGTTCAATTTTGTTATAAATATATTGAATGAAATAAATAATAAGATCAGTTTTGTTATAATCGACAATCAATGCGTTTCTGTTAATTCAAGGCCAAAATCAGTCAGAACGGTCAGCTTTTCAACCATTCCCCATTATTTTGAGTATCGATATTCAATTCTACAGCGGTTTAGATTGTGCATCTATGCCTATACATCTCAGTTAAAGCAAAAGAGCTTCAACTTTAACAAGTGTTTTGTAGGAATTTTGCACCTTATGATTTGTTTTAGATATTTGTTTTAAATGTGTGTTTTATATTCAATTTATTGCGAAAATTTATATTTTATTAGTTATACTTAAACGTAATTGACAATTAAAACTGAAAAGAAAGGATTCATTTTCAAAAGTACTAAACTGCTTTTTCTGAAAATTATGAGTTTTAGCTTTTTTTTTTTATTTTATTTCATTTGAATTGATCTGCAATAGTATTGAATAAGGAGTGATTTACTTTAAAAATATAATTTAATATTTAAATTCTTAGTTTGATCACTTGATCATTTTTTCTTCATTAATTTTTCTTCAATTTTTAAAATAATAATTCACTTTTTACTTACTATAACTAGTACGAATGCTTGCTACGCCGGGCCTAGGAGTTGGAAAGGTTGTGACGCTTGCCCATAGGTAGGGGGAGGGGTTAGCTAGCATTTAAGAGAAGAATGAAGAAAAACGGTAAAGTGGGTGAGGAGCAATGGACAAAAGAGTGGAGGCATATCGGAAATTTTTTTTGTATGTAGACTGTATGTAGACTGTAGATTGGCACGGGTTGAACAGTGGGAGGGTGAGGGGAGGATTAGATGATTGCCTGTGAGTAGAGAGAGGAGTTGGCTACCACATGGAAAAAGAATGAAAAGAAACGGTAAAGAGAGTGAGGAGCAATAGACAAAAAAGTGGAGTCAATTCTGGTTTTTACTCCCCCCCCCCCATTTTTTCACTAAATTATATGGAGCGGGTAAAATATTTTTACATGTTCATAATACACCTTTCCAATGAGTGGTCATACGTTAAGATTGGATGAAAAATAGTAAATTGATGTTTTGCCAACTCTACATAGGGGGTAGGTACATGCAACGAAAACTTAATTATTGCTAGTTATGTCCGATTTCGCTGCGGATAGATTAAAAAATCGGGAAAAAATCACAATAATAAAAATGGAGGAATTTTTGACATAAATGAATAATTGTAGGAACCACACTCGGTTAAACTGTGTGTGTAGTACAAATAATTCCTTTCCCTCCCTTCTTTTTCACTAAATTATATGGTGGGGGTAAAATGTTTTTACATATTTACAATGTACTCGGCAAGACCTTTCCAATGAGTGTTCATATGTTAAGATCGGAAGAAAAATAAGAAATAAGTACTTTTACCACTACATACATTATGTATGTGACGTAACCAAGGAATTCCCTAATTAGATTAAAATTCGATATCTCCTGAACGATAAGAGATAATGGCTTCAAATAAATTTTGATAATTAAAGGATATAAGTAGCTATAATACTCTTCTACATTGGAAGTCCCTGTATTTCAAGGGGCGCCGCTAGGAAGTGCAGACTGCAAATATAACGGTTTTTGGCCTTAAATCACCCAAAAATTTGGGGGGAAATTTTTGTTATTTCTGTAATCTATTCATCGAGACCTTTCCAATGAGTGTTCATTTGCTAAGATCGGATGAAAAATAAGAAATTGATATTCTACCACTACATCCATACGTATGTATGTGACGTACACCAAGGAATTCCCTATTTAGAGTTGGACTTAAGAGATTTGAAATTTAATATCTTCTAAACGATAACAGCTAATAGCTTTTAATTTTTTTATATTAATATATAATATATTAACCCACCATTATAACTCCTTAACCCGCGGCCCTACCCACCGCGGAATAGTCTTAAAAAATCAAAACGAATCCGATCCGTACAATGAATTTAGCAAAAAGAATTATGAAAATCCGTTGGAATTTGGCCGAGATATTAACTCCCACAACTATGTATGAGAGTTAATTAGATTGAATCTAATTTGGCATACCTCGTAATGTATTTGTTTCAGTACCTCCTAAACTAATAAAGATAATGAGTTGGGTTTTTTTTTAGATCAAAGCTAAGAGATGAAAGAAAGTAATAGGGGTAAAAAAGTGGCTTAAAGTTGCAAATAGACCCGCATGGTGGTGTTGCATGTAATCTAATTAAAGAATTTGAGTAGTGTCTTAGAAAAATCATCTCAAATTCGTTAATTACAATCCAAAGTTGATTTTGTAAAACGTAATATTTTAAGAACAAATAATAGTTGAAAATACCCGTACCCACTTATCCCTCATTGTAAATTTCATTACTAAAAAAATGTTTGAAATTGATTTAAAAAAAAAAAAAAAAAAAATTTGTCGTTCTTGACCCCCTTCCCCACCCGTGGGGGCAAACCCCACAAAAGTATAGTCGTCGTGTTGGTGCATATCCTGGCTATAGATTAAAGAAAGAATCATGGAAATCCATCTCATACTTCTCCAGCAATATCGATTTTTGTGTATGAAGGTAGTTTGAAATTTTTCTAAAATGACCCCAGAAATGGCCGATTTGGTCGTCTTCCATCGCAGATGAGATGCTATAAAATTTTTAAATATAAGCGGAAAAGGATGTTTGTAGGATGAAATCGCATCTACATTTTGTGTCCTAATCGGATATCTAATTAGTTTTTACGTGCGTTTTATAGTTTTGTAAATAATAGAAAAACAAAAAATGCGTCGTTTTTAAGGCAAGAAATGAGGGATTTTTCTGTCAAAATCTAGATTTTTTTTCTTTTCATTATTACGGTAATTTGTTGTGTTCTAATAAAATAACTTCCTATGGGAGAAATGTTAACAACAGACCACTAATGCATGTAAAAGAAAAACAAATTGGAAATATATGCGAAATGTAGTAAATGGGGTATATGTGACCCGAATGTATGAAAATGCATGAGAATTGTACTTTCAATGGTAAAAACGTCTCGATGAAGTTTTCGGAATCAGGAAAAAAAGTGCACGTCGGATAGTACTCGGTGAGGCCTTGAATTTGATATATAACATGCCGAATTGGAGCCACCCTCCGCCGAGGGTACCTACCCCCTCACCCTAATATTACCCTGGTGAAACAATTTTTCTTACACGAATTGTAGTGGGCAATTAGCTTAGTCGAACGGTGAAATCCGTTTTTCGATCGGACTTGACCCGACCGAGCTATGGGCGATTTTGTGTGAAAAAATCTAGTAAGTTATTTTCCAAAAAATTTAGTATGGGGATCGATAGGGGAGTACAGATAGAGCATTTTTGTATTTTGGTGCAAAGTCGAAAAAACGCCAAATAACGGAACGGGAGGGGTTTGATGGTATTTTGCTCTAGTACAATATGGCATAATCTATTACTTTTTCAATTTGTAATTTTTTTTAATGAAGTTTGAGTACCATCATGCCTATGTTGTGAGGTGAAATGGACCTGTTTTTATCGAAAAACTACTGAGCCCCCCCCCCCCCCCACTCGAAAAACGTAGTACCCTAATGCCACGCTATCATTATGTATCCGACAAAAAATAATCAATCGAATCGGTTGCCTTGTGTGGGAGCTAGAGGGATCAAGGTTGAAATGTTTGTATGAAGAATAAAGACGCTATTCTAAAAAAAGCTTCCCCTCTTTGGTTTCGCCCCCTTCAAAGCTTGGGGCTTGAAATTTTTACCATTCGTAGGATATGATATAAATATTTATTCAAGATATCAACGACTTGGCTAGGCCTCTTGGTTCTGGAGATATTAATAAAAATAAGTTCAACTTTAACCCCCCTCCCTCCCCGCTGAGAGCAAGCCCCCTGCTAAAAAAAACTTGACCAAAAGATGCGCAAGGTCGAGATGAACCGATTTGCCAAATTACAGCGAAATCATGTTTTTTCCCGCTCCCCTTCCCCTCACCCCAAAAATGAAAAATCCGGCCGCGCTACACAATCCTCTATTAAGTTGTCGATTTATTAAAAAAAAATGAATGAAAAATATTAATATCTACTATCACTTTTGCTTCCCGGCGCAGTTTCCTCCAATTTTCTTACTCATGTTTTCACTCAAAATGTATGGAGAAGAACGCAGCTCGGCCTCGCTGCGCTCGACCTCGCGTTACTCCTTACTTTATATTAACTAGGGGGAGCCCGCCGGCACTTCCCGGCGATAACATAGATGCCTATGTGGGTGGTGGTGGGGTGGTTAGAGATGCATAATATCTAAGCTATCATCTGACTCGATCGCGGGACTCCGTAGTCAACTTGTTTACTCTGTGTTTGTTTGTCTGCCTGTGTGCGGATGTGCGTGCGTGCATGCCTTCATGTGTGTGGGAGAGTGTGGTTCTCTACGTCGATGCGCTCTCAGGGAGTACCCAAATATATAGTAAAAAACGAAAGTATTGTATGGCAACCCTTCGAAGGAGATGCTCGTTGGTTTTTGAACTTAAATTTACATGTTTTTTTTAAAGCCCGTGTGCAAAATTTTAGCTTTTGGGGAAATTCCGTACTACACTTTTCTAAGCTAATCCTACAGCAAGCGAGGGGGATACCCTATCATTCCGTAGCACAACCTTAGCAGGAAGGAAGAAAAGGTCGTGAATTGAAAATTACTGGATTGATACAAGTAAGTGACGGTACGCATTACGCTTGAATTTTGTGACTCATAGCTGGGGAGGTGAACAGAGGATGGCAAACTGTTCCACATTCGTACTGTTCTGCTTATGAAAGATTCGCTGAATTTCACGGTATTAGAAATTTCTAATCGGACGTCTGTGCATCTCTTTACCTGCGATTTAGATGACAATATAATAATTCAATTCTCATTACGTGCTGTAAATTTGTGGGAAAATTATTATTGATTATTATTGATATTAACTCTAAATTTTTGAACACCTACACAATTAAACTCGCCAGAACTAGTAGGCTCGTAAATGATAGAGAGGTTGTGGACAGGATATAGGAGTTTCTACTTTATACTTTCTCTTGATATTTGCTGATTTTGTTTTGGATCTCTTCCAATGAATGTGTGCCTTTAAAGATTGATTTGTGGATATCTTCTCCCGTTAAAATCTCCATTTTTACAAAATTTTGGTTTTGAGTTAAATAAGGAGTGAGTTAAATCTGGAAATTGTTTCGGCTGTACAATATTCAGTGGAATTTTACTTTGGCCTTCATGTGTAAGCACTTTGCCACCTATTTTAAACTGACACGGTTGCGTTATCTCCAGTATGCTCTGTCGTTCCAGTATCCCCTGTCATTCCAGTTTCGAGATCACAAAGTGATCTGGACACGTGATATGTAACACCGTGGGGGTGATGAACGAGAATAGCCATGCGTTGGGCTTGTTCAGTTTTATCAACATGTCCTTTTGGGAAGCTGGCACTCTAAACCTGGAATTTCAAGGGTAATTTAATAGTAATTTAACGACGCATTCATTGGATATTGCTGCTTTGATTATTGGCGTATTTAGGCCACCTATGTATGTGTATTCCTCCAAGTTATTGGGGATCTGTTTGTATTTTTTCATGTCCTCATTTTTTAGGAGTAAAAATTCCTGCGTCAGAGCGCTATTTGCCACGTAAGAATATCCAGGGTCAGGGATTAGAGAATAATTTGTTGACTTGGGTACAGGATAGCATCGAATTTGTTGTAGCCGCATTTTTGGGAGGTTAAAAATTGGGAGAGTTATTCTCACCACCAATTTGTTCTGCATGAGGCGTGACTGGGCTCCTACTGTTTGGTAGAGGATGGCTAAGCAATTTTGATCGTTAGGACAATACGAGGTTGTTTTGCGATATATATGTAACAACTTTTGTGGAGACAGGAGGAGTGGATGAATGTGATTTGTTCTACTAGCCATTATGATTTCCAGGAGGGCTGTTGTCGGTATTTGACTTCTATTATTTGGAGAAGCAGGCTTGATAGGATTTCCTGTCTCAATTGCCTTTTTTTAGGTTCTCGGCCACAATATGCAGATCGTTTATTTGATGTGCTATTTTTTGTTGTCTGTCCATTAACATAACCAGCGGTTTTTGACAACACTAATCTGTTGTTTCTCTAGATCAGCTAGGGCTTTTGCATTCGATTCAATTTCAGCAGGTTGTATATTTCTTTTTCGTTATTAGTCCATAGTGCCAAATAAGTATGCATGGCACTGCCTAATCCGTCGAACAATGACGTTTTCCTGGAACCAATTCTTTAATGGTTCTCGTTCGTTTTTGGACACTGTCTATTATAGCGTATATGTGTTGCTGTTGTGTGTTACACAGGTCTCCTTGGTCTGTTATATTTATGCAGAGTTTATGCACTAATTGTTCTGCACGCTCTGCTAATTTTATTTGTGTATCCAGCTCCTCCAAATCTATTTCTGTTAGCACATTCCAGGTATTATGGTACACCATGAGGCCTCCTGGGTCCTCGAAAAATATTCCTGAGCTATTTAGATGCGTTATAGCATAGGGTTTCTCGGCGATTTCTCCTGTCGTGTATTGGATGAGGAGGGTAAATACGATAAATTGCAGCGCCATTTCTGTGGACAAATCGGAGGAAGTTAATAGTCTTTTAAGTATGGTTTTCCTTATTTCGTGCCGTATTAGACCAAGCAGTGGAGTGACTCCATCGCAAATGTTTCTGAGGAAAGTATTGAAATGGGGTTTATTGGAAACTGAAGTAGGAATTTCAATTCAACCTGGTTCATTTTGTACATCATGTTCTTACTCGAAATATGGTTTTAAACGGTTATTAATTATTATGTACTGTTACCACGCGCTTACCAATTTTGATGGTGATATTTACCTCACTTGATATTGCGTTTACCTGATAAGGTCCTACCCAGATTTGAGAAAGTTTATGTTTTCTGCTTTCACTCCGTCCTATCGTAGTACCCCTTTGAGCGCTGTTTACTTGCCAATAAGTTCTTTCGTGCCGTGGCATAGAATTTTTGGAGCTTATACTTTAATATGTGATAATAGCTCTCATGATTGTAAACGGGTTCGGGATGCCGTTTTAAATTTGATGGGACATCCGCTGTGAAGCCGTAAAGGCAGGCCATTGGGGTAAGTTTAGTATCCTCGTGTACACTATTGTTGTACACGAATGCAGCGGTTCGTAGGTATTGGTCCCATGTTTTGGGATTTTCATCTACGATTGTTCGCAGGTATTCTATTAAGGGCCTATGTGCACGCTCTAGTGCTCCATTAGACTGAGGGTGGTATGCTGAAGTCTATAGCTTCTTTACCTTTAGAAGCTTACATACTATTTTGAATAATTCACTCAAGAAATTTGTTCCCTGATCGGTGAGTATTCTTTTGGGTATGCGATATCTCGTAACGATTTCATCAAATTGAACTTGCTCTACTGTGACTGCATCTGCATTAGGTATTGCATATCAGTCGACAAATTTTGTTAAATTATCTTGGGAGGTCAAGATGTATTTGTTACCTGATATGGTCTCTTGTAATGGACCTACAGTATCGAGGTAAACTTTGTCGAAGGGCTGTTCTGCGATGTCCGTCCATCGGCATTTTATATTGTGGAAATGCTTTCATCGTGTGGCACTTTATGCATTTTCTAATGTATTTTTTAATGTCGCTGAGCATGTGTCTCCAACAATACTTGCTACGTTTGTAAGTTTTTATGACACCTTGATGGCCACCGAATGGAGAATCGTGATAATCTTTTAAGATTGTTTGGATCTCCGTGGGGCTCGTAATAACTTCGGGTGTCTTACCTGTACTTACTTTTTGATCAAGCGATGCTGGGGTGTGAATATCTGCCTCCGTGAGTTGAATTTCGTTTTGGTTTACTTTAGTGTGCTCTTCTGTCTCCACGTTGGAGCTATATATAGTCTTTTGAGCCTTTTGCTTCTGAGCGCGAGTCACGACGAAACAATGAGCGGATTTGCTTTTCTTTCTTCTGTAATTTGGGAAATTATCTTCCTCCACATCTGAGTCCATTGTGTGGTGGACCAGGGCTTTTACCGTTAAGGTATTGCCTAAACTGTCTTCTCTTAATGCTTGGGGGGATTCGACTTAGTGGATCTGCATAAGTGTTGTACTTCACTGGTTTATATTCGATGTTGTAATCGAATTCAGATAATTTGTGGTGAAATCTCACCGAACGGGAGGTAGGGTCTTTCACATTGAAGACACCTTTGAGAGGTTTATGGTCTGTATGGACCATGAACTTGCTACCTTGAAGGTAGCACCTGAAGTTCTTTGTTGCTCAGACAATAGCCAACAACTCTTTCTCTATAGTGGAGTAGTTTCTTTCGGCTTTATTTAAAGTGCGGCTTGCATAGGCAATGGGCTGGTCCTTTCCGACTTCTCCTTGAGAAAGAACAGCTCCTAGAGCCTCGTTACTTGCGTCCGTAGTGAGGTTGAATGATTTCGAAAAATCCAGATATATTAGTAGTGGTGGAGAAATTAAAGCATTTTTTATGCTTTGATGCTTCTTGGCATTTCTCAGTCCGAGTGAATTTTATATCCTTTCGGAGTAAATTCGTGATTGGACGTACAGTTTTGGAGAAGTCTGGAATGAATTTCCTGTAGTAATTGGCAAGTCTTGGAAATTACTAAACTTGCCTTACTGTTCTGGGAACAGGAAATGTTTGGACGCAGGCCGTCTTACTTGGGTCTGGGAGTGCTCCTTCACTAGAACATTTATGTCCTAGGTAAACAACTTCTCTCCTTAGAAACTGGCACTTTTCTGGCTGCAGTATCAAGTTGTTTTCTCTCAACATGTCGAAGACTTTTCTCAACTTTTCGTTGTGGTCATTTAAATTTTTACCATAGATGACAATATCATCTAGGTAAACAAAACATTCGAGACCTTGTAGGCCTGTTAATACGAAAATCATTAGGCGTTGAAATGTGGCGGGGGCTCCTTTGAGCCCGAATAGCATACGCTTGAACTCGTAGTGCCCATAACTTGTGCTGAAAGCAGTTTTATGTCGATCGTTTTTGTCGACAAGAACTTGGTGATAGCCGTTAGTCAAATCGAGTGTGGTGAAATACCTTGCATGACCTAATTGGTCAAGAATATCCTCGATTCGGGGTAGCGGAAATGCGTCTCCAATTGTCTTTTCGTTTAATTTATGAAAGTCGACAACGACGCGCCACCTTTTTTCACCGTCAGGTCCCGCTTTCTTGGGGACAACTAGTAGAGATGAATTCCAAAGGCTTTTACTAGACTGGACTATCCCGCTGTCAAGCATTTCTTTTAGCTGCTCATTAATTACTTTCCGCTTGTTTCAGGTAAGCGGTATATTTTTTGATTGATTGGTGCTTGATCTTGCACCAATGGAATGTTATGCGTTATCGCATTTGTATAAGTGAGCTTGTCACCTTTGAGGAAGAAGATGTCTTTATACTCTTCGCAGAGTCCCGATATCACATTTCTTTCTTCCGCGGTTAAATTAGGGTCTAGGCTTAGGTTGTGTGATATATTCATGCGCGTCGATGCTTTTGTTTTTTGACCATGAAGAATTTTTTATGTTAGACGGTGGAGTAATATGCATCTTTAGTATAGGCTTTAGAGACTCGCTACCGTTTTTATATGGCCTTTGTTTATTTAAAAATGATTTATGCCTCGGGATTTTGGACGGAAGCGCTATATGCACCTTTTTGGTAGGCTTTGGACATTCGTGTCCGTCTGTTTTTAACGTGGATATTTCTTTTGTGTTCAATATAGGAATGTGCGTAGTTTTGTGGTCCTTTGTGCGCGTTAATGGGACTATGGTGTAGTCGTTTATTGGGTACAATTGTAATTTTAAACTGTGTATGACTACTTGGTGACTGTTGGCGTTGAGAATACTAACCAGCACTAATTCTTCTCCAGATGACAGCAAACTGTTTGCCAAGAAGACTCCTTCGCTTATCTCTTGGGATAAACAGAGCATTTCTTCTTGAGTTTTTAACGGTACTGGGGAAAGAATTTGAGAGCGCACAGGTATGCAGATTGGTTTCTTAAAGGTAATTCCTGCCTGATTTCGTCAGTCTCTTGTTCGTCCAGACAGCTCATTTCACATTCCTTGAGCTCCTTTGGAGCTTGGCAGCCAGCAGACACTGCAGGTGGATAGTTCAGCCTGTTTAGACTCTACCTCTTCTGCATGTGTTCTTACTTCGACTGCTTTTTCAGAATGTAGTTTGTCCGTTTCAAACTCTAATGGCAAAGCAAATTCATCAGGGTTAGTTTCCGTGCGAGGAAACCTTAGTGTCTTATTGGGACCCTCAACGTTACAGTTGGTCGCTAGGATATCATTTCCTAGAAGTCCATCATCGGAAAGGCCAGGCAAGTTCTTTACGACTTGAAACTTGCAGGGAATTATGTTTTTGAAAACGAAGTTTCCCTGGCAATTTCCCAGCGTCTTTCCGGTACCAAATGGAGTTTGAAGTGTGCATGCCTCATTGTGGTTAATTGTTTGGGGGTCTTTTATTGACTTTTTCTTTATTATACTAACCTTAGCACCTGTGTCTACTACTAGTTTAGTTTGGCCGTTCAGGCCTATGTTTAAAGGAAGCTTTACTGTAGCGACACTAGAATCGGTCTGCTGAGGGGACCCTATTTTATGAGATGGGGTATTTATAGTCGAGCCGGAGAGTTTTTGGTCGACTGTACGTCGTTTCCCTAACTCCGGGCTTCCTATTTACGCTTTTGCTGGCAGTTATTTACTGCATGTCCACAAAATTCACATTTCTTACGTACATTATATACTCTAGAATTGTTGGGTCCTTGTGTGTCTCTAGGGCGTTGATTTGGAAGTCCACTATTGTTGTGTTGTCTTTGGGTGGCGCTATTATTTCTCCTGCAGTTACGCACGTCGTGATTATACATTTTGCAGTTCACACAATAAGGCGTATTTTTTCGTTTGAGGCAATCTGCGTATGTGTGGCCTCTTATATTACAAAAACTACAAGTCATTTTATTTAAATAGTTATTTTTATTGTTTACATTTAAATATTTATTTGGAGATCTTGGCTCCTGTTTGATGTATGGTGATGTGTTCGCCTGTGTGAACTGCAGCTGCTGCATGTGACTGTGTGAATTAGTGGGCATATTGTTTTGCCGGGGTTCCTGTGAAATTGGTATGATGCCAGGATCATATATGTTTTGGTTTATAGGTGAACTAATTTGACTAAATTGTGCTCAATTTTGGGTGCTGTTCTCCCGAAAATAGGGGAACGAGCTGGGGAGTTAGCTTTGCGATTTTAGCGTAATCTGCCATGTTTAAATTGGGGATTTTGAAACTACAATTTGACACTATTGGGGAGCTAGTATCTTCGATGCTGGTTTCCAGAAGGGAGTCGCCCAGCCAATTTAAAAGGATTTCGAGCAAGTGCGAGAGTTCCCCAAACTCCCGCAAGCTCTCTTTGAACTTTTCAGTGCTTTCTTTAAATTTTGCGATTTGCTCACGCCTTCGTTCCCGAGACTTTGCAATCTGTTTGTCAATAGAATCGCACAGTATGACAGAAAGTTCGGAGGAGTCTCGCACTTTCCCTTCTAATATTTTAAATATTTATCTAAATTTAAGTTAGATTGCCTTACTTGGTGGGGACCTGTTAGGATTGTCCCTCTCCTTAAAGTGACTCCTCTACTCGCTGAGTTTGTTGGGGGTGTTGTATTAGTACCCTCTGTTGCGGATGTTGCCCCCGCGTTGACTTCTTCGTACCGGGGCGGAACTTCCGGGGCGTCGCCCGGCGAGGAGGATTGGTGTGGAGTTGATTGGTGATTTTCCGGCGGTGTTTGGTGGGGGCTGGCTTCGCTCATTTACCACCGTATCAGTATTTGCAGCTAGGGGGTCTATTGCCGTCTTATTTCCCTTGGTTCAAATTGAGAGGGGGGCTTATTGCCTTCTTCGAGGTCCCTCTCAATTCAGGATCGCTAATTTATTCCTGGTGAGATTATTCAGTGCTGCGGGGGGGGGGGTGGCTTGGCCTTCTCAAATTCGCCTGGATAAAAGCTGAAAGGGGGGCGCGTTGCCTACTTCGAAGTCCCTTTCATCTCCGGATCGCAGATTGGAGTGTATCTGATCTTCCTTCAGGTGTCGGGTTGGAATTTTCCTCTTAATGTGGACGTCTAGTTTTCCTGGGCTGGGAGCCGACTAGATCGAAATACTCCTGAAGCCAGACTCAATTCCAGGCGGAGGGTAGGGTGTCTTGCCCAGTATTCGATCTCGTCTTCAACTCTTTCTTGGTTCGCAGGATAGGGGGTTTTCAAGCGCTTATACTTTTATTAACGTAAAGTAGGCTTCCTCTATCCTACCGGCTGCGCCAAATTGTTATATATCTCTATATGGGGTACCCACGGATTCCGTTTTACTCCTCTTTATTGGTTAGTCGGTGGTATTTCTTAATTGGGGTTTTCCATTCTTAGTTAAACACCACACTGGTTGATTTTTTACTTTATTATTTTCAATATTGTATCACCATTAACTGCTCGTATTTAGCGGTACAAACACATAACACAATTAATGGCTCTAATTAAACAGTACTAAGTTCTCACAGTATTTTCTTTTTCTTTTGCAAATCCGTAACCGATCACCGCTTTTCCGTTCGCACAAGCCACGTTCTCCCGTTTTGTCTTACTTTTTCTTTTGTCAAAAAACCGAAACGTTCCTTTCCTATAAATTAAAAAAAAAAAAAAAACTCTTCTAAGCTTCTCTACCGAATTTTTAGTATCTTTTTCTTTTAGATCGAAAGCAACAAAATCTTTTCCGCATAACCGCCGTCGACAAAATTTTAATTACAATTCGGCTCTTGATCATTTTTATCGCGATCAAGAGCCCTCGTTCAGGGTAGAAAATGCATAGTTTGCATTTCTACCCTGAGAAAATTTTCTATTTCTTCTGGACTTGATTCAACAAGTCCAGAATATTTTTCGATGCACGGTAGCTTGAAAAAACGTAATTTGATGTTTTTATAAACATCAGCCACCGTCCCGTATATATAATACATAGTACATATAATGTATTTTCGCGGCGCGCATTTCTTATCTCGAGAAGCTTTTTCCCATGATATGTATGTACGTATGTACATTCATATTGTATTTTTCATGACAAATCGTACTGAAGGTACGATTTGCCTTTTGTTTTATATATATATATATTTTTTAAATTAAATATTTCTACTGACAAATTTTGCTGAAGGCAAAATTTGCCATGGGAATAATTTTATGTAAAAACCAATGGTATGTGAAGAAAATTGCTGATGTAATTTTCTTCACTGACTGAGTAGATAAGCTAATCATGTTTTTAAGCATGATTAGCTTATTGAAAATTTGTAATTTTTAAACCCCTTTTCGGGTACTTCGGGTACCTTTTTGACATGCAACAAAGTGCTTACGATAGAGGAGAACATGTAGATTGTGGTAATTGCAAGTGCCATGTGAAAGATGGGAGAAAATGGTCATACAAAATTTGTATACATTTAATTTTTTTTTTAAATAGGTAAAGACATCCGATGTTTTCAGACAGAAACTTTGGGTGGTATTAATAATATAAATAAATAAAATTAATTTCTGCAAAATAATTGGTGGGGGGGGGGGGGGGGGTAATGATTAAAAAAAATCACAGAGAAATTAGCAAATGGAGTTTTGCAAATCGGAGAATATTTAGTCGGGGTAGGTGCGAATTTGCAGGTATTAACTTTATCCAGATAGTATGGAACGATGTCATCTTAATCCCCCGCCCCATCTTGCGAATTGTGCACCGAGCTGCCCTATTTATGACAGCGACCCAGCCTTAAGTAGTTGTGTTCTAACGGGTTTAGACTTTTTCTCTAGTTAGTATATACATATTCAACTTACAATGCTAGTATTTTCCTCTCTTTATTTTGCTAAACTAATTAGTAGTTTATTTTCATGTCAGTCGCAATCTCACTGCATAAGTGTCACAACCTCTCGCAAATTTGATATTGCAAGCTTTTGCTTTCATATCCACTTGAGAAGGTCGTTTCCTCAATGTGCCGGGTGCTAGATTGGTAATAAAAAGTTACCATAGGTCATAACTCTCTGCCGTTGAACAGTGTTGGAACTATACTCAAGGTGTTCTCTGGACAGACCGAAGGTTTTAACGTTTGTCACTTTAATTCACGCAGCATATTTCCGAAGATTGATGAATTGTGGGAAGTCCTCCATTGTGCTCGACCTTACGCAGTTCTTGGAAGTGAATCGTGGTTACGTGAAGATATACCATCTTCTTTAATCTCCATTCCTTCATTCGAAGTCCCAGAAATGATCGTTATGGTAGAATTGGTAGCTGTTTACAACAGAATGCCATGCGTGTAAATCATCACCAAAGTTCACCAGAGGCTACTCACCCAAAAGTCGTTCAACATCCTCAACGGATTAAAAGTGCAGGTATCGCACTTTTGAACGCACGATGACCTGCAATATCAGAAGAAAGCGCATTTTTGCATATGACAAAGTTCATTGCAAATACCAAGAAAACAAATATTCCCAAAAGAACCCAAGTAGATAAGCTATGTATGTTCTGGCCCACTGTTTTAGCTTCCAGGATTTCGCCACAGATGGCGCCACCGTCGCTAGGTGGTGTAAATCCATACTAAATGTGGGTTTGTGCCTTGGATGTCCTGGTTTATGTCTTGGATGTTGGGGATACGAGACCACTTTGGGGGATACCAGACCACTTTTAGCTCTCTCCAGCATAGGGAAATAGCATAGGATTTCGATTTTGTTTCTGAAGTGCGCCTATTTTTCATCTCGAATCTTGGGGATACGAGACCACTTTGGGGATACGAGACCACTTTTAGCTCTCTCCAGCATAGGGAAATAGCATAGGATTTCAATTTTGTTTCTGGAGTTCGCTTATTTTTCATCTCAGACTCGTAGCCTCTAAGTTGACATCAACTTTTTCATCTCGAGTTTTGGGGGTCCGAGATCACTTTTAGTTCTATATATTTGTGAAGGGGGATGGGAAGCTTTATTGATGGATTTGGTCTTGTTGCGCGCTAGCGGCATTAACCGGTACTACCAGTATGTTCCGGTACTACGGTTTTCTTGGATAGATATGCGGTGCGCCTGAATGTAGGCTTTTGGTTTTTGAACTAATATTAGTAATAATTAAAACTAACGCTAGGAAATTTTTGTTCATGCCAATGGATTCTAGATGGGTGGTTTGTGAGGGGGTATTATAGTATAGGATAGGGAGGGGGGTAATGAAATTTTCATTAGAAATCCTCTACGGGCTCCGGTTTTCGAGATATTAGCGTATTAATAATTCAAGTTATTTTTGCTCATGGAAATGGTGGTGTAGGGTGGGAGGGGGGACGAAATTCTAATCAGAAATCCTCTACGGGCTCGCCATTTCTTGAGTAAGGTTACCTAGCGGCATTAGCCGGAACTACTAGCATGCCTTGGTTTTGCTGTTTTCTTTTATTAGCGGGGAAGTTCTAGATATCATCAGGACGTCATCTTGGTTTTGTGCTGTTGCAGAAATCAGCATCATTCGAATTTCACAACATGATATCACCTTGGCTTGATGTTTTCTTATTATTATTGGGTCCTGGGGGTGCGTGTAAAAGTAACAGTTGCTCTTTCGAGTGCAAGCACCATTTCTTGAGCAAGGTCCCCTAGCGGCATTAGTCGGTACTACATATGTTGTTCATCTCGGGCTTGGGGATACGAGATTACTTTCAGCACTCTATAGCATAGGGAAATGGCATAGGATTTTGATTTCATTTCTGGAGTTCACTTATTTGTCATCTCGGAGATCGTAGCTGTAAATATTATAAACAAGAGTGATCATGCTATGTATTCAATATCTAAAAATTGATCACGGTTGCTTGGGATATTAAGAAATATTAAGTAATAGAAATTAAATTTTCGATGTAGGTGTGTGTGTGTGTGTGTGTGTGTGTGTGTGTGTGTGTGTGTGTGTGTGTGTGTGTTGAAAAGCCGCTATGGGTTTCGAGATATTAGCGATCTTACCTTTTCGGGTGTAATTAATAGTAGTAGTAATAATTCAAGTTAACCCTATGATATTTTTTTTGTTCATGCCAATAGTATTAGTACTAGGGGGTAAAATTTTCATCAGAAATTCTCTACGGGCTATGGTTCGAGATATAAGCGATCTTACTTCCTCAGGTGTAATTAATATTAGTAGCTGAAAAACGGAAAAACAACAACAACTATAACCTAAGTTGTGGATTAAAGATTTGATTATATTTATCTGTAGGTGTCTTTTATAAACAAGATTGCACCATGTAATCATATATCTAAAAATAGATCAGGCGAAGCTGGTCGGGGCGAATGTAGGTAGATATGTTCACTTAAATAAGTAATGGAAATTTGTAAATGCCTAATTTTCCTCTTCAGGTGTAATGCTTCTAATTTGATGCCTTGCATAAACAAATTCGCATAGTCCAGTAAAGTAAACAAATTCGCAGTCGAATAATGTAAACAAATTCACACGGCAGACGAGTAAAGTATACAAATTGAGCGATTTATGAAAGATTCCTAATTTCTTTAGCAGAACACAACAACAACAACTGATATTAATCTGTAGGATGTGATGTCGTAGATGAGTAGTGGAAGTTATAATTGAAAATGTCTTTTGCTGAAAAAAGCAACAACAACTATAACGTAAGTTGTGGATTAAAAATCTTTTATAAACAAGAGTGATCATGCTATGATATTCGATATCTAAAAATAGATCACGGCTGCTTGGGATGGTAAGACACATGAAATCATTAGAAGTAATGGAAATTAAAGCATTAGAAAAGGTTGCCAGGTGGCTGGTAATTTGATATCTTGCGTAAACAAATATAGCCGAGTAAAGCAGGCAAATTGAGCGATTAATGTTTTTTTTTGTATCCAGGAGTTTGTGTTGAAAAGTCTTTATGACGAATTGTTTTTTATTTTCAATAAAATTTCTCAATCAGTCACACTGTTATAAGATTTGATTGATCCCCGATATCATAGTTCACATGAAGCTGATAAGAATATGATAATTTTATCTTCATACTATTGGGGTGATCACATTATTTTCTTACCATTAGATTGAGAATGGGTTTAATTAAATGTTTTGATGAAAGAAGGTGGTGTTATGATATCAATGTAAGTAGTATGATATCTTGTCTTAGATGAGTAATGGAAGTTGTTTGGGAGCTGTGAGTAAGGAATAAAAACCTTATCAGCAAGGTCGCTTCATATTTATCTCCCTAAATTATCATCCAAATGGAGTTATATGAAGGAGCAAAAAATTGATAATAGTGAAGATAGTGGTGGAGGTTGAGAGAGGGGTGCTGTAAGTTGTGGATTAATTTGAAAGTTTTCATGGATCTCAAGGTTTAAACTTTTTAGCCTCCAGCAGGAATGTCTTCTTTTAGTTGACTCGGTGACTAGATAAGAACGTGTTAATTTCATGTTCATAATATGATCTTGTGGTAAGCATATGAAAGTAGAAGAATTTTTTTTATAAATCAAGTAGTTACGCTGTTATGAGATTTGATTGACTCCTATATCTAAAAAAATATTCCACATGAAGCTGATATAGTGACTATTAGGCGGGTACATTGTTTACTTACCATTAAGTTGAGAGCGAGTTAAATTAAAAGCATTGATAGAAGACGCTGTGTTATGATATGTTGTCTGAGGTGAGTAGTGAAAGTATTCCACATGAAGCTGATATAGTTACTATTAGGGCAGGTACATTGTTTACTTACCATTAAGTTGAGAGTGGGTTAAACTAAAAGCATTGATAGAAGAACGCTGTGTTATGATATTAGTGTGGTATGATATATTGTCTGAGGTGAGTAGTGAAAGTTGTATGGGGTTATGAATAAGCAGTAAAATCGTAATCAGCAATCTCGCTGGATATTTGATAATTCTCCAACTCCATAGTGAAGATCGTTGTTGGGGGTTGAGAGTAGGTACTGTAAGTTATGTATTAAGTTAAAAGTTTTGATAGATGGTATTTGGTATTTATCTCCTCGAAATGGTGTTGTACGAGTATCAGAAAGTTCGGGAAAAAGTTGATAATGCTTCAAGTTCAATAGTGAAGACCGCGATGTTGAGAGTGGGTATTTGGAAAGATATTATTCTAGTAGGATATGGACGTATTTCTTATTCATCTTTAAATCTTACCATGAAATTAGGTTGAGAGTGGATTAAATTAAAAGTTTTGATGCAAGAAGGCGTAGTTATTATATTAATATAGTATAATATGTTGCCTTAGATGAGTACTTGAGAGCTGTGAGTAATATGTGGAATATGGTGTAGATGAGTAGTGAAAGTTGAAAATGTAAGGTTCCCAATTCCTTTATTGAAAAACAACAACAACTGTAGCAAATAAAATTTTCATACAATATTTATTCACATCAAATTCATTATTTATTTTTTATAAACTTTTTTCTTTGTGTTTCACATCCGAAATGCGATCCAGAGCAAATACCTCCCATAATCCTTTTCTGCGTTAGGCTATGAGAGTTCGGCAGCAAAATCCAATATTTTTTGCTATCATGTGTCTTGCTCTAACACATTAGAAAGCTTTAGTGAATACCATAGTTTGAAACCAATAATATGATTAAGAAAGCTTCATGATATATATAAAAAGTGATCCCAATGGATTACATAAGGAAAGTATGTTCACTTCATCTGCAAACAACAAATATGGCTGAAAGCGACACACGGTGTGAGCAAAAATCATTCTTGCTTCAATTATCACTATTAAATGATGTGTGCCGCAGAAAATATATTAAGTCTAGCCTAGTCTAAAATATGTATTGTAAATAAAAATTGTATCATGGTTATAATGCCATTTATTGAAATAATTTGTTTTAATTGTATTATAGCTTAAGTCTAAAATCTTTTTTTCTTTAGTTCAGCAAGGCCAGGATTTCATAGATATAGATTGATCCTTATATTGAATATTCCTTATGCCTTTACACCAATGTGGCGTTAAAAGGTTCATGGTGCACCACTTTCACAAATAACATCTCTCCATCTTTACTTTTTGCGATCTTTGTTGGAATATCCTGATTTTTCGAGCTGTTGGTAGGGGACAGTCGACTCGTTTTTGGATGAAAGACTTTCTTCTTTATTTCTGGAAAGCATCGATTTCATAGATGTAGACTGAGCCTTATATGAATATTCTTTACTCCTTTCATCCGTAGGCTTTAGAAGGTTTGTAGTGTCCTTAGAGCTCATGTTGAAATTATTGCGTAATTAGCTTGCCAAGAAACAGTGATCTGTTTGGCTAAAGAGCAAAATATCAATTGCAAAAACAAGTTATGAAACTACTATTTATATGGATTTGGCACATTGTCTTGACCTCTGACGTCACCTTAACCTTTGAAACCGAAAGTGTCTGCTCTTGGGTTCACTTGGATGATGAGTAGTGCAAGTTGTATGGGAGATTATAATTAGCTGTAAGTAAACTGTAAAGAAGAAGATTTCTGATAACAGTATGTTCCATACATAATCTTACAGGTGGAAGAAAATTTTATAAGAATCTGGTAACTGCATTTCCTTATAAACCTTATATAAATTCATATGTGACCAAACCGAGCTATAGATTTTTGTTCTAGATGAATGCACATTATATATAATATCTGAAAATAGATAACAGCAAAATGAAAGGCTATAAGAATTTGGTTGCAGTATATTCTATACAAAATCTAATAACCATAAGAAAAATTTTATAAGAATCTGATACCATGCTCAGTTCACAATTTAAAAAGTAGAAGAAAATTGTATAAGAATCTGGTAATAGTATGTTCCATACAAAATCTAACAAGCGAAAGAAAATTTTATAAGAATCTGGTAAGAATCCGGTAACAGTATGTTCCATACAAAATTTAACAGGCAGAAGAAAATTTTATTAGAATCTTGTAACAGTATGTTCCAAAGAAAAATCCAAGATTTTATGCATTTCCTGATGTGTAAGCCTTATATAAATCCATATGTTCTATATAAAAAATCGGTATATAAATATCTGTTAAAAAATTAGTTAGGGTATATAGTGATTTTAAAAAATTCATATCTCCAAAACGGTGCGAGAACCAAAATCCAAAATCTACTAGGTAGCAGACAATTTTATAAGAATCTGGTAAGTTCAATACAAAATCTAAAAGGGGAAGGGAAAATTGCACGAGATTTTGGTTAGTGGTTAGTGTATTCCCGAATGCTGAACTGTTAAGATGGATATTGAAGAGTTTTTAGGAGAATATAATAACATTTTACTCGATGAGCATAAGAAACAAATTCAAGAATGCTATAACTTTTTAAAATTATATGAAAATATTGAAAAAGTCGAGTCAAAATTTGGTGAACACTTTATAAGCTGCCCTTGGTCAAGAGATGATTCAACGGATGGACCAGATACATGTGTATGTTGTGGTGTTGCTAGATGCCTAAAACAAGCTGTGAAACTATATAAATTCTACCAAACATTGACAAAAAGTAATTACGAGGCATGCCTTAAAAAGTGCGATTTAACTTAGCACTAGAAATTCTCATTTTGTATACTTGGAGAGCTCATAAAGGATCATGTAAACTTACACTGTATGCAGATGCTGATTTCAACAACAGATTCATCAAACACAGGAAATTTTGATTACATACAGCTCTGTACCATAAGATTATAAGAATTAATACTTTTTAATTTTTAATAAATGATATTTTATATATGGCCTTCTTTTTATTCAATTTCCCATACTAAGTCCGGAACTCCCGAATAATGTTTGACCACTACAACGGGTGGTGGTAGCGGTGGGTGGTGGTGGTGGGTGGTGGTGGGTGGTGGTGGGTGGTGGTGGGTGGTGGTGGGTGGTGGTGGGTGGTGGTGGGTGGTGGTGGGTGGTGGTGGGTGGTGGGTGGTGGTGGGTGGTGGTGGTATTGGTTGTGGTGGTGGGTGCCTGGTCTTGGTATGGTGCTTGAAACGGATATTTGACGCGTGGCATCAATTTGACGCTGACTACTCTAGGGTCGACCCTTCTATCTGCGGATGAGCTGAAAAAGCTGTTTTATAAGCTGTTAAGCTGTTATCAGACCTGTTTTAAAAGCTGTTAAGCTGTTATCAGAGCTGTTAAGCTGTTATCAGAGCTGTTTAAGAGCTGTTAAGCTGTTATCAGAGCTGTTTGAAAAGCTGTTAAGCTGTTATCAGAGCTGTTTTAAAAGCTGTTAAGCTGGTTTGGAAAGCTGTTAAGCTGTTATCAGAGCTGTTTTAAAAGCTGTTAAGCTGGTTTGGAAAGCTGTTAAGCTGTTATCTGAGCTGTTTTAAAAGCTGTTAAGCTGTTATTAGAGCTGTTTAAAAGCTGTTAAGCTGTTATCTGAGCTGTTTTAAAAGCTGTTAAGTTGTTATCAGACCTGTTTTAAAAGCTGTTAAGCTGTTATCAGAAGCTGTTAAGCTGTTATCAGAGCTGTTTTAAAAGCTGTTAAGCTGTTATCAGAAGCTGTTAAGCTGTTATCAGAGCTGTTTTAAAAGCTGTTAAGCTGTTATCAGAGCTGTTTTAAAAGCTGTTAAGCTGTTATCAGAGCTATTTAAAAGCTGTTAAGCTGTTATCAGAGCTGATTGAAAAGCTGTTAAGCTGTTATCAGACCTGTTTTAAAAGCTGTTAAGCTGTTATCAGACCTGTTTTATAAGCTGTTAAGCTGTTATCAGACCTGTTATAAAAGCTGTTAAGCTGTTATCTGACCTCACTTTCGGTTGGTCTCATAGGTAAAGGTGACGTCAGAGGTCAGCGTCACATTGATGCCACGCGTCAAATATCCGTTTCAAGCACCATACCAAGACCAGGCACCCACCACCACAACCAATACCACCACCACCCACCACCACCCACCACCACCCACCACCACCCACCACCACCCACCACCACCCACCACCACCCACCACCACCCACCACCACCACCCACCGCTACCACCACCCGTTGTAGTGGTCAAACATTATTCGGGAGTTCCGGACTTAGTATGGGAAATTGAATAAAAAGAAGGCCATATATAAAATATCATTTATTAAAAATTAAAAAGTATTAATTCTTATAATCTTATGGTACAGAGCTGTATGTAATCAAAATTTCCTGTGTTTGATGAATCTGTTGTTGAAATCAGCATCTGCATACAGTGTAAGTTTACATGATCCTTTATGAGCTCTCCAAGTATACAAAATGAGAATTTCTAGTGCTAAGTTAAATCGCACTTTTTAAGGCATGCCTCGTAATTACTTTTTGTCAATGTTTGGTAGAATTTATATAGTTTCACAGCTTGTTTTAGGCATCTAGCAACACCACAACATACACATGTATCTGGTCCATCCGTTGAATCATCTCTTGACCAAGGGCAGCTTATAAAGTGTTCACCAAATTTTGACTCGACTTTTTCAATATTTTCATATAATTTTAAAAAGTTATAGCATTCTTGAATTTGTTTCTTATGCTCATCGAGTAAAATGTTATTATATTCTCCTAAAAACTCTTCAATATCCATCTTAACAGTTCAGCATTCGGGAATACACTAACCACTAACCAAAATCTCGTGCAATTTTCCCTTCCCCTTTTAGATTTTGTATTGAACTTACCAGATTCTTATAAAATTGTCTGCTACCTAGTAGATTTTGGATTTTGGTTCTCGCACCGTTTTGGAGATATGAATTTTTTAAAATCACTATATACCCTAACTAATTTTTTAACAGATATTTATATACCGATTTTTTATATAGAACATATGGATTTATATAAGGCTTACACATCAGGAAATGCATAAAATCTTGGATTTTTCTTTGGAACATACTGTTACAAGATTCTAATAAAATTTTCTTCTGCCTGTTAAATTTTGTATGGAACATACTGTTACCGGATTCTTACCAGATTCTTATAAAATTTTCTTTCGCTTGTTAGATTTTGTATGGAACATACTATTACCAGATTCTTATACAATTTTCTTCTACTTTTTAAATTGTGAACTGAGCATGGTATCAGATTCTTATAAAATTTTTCTTATGGTTATTAGATTTTGTATAGAATATACTGCAACCAAATTCTTATAGCCTTTCATTTTGCTGTTATCTATTTTCAGATATTATATATAATGTGCATTCATCTAGAACAAAAATCTATAGCTCGGTTTGGTCACATATGAATTTATATAAGGTTTATAAGGAAATGCAGTTACCAGATTCTTATAAAATTTGCTTCCACCTGTAAGATTATGTATGGAACATACTGTTATCAGAAATCTTCTTCTTTACAGTTTACTTACAGCTAATTATAATCTCCCATACAACTTGCACTACTCATCATCCAAGTGAACCCAAGAGCAGACACTTTCGGTTTCAAAGGTTAAGGTGACGTCAGAGGTCAAGACAATGTGCCAAATCCATATAAATAGTAGTTTCATAACTTGTTTTTGCAATTGATATTTTGCTCTTTAGCCAAACAGATCACTGTTTCTTGGCAAGCTAATTACGCAATAATTTCAACATGAGCTCTAAGGACACTACAAACCTTCTAAAGCCTACGGATGAAAGGAGTAAAGAATATTCATATAAGGCTCAGTCTACATCTATGAAATCGATGCTTTCCAGAAATAAAGAAGAAAGTCTTTCATCCAAAAACGAGTCGACTGTCCCCTACCAACAGCTCGAAAAATCAGGATATTCCAACAAAGATCGCAAAAAGTAAAGATGGAGAGATGTTATTTGTGAAAGTGGTGCACCATGAACCTTTTAACGCCACATTGGTGTAAAGGCATAAGGAATATTCAATATAAGGATCAATCTATATCTATGAAATCCTGGCCTTGCTGAACTAAAGAAAAAAAGATTTTAGACTTAAGCTATAATACAATTAAAACAAATTATTTCAATAAATGGCATTATAACCATGATACAATTTTTATTTACAATACATATTTTAGACTAGGCTAGACTTAATATATTTTCTGCGGCACACATCATTTAATAGTGATAATTGAAGCAAGAATGATTTTTGCTCACACCGTGTGTCGCTTTCAGCCATATTTGTTGTTTGCAGATGAAGTGAACATACTTTCCTTATGTAATCCATTGGGATCACTTTTTATATATATCATGAAGCTTTCTTAATCATATTATTGGTTTCAAACTATGGTATTCACTAAAGCTTTCTAATGTGTTAGAGCAAGACACATGATAGCAAAAAATATTGGATTTTGCTGCCGAACTCTCATAGCCTAACGCAGAAAAGGATTATGGGAGGTATTTGCTCTGGATCGCATTTCGGATGTGAAACACAAAGAAAAAAGTTTATAAAAAATAAATAATGAATTTGATGTGAATAAATATTGTATGAAAATTTTATTTGCTACAGTTGTTGTTGTTTTTCAATAAAGGAATTGGGAACCTTACATTTTCAACTTTCACTACTCATCTACACCATATTCCACATATTACTCACAGCTCTCAAGTACTCATCTAAGGCAACATATTATACTATATTAATATAATAACTACGCCTTCTTGCATCAAAACTTTTAATTTAATCCACTCTCAACCTAATTTCATGGTAAGATTTAAAGATGAATAAGAAATACGTCCATATCCTACTAGAATAATATCTTTCCAAATACCCACTCTCAACATCGCGGTCTTCACTATTGAACTTGAAGCATTATCAACTTTTTCCCGAACTTTCTGATACTCGTACAACACCATTTCGAGGAGATAAATACCAAATACCATCTATCAAAACTTTTAACTTAATACATAACTTACAGTACCTACTCTCAACCCCCAACAACGATCTTCACTATGGAGTTGGAGAATTATCAAATATCCAGCGAGATTGCTGATTACGATTTTACTGCTTATTCATAACCCCATACAACTTTCACTACTCACCTCAGACAATATATCATACCACACTAATATCATAACACAGCGTTCTTCTATCAATGCTTTTAGTTTAACCCACTCTCAACTTAATGGTAAGTAAACAATGTACCTGCCCTAATAGTAACTATATCAGCTTCATGTGGAATACTTTCACTACTCACCTCAGACAACATATCATAACACAGCGTCTTCTATCAATGCTTTTAATTTAACTCGCTCTCAACTTAATGGTAAGTAAACAATGTACCCGCCTAATAGTCACTATATCAGCTTCATGTGGAATATTTTTTTAGATATAGGAGTCAATCAAATCTCATAACAGCGTAACTACTTGATTTATAAAAAAAATTCTTCTACTTTCATATGCTTACCACAAGATCATATTATGAACATGAAATTAACACGTTCTTATCTAGTCACCGAGTCAACTAAAAGAAGACATTCCTGCTGGAGGCTAAAAAGTTTAAACCTTGAGATCCATGAAAACTTTCAAATTAATCCACAACTTACAGCACCCCTCTCTCAACCTCCACCACTATCTTCACTATTATCAATTTTTTGCTCCTTCATATAACTCCATTTGGATGATAATTTAGGGAGATAAATATGAAGCGACCTTGCTGATAAGGTTTTTATTCCTTACTCACAGCTCCCAAACAACTTCCATTACTCATCTAAGACAAGATATCATACTACTTACATTGATATCATAACACCACCTTCTTTCATCAAAACATTTAATTAAACCCATTCTCAATCTAATGGTAAGAAAATAATGTGATCACCCCAATAGTATGAAGATAAAATTATCATATTCTTATCAGCTTCATGTGAACTATGATATCGGGGATCAATCAAATCTTATAACAGTGTGACTGATTGAGAAATTTTATTGAAAATAAAAAACAATTCGTCATAAAGACTTTTCAACACAAACTCCTGGATACAAAAAAAAAACATTAATCGCTCAATTTGCCTGCTTTACTCGGCTATATTTGTTTACGCAAGATATCAAATTACCAGCCACCTGGCAACCTTTTCTAATGCTTTAATTTCCATTACTTCTAATGATTTCATGTGTCTTACCATCCCAAGCAGCCGTGATCTATTTTTAGATATCGAATATCATAGCATGATCACTCTTGTTTATAAAAGATTTTTAATCCACAACTTACGTTATAGTTGTTGTTGCTTTTTTCAGCAAAAGACATTTTCAATTATAACTTCCACTACTCATCTACGACATCACATCCTACAGATTAATATCAGTTGTTGTTGTTGTGTTCTGCTAAAGAAATTAGGAATCTTTCATAAATCGCTCAATTTGTATACTTTACTCGTCTGCCGTGTGAATTTGTTTACATTATTCGACTGCGAATTTGTTTACTTTACTGGACTATGCGAATTTGTTTATGCAAGGCATCAAATTAGAAGCATTACACCTGAAGAGGAAAATTAGGCATTTACAAATTTCCATTACTTATTTAAGTGAACATATCTACCTACATTCGCCCCGACCAGCTTCGCCTGATCTATTTTTAGATATATGATTACATGGTGCAATCTTGTTTATAAAAGACACCTACAGATAAATATAATCAAATCTTTAATCCACAACTTAGGTTATAGTTGTTGTTGTTTTTCCGTTTTTCAGCTACTAATATTAATTACACCTGAGGAAGTAAGATCGCTTATATCTCGAACCATAGCCCGTAGAGAATTTCTGATGAAAATTTTACCCCCTAGTACTAATACTATTGGCATGAACAAAAAAAATATCATAGGGTTAACTTGAATTATTACTACTACTATTAATTACACCCGAAAAGGTAAGATCGCTAATATCTCGAAACCCATAGCGGCTTTTCAACACACACACACACACACACACACACACACACACACACACACACACACACACACACACACACACCTACATCGAAAATTTAATTTCTATTACTTAATATTTCTTAATATCCCAAGCAACCGTGATCAATTTTTAGATATTGAATACATAGCATGATCACTCTTGTTTATAATATTTACAGCTACGATCTCCGAGATGACAAATAAGTGAACTCCAGAAATGAAATCAAAATCCTATGCCATTTCCCTATGCTATAGAGTGCTGAAAGTAATCTCGTATCCCCAAGCCCGAGATGAACAACATATGTAGTACCGACTAATGCCGCTAGGGGACCTTGCTCAAGAAATGGTGCTTGCACTCGAAAGAGCAACTGTTACTTTTACACGCACCCCCAGGACCCAATAATAATAAGAAAACATCAAGCCAAGGTGATATCATGTTGTGAAATTCGAATGATGCTGATTTCTGCAACAGCACAAAACCAAGATGACGTCCTGATGATATCTAGAACTTCCCCGCTAATAAAAGAAAACAGCAAAACCAAGGCATGCTAGTAGTTCCGGCTAATGCCGCTAGGTAACCTTACTCAAGAAATGGCGAGCCCGTAGAGGATTTCTGATTAGAATTTCGTCCCCCCTCCCACCCTACACCACCATTTCCATGAGCAAAAATAACTTGAATTATTAATACGCTAATATCTCGAAAACCGGAGCCCGTAGAGGATTTCTAATGAAAATTTCATTACCCCCCTCCCTATCCTATACTATAATACCCCCTCACAAACCACCCATCTAGAATCCATTGGCATGAACAAAAATTTCCTAGCGTTAGTTTTAATTATTACTAATATTAGTTCAAAAACCAAAAGCCTACATTCAGGCGCACCGCATATCTATCCAAGAAAACCGTAGTACCGGAACATACTGGTAGTACCGGTTAATGCCGCTAGCGCGCAACAAGACCAAATCCATCAATAAAGCTTCCCATCCCCCTTCACAAATATATAGAACTAAAAGTGATCTCGGACCCCCAAAACTCGAGATGAAAAAGTTGATGTCAACTTAGAGGCTACGAGTCTGAGATGAAAAATAAGCGAACTCCAGAAACAAAATTGAAATCCTATGCTATTTCCCTATGCTGGAGAGAGCTAAAAGTGGTCTCGTATCCCCAAAGTGGTCTCGTATCCCCAAGATTCGAGATGAAAAATAGGCGCACTTCAGAAACAAAATCGAAATCCTATGCTATTTCCCTATGCTGGAGAGAGCTAAAAGTGGTCTGGTATCCCCCAAAGTGGTCTCGTATCCCCAACATCCAAGACATAAACCAGGACATCCAAGGCACAAACCCACATTTAGTATGGATTTACACCACCTAGCGACGGTGGCGCCATCTGTGGCGAAATCCTGGAAGCTAAAACAGTGGGCCAGAACATACATAGCTTATCTACTAACCCACGTTAAATTTCAAAACCTGACCTCACCTAACAATCATCGGATAGAGCCATCCACCTCGAATGTATTCTCAAACTTTTTATCAGATAATCAGCAAGTACTGCTGGCCACTTCTATTGTTTACATACAGACGTGTGATGGTCTCAAAGCAGCACGTGCGCTAATCGACCCAGGCTCTCAAGCCACTTGCGTATCAAATTCAATGCTTCGTCGTATGTACATTCGGAGAACAACAACTATGGTACGAATCGTTGGATTAGGTAATAATGAGGCGGCTACTTCAAAGAGAATGGCCAAATTAATTATAACATCGCCTCATACTAACAAATTTATAGAAGTTAACACCATATCACTAGAAAAATTAGCTGACTTATTACCATCGAAAAGCGTGCTAAAAGGAAGATGGGAACATTTGCAAGGAATTACCTTAGCAGTCCCTAATTTCCATACACCTAATCATACAGATATACTAATTGGGGCTGATATTTATCCACAAATCTTCCTAGAAGGAGTGAAAGCTAGTCGTAACTGTACCCCAATCGCTCAAAATACGATATTTGGGTGGATTTTATCTGGACAAATAAATCAGAACCAGTCCCGAAAATCAAACCCAAAAATAATCTCGCTGATCAACACAGTTGATTTAAATACTTCTTTGAGAAAATTTTGGGAAATAGAAAAATTGAGCATTCCTAAAATAAACTCACCCCAGGATGCACTGTGCGAAAATATCTATAGAAGCACACATTTTAGGAAAGGTGATGGATCTTATGTCGTTCGGTTGCCATTTAAATCAGGTAATACAGATATACTTGGTCCATCCAGACATATCGCATTAAGGCGTTTTTTATTCAATGAAATATTCACGATCCGAAAGGGGGTCCACAAAGAGTACAATGATGTTCTGGAGGAGTATCTAACCCAAGGGCACGCATAGTCAAGGCTACAAGCTCCACAATAAAGCTACGAGTGGTATTCGCTGCCTCCTGCAAAACCTCGTCCAAACTGTCTCTGACCTTATACCGATTTGTTTTCACGGCAGATATTGAGAAAATGTATCGCCAAATTTGTGTACATCGTGATGATGCTGATTATGAGCGCATCTTATGCCGTAGAAGTAAAAACCAACCCATAATGGATTATCGTCTTCTAACGGTTCCATTCGGAGTTGCCTGTGCACCTTACTTAGCAATGAGAACATTGCATCAACTAGCATCGGATGAAGAGATAACGTTTCCAGTTGCTACCGCATGCCTAAAGAATGACTTCTATGTAGATGATGTTTTAACAGGACGGGATACTATAAGTGAATTGAACACTCTGAAAACCAACTTGATTCTTCTATTGAAAAGAGGTGGTTTTCATTTACGGAAATTCTCTGCAAACCATCCAGATATCTTAAATGATTAAGCAGAAGAAGACATATCTAAAGAATCTAGTTTTGAAATTGATGAAGATTCCACTATAAAAGCGTTAGGCATCATATGGAGTCCTAAAGAAGACGCCTTTGAATACAAATTAAACATGGAAGTAGGTGGTCCAGCAACTAAAACAAACATTTTGTCAAAAATCGCTCAGCTTTTTGATCCCTTAGGATGGCTCAGTCCGGTCATCATATGTGGAAAAATTCTAATCCAGAAACTATGGATAGCGGCCGTAGAATGGGATTCTATTATCCCTCCTCATTTGCAGAGTGAATGGAACAATTTTCCAAAGATCTGAAGTATGTCGAAAACAAGAGTCACGCCAATAAAGACTATATCCCTTCCACGCCTAGAATTATGTGGAGCACATCTTCTCTCAAGGTTGGTAAAGGCCACAAAGGAACAGCTAGGAAGAAATTTACAAGTCCATTTGTGGACCGATTCTACAATTGTTTTGGCTTGGCTTAATAGTCACCCAAATCGTTGGAAGTCTTTTGTAGCGAATCGTGTTACAGAAGTACACTCCAATGCTCCGGGCAGCTTATGGCATCATGTGCCGTCATCTGAAAACCCGGCTGATCTTGCTTCCAGAGGGTCTCTTCCCTCAAAGCTACTAAAACAAAACATGTGGTGGAATGGTCCATCGTGGCTAGTGGCAGAGGCCAACGACTGGCCACAGCAATCAGCAGAGCAAAATCCAGAGATTCTCAATAAGGAATTGAAGAAGATCAAAACTTTCAAGTTTCGTATAGAATCAGAAGAGCTAATACAAAGATTCTCAACACTTTTGAGAGCATGCAGGGTATTGGCATTCTGTAGAAGATTTATAGTAAAATGCAAATCCTCCAAGACAGATTTTCCTCCCTTTCTTTTTGCGCATGAATTACGAACAGCACAGCTCGATTTAATCAGAGAAAGTCAAAGTATGGCATATGCATCGATCAAGCACCTAAAGGCTAATCAAAAAATTGGAAAAAAAGTGTACTACTCTAATAATATACTAATATATATTTATTTGCGGTTATTGTACACAAGAGTTTACATCTTTTCTTGTACGTTATATAAAGCGGTGCTAGAAAAGTAACTACTTAAAATAAGACTTAAAAATTTAAAGGAAGTTCAAGCAAATTCTTATTAATTAATGAGGAAGTTAAATTCAGTTAAAAAAATTGTACTACGAGACTACTAGAAAATAAAGAAAATAATAGTGTTAAATTATGTGCGTATCAATGCATCTCTTAAACGCGCCGACAGTGCCAACATTCTGAACATTCAACGGAAGATTATTCCATAAACGAGCTGCTTGAACAAGATAAGAACCTTCCATGCAGGACTTATGAAATCGTGGAATCAATATGTTCCTGTTACGCTGTGACGTTGTAAATTGAAATAATTCGCGTAAGTACTCTGGTTTGTTCGAGCTAAGAAGAGAATATAAGAAAACCAAAGCTCGCCGCTTCAAATAAGTGGCCAAGGAGCATCCGAGCAAACGCGAAAGGAAAGGCGAAACGTGATCAAATCTTCGCAGCCCAAAAACAAACCGAATACAGTCGTTGAATGCTACTGTTACTTTCCTGGCACAGATGCTATAAAGCTTGGGAAACACATTTCTGCCATAGGTGAAGTGGGCAAGATTAAAGCTTTAATTAATTGTAAGCGCATGCTAACAGACAGCAGACCCGATGAAAGCCATGGACATCGGAGCCCTGCATAAACTTTGCTGACCATGTAATCACAACATTTCATGTGTTGATTCAAGACAACTCCAAGTGTTTTAACTTTATTTACAATAGGCAGCGAAACATTATTTAAAGTCACTGGTGGGATTTCACTTAAACCGTTATTGTAGAATTTAATGCAATGAGACTTTGCAGGATTCAGTATCAAGCGATTACATTTGGCCCAGGTGTTAATTCTTTCCAAATCACAATTTATACGCTCAATACAGTCTTCCAGAAGACCGATCGGTCGGCTTAAGTAGAGTTGTACATCATCGGCATATAAGTGAATCTGTACATCTTGAACTACATCTGGCAGATCATTGACAAATAAGCTGAATAACAAAGGTCCCAGAATTGAACCTTGAGGCACCCCACAAAGTAAAGGCAGTGCAGAAGATGAATTATTATCAATATGCACTCGTTGGCTGCGGTCTACCAAGAAATCCTTTATCAGAGCGATGGCAGATTAACTAAAAATAAAAGAAGCGTCAAGATTATGGAGAAGTATACGATGGTCCACACTGTCGAAAGCTTTCGAGAAGTCCAGAAGTACCAAAATACTGAACTTGTCCTGATCCAAAGACTTCCTTAAATCAGAGGGCACCTTCAGAACTGCAGTCTCACAGCTGTGCAAGCGACGAAAACCCGACTGACAACCTGCAAGAAAATTATTGGCCTCGACGAATTCGACTATCTGCTTATATAATAGCTTTTCTAAGACTTTGGATATGAAACATAATAAACTTATTGGGCGAAAGTCAGCTGGTGTTTCAGGAGAAGAATTCTTTGCAATAGGAAGGACTGTTTCCATCTTCCAGGCAGCTGGAAAACAGGATGATGTAAAGCATGAGTTCACTATATGCAAAACGAACTTACCAATAATGGGAAATAAAAGCTTAATGAACCTAGGTGGAAGATTATCAGGCCCAGCTGCCTCAGACTTAATTGAATTCACAGCATCCACAAGCTCATTGTAGTCGACTCCACGAAAGTAGAAGAAGTTGGTATTGGTATTGGATGAGATATCTCTTATCGGATTACCAGCTGATGTATGAGAAGCAGCCAACTGATTGCCACTGTGGGCAGAGCTGATAGACGTGAAAAATATGTTTAAGTCTTCGGGATTTAAATCACAAGTAGTTTTGTTCCTTTTACCTCCACAGACACCTGCATGGCGTAGATTTCGCCACAAAACTTTAGGCCTGAGATTCTGGTCAAATTTAGGGCTAAAATATTGTCGTTTTGCTCGCCTAATTTCTGAAGTCACCTTGTTGCGGACAGCCTTATATAAAACTCGTGCCTCATCGGTCCGAGTACGCCTCCACCGTTGGCACAGGTATTCACGCTCAGAAATGAGAGATCGAATATGAGGTGAAAACCACGGACAACCCCTGCAAACAGGCTTGCATTTCCTTTTAATAGGTACATATTTTGCAAAGAGGTAGTCAATAAGGGAGGAGAGGATCTCAACTTGAGTGTTTACTGAATCACACAAAAATATGTTATCCCAAGGTAGATCAAAACATTCCTCAAATAAAGAACTTTCATCAATGCTGTTAAAATCACGGTATGAGTACACTCTAATTCCATTTTTGGACAAGGATCTTATCCTTCGTGTTGGAGGTCGCCTGGAACATTCGCATCTAACATTTTCAGAGAAACATCCAATAATCTTAGTACGTTAATCAAATCTCGTCAGCCTACTAATCAATCAGGAACATCAAATAACACTCCATGGTGGTCCCAATCTTATTTTAGCGAGGCTTAGAAGAAAATATTGGATACCTGGAGTAAAAACAACTATTAAGAAGCATATACATCAATGTGTGACTTGTTTTCGATGGAAAAAAGAAAATGTAATATAAATTATCGGCAATCTTCCTACTACACGAGTAACTCTGGAACGGCCTTTCTATGCAACAGGTATAGACCTCGCGGGTCCTATAAACATAAAGCTCAATAAAACACGGAATTCCAAGACCGCCGTTTTTGTATGCTTTGCAACAAAAGCACTTCACATCGAAGTGGTAAGTGACTTAAGCTCAGAAGCATTTCTAGCGTCTCTTCGAAGATTTTTTTCTAGGCGAGGTGTAAGTAAGGACATATACACCGACAATGGGACGAATTTCGTTGGAGCGTCAAAAATCTTGGACAAGGAAGTGCAGAAAGCTATCACTAATAACCTAAAAACAGCAGAAGACCACCTAAGAAGAGTTATAGGGCAATCACTCCTTACTTTTGAGGAGCTTACTACCTTATTAATACAAATTGAAGGATTACTGAACTCACGCCCATTGTGTGCAATAACCTCAGACCCAGAGGATTTCAACCCTCTGACACCAGGTCACTTTCTTTTCAATTATTTTTAATCCAAGATTTAAAGGTTTTTGTTGTTCTATAGTAAATTTGTAATTTGTTGTGTTTTCTTTCGAATTTAGATAGGAATTTGTTGAGGTTTATAAATATAATTTTGAATTATAAAGTGCGGTATTTGTTTTAACTTGTACAAAGAATGGTCCAGCCCATTTTGGGCGGCTTTTTCTTTTTTTTTTATATACTATAATTCTAACAATGATGTTTGTAGGTATATTATTTTATATTTTTTTGTTTTCCTCTACCACGGCCCCCCCCCCCCACCGCTGGGGGTAAGAAATTGCGTGATTTTACGATGAAACGTCATTTTCAAAAAATCATATCTCGCGAACGGAGTAACCGATTTTTCTGATTCAAATGCCAAATGAAGCTTACTGCTTTATATTTTTCATAAAAAAATATAGCAGCACCGAACGAAAATTTTTTTTTGTTAATAATAGTATTTTTGTTAAAAAAAATAGTATTATTTACCATTGAGGACTTCTAGCACTTTTTTTTACATTCTTATTTTGAAGTTAGAAACCTTATCTATCTATGTATAAAAAATTGCAATGAAGTTCGGCTTCGTTTTTGTGAGAGAAAAATATGGGTGAGCTGTACATTATTCCGAGAAAAATATTCATCTCTGCATTTGTGCGGCCGTCGAAAAACTTCCTAGAATTATTACGATTCCGAAACTCGAAACACATGGAATACATTTTCTTTTATTCTAATGAAATGAACATGCACAAATCAGTTTTGCGATTGGAGTTAATCCTACAGAGTTAGTGCCGATCTAAGGTGCAAAAAATCTAGTACTTCAGTTAGAATATAAAACTGGGAAGTACTAAAAAAGTGCGTATAGGGAAAAAGGGAAAAAATAAAGAGACGCCGTTTTAAAAACAAATCAAAAATATACTGCGCCCCCAGGGAGGGGGGTGTCAAAGTTTGTTCTGGTACGTTTTGGAAAATCTAGTACAAATTCAAATATGTTTTTTTCTGAGAAGAACACCCACACCCCTATGGTCCGAGAACAAATGGCTGAGTTATTATTGAAAAACTAAATATCACTCTAATGTCCCCCACTCCGCCCTCCCCCTCCCCTCCACACACAGTGACCCGATTAATATTATCTCTCATTTAAGACATCAATGAACTGTCTGCGACTCTTTGTTCAGGAGATATAACCAAACCATTTCAAACTTTACCCCCTTCCCCCGTCGGGAAAGAAACGCCCCACGCAAAACCGACTTGACCAAAAGATGCGCGGCGTCGAGACGAACATGCACACTAAATTTTGAGAAAAACCGTTCCCCCCACCACAAAAAAGAACACTCCGTTCAAATTGCGAAATCTATCGAAAAATGGAAAAATAACTCACTCCAGGGACGTGTATGCTAAAAAAATTAACTCACTACTCAAAGGGTTAATGTTAACATTCTTAGAGGGAGCTCTCAGGTCGATTTGTTTCTCTACAGCATGCAAACTTTACCTTTGAATGTTGTTAACGAATGTCCCACGTATTGTAACACCGTGAATCCATCCCTATTGGATTTATTTTTTGTTACTGACCTGTTTAAAGTTCTCTTTTTTAACCAACTATGTTTAAGCATTCTTGACCATGACATTGTACTTATTTCGTATAACGTAAAAATTGTTCGTCGCCCTGAAAAAACGTTTTTCCAATACAGGGACTTCAACAATGTTGATTTGGAATATCGTTTTGCTGAATGCGAATTATTTCCATTTGGTCAAATATATGATTTGGTCGCCATTGATGACCAAGTTCGTTTTTTTAACAATTCGATTGCGTATTTATATAACAATCATGTCCCCCTGCGTAAAAAGAAGATAAATAATACATCCTGCCCCTGGTTTAGCACAGAAATTCAGACTCTTATAGCGGAGCGGGAATATTTTTATTTTCGATATCGAAGACTGAGGAACGTTGAAATTCGTGAAGCGTTCAAACGTATTAGAAATAAAACAAATGTAAAAATCCGAGCAGCTAAACGTGCTTATTATAGGTGGAAATTTAACGTTGAAAGTAATCTTATTCCCCATGAATTAAATTCATATTTTGCTACCAACGAACAGTCATCGGATTGTACTGGAATCACACCGTCAATATTAGCAATCAGAGAAAGCATTGCTGTATTCAATATATGTGAAGACGTCGATGGCTTTAGTTTTCGAGGAGTTGTTTTTGTACCGCGACAAATAAACTTAATTTGCCGCCTTGATGTTCACTGCAATAGGTAGGTATACCTTGCAGGTAAGTAAATTGGAAGTCCAGGTTCAAATACCTGTATCTTGTTGGAAGTAAGCCCAAGTTCAAATAGCTGTACTTGTAGTAAGTGTGCAACGGTACAAAACCTATGCACAACGCTTGAAATTATAAATGCCGTAGCAGATTTACTTGGGTATAATTAAAAGTCGTTCTTAACTTGTAGAACAATATACTATAATTATTGATATTTCTTCCGTTTATATATACAAAAATCGTTCATTCAATGTTGAAACTTCCATTCTAACTCTCCTAGACTTTTCTAAGGCTTTTGACAGTGTATACCATGAGCCTGCTCGAAAAATTATCCTACCGCTTTGATTTCTCTAGAAGTTCAATACGCCTGTTGGGAGACTTTCTGAGTGGTCGTTTCCAGAGGGTAGTATTGGATAATAATAAATAAAATATTCTGTCTTTCTCCCGCTTGGTAGCGGCGTCACACAGGGATCTATCCTGGGACCTTTCCTTTTCAGCCTGTACATCAATGATTTGCCTCAGGTAGTACGTGATGTTGATATACACATTTACGCTGATGATGTACAGGTCTATTTAAGTCGTCCAATAGGACTTATCGAAGATTGTGCGGCTCGTATGAACGACGATTTGAATGACATCTATAACTGGTCTAAGGTAAATAATCTGAAACTTAACCCAAGCAAATCTTTGACCATTGACTCGTCAGCTTTCCCTGCAATAACGTTGAATGGAATCCCAATTCCTTATGAGAACAAAGTCCGCAATTTAGGCGTTATTCTTAACTCAAAGTTGACATTCTGTGATCACGTTAAAATTTATACTAATCTTAGGCGCCTATATTTGCCAAGCATGTAAGTGATGAGATAAAATTATTTGTATTCTTAAGTCGATTTACAAATGGAAAAAAAAGCTTGTCTATATAAGCTGGTGTCATATATTTCAACGCAGTTAGATTAATTAATTAATAATTTAATTAATTTCTGAAATATGTTATGATAGCACTTCTTATTAAATTTTAAGTAAATATTGTACAAATAACTTGCTGATGAAAGTATGATAAATATGCTCTACCTTTGTTACGCCCGCCAAATATCTTAACGAGCTTGGGCACACTTCTTGCGAATCACTGGTTGCTATTAATGAAATAGAATAAGAACACTTTTATGATTTAAACTTGTTATCAAAATTACATTTATTGGTATTATTTCAAGTAATTACATCGAACTTTACAATCGACGATCGATAATCGACGATTTTGTGTGATAAAATATTGTTCGCTTAACAATAGACCTTCTGTTGAGTTTTTAACGGTTGCAGATACCACATAGGCTATAATAGGCCAAATTAAGGCTCTTCCTGACGGGTCGGTGCGTAGCGACATAGTATCGGTACGACATTTGTCCCGTCGACGTCGTACCGCATGGAGCTCCCTCACGGTCAGACATGCTATGAACTAAATCAGCAGACATTTCATTAATTTCACGACAAAATTCACTTCCCAACTCGGTAAATACCGCTTCTCTACTGACAACGCATATCGCAACGCTGCATATCGAAAACATGTTTTATCTCCACCGCACAGTGTAGACCCGTGTGTTGGTACTGATTTAAATATACGGTGGCGACAGTGGCTCGGCATGCTGCACGTTTACCGAGTCAATCTCGTACCGATGTCATACCGACCCGTCAGGGAAGGGCCTAAAGGGGAGAGTTTTCAGTTTACAGTTTTTATAAAAACAGTTATGTTAACGACCTTTTTGCAAAAATAATATAGGTCAAATTAAAAAAAAAAAGGTAAAAAAATACGAAATTTTTAGTTTAGACCACAATAACTCTTGAGATTATAGGCGCACCGAGCTCTTAACTGTGAACGTACGCCGTGTACTTTTTAAGTTACAGGGTGTTTTGTGAAAAACTAGCATTTTTCTTAATCATTAGGCTAGGTGAGTACTATCACCTCCTGCTCTACTGACCACCATGCAGGAAACACTCTGTATACTCTATCGATTTCTTGATTTAGTGGAATGTAAACAAATGACTTACATTACACCTAACAGATGTAGGACATACATCTCGATGAGTCTTGAGATTTTCAGTTTTTTGAGTTTTTGATCGTTTCCTATGCGTGTAGGACCGCTTGTGGTTTCTTCTTCAACAGATCAGGCACGACTGTCGGCGATTATTTATCCCCTTAGTTATGATTATCCAAATGATTACACCTCGAATCCGTTTTTTCCTAAGCTGGCTTGCTTTGGTGGCTCCGACCTCATTTCCCAATGTTTTTCCCTTCTATTTATCTCAGTACTAAAAGTACAATATTTTTCTGAACTGGTGATTATTTCAATCACACATTCTTGCACTGAAAAAGATTTATGATCACAATGGTTAGCACTCCCACAAATTATTCGTGATTATAATTTAAGTTATCACATTTTATGTTTGTAATCACAGAGTGGCAGTGGTTAGCACACTAATTAATTACATATTTGGTAGTGGTCACAAAAGAACTCAAGTTTGCAGACAAAATATTTGCATATATTGCAATAATTGCACCAATTTCTACTATTACTTTAGTGGTAGTATGTATTTGTATTATTATTATTAAGCGTTTTAGATTTAAAGGAAATTTTTTATTAACAGTATAGTCTCAAGGGTATATGGAAGTCTTCGCAAACTTTGGTGCAGCGCATCGTATACACCACTTAGCACTCGGTTCACTCTAGGTAAATCACTGTTACTACCAATTATCACGCAGGGAGATATAATATGTGGCAACCTTGACTCTGTCTCGCGCAACAAACTTAATGTCTGTTTTAATTCTATAGTACGGTATGTATATAAACTTCGCCGGTTTGATCATGTATCCCAGTTCGCCGATCAGTTCCTTGGGTGTTCATTTTCCTCGTATATGAAAATTCGCTTGAATATATTTTTGTTCAATTTGATTTTGAATGGCAAGCCTTTCTTCTTGAAAGAAAAACTTGTTTTCCTACGGTCTGCGCGCACGAATAATCTTCTAGTGGCTAGATATTCTTGTTTGCAATCCAAGCGTTTATTTTTTGTTCATGCCATCATCCTGTGGAATTCACTTCCTACTGCCATAAGGCGTGCGGGATCGTTGGGGGTGTTCAGGGTATTGCTGAAAGCACATTACACAGGCCATTGACTAATACTATATTAGATTAGTTTAATTTTTTTTTTTCTATATAATTTTAGCTAAGTTTACTCATATTGAATTTGAATAGAATATTGTTTCCGTCTTCATATACAATTCACTGTTCGGCGTTCATTTTATCTTTATCTTTATTATCTATAATTACTAAGCTTTTCAATACATTCTTTCTACCATAAATATTAAAAATTACTGTTTTCTTAACTTCATAGATATGTACATAAATAAAGAAATTTCTTATTTGTACAAAATAATTATAACCAAATAAATGAAATGAAATGAACTGCCTCTTCGTACAAGTACTAGATTATTTTAATATTTATTCGCTTCAAGGTTCTTTAAATTAAATATATAAATTCATAAAAACAATAAAATGCAAAAGGTCATATCAGGGAAGAGGTACATAACTGAGCACTCTGATCATAAGCACTTGTGCTCACAGTTTTATATGGGAGGCAGTTTATAATGTCTGAAAAGACGGAATGCTAAGAATAGAAACATAGTTATAATATATCAACTATGTGATTGATGAGCTATCGACGCAGATTCTCTTTCGCGTTTCGTAATTGTCTAGCCTTTTTTTTGGCACAAATGTCTTGCATTAACCAGTAATGGTACACATTTATTTGAATAAATCAATCATTTATTAAATATTTTTAGTTGTAATAGAAATATTTTTACAAGAAAAAAGCAACCTTCTCGTTCGTAGACGCCCGACAAGATGAATGCAGCGGATTCAAAAATGTCTTATTTAATAAATTAATTAGAATCTTCAAAATAAATGTAAAAATTTCCATTTCATAGAGAAAATAATATTATTCAAAACAATATTATTCGTTCTTTCAATATACATACTATACTATTTTCTTGACATAACTGAGCAATGAAAATACAAGAGTTTTTGATAGTGTTTGTGGCTGTGTAATAGACTTTGAAATTTTTATTATTTTTGAGTTTATAATCAATTCTTTTTGCAGCTTCTGCACTCACTCAGTATCTTGTGGCTCATAAAATAGACGATGGAAGTGGTTCAATAGGTCAGTATTAAAAACGGAACATGAATTTTGAATCCATAAACAAAATTTGTTTTCTTAAGGTCGCCGATATGCACGAACTGATGAAATAGCGATCCCCTATGGTATTACAATAGATTTTGACACGTTAAAGCAACCCAATACAGTAACATTACGAGAAAGAGATACAATGAATCAAGTGAGAATACCGGTAAGAATTATACTTTTTTCAACCATATCTTTACTTAAGTTAGGTCAGAGTGGTGAGTGAATTGCCCTGTCGACTAAAGAAGTAGTTTTGATGAATGACACACTAGTCCTAATAGCTTACTCGTCTAATATGCTTACCGCCCTTATTTTATATGTTTAAAATTATGAAGCCGCTTTTTGCAATGATTCTGTCATCACTTCTATCCTCCCAAGATGTACGGAGGACTAAATATAATGATAGTATACCAAAAGGAATTAGATTTTCTTCCTTATTCCTCAATAATTATAAGTGATCCAGATTTAATATTTTCCTGAAATGTATGCCATTTGTTTCGTGGTTGAAGTGAATAAGATATTCATTTGATCATCTACACCAACATTTTTGAGCAATCTGTTGGACCAATTGCTAGCGTGAAAGCCGATTATTTTTCATGCCCTGGAGTCAGGGGTGCTAGATATGATGGGTCGCTGGACATTGGATGAAGTGGTCTCGAGTTGAGACAGGCTTGTCCTTGTACTAACAAAGTTCGAACTTCCATATTAGTGAATTAATGAGTTCCCATAGCGCGCCCAAAATGATGCTTAGCCGCCTTTACCGCGGCCTTCCAGAGACGTGCTGGTATAGGATGCCAATTGATTTGTTCATCAGGTCAAAATCGTTGAACTGCTTTAGAATATTCTGTTGAACTTACTAATTGATACAATTCAAACAATTCATTCCTAACACCAATAAAATTAGGGTATTGTCGCAATATATGTTTGCAGGATGACCTCCCCTTGAGATGAAGCTGCGAAGAGTTGAGATAAAAGCGTCAGTTGTTAAATTTTCCACTAGTTTAATATGTACAGCTTTGGTAGAGAAACACACGGAGATAGCTGCATAAGTTTTTATCGGCGGTCTTGCGGGAATCCTTTGTGTGATGAGCATTGAGCCAAAAAAATCCACACCAATATTCATAAAAGTCCTTGCGGGTTGGCTGCGAGAAGCTAGTAGGTCACCCATTAACTAGGAAGGAACAACTGGATTATTGCGAAAATAGCACATAGAATGATGGACAACATCCTTGCAAAGATTGCGTCCAGAGATGACGCATAACCATTCTCTTATATGGTTTAATAATACTAGAGGTTCCGCATGTAAATTTCCACGATGTTCATGCCTCATAAGCAGAGTTGTGAAATGATATTTCCGTTCGAGTGCAATGGGAAATTTTGATCATAGGAAAGCTGATCAGTGTTTCGAGACCAACCTCCAACGCGTATTATGCTTGCAGAGTCCAAGAAGGCATTGGGATTAAATAATTTACTGCTTGGGCTAATTTTCTTCTGCGGTTCTAGATTTCTAATTTCCTCTGGAAACATTTGATGCTGCAAAATTATGAGAATGCGCCTTAAAGCCATATCGATGTCTAATGCTGTTATATCCTTTGGCAATGCAGTTCTTCTCTTATACTTCAGCATTTGAAAATATTTCAGCCAAATGGCAACACAACACAACAGGTTATTAAAATTTGAAAATTTGCTAATGTAATCGTAGTTCGGAACGATTGTAACTAAAACTGCTATGTCTACGCTTTTAATATTTGTGGTCATAGATTCTAGCACTACTTTCCTCGATTACAAACATTGCACTTTTGGTTGATGTAACTTCAGAATAGACCACAATCGCTCGTCCTAAGTAATGAACTGAGGATCATTCCCACCATTTTTCAGAGACGAGTATATGGGAGAAGTCCACGCGAAACTACATCGGCGGGATTTTGATCTGATATGATATGATACCAATTATCAGTGGAGTCAACTCTTTACCTTGACTTATGCAATTTGCACCAAACGTTACATATTTTGATGATGCTGACTTTATTCAATAGAGTGTAATTTCGGAGTCTGTCCAGAAATATATATGCATCTTTAAAGATGAAATGACCTAGTCTGCAAGTTCAGCCAGAAGAAGAGAGGCGCAAACTTCGAGTGTGGGAATGGTAGATTTCCGTAACGGTGCGACCAGGGGTCCGGAAAGAAATGATATGGGAACTGTTCTTAAACGTTCCCGTAACTTTTCATTCCTTCCGGAACGATATTATTTTTTTTAAAAAATATCGTTCCGGAGTGAATTTAAAAATATCGCTCCGGTGGAACGAATTCGTTTTATAAATAATGAAAAGTTATTTTTAGAACTTTTCCGATAAAATTTTCGAATAAAATTCCCTTGTCATAATTATTAACAAAAATTTCGATAAAATTCAAGCGGCAGATATTAATCAACTGCAAATGTAAGGAAGCAAGCGCATGATTTATGAGCAACGTATTGCAAATGCAAATGAATTTGTTTGTGTCATACCCTGTGCTCTTGTTTCGTGTTAAATGCACATTTGCAACAAATTCATTCGTTCCGTGGGAAAAAATGTGTGATTGCTGTTTGATTTTTCTGAGAAAATTCTAAAGAAAAAATTTCAAAAAATTTCTAAGAAATAACGTGCTCGATTGTTTGCGTTTGTTTGCTCAGTGTGTACCCACTTTAAGGAGTGCTGTGCTGATGCTGACGCATGTTTGAGCCATTATAATCCGTCTAATTTGTATCGTTAGTTCATTGTATAGTGCTGGTTCTTTCCAATAAATTTAAATTTTGGGATAAATAGTATGGGTCGCACCAGAATAAACGGTATTCGCGTGTTTTTTGAAGTGAGTGAAAGTGGCAGTGTTGCTGCGTGTAAGGAATGTGGCGCAGAAATAGGAAATAACCATTATGGAAATCTTCGGAGGCATATGGAAAGGAAACATTTTGAGCTGCTACGTAATTTTGAAGAAAGTACAAGTCGTGATAATACTGAAGATTTGCGAAGTCCCCATGAAAGCCGAAGATGCAAAAATATTTTGGGAATAACCAAAGAAGTTGCTCTGAATGCACTTATTGGTTTTATTTGTAAAGATGGGGCGCCATTCCGATACTTGGATTCTCCAAATCTGAAAATATTTTTGGAACCAATTATGAAAAAATTAGATATGGATATTATCACTTCAGAAAATATTGGTGAACATGTTGCAAATCATGCAATATCTATAAGTTAGGAAATTCGTAAAACAATAAAAAACAAATTGTTTTCCTTAGTTCCTTGGTTTTAGCCCCCTAATCAGTGTCAAGTCCACCAAACAGCAGTTACCACCTCGCACTACGTGGAAGTACCTGATCCAACGCCGACATCTTCACTTCACCCACCACTGGGCTGACAGTATAGTGGTATTCATTACTACCAGAGAAGATAGCTTTGCTTGATGTCAGCAATAGCGAGGCCTATATAAAATTTAAAAATGAGTTTCTGGGAAAATTATTTTCTCATGAGAACTGCAGGCGGCAACTTCCTGTAAGAACTTGAAAGTTTACATTTCCCAGGCGTAGGCCAGTGATATTCGATTACCTGCGCATGAAAATTATGCTTCCAGACGCAATGTTAGATAACAGAATTTAGAATTTTTACCGTGAGAAATGAATTATTTCATTTTTGTGGTTATGTTTGTAATCTAAGTCATAGATAATTGTTCAGGAGGATTAACCTTCCTAGTAGTTTTTCCACTTTACACCCTGTAACTTCCTTGATATACACCCTATAAAGGTGAGCTTTCCAATGAATGCCACCTCCCGTCGGAAGTTGTAGGACGTCAAAATCAAAAAATTGGAGAAAAAATCCTAATTTCTTCAAATTTAACTATTTTCCCGCCAAAATGAATGATAACTGTACAGTTTTTTTTAGATTTAGAAAGCCCGAAACGTTAGGTTTAATTTGACTGCACATATGTACCTATCTAAATACAACAGTTTTTTAGATATTCCATTTTCTATGATTCGTAATTTCCGACGAAAGGTGACAGGAAGGCTGATTGGGCATTCATTGTAAAGCTGAGACGGTTAGCTATCATCTGATATGAATCCCACCTTGATAGGGTGTATGTATATCAAGAAATTTACAGGGTATAAAGTGGAAGAAGTACTAAAAATCTTAAACTTCCCCTACCGCCTAAACGATGCGTCTTCCCCCTCCCCCCTTCACTTTTGATTTTTTAATTGTTTCCACCTCAGCTATCAAACCCTTGAGTTATGTGCACCAATTATGAAATCCCCTGAGATGCCATTCCTGACGAAAGAGTTTTAGATTTTTTAATTTAGAATGAGTAAATGGGGAGCTTTCCGATGGAGTAAGATTTTCTTACCTTTTGAGGGGTTTTGGGTTGGGGGTGGTAACTACCCCATTTGGAGTTTTCCAATTTGGGCCGTGTATGATATGAGTGGAGATTCGAAATTCGAAAGTCGAGATTGGAGAGTCGATATTCGAGATTCAGAGTCGGGATCCGACATTCGAAATTCGAGCGTGGAGAATGGAGAGTGTATAGAATTTATGACTAAAAGGTAGAAAATAAAATATATTAAAAAATCTTTTAAAATAAATAACTTTCGTAAATTAATTGCATTAACAAGTAAAAAATAATTAATTCTTTCTCATTGATATACACAAGAAAAGTTTTGTTGTAAAATAAGAAATGCTACAACTTAGATTAAATCCTAAAAGTTTGGGCTTGAGTTGCAGTTAGACAATTGTAATTATAGTTATGGATGTCCAAACTTTTAAGATTTAATTTAAGTTGTAGAATTTCTTATTTTACAACGAAACTTTTCACTGAGAAAGATAAAACTATTTTTTACTTGTTAGTGCAATTAACTTACAAAAGTTATTTATTTTAAAAGTTTTTTTTTTTAATATATTTTATTGGTCTTTCCATATAAAAATGTAGGTTTTTTATCTGTACTGTGAAAACGATTTTATTGTACTGAAAAGTTATTCAGAATATGAAATCTTATGAAATTGGTCATAATAATTTTTACTGTTCGATGAACCGTTCTAGAAATATATGCGAAACACCACTTCAAAAATCAAACTTGCATAGATCGGTGACCGTACGAAATTTTATACGGGCATTTATCTAGGCCCTAGGGTATCATAAGAATTGGTCTTAGACCAATTCTAACTTTTTTACTTGTTTCTTTCTCTCTTTCATGTAACGCTGTGCCATACTCTCGACACATACATACAACTGTCTTATTTCTAATAGTGATATTGTCATCATCATCACAGCGGCGTATGTAGGTTGAAACATATGAGGAGCGAGCATATTAAAAAAATGGCGTCACTGCATAAAAATAAATTTTATTTCAGTATACATACATATTTTGAAACAGAAAAAAAAAATCGAAGCATACGAATGTTACCTAATTTGTTCCATTTTCAAACCGCTATCAAATGATATTTAATATTCGAAGCGGCTTCGGAATCCAATTCGAAGTGTGATGCCGAAGTCATAATTCTACTATCGCCATAAATAAACGCGTTCTCTAGTTATGTATAGTGAGGCCAAATGGACGGTTGAACTCACGGATACACGCACAGGCTGTCAGATAGGCAAACAGACGGACATAAAGTTACTTTCGACTATAATATAACTAGTGCATACAAATTATGAGAAACAAATGTTCATAAGTAAAAATTATCTATGTTCATAAAAATGGGTAGCGACCCAGAGAACCGAATCAATCTTTTTTTTTTAGATACTGTTGACCACCAATAGTACACAAAAGTTCTGAAGAAAACTTTTCACAAAAATGTGATTGTAAATTTCATTTCCTTGAAGAAGGCACTTTAGAACAGGCAAACTTGAATATTTCAAGAACGAGCTCGATACTGAAGGAAAACCATATTACCAGCGTAGAATTTAGCTCGAGATACTCTTGGTTCCGGATAGCTTTCGACTATAAGGCGAAGCATATCCATCGAAAAAGTTTAATAAATGTCAGAAAGTAGGCAATCATCTTCTCAGAATAAAGTTTTTAGGCCATTTTCTTTATGATTATCAGAGCCAGCTTAACACAAGCTCGCTGCATGGACACGATTAATAAATCAACGGTCAACAATACATGCGTTTCATCATTTAGTCGGTGTTAGTATTAGTATGTTAAAATAAACATAAGCCAAACACCGGATAAAATTACATGCAATGCACAAAAACAATACAAAAAAGATTAAATATTATATAAACGTTTTTTTAAAACATGCTTAGAAACGTCAACAACAAAATTCTCAGCCTTATTGTTAACAGTAATGCACATGCGTTTAATAGGTTCATACATTCTAAAATTAGACCTTGAGGAGTTAACATGCAAGAGGGGTTGCCTTCTCAAATTGTGCCAGCATGGAACTACTCTTTGATACCATTGTGGGAGATAAAAGTCAATCTATGGTCACATTTAATACCCAAGTCACAAACAACACCCACACGGCTAATTGAGGAATTCGAGAACACATAATCGTAAGAAATCGGTTTTTGATTCCTGGAAAGTCATAGCCTCACATTTGTCTATATTGAGTGTCAAGTTATTGCTTTTACACCAATCGTAAAATCTGTGAAGGTCACTCTGTACCTGCTCACAATCGTTAAAAGATTTAATCTGGGCGAAAAGCTTGATGTCGTCAGCATAAATCAAGACCTTGCAGTACTTCACAATAGAGACAATGTCGTCAATAGACAGAATAAAGAACAATGGGCCCAAGTGACTCCCTTGAGGTACGCCAGACGAAGCTCTCAGGACTCTTGAGATGGAATGTCGAAATAAGATTTGATATGTTCTGTTATCTAAATAAGACTCCGTCCATTTAAGAAATGTTAGAGGAAACACATACTTTTCCATTTTAAAGAGTATCACGGAGTGAGATAACTTGTCGAACGCTTTACTAAAGTCTGTATAAATACAGTCTATCTGGTATCCTTTAGCAAATCCGCCAATGGTATCTGAGACAAATTCCAACAATTTAGTGATTGTAGACCTGCCCGAAATAAACCCATGTTGGTTAGAAGAGAGTAAATTCTTATAGGAGGTTGATAGTTGAGAAGAAATGATAGATTCAAATAATTTGGGCATGCAAGATAATTTTGCAATAGGCCTATAGTTAGAAATATAATTTTTACTAACTTTTTTGTGGGTAGGTATGATAAAGGAATTTTTCCATAGCAGGGGGTAACAACCACTATCGAGCGATTTTTGGAAAATAATTCTCAACGGAGCAAACTAGGGAAAGACAGCAAGACTTAAAAAAGGCTGGAGGGATTCCATCCGGACTCGTTGGATATGTTCAAGAAAAATTGAAAAAAACCCAGAAAGGATTACATTTTAGAGTGTGATATACAATTTTAATATGAAGCTTTTCGGATTCTTAAATCCAATATTAAAAATTTGTATTGATGACGTGGATTTTGATAAATAATAGTAGTTAAATAAAGAAAACTGAGTTAAAATTCCGAAACTTTAATTTTGTAGAGCTATAATTTCAAAACGGAGGGGAGAAGGGAAACATTTATAGACCATTGGAAAGGTCCAGCGATTATCTATGTAAATCAATATCCTACGATGTAACGTTCAGAAGTTACAAGATGATCAATAAAAACATACCCAAATATCTTTAAGACCCGTTATCTCTGAAACCGTTAGGATCCCCACCCATACAATTTTTTGCTTATCTAAACATGACCTATCCATAGTAGTCCGAGAGCTAGCAACGTCACGAAAAAAGAACTTTAGTTCGGCTAATTCTTTGATATCTCACTAGGCATGCGGCTCATCTGGCTGGTGGGAGGGGTTCCGTTTCAAAATAATTTTAATTCGATTTTAATGTTTTTAATCTGTTTTCATAAAAATTGAAAAATATATATTTATTAATCCCAGACGTTTTTTTTTCGTTACAAAAACAAAAAAAATTATTATGTTACGGCTGTAATTTTTGTACGGCTAGCCAGGTTTCAATCGAACCAAATCAAATTCGTCCTCATAATTTCACTGCTCAACTGAAAAATATTTAGTTCAAGGAAGCATTAGTTAAATTCAACAATTGGTCGACTGATGATACGGCGTCTTATACAGGGTGTTTCCCACTAGGAGGTCAATAGAGCAGGAGGTGATAGTACTTACCTTGACGAACCAAAAATTGTATGGCGGGGGAGGGGGCATATCAACCATTTAGGAGTTACAGGGTGATTCAGAAAAAAAGATAATTTTTCACAAAACATCCTGTAACTTAAAAAGTACATGGTCACAGTTAGAGCTCATTGTATGCAGAACTTCATGTTATTATTCATGTTATTAACTCATATCCTGTTCAGGGCACACCGAAATTAGACGATTTTTTATTTTTAAATGACGTGCTAAGGGAACAAATTATCGTTGAGAATAGGTTTGAAAACAGGTTTGAGAATAGGCTTAAAGCTAATAACTCATAAAGGGCGTCAGATAGCACATTGGGTGTTATAGATCACAATTTACAGTCTACAGTTTTTATAAAAAAAAAGACATTTTTGCAAAAATAATAGAGGTTAAATTAAAAAAAAAGGTTAGAAAATCCAAAAGTTTTAGTTTAGACAACCATAATTCTTTAGGGGAGAGGTGTTATTCCCAAAGTTTTCAGAATAAAGGTAGTCCACCTTTCCCTCGTGCACAAAACAATAGCTACTACAACTTCAAAAGTGATAAGACAAATTTCATTTCCAATCCATATTCAGTAAACGTAAACCATACTAAAAGCTCTAATCAAGACAGACTTGCGGCTTTACGTAAAGAATTACTGTTGGAAGAAAAATTAAATCACGAAGAAGAAAAGTCAATTCTTGAGCTATGTTATAAGTATAATGAGCTCTTCTACTTAAAGGGAGATACACTAACGTGCACTAGTACTATAAAACACACCTTACCTATATTGCATAATCAACCACCAATAAATCAAAAAATGTACAGACTTCCAGAAACACATCGGGCTGTTATTAACGAACAAATAAAAGAGATGCTAGAGAATGACATCATTCAAATAAGCAAAAGCCCATGGAATTCTCCGTTACTTGTAGTCCCCAAGAAAGCTGGGCCTGACGGCAATAAACGTTGGCGCGTAGTAGTAGATTTCCGTAAAGTCAACGAGAAATCTATAGGGGATGCCTTTCCACTACCCAGGATAGAGGATATACTGGATCAACTTGGGCATTCACGGTATTTTACCACACTTGATCTTGCAAGTGAATACCATCAAGTACTGGTTGACCCAAGGGATAGACCGAAAACTGCGTTTAGTACTGCTTACGGGCATTATGAATTTAAGAGAATGCCATTTGGACTGAAAGGCGCACATGCGACCTTTCAGCGCTTAATGAATTACATTCTAACGGGTCTCCAAGGATTAGAATGCTTTGTCTATCTCGATGATATTGTAATATATGGAAAAAATTTACAAGATCACAACGAGAAATTTGCTAAGGTATTCGACAGACTTCGAGCCCATAATCTTAAATTACAACCCGAAAAGTGTCAGTTCCTTCGCAGAGAAGTGATCTACCTTGGACACAAATGCTCAAACGAAGGAGCACTTCCAGATCCCAGTAAAACAAGTTGCGTTCAACATTTTCCTCAACCCCGAACGGTGAAACAAACTCAATCATTTCTTGGACTGGCCAACTACTATCGCAAGTTCATTCCAAACTTTTCAAAAATAGTCAGGCCACTAACAAATCTCTTAGGGAAAGACGTCAAATTTAATTGCACACAAAAATGCCAAGACGCTTTCAATGAAATTAAAACTTCTCTTGTTAATCCTCCTCTACCCAGATTTCACCAAACCTTTCAATCTAACGACAGACGCTAGCAACGAAGCATTGGGAGCTGTTTTATCTCAAGGGATAATAGGCAAAGACAAGCCAATAGCGTATGCAAGAAAAAGTTTAAATAAAGCGGAACAAAAATACTCCACAATAGAAAAAGAGTTGCTCGCTATTGTATGGGCCGCCAGGAACTTCAGGTGTTATTTACAGGGTAGAACCTTCACGGTTTACACAGATCATAAGCCCTTAAAAGGCGTATTCAATGTAAAAGATCCGACTTCGAGATTAGTAAGGTTTCACCACAGACTCTTGGAATTTGACTACAAGATTGAATATAAGCCTGACAAATATAACACTAATGCAGACGCGCTTAGTCGAATACCTGCCCAGCTGAAACAAACAAGCCCCAATTCGATCATGGTAGAGGCCCAGGTACATCACCGTGTCGATTCCGACATAGACGATGATAATATTAGTTCTTCGCCTCCACCGAAGTCCAAACCAGCTGTTACACGAGCTCAAGCAAGGGAAACAGAAATTGAGAACATAATTCACAAAACTCACCAGAGAATTCAAGAACGTTCAGGGAGTCCCCAAAATGACTCAATGAAACACAAATCAACTACAAACAACCAATCTGGAAGTAGTACATCTGAACACGGCGAATTATCTCCGAGCAATAATTTTATAAATTCCCAAAATAAATTACCTGAAATTATCACAGACCCCGAGGAAATTCAAATAATTCTAAAGGCTCGGCATTTGGTGGTCACCAAGGAGTCATTAAAACGTACAAAAAAAGAAAAAGAAAATATAAATGGAAGAATATGCTCAGTTCTATTAAGAGATATATTCGGAAATGTTCCAAATGCCAAAAAATGAAGGCTAGCCCGGAGTACCGTATGCCGATGATCATAACAGATACTGCCCTAATGCCCTTCGAGAAAGTCTATTTAGATATAGTAGGACCACTTGAAGAAACCCACTCCGGAAACAAGTATATATTGACATTCCAAGACAATCTTACGAAATTCGTAGATTGTTATGCCATGCCGAATGGCGAAGCAGAAACGGTAGCAGGAATATTCTTCGATGAGATAATTACTCGTTATCGCATTCCTAAAAAGGTAGTAACTGACCAGGGATCTAACTTTTTAAGCGATCTTTTCAAACGTGTCTGTAAACTTCTAAAAATAAAAAAATTACAGACTTCCGCTTATCATCCGCAATCCAATGGCGCACTTGAACGAACCCACAGACCTCTAGTGGAGTATTTAAGAGCTATTGTGTCCGAAAATCCAAAGGTTTGGGATCGATTCCTGAGAACCGCGGCTTTCGTATACAATAATAGCCCACATGACGGCACTAAGCTCACTCCAATGGATTGTCTGTTCGGGTTTACAGCGGATGTACCATCAAATCTGAAAAGAGAACCAGATCCCATTTACAACCACGAAAGTTACTACCACATTCTTAGGTACAAATTACAAAAAACATACGCTATCGCCCGGAAAAATCTGCTCAACGCCAAGGAAAAGTCAAAACTTTATTACGATAAACACTCACGCCCGGTAACATTCCAACCAGGTGATAAAGTTTTACTGAAAAATCCGGCCAAAAAACACAAGCTTTCCCAGATATGGCTAGGTCCATATCTCGTGGTTGCAGCTTTTACCCCTGTTAATACTGTTATTCAAATCGGTAAACGAAGAGTAACAGTACATAACAAGAGATTAAAACCATTCCATGAATAATGGATTAAAAAAAAAAAAAAATTGCAATTCCCATGCAGCAATAGTAGGCACCTATTCAAAAAAAATTCAAAAGAATAACTTCTCATGCAGAAAAATAATACCCCTCAACATACCTATTCAGGGATAAAAATGGTAAAAATTTCTTTTGGGTTTAATGAAAGAAAAAGAAAATAAATATATAACTAATCATTTATTCCATAATTTAGACATATCTTTTTTGTTTTTTTTGTTGGTGTTTAAAATTTCTCTTTTTAGTCCTTTTGAAGGCGTTAAGTTCTTTCAATTTTCCCTTGGCCAAATCTTCATACTGAGCACGCTCCTCGGTTATAGCGGCTAGACTAGCCCTCAGCCTGAAATAATGCAACTCTCGGTTTAGCCTAACACGCCTACCTCCTCCGGTCGACTTGGTTTCCTTTGCCATATCTGGCTGATCTCCGCAGTTCTTCTTAGTCCTCCTTTGATATTCCTCTAAAGTCAGCCTCCTAGGTCCAGGTACGTAAGCCGGCACTTCTTGAGCGGTCCTACGCAGCCCCTGAGGCACGTACGGCTCGATTGGCTGGTCCACTCGATATAAGGGCATACCTTCAACAATCCTCTCCGGCTGGATAGTCGATTTAGCCAAGGCCATCAACTTGTCAAAAGCAGCACCAATTTTCTTCTCCATATTTTTAACAAAAATAAACACTCAAGAGCACAACAGTTAGTAATACACAAATTAACAATGTATAAAACTGAATTATGTTACATTCTATTTATACATAAAAACTGCTTATCTGGTAAATCACCATATAACTCCGATCAACACTAGAAGCCATTCATGTCGACATCAAGTGCAAGTCATGACAAAATTGTAAAATCAAAACTTATAGAAGAATAAAGAAGAAATATAAGTGGAAAAACAAAGAAAAGAGCGAAACAAATCAGAACTGATTCAAATAAGCTCCCTATCTCTGAGTTCTACAGTGATTTTATTACTTTGCATAATCGGAATAATAAAACTATGTAAGACTATAAAAAACAAGAAAAAGAAAAAGATAGTAGAAGCTCCCAAAGTAGTAATCGTCGGTAATCCAAAACCTCAATTAGATGCGGAAACACATCCACAACCTAAAGTAAAAATTACGGAAGACATAAATCCCGAAGGCAAAGTAGATACCAAGTGTCGTTCGTATACTCAACCCCAGGAAAAGGTGTCGACTGGAAAAGTCAAACAAATCTCCCAAAACTTCCAATCGGAAATCTCCAAAGCTCACAAAGCCAGATTAAACCCACTAATTAATGCATCAGAAGAGATGACAACAAACAAGGAACGCATTGCCCCTCAAATCGCTCATTCTGAATTTAAAGGTTCAATTAAACCACAAAATATTTCGTCTCCACAGACAAATAGTAGACACAATTTACCAATACCTCCACCACCACCACTTCCACCATCTTTAACCAATTTTGAACTAGATTCAATTAAAAGACCCCGCAATTTACAAGTAGTTTAATTAATCATTAAATATAAATATCTAAAAATACTAGAAATAATAAGAAATACCTGCCTTGTTTGATATATAAATTCTACAAAAAAAAAATTTTCAAAAAAAAAAAACATATATGTATGTGGATATCAGAATGTGATAACGACAACGCTTCGCATTTATCTCTAGTATCATCACCGTTAGAGTCCAGCAAGCTGTTCGATTAGAGATCACAAAATTTGCCTCGTTTAGTCAAGCGCCGTTTGTTAAGCCGTTCATAGCTGAGTAAAGTTGGTGGCTAATCCCACATTAAGTGAAGTTGATAGTTGAGTAGATAGGTACGTTTGAACTCTAAGATCAGTGAAGTCTCGGGAATGTATGAATTATAATCGAACTCTAAATTATAATTGAACTCTAAATTATAATCATTTTTATTTTAATTTTTTCATTAAAAGCTCCGATAATGAGCATATTTAACAAAGTGGTATCCTTTTATATTTGCCCATACCCCCTACACATGGTGTCAGAAGTGCAGCAATAATTAAGTGCTATGCATATCCAAAAATCAAACAAAAGAAAAAAAGTAATCTATTGTGAGTGATCGAAACTAGTTATCATCACGCAGAAAAATGCTGGCAGTCAGTTTTGATAACACGTGCGGCTAATATATTGTGTTACGGTTCTAGAAATCTAATTAATTATGAATTTAATTTGACATAAAAAATGAAATTTTCTGTGTAGTGGTAGAATCTTATGGAAATATTATAATAATTAGTGAATATACGATTAAAAGATCTAAAGATAAACAAAAACGAGTTAGCTAACATGATAAGTGAATTTCAATAAATTCAAAAATTCTAGTAAAGGGAAACAAATTGATGTGATTATAAGCTTTCGGTACGAAATGGTGAACATTTTGGTGTTTAAATATTGAAATTGTTTAGTGGAATTTATATAAGCTAGTAAGCAAATAACGGAAAATCGACCATTGTGAGTTGATGTAAAGTTATGAAAAGTTAATTAACACAAAAAAAAAAAAAAAAAAAAAAAAAACCAATTCAATGTGATACAATTCAAGTGCCGTAATTTTCTGAGCAAAATTGCAAGTAAAACAAAGGGAAGTATGGAATTTCAATAGGATTCATAAGGTCAGTCTATGTATTTGAGTTTTTATGATAATATCTTGAAATGCCGTTTACCATATGGTACCATGTTGGGCAGTGATTGATTACATGCTAAGAGAAATCATCTGAATAAATAGGAACAATTTTTGTAAGTGCTCGATTTTCAAAATAATTAATTAGAAATATAGAAATCTAAAGACTATATAACCGAAATCTGAAATGAAGTGAGAGAAGCATGCTATTATGAATTTTCCTTCTTTTCTGAAAAAAAAAAAAAAATGATTTAAATGAATTAGTAAGCAAACTTTATGGACCACATAAATAAACTAAAAACTAAAGAACTGCAACAACTACTTAAAGATCGTGGTTTATCGTATAGATATAGGGTCAAAACGGATTTAATAAAAAGGCTAGGGACAGCTTTGGCTGCCGAAAAATCTGGAAAAGAAGAAGAAAACGATACCGAAGATAGCGAAGAACAAGAAGAAACCGAAAAATCTGGAAAAGAAGAGGAAAACGATACCGAAGATAGCGAAGAACAAGAAAAAAATTCGTTGAGTAGTGAAGATAATTTAGAAAAAAGTCAGGAACAAAACAAAGAAAAGCTAGAAGCAAAGATGACAGAAAATAATAATTTCGTTTTCAAAGACGTGGAAGAATCCCTCGAAAAGTTTAATGGCGAATCAGGTCAAAACATTTCAGTCTGGCTGAAAAATTTTGAAGATATCGCGCCAGTTTGCAAATGGAATGACATCCAAAAATACTTGTATACCAGACGGTTACTCTGTGGTGCAGCAAAGTTAGCAATAGAGTCAGCAACGAATGTACATAGTTGGAAAGATCTCAAAGATACTCTTAATAATGAATTCGATGATTCCCCTACAAGTATAAGTGTTCATAAGGCCTTGGAGAAAAGGAAGAAGTCACCAAAAGAATCATTTTTAGAATATCTCTATACAATGAAACAAATTGCGAATCGGGGAAATATTGATCAAGAATCTCTGGTACTGTATATAATCGCAGGCATACAAGACGATGCACTAAATAAGGCTTTACTCTACGAAGCAAAAAATGTGGAGTAATTAAAGCAAAAACTAAAGGCATATCAAAATATGAAAGAACAGAGTATAGTTAAAAGCCAGCACAAGCCTGAAGACGGAACATACCCTCCAAATAAAAACCATCCTGGGAATGAAATGTTGAGATGCTACAATTGTGGAGCTCGTTCCCATTTAACAAAATCTTGTCCAAATAAATCAAAAGGATCACGCTGTTTTAACTGTGGTGAGTTTGGTCACATAGCTAGTAGGTGCCCTAAGCCTAATGTAAAAAGACCTCAAAACGAAACTGGTACTCAAGCTCATGTCAACCTAGTAACGATGCCAGACTTACATATTTCAGTTAAACTTCAAGATAAACATTACTTTGCATTGATGGATACAGGTAGCGAAGTAACACTCATTCGGAAATCAGTATGGGACGACATTAAAAGACACGAAGAAATGGGACCCAGTATCGGGTTAGTCGGATTCGGAGAAAGCTTGAAAAATACTCTTGGATCTTATAAAATCAATCTTAATGTTGAAGAAGACGATTATGCTTTACAGTGCCATGTTGTACCAGACAGATGGATCCCCGCGGATATTCTTATCGGAAAGAATTTGCTAAGCCATGCTGTAGTCGTTATGGCGAATGGGAAAACAACAATTTCCAAAATAACACCAACAAACTATGGCGAAGAAGAAAACATGTTAAGTGGTATTAACATAACCGATATTGTTGATGATGATGACTGGTATAATGTTAAGGTGATTGCGGATAAGGAAATTCAACAATGTGTAACAAGTATGATAAAAAATTACAACCCACGGAAACCAAGAACATCTTCAATTCAAATGCATATAATCTTAGAAAATGAAGTTCCAGTTTACCAGAGACCGCGAAGATTAGCTCCTAAAGAAATGGAAATAGTTTCAGTACAAATACAAACATGGTTAGAAGAAGGAATTATTCAACCAAGTAATTCAGATTTTGCAAGTCCGATAGTGCTCGCCAAGAAAAAAGACGGATCGATGCGTTTGTGCGTAGATTACCGGAAGTCAAATAAAAAAATTATTAAAGATAGATTCCCCCTGCCGAACATCGAGGACGTTATTCAGAGTTTGTATAATTCGCGTGTGTTTACTACTTTGGACTTAAAAAACGGTTTTTTTCATGTAGATGTGCACGAATCCAGTCGAAAATATACCGCATTTATAACGCCGCACGGACATTATGAATACCTAAAAGTACCTTTTCGGCTCTGCAACTCACCCGCAGTTTTCCAAAGATTCATTAACAAAGTGTTCGAGCAGTTAATTCGCGAAAATAAATTATTAGTGTACATAGAGGATGTGATAATACCCTCAAATTCAGAACAAGAAAATATGGAGACGTTAAAAATCGTACTTGAAGTTGCGCAAGAGAATGGACTTATAATAAAATGGAAAAAGTGCGAATTCTTAAGAAAAAAAGTAGAATTTCTCGGTTACGTGATAGAAAATGGCGGTATCAAACCATCAACAGAGAAAACAAAAGCTGTCAAAGGATTTCCAATACCCAGAAATCTCAAACAAGTTCAATGCTTCCTCGGTCTGACCGGATATTTCCGTAAGTTCGTACCCAATTATTCGATAATAGCAAAGCCATTATCAGATCTTACAAAAAAAAATTCCCAGTTCGAATTCGGCCATCACCAGCAAGATGCGTTTAACCTATTAAAAGATATACTATCCAAAGAGCCAGTCTTGAAATTATTCAACCCAAACTTACCTACTCAGTTACATACAGATGCTAGCAAAGAAGGATACGGTGCAGTTCTACTACAAAAGCATAGTGATGATAACCAGTGGCATCCTGTCTTTTATATTAGTTTTATAACAACATCATGTGAGAAGCATTATTCAAGCTACGAGTTGGAAGTTTTAGCCATTATTAAATCAATTAAAAAACTAAGGAAGTATCTCTTGGGTCTAAAGTTCGATTTGTTTACCGATTGCAAAGCTTTCCAATTGACGATGAAGAAAAGGGAACTATGCAGTCGCGTAGCTCGATGGGCGTTAATCTTGGAAGAAATCGATTGCGCCGTACATCACCGCCGTGGAACAGCTATGAGACATGTAGATGCCTTAAGCAGATATCCAAGCATACTACCCATTGAAGAAGGAATCTTGCATCAATTCCGTAACGCACAACGCGATGATGAGAAATGTCGCATATTAACAGCAATTTTAAAAGAAAAGCTGTATGATAACTACATTATTCGAAACGAAGTTATTTACAAATTATCAGAAGGAAAATTTCTCCTAGTAGTCCCTAACCGTCTTCAAGGAGAAATCATAAGAAATAGTCACGAAAAAGGTCATATTAACAGTAGAAGAGTAGCTGCTTTGGTTCAACAGGATTATTTTATACCAAAATTGGATAAGAAAGTCGACGAGGTTCTCTCAAACTGTATTCCATGCATTTTAGCGTCATGAAAAGCTGGTAAACAAGAAGGTTACTTGAACCCATTGGAAAAGATTGATGTGCCCCTACATACGATTCATCTAGATCATCTAGGACCGCTACCATCAACAGCGAAAAAATATAAGTATCTCCTCGTCGCCGTCGACGGATTCAGTAAATTCACCTGGATCTATCCCGTTAAATCTACCTCCGCAGAGGAAGTGGTGCAGAAGATGAATCTAAATAGACAAGTTTTTGGAAACCCTCACCGAGTGATAACTGACCGAGGAACAGCTTTCACGTCGAAAGTGTTTCAGGATTACTGCAGTGAACAGAAGATAAAGCACTCTCTAATAACCACAGGAGTACCTCGCGGGAATGGCCAAGTGGAGCGCATTAACCAAATTATAATATCAATGCTATCAAAAATATCAATCGAGGCTCCACAAAAGTGGTGGCAAAATGTTCCAGATTTGCAGCGTATTATAAATGCGACAAAAACGAGGGCAACAAATAAAACACCTTTTGAATTGTTAATAGGAGTGCCAATGTACAACCCTGAAAATCACCAACTAGCAAATCTCCTGGAAGAAGAATTAATTGCAGATTTCGACGAAAATCGAAGAGAGATGAGAAGACAAGCAAAGCAGCAGATTGAAGTTATACAAGAAGAAAATCGCAAATCCTACAACAAGAAAAGAAAACGACCTCATCAGTACAACGTTAATGAACTGGTCGCAATAAAACGTACCCAGTTCGGACCAGGGCTCAAGTTGTATCCCAAGTATTTAGGCCGATATAAAATCACTAAAGTTAAGAAAAGTGATCGATACGATGTTCAGAAAGTTGGAAATCATGAAGGGCCCAACCTAACCAGCTCCTCAGCCGACTTCATAAAGCCATGGGTGAACATTGAAGATGAATCATCCGGGTCAGATGAATTTCAGGATGGCCGGGTGTGGATATCAGAATGTGATAACGACAACGCTTCGCATTTATCTCTAGTATCATCACCGTTAGAGTCCAGCAAGCTGTTCGATTAGAGATCACAAAATTTGCCTCGTTTAGTCAAGCGCCGTTTGTTAAGCCGTTCATAGCTGAGTAAAGTTGGTGGCTAATCCCACATTAAGTGAAGTTGATAGTTGAGTAGATAGGTACGTTTGAACTCTAAGATCATTGAAGTCTCGGGAATGTATGAATTATAATCGAACTCTAAATTATAATTGAACTCTAAATTATAATCATTTTTATTTTTATTTTTTCATTAAAAGCTCCGATAATGAGCATATTTAACAAAATGGTATCCTTTTATATTTGCCCATACCCCCTACATGTATATAATTAATAAAATTAATTAAGAAGAATATATTATAACAATAAGAATTAAAGCAATCCGATTATCAATACTTGTAATGAAAGAAAAATATGTACACACAAATATGTATAAGCAATATTATTAATCATGCCCTATCAAAAAAAAAAAAAAACAATTACAATGTGAAATTTTTAATATGTGCCACACAAACTATCAAATATTATAACTTTATTGTACTACTATAAGAAATATTGTAACGTATTCCTAACCTTAATTTAATTTATGGTAGACATACATGAACTTGTACTTATTAGTCTTAACGACCTATCCGTATGCTTGTCCCGGCGCTCGACATCATTTATACATATAAAATCAATAACGAAGTACTGCCAATAAGATAAAACCCTTTCATCATGTTTTAATGCGTTATTCCTCTTCAAAGAATAACACATTTTTTTTTACAAGGGGGAGATTTGTTACATACATAAAATCCCAAATAAACCCCAATCTAAAAACATCAATTTTCATCCGGAAGCAACTCATTGCATACCTACCTACCTACCTACCTACATCAGTACATTGCAAGTAAACATTTCACATATTCCGATCAAGAAATAAAACAAAAAGTTTACGGCATGGTATACCTACATATCTACATCAGTTTCTACTGCATGTAAAAACGAACGGTATACGTACATACATAATTAATCATCACTGATCTACCTCAATTATTTCAGTAAATGATGTCATAATACCACTGCGCTCAAGAATTCGCACGTTGAAATACGACGACCTTGCACCAGAGGTAGAAAATATGTTTGCAAGTAACTAAATTGTTTTTGTAATAAGCCGCAAAATACTGAGTGTAATTCGAGTAGGAAAGAAATTAAAATAAACAATGAGTTGAAAACCCGAAACATGGATTGGGTAAGTTATACATATAAATTTATAAAAAGCAACGAGTGCCGTGACTTGCATGCTTCCGTAAATAGTAAAATTAAGTAATAGTTGTTAATGAAATACTTCCGACTTACACTTTGTATGAATTATACGTTAAATAAACAAAGTGCTGGGTCAGAGGTATTTCATATATTACTCTGTATAGTATTAGTAGTCTTAGAGTAAGACAATTTTTTACTGCAGTAATAAGAATAAAGGTTCAGTTAGTTCAGTCTTCAACAAGGCGTACGTTCATTAAATAGGTGCAAATCCCCATTTGGCTTCGCCTATTCCTTCAACAAGGTATACGTTAATTAAATAGGTGCAAAGCCTTCTTTGGATTCGCCATTTCTTTAGCAACAAGGTAAACGTTAATTAAATTGGTGCAAAGCCTCGTTTGGCTTCGCCATTTCCTTAACACCAAGGCTTCGCCTATTATAGCGGAAATTGCACTCCGCTGCTCCGTTACAAGCGAAAATATAATACCAGGTGAACTCAAGGGAGGTACTCGTAAGATCACTCGAATACACAACAGAGGGGTATGGAGCTGGTTTAGCAGTCCTTGGAAAGGCCATGAGGTTCTAATGAGCTCTTAACTGTGACCATCTGCGCTGTAGTTTTTAAGTTACAGAGTGTTTGATGAAAAACTAGCTTTTTTTTAATCACCCTGCAACTCCTAAACGGTTCTAAACTTACGTGCGGGGTTAATTATTCGTCGATGTTTTAGAAAGTAAATTCTCGTGAGTGCCTGTTTCCACGTCTTCTTGGATTTCATGGTTTGACAAGACAGATCGATTGTCTTCTTCTTCTCCGCTGACAGGTACGAGCTTTTTCGAGCTAGGGTGCATGCGGACTGTCGGTATGGCAGTCGCCGGCAGACGTGCTGCAGTAATTCTCCGTGTAGCATATTGCTATATGCAGTACGACCATAACAGGGCAGAGTGGTCTAGACCACCCGTGGTTCAGACTATGCTGAAAAATGGTCGACTTAGCTAGCCGGTCTTAAACATAGGCCTCATCGCTGCGGGCGCCCAATGTGTGTCTCGATCCACGACGCAATGAGAGCATTCCTCATTACTCGTTAGATTGATAAAGAACGTATACAGGGTTGAATTCCAACAGGTATATCACCCACCATTGACGGGGCAGTAGGAGTCTTTGCGATATCCTATAGTTTACCAGTGAAGCTGGCTGGATGCCTTCTTAGGGCTACCAGGAATAAACGTGACAGTAGATAGATGACGCTTCTAGAATGGTTATCACTGCCTGATGTCTTTGGCGTGATAGACTCCTAAGGGTTTCCCCTGCAGATCCTCAAGCTCGTATAAGGAGTTTCCTTTTTTGGCTTTAACCCGACACTTAATAAATTTTCATCCCAGTTTAGCACTAGTCTGCTGTTGGAAGTTGCTTTGGGCAAAATTCCGTCTGAATACCTCTTGACCCACTCTGAAATCAACAGGCTTCGCCCTGAGATTATAGGCTCTTGAACCCTGTTCGAACGCATTGTGTAAGTTCTCCTGCACTCTCGCACGGATCAATCTCATTTTGTCTTCCGCATTTACTCTCAGAGGCTCATGAATAGTCCCAAGGCTCCTCAAGATGGAACAGGAGAAGTGTTCGATAAGGAAAGAAACCAGTTGCTTGGTGGAAAGAGCTCCTGAGGGAACTAGCTATCTGGCTCAGCTTCTCATACCACTTCGTATTTTCCTTCCGGATGTATGCTCTAATCCCTGACAATACAGATCTGTTTACTCGCTCTGAGGCGTTTGCTTGCGGCGAGTAAACTGCCGTCGCAAGTGCTTCACCCCATATTTGTCCAGTAATCTGGTGAACTGAGCCGAGCAAAACTGGACTCCATTGTCAGAGACTATCGCTTCCGGGACTCCGAACACATGGAACACTTCCCTTTCGATGAACTGGCACACATTGAGTGTAGATCTTTTTCTCATAGGTTTGAGAATCGGGAACTTAGAAAAGTGGTCAAGAACTATTAAGATGCAGACATTTCCTTTCACTGACCGAGGATATGGACCCAGAAAATCAATATACAGCTTTTGCCATGGTCGTTCTGTCACAGACTGGACTTTCATAGGTGGTCTAAGAATGGTATTGGGTGCTTTGATCTCTTTACACACGTCACAGGCGCCTACGTAGTTTCTGACATCAACTGTCATTCGTGGCCAGTACAAGTGTCTTCTCAGACGTTCCAGTGTTTTCCTTATAGCTCCGTGAGAAGCTAGTGGCGGATCATGCGCTCTTGAAATAACGTCGGAGACAAGCCCTCGTGGAATCCAAAGCTTCTAAGCTTCTTCTTCCTGAATCGGATCTTCTGTTCTCGGAACAGTCCGGATGTAAACGAATCCATCCCTGACGCAAAAATCTGGTAATTTGTCAGAAGTCGTTTTAACTTTATACCTCAGTTCTTCATATTCCAACGTGTTGAAATATGGCGAACTAAGGTCAACTTCCGGGCCAGGATCTTCGTTTGTGGACAGGCTGTCGCAATGAATGCGTGACAGCGCATCAGGGACGACATTCAGGCTTCCTTTTCGGTGCTCAATAGTGAAGTCGAAACCCTGAAGCTTCAAACTCCATCGAGCAAGTCTACCGCTGAGGTCCTTTTGAGACATCAGCAATTTCAAGCTCGCATGATCCGTCTTAAACGGCATAAGTTCTATGAAGGGCCGGAACTTCTGTACACTTGAGATTGCAGCTAGGCATTCCTGTTCTGTGACGGTATAATCTCTTTGAGTTCAACATTTTCGAGACGTATGCTATTGGCTTATCGTGGCCATCGTCATTTAGTTGAAGCAGCACTCCACCAATACCTTGTTGGCTCGCATCGCACTGTATAACGAACGGCTTGGTGAAGTCTGGGCGCAACGGAGCAGAAGTAAGTTTTTGTTTCAACAAATCAACAGACGTCTAGGCTTCAGGTGTCCATTTGAACTGACCAGGGATTTTTCAACCTGTCTGTAATGGAGGCAGTTAAGTCAGCATAGTTCGGAGTGAACCGTCTATACCATCCCGCCATACCTAGTAGGCGTCGGGCTTGCCGAACAGTTTTAGGTTACGGATAGTCAACTATGGCTGAAATCTTGTCAGGGTCAGTTCGTATACCTCCCAAGTATTTGGTCACTTTGATACAAAACTTACTCTTCTCGACGTTGATAGTGAGGCCAGCTTTCCTCAAACAATCCGCTACACGGACTAGCAGCGTGAGATGAGTGTCGAAGTCTGAAGACAGAATTAATAAATCGTCTAGATAGACGAGAACATTCTCACGAAGATCGAAGGGAATGACTTTATCCATGAGGCGGCACATCGTTTGTGGAGCGTTGCATAGGCCGAATGGCATCACTGTGTACTGATAGAGAGGGTGACCAGGTACAGTAAAAGCAGTCTTCTCCCGAGTAGTCTTACTTCGTCATACGGTCGAATGTCGTCTGGCATCGACACGGAAATCTGTGCCAATTTTTTTCTTTCCAGTCTCATCCGTCGACAGTATTCCCGCCAACGAACGGTAGATCTTTTCTTTCTTGGTCTCATATCCAGGTCAGGATACATAATATTAGCTAACTCCGCCACCGAGGAGAAGATGCGGTCTCTTACTGCATTATATTTCTGCAGACGCGTATGATACGGCGTCAGCGGATATAAAACAGGTTCACGCCCACTCGTCATAACAGAGCTTGGTGGCCGTTTTAATACAGAAATGCCATGAGGCCAAACCTCCTGCTCAGTAACCTTGTCAGCTAAAGGTGCTGTCGGTATTATCGGGACATCGCAAATTAAAGACTCTTCCAAAGAAGTGTCTAATAGTGTCATGGCCTCCCCATAAGTGGAAATGGGAGCTTGAAGATCTGCGGAGAAGTCTATCAGCTTCTCCGTCTCTATCAGTGAAATATTTGTACAATCAGGTGGTTTGCTGATATCATCAGAGTCACTGAATGATATCAGTGGACAATTCAGCGGTTCATCGTTAAACTCTGCTAATGGAGCGGACCTTCCTCCTTGTTCAAGGTTTGAACTCGAGTGTTCATTGCATGTGGTGGTATTCCCGACCCGTCTCAGGTTTTTTTGTCAACAATGGCTGCAGTTGGGCTTGAAGATATTTTTGCGTCCGCATCCATAGCAGAACACGACTTGTCTTTCCTGCCGGCAGTCTTGGTAAAAGTGACCGGGCTGGTCACAGTTCCAGCAGCTAACATGCTGAGGTGTTGTTAGGGCGGATAGTAAGACGGCTTCCTCACTGCGTTCAGGTGATCTGTGCTGTTCGGCATCTGTTGGTCGCGCAGATGTACCAGGTGTTGATGGTACGTAGCAAATGACTCCCCTGCTTTCTGTTTCCTCAGCATCAGTTGAACTTTGACCTTGAGGTCATCCTTGGGTACTCCCCATTCGCTTGCCGGGATAAGATGAGATGGAGCTGGTGGAGGTTGAAGTTTGGTCTAGGCTGACCACTAGGCTGACCAAGAGATGATGCCGGTCTGTTAAACGACTGCCTACGACCGTCGTGAAACTCTGGCGCTGGTAGAATTACAGCTGAGATTTGCTGCCTGACGCTAGTTGCCAGTTCAGCTCTCAAGGTATTTAGGCTCTGCTCAAGGCCTTCGCAAACCAAATCCTGCATCTGCAGGCGCAGACCTGCCAGCAAGGCTTCGGTCGCTGCTGAGCTCTGACCCTGAACAGTAGGTAGTGGACTATTTCGTCGCGAGCTGGGATTTGAAAAAGTCATGGAACGCGGATCTAGCATTCTTGGTGATAGGGATCCTCGACTAACTGGTGGGACCGTTAGAGGTGGTAAATCAAACACGGGTGCTGCCGTTCGGGGATCCTGACTAGTAGGCCTCGTAAAAGCTTTTTTGGGAACAGCCCCTGTATATTCAGTAAAATCATACTGAGTGAGGTGGAATCTGTCCAATCCACGTTTTCAGACATGCTTTGTGAAACACATGTCCACAGACCGTCTTCACTTCACTTCACACTTCGAATGTTAGAAGAAGACAGCTAAGTCTTCAAAGATCGAGTTACCAGAAATATCGATTTAAGGAAGATCTAAAAGCTGAGAAGGCTATTACAATTTAAAAAAAAAAAAAAAATTCCCCAATCATTCAGAGGAAATGTACCAAAAGGGTAGAAAAATCTTACTGATAGTGATTCAAACGTTCCAAAAAATTTAACTGAGGGAAGGTCATACGATTTCCCCCTCACTCTCCAAGAGCCAACTTCACATAAAAATCTCTACGTCACTCTCTGTAATCAGAAGTAATGATGTAAGCAAGCGATGTGAATGTGTGTTCTCACAGAAATCTGGGAAGAGTCTGGTTGGAGAAGCTAGAGCCTGAAAATGATACTAGAGATTCTTCAGCCAGGTAGTTATCAGTATGCCAACTCCTGATTACTGAAGGTCTCCAGCATCACTTCCATCCTCCAACAACTCTTTCCTTCCTCTTCACCTGATTGTCATGTCCAGCTAACCTTCCAACTGGGTAGAGTCATGAATCTGGTCAACTAGTTAGCTGAAAGCCAAAAAGTCGTTTCACAGATTCACAACTCTGTCCAGCGAGTTGGCCAACAGAGACATGTCTCCGTGAGAGCTCAATCAAAAAAGTTTGGTGAGGCCACCTACCATTTCCATGGCAGAAGGCCAGCGAGAAAGATCATTCAAATAAAATTCAAAAAATTCAAAAACTAGACACCTGTTCAGACTCGAGGCTTGACCAAAGTCAAACCTAGAGTCGAACTTCAATGAAAAAACTTTCAAAAACTTTAAAGCGTTACGTTACTTTACTTTACTCAATCAACTTTCAAAAATCAAAATATCAAAACTTTCAAAAATCAAAATATCAAAACTTTCAAAAAACTTTACTTTACTTTCCAAAAATTCAAAAAACAAAATAGCAAAAACTTTCATAAATTTTAAAACTTTAACGTTACTCTACAGAGAATTTTACTAATAACAAACCAGTTAGACACAGGTCTGCATATAACTTCCACTGGATATGAGACTTGAGGTCAGTCAATTAGCAAAGTGCCAAATGACCATCTCGCTCTAAGTCCCTGCCCCCAGCAAAAGTCATAATTAGACCACCGAAGTCTAAAGGAGGTGGCCCCACGTTGGGCGCCATTTTTGTTATGAATCTATGTTGAGTGATTGACATCGGACGTAAAGTCCAGACTGCCAGCATGAGCTGACAGATCACTCGGCGGACAGCGTTGACTTCAGGGCGGGACGCTAGCTCGCCTCGGCTATGGGCGGAGAGTGTGGGGAGGTTCCACAAAAACCTGCCGCTGCCGCCTGCCATAATAAAAAAAAATCGTGCCTATTTACCAAAACGCCGGCACACACCAGTCCAGAAGGGACCTTTACGTCACTTACCTACATCCACATTGAAGGCGCAGATGGTCTGCCTTCCTGCATGCTCCAACCACCCAACTGACTCTGAGGGCAGATATTTTCAGAGTCCCTTGTAGACCTGTAAAGAGAGCGAGACTAGCGGACCTAGACGACCTTCATGTGAGAGGGCTCCGGGAAAGTGAAAGGAGAAATAAAAGCGTTCAGCACTTCATTTTTACGTTATAATTGCGATTTCTAGACTATAATTCTTGTTCAAGACATAAGACATGTTCAAAAAAAAATATACACCTAATCATGGATTCATTCTAACAAATAAATGATAAATTAAAGTTATTTCTAATGAAATTATTATGAATTGAAGGTATATTCTTTATCTTTTAAATAATCTGTCCACTCGATATATTAAACGTTGATCTAATTAGTTTATATCGTGTATTGTCATGACAGTGATGACGATTTGTTTAAATTTCTAAATTGACCGAAGCTTAAAAGCAGCTTATAGGAATCTAAAATGTTATGTTTTAAATTTTTATTCAAATTTTGTAAATAAAATAAAATTGTTTGTTTTTATATTAACCCATTTGTTGGGAAAAATTAATTTCAGTTATTTTGGCAAGCAAATATGTGTATTAGGTACCTATTTAAAATTTTTGGCCAAAAATTTTATTACTTTGAGGGAAATAATGCATTAGATTTTCCCTTTCGAGGGAAAACAATAACCAAAAGTTAAAGTACTATGTGACTACGGTTGCTTAGTATTCAAGCTTATATCTGCCCTCTTCTTAAATGCAGTCCTATTTTCCACACAAATCTTATGTCACCTTAAGCAGAGCGTATCAATCAAGTTCGAAAACGTTATCGTTTAAAGGCAGTTATGTACTGTTTGCAAAAAAAAAAGCAAATAATAAATTTATGCAGATTAATATACCCTATTTACACGTCACAGTTACGGTTGTAGAATTTACCTTATTTCAACTACATACAAAGCATTATTTGTAAATTAATCCAGGCTGACTTTGAAATAACTATCTTAAAAATGAATTAATAAAATTTGATTTTTTTGTTAAAATTTAGGGCAACTATAGCCTACAACCTTTTCTCTCTCACATTTTTACGTTAATCATTGCGTTCTTATCTATTTACTTATTTCATTGATAGGGAAACTAATTTCAACTCTTATCCCTTTTTTTCTAATTATATATTTATATTATAATCTAAACTCTTTACGTACATACCAAACACAATCTGCAAAACGGTTGACTGGAAGAGTTTAAGTAGGTACTGCACCCACTGACCTGTCAGTTACTGCACGATGTTGCGTATCTTTTAGATTTTGCCTTATCTAAGATATTGCATACAATTTAATTAAATGCTGCTCTCCTATAACATTTTCGTTTGTCTAATCAGTCTCACTCATACTGTAATAGCATCCCAATTCCGTTGGGTACTCGTTTTATCGGTCTGTATGGACGGGATGCTGTCCAACTTTGCTCTCCTAATTAATAATCGAATATGTCTGCTATTTTGTCTTGCTATTTTCATGATCTATTTCTAAGCTGTTTAATGTCGGAATGTCCAGCGTTGTACATTGTTTTAAGCAGGGGTTTACAAATAAATGCTCTTTGCATTTGGAGAGTCGACGGATTGAAGACACGTTTATATGGTATCTGTTTTCTGCGACTTCTTGGTAATCACACAAAATCTTTTTTTCAGAACTTAGCCGACAATTGCTAATTGCTCCACGTAATGCTAAATAGCCGCAGTTAAATACGTCGGTAAATTCCTTAGTTAAACTTCTTCAGCATTATGATACTGCAATTTATTTTGCGGATCTGTATATGTACAACGCATTTAAACCCAAATGACAGAATATTCTTTTTTTGCTGGAAGAAAAGCTGACGGATTACTTTATTGTTACTAGAAAAATATTTTATCCATTGAAATTTTGTTATTAGGAATGATAAAAAAAATTTCTAAACTTACGTGCGGGGTTAAATTATTCGCCGATGTTTTAGAAAGTAATTTATCGTGATCGCCTGTTTCCACGTCTTCTTGGATTTCACGGTTTGACAAGACAGATCGATTGTCTTCTTCTTCTACGCTGACAGGTACCAGCTTTTTCGAGCGAGGGTGCGTGCGGACTGTCGGTATGGCAGTCGGCCGGCATACGTGCTGCAGTAATTCTCCGTGTAGCATATTGCTATATGCAGTACGCTACGACCATAACAGCGCACATTGAACATATGGCTTTGTTGCTTTAGCATGTCCTAGATAAACACTACACAGTCAGCATATGTCGCTTAATAGATCAATAATTTTTATTTTGAGCATTATCAGTAAGCTGTACTCTTCTAAAAAGTGATTAATCATGAATCTGAATCAGAGAAACGAAAGATTCTCGCAGAAAATTCGATGCATAGATGGATTCTCATTTAATTGTAATTCCGAAATCAGATAAATGAAATTCAAAATTCTCACTACGAGATCACTTCGAGAATGCGTGCTCTTTGCTAAAATCTTTGCAGGGTTGTATGGTTTTAGTATTTTATAGTATTATATATAAACATACATGAATTCTGCAGTGCCACAAAGCCGATACTGGGGCTAACACTATTTTGATTATGCAAAATGAAATATACATAAATGAGACTTGCTTGATTAGGGACTGTAGCCACTAGAGATAGTACCAATGATGAAACAATTTTGTTAAGAACACAAAAATGAACGGATGCTGATGCTGTTGCAGTGATATGTTTGGAGAATTGGCTTTAGTGTAATCATTAATTCCCTGGTGCGCTGTTTGAAAAAATTGTTTCGTTTTCGTGGAGAGATTTTTGGTAAAGTAGGAATGGTATTCATCGAAGAAGATTTTTAGTTGATCGTGGTTCTTATTAAATCCCTTCCAATAGGTGTTCAAAACAGCGTTTTTGGACGCTAAATATTCCGGAGTTTTTCGTGAGGTACTGTCCTTTGGGAAATTTTTGGGAAGTTTCTCTATATTGTAGGCTAGTTGTTTTTGTAGCTTTCTTAAGTCTTCTGGAGTCATGATCTCTAATCGATTTGCTGAGTTAAGTAATAGCTCGAGAATATAATGAACTGTCTGGAGAACGGCTGCTTGAAGAACGGTATTAATTGAGTTTATCACAAGTACTCAAAGTTAATTTGAGACTTATTGGTTGCAGAACTGTATTAATGGAGTACTCAAACTAAATTTGAGCCTTACTGTTTGCAGATTTCATTGCTATCCCCGGGATCACATTATAAAAATATGATAGCTTCAAAATAGCGAAATTCAGATGATACGAATTTAAGAAAAAATATACTGAGTCCCTGATTTTCGTGTGAAGCAACTTATATCTAATATTTAATAACTCACTCTCTCCCATATTTGGAAGCTGCCAGACTCAACTATCTTCCAAAACTACCTCAGCTGAAGATTCCAAAATTCAACGGAGACTATAAAACCTGGAAACCATTAACCATTTCTTGACATGTTTAACAATATCATTCATAGCAATCCCAAGCTCAGTAGAGAAGATGCAGTATCTTTTCTATCATCTAGAAGGTGAAGCCAGGAAGGTTATAAACCTCCTTCAGTTAAGTAACAACAATTAATAAACCGTTCTACAATTTATTCAAGCAAGATATAATAATAACAAAAAATCATGTATATATACAGTGTTCCCGTAAGTAGACGTCAAGTCGGAATCAGGTCATAGACCAAATCATAACAGTTACCAAAAAAAAAAAAAAAAACATCTAAGTCATGTATTTTTCAAATTATAGACATTTCTTTTGTTTTCGAGAAAATGTAAACCCTGTGATGGTTTTTTAGCTCCTGTTGCTACAAATCTTTACTTTTTTCAATTTTATTTTTGTTATGTTATCCCGAATAGTGCTTATAATTGAAGGACCCTAAATACATTAAATACTCTCAAAATATACCTTTATAACATATTTTTTCGGTATTCTTATTTCAAAAACAGGGATAACTCGTACTGTGTAACATTTTTTCGTTTTACTTGTGTTGACATAATTAATCTGACCTGCAGAACATAGTTCAGATCAGATGTCACAACATTTTAATACCAGAAATGGTTAAAAGTAGAAAATAATTATGACTAATTATTTTGTTGTGGAAGCATATGAGTGAGTATGCTTTGGATGTTAAGTCCAGACTATCAGCTGAAGCTCTTAATGAAGAAATAACTAACGACTCATTACTCTATAATGATTCATTATAAACTGCAGACACACAGCCATTTCTTTAATTAATTTGTACTGTCAAACTAGTTTTGATAAACTTATGACATTGAAGAAGCGATATGGATCGAATTAACGCGATAAACTTCGTTTTTTTTTTTATTTTATTTTCAATTTAAGAATTTACAAATGAGAAACACATTATATTAAAAAGAATGAGATTGTGATTTGCATTTTTTTGCATTTCTTCTTATTATTTTTCAAATCGCCAAATTTAGCACATTTTTCCTCATTATAGCTATAATGAGGGAAGAAAACACTTCACTAGTCTACTTCATTATCATCTGATTTTCGAGCCATAATAACGTATACTATGTGACACACGGCATTTTAAGGTCGTAGTCTGGTAACTAGCACGTTTTTTAATGCTTTTTACTGGAATTTTTTTTAGGGGAAAATAAAATTCAATCGATTTGATTTTTTAATATAAGTATTATTAATATTATCCAAGAGTGTACGAAAAAAATTTGTTTGTTTGTTTTTTAATTATTTATTTGTTTAGTTTTGTAGCACTGAATTGAGCGTCTAAAACAAAGATAGGTGGCTGGCCGTGGTGATTTCCCCGCTTGAGGACATCTTTTACAAAAAAAGGTAAAAAGATTATTGTTCTGTAAGCTTGTCATTCTGGTTGGAACTAGAATTAAACAAGTTTGTTAAAAAATAACAAAATGATGGTCGAAAAAAAAAAGATCCTAGCTCCTGCGAGAACTATTGATGAGTAGAATAACATATCCAAATTTCAGCCCATTCGGTTGGATAGAACATTTTTTATTACCCCGGCCGACCTTAAAAATGTTGCTTCGAGTAAAACGCGTTTGAAGTTTCCTTTCCAATCCATTTTTACGCTCTTCGAAGATGTTTTCTCAAAAAGTAAGGAACGTACACTGAATGTTTATTTTGAATTTCGATATAACTGAGCTCTAAAATAAATGTATGTGAGAAAACAGGTAAAACTTTTAGCATACAAAAAGGTATCCGACGCTCGAAGCAGGTATAAAGGTAACGCGTAAAAAAATATAGGGTCCTGCCGTTTGCTTAGCTCGTGCTATTACATATATGTGCTATAACTTCGTCAGAATTTCGAATTTCAGTCTAAATTTTTTACAGTATATTCTTAATATATAGTACTTTCGAAATATGCAAAAAAAAAAAAAAAAAAAAAAAATCAACTTTTCCAAACAAAGTTACCAGATTACGACCTTAATGAATATTTAGTACTAATGATTCATTAGATCGGGCTGTGTGTCTAGGGTATAGACCGTAACTTTAAAATGTTAGTTTGAGATGCAGAATCGTTCCATGAAGTGTAAGTGAGACAGATAGTGATGCTAATGAGACAGATACGGAGAAAGTCATTTTATGAAGTGTGAGCGAGACAGATAGTGACGCTACTTTTTGAGTATTGGCATACGCAATACAGTACGCTCCTTCGTTTACTATCCATCTTTTCGTATTCGTTGGTGTTACTTCGTACTTACGATTTTTAGCTACGTTTATTGGACTTGTTTGCTTATGATTTGGATTTAGACAGTTTCGATCTCTTTACAACGACATTTGCTTTCTCCCGGATTATCGTGTGATTGTGTAGTGCCACCACACACGAATATGCCAACATGCACTTCATTTATAGGGAATGTATCCAAATAATTGGTGTTTAATTTTAAACTTAAGGAAAATTTGTCCTAAATTTAACAAAAACTTAGAATCTCTGACTCGAATGCTGCACTATCTGTCTCACTCACACTTCATGGAATGACTCTCCATCTCACTCAAACTAGAATCTTAAAGTTACGGTCTTAAGGTAAGCTTTGGGTACACTAAAATCATTTTTAGTAGGTAAAAGGAAATTTTTCGAAACTGGGTTTCTTGAAGAAAAAAAAATTTTTCCCGTAATTTAAGAAATAATGTAGCAAGTGTTATACCATTTTAGCATCCTTATTAAATGCGCCAACTTTTAAAATTACTTGCCAAACTGGCGCAGTACATTTATTTTCAGTACAGTCAGTTAAAGTTGGGTGAAGTATTAATTTTATTTTTTTGGTTGTGCAAAATGTGGCATTTTCTTCCAAGCTTGCGCAGTTGGCTTAGAATTAAAAGCAACAGGTTATATAAGCACTATTTGGAATTACATAAGAAAATTAAAATTAAAAAAAAGTGAAGATTTCTAGCAACAGGAGCTAAAAAACCATCACAGGGTGTACATTTTCTCGAAAAAATAATAAATGCCTATAATTTAAAAAATACATGATTTAGATTTTTTTAAATATTTTTCTGGTAACTATTATGATTTGGCCTATCACCCGATTCCAGCTTGACGGGATACCCTGTATACATATATATCAGTGAGACTTATTCTAATTAAGGTTAAAATTTGCATTAGCGTGTAAAAAAAATGAATGATACTTTATTAAATTATTAATAGCCAACTGGTATGAATTCCCCAATATTTGAAGGACAAAAGAGCATGTTGTATGGTTGTGGTGTACATATACTTCATTAATATTTTTTTAAAAAAAATCATTAAATTTAAAATTTCAGCTTCTCGAATCATGATAATAAAACTAAATAGACGTTATAAAGTTTTACAATTATGACATAGTATACTGAATAACTTCCGAATGGCACTAACTACCTATACATTTCGTTTCTCTCATTTGGGTTAGTCATCAAAAATATGCGTCATCAAAAATGTGCTACTTATTATTAATCACAAAAAAATATTCAACTCTGTCTGATACCAAACTGACGAAATCGCTGGATAAACCTTTCTTAAACTTTTTTTTCTTAGCAGTAATTCTGTGAGGTCCTTATGTTACTCCCCAATAATCTCAATATGGGGTCCTTATGTTACCCCCAAATAATCTAACTTTTAAATGTCGTTAACAAATTAACTTTATTTCTTGGTTGATAAACAAATTCTTGTTCACTTTAAAATACTTCAATATCACAAAAATTCTCTGTTCCTTTTTTAGAAACTTTTTAACAATAAACAAAATTCCCTGTTCTATTTTTTGAATCTTTCTTTTTACAATAAACGAAATTACTGTTCTATTTGTATAATAACACATCAAACTTTTTAAAATGCATAGTCAACTGACTTAACAATATTTTTTTTAAAAACTTTTTACAAACCTGGCCTACTCTAAAACAATTTCGCACATGTAACGCAGTGCTTAACGAAATAATTTAGTTTGTGGAGTAGTGCCAGAAGAATTGGAGGAGCGAGTAAACGTAATTGAAACGAGTCGCCACAGTACTCTCCCATGAGCGAAACCGTGGCGGTTTTAGCGAAATCGAGCGGGAATCTGGGTGTGTTGTAAACTTTGCGTAGTTTGTTCCGCAAGCGCACCATCATCGACATCAGTGTCGGCAAAAGTGATTGTGCGTGTCTGCTTCGTGGCGTCCGGCTGAGTAACGTGCTCTTCTGGAATTTTACTACGAGACGAGGAAGGGGTTTGCTCAGGTGAGCTAACCTCATTGAAGACCTCTTCATAACAAAATTTTCAAACGATCGACGGAGATGTTGAGCTCTCTATCCTCAATCCGCAGCATGAAAAATTTGTTGGTTCGCTTCAGGACTTTGTATAGACCTTCATAAGGGGGTTGCAGTGAGAAATGAACTGCGTCCGTGCGTACGAAAACGGAATGGCAGGAATCTAAATCTTTGAATTTGAAAATTTTTGTTAAAGAGTGGTTTGACGCAGGAACAGGTTTGATTTGGGCCATAGAATCACGCAGAGTTGCTACAAAATCATTTTGGTGTTTGAAGACTTTAGAATTTTGAAAGAAATCGTAAGGTAATCGAATATTCTCTACGTAAACCATCTCTGCTACCGTAGCACAGAATTCTTGCTTGAAAACGGAACGTCGCCCAAACAAGACGACATGTAGAATTCTTGACCAAGCTTTCTTCTGGTGACACATAATAGCTGCTTTTAAGGTCCTGTGCTAACGCTCAATGCACCCGTTTGCCTCAGGATGGTATCCAGTGGTCCTAGAACCAGGTCAACGTGTATACTGATCGATGATAGTTAGGCAGTACCTAAAATTTTGTGAAGGCGGTAAAGGACCAATAAGATCAATGTGGATTACTTCGAAAAAGTTTGAACACACGGGAAATTTACCAAAAGAATTCCTAACGTGTTTAGACACTTTGCTCTTCTGACAAGCGAGGCAATTTTGAGTCCAGTTGCGGACGTCCTTCTTAATGAGGGCCAGAAATATTGAGCAGTGGTCAGAGTTGGTTGATGATCGAATACTTGGATGAGAAAGAGAATGTACCAAATTAAAAATCTGTTTCCGAAAAGGTTCAGAATTAAAGGCGCAAGCCTTTGGGGGAATCATCGCAGAAAATGTCTGAACCAGAATGAGGACTTCTTTAATTTGAGGGAGGAATTTTGAATCAGTTGGCTAAGTTCCTGATCTGTAGCTTGTTTCTCAGCAATGCCTTTAAAATCGATGGCACTGGATACCTGAATTTCGTCAACACGAGACAAAGTATCGGCGATTACATAATCCTTACCGGAAAAATGCCGAATATTGGTGGTAAATTGGCCGATAAAGTCCACGTGTCGCAATTGGCGTGATAAATCTTTGTCTGAATTTTGTTGAAAAGCGAAACTTAAAGGTTTGTGATCAGTGAATAATACGAACCTTCTTCCTTCAAGGAAAAATCGAAAATATTTAATGGCACTGTATGCTGCGAGAAGTTTTCCATCGTAGGCGCTGTATTTGGTCTGAGCTGGAGAGAACTTGGCTGAGAAGAAGCCCAAGGGCTGCCCAGCATTTACTTTCTGCTGAACCACTGCTCCCAGTGTGACGTCAAAGGCGTCTACCACAATAGCTAGGGGTGCAGAAGTTGAATGCTGTGCTAGCAGAGTGGCATGGCTCAGTTGCTGTTTGACCAACTCGAATGCTTCGGTAGAATCTTCCGACCAATCAACTTTTCGAGCGCCGTCCTTCTTGGATACAGTTAGATAGGCATTAAGTTTCGCTTGGGACGTGCGGCGAACCTTGACAGTGCCGGGCCGTTTAAACTTGGCTATTGCTTCAACTCGTTCGGGAGAGGGTTTGATACCATACTGGTTTATGATATGGCCTGGAAAAAGTATTTGTTTTTGAAGAAATTTATATTTGTCTAAATTAATATATAGGTCATGCTCTTTAAAACGACTGAAAATTTGCCTCAGGTGATCCAAATGATCTTCTACTGATTTTGATGCAACTAAAACATCATCAATATAGACAAAACAGAAAGGTAAATTGCGGAGCACAGAGTGAATGAACCTCTGGAACATTTGTGCTGCATTGCAAAGTCTGAAAGTCATTCGAACGAATTCGTATAAGCCAAAAAGTGTGCAAATTGCAGTCTTAGGGATGTCTTTAGGTTCAACTGAAATTTGGTGGTACGCCTTCGCTAGTTGAAAAAAATAAACATCCTTCGAGTTGATGTGCGAAATCCTGTATATGGGGTATGGGATAACGGTCCGGGACAGTACAGGCATTTAAACGCCTATAATATCCACAAGGCCTCCATTCCCCGTTCTTTTTTAAAACCATGTGCAACGGTGAGGACCAGCAGCTGTCGGAGGGCCGACAAATGCCTTGTTTAAGCAGGAAGTCGAATTATTTCGTAGCAGCGATAAGTTTATCGGGAAGTAATCGACGTGCCTTCGAGACCACTGGTGGTCCAGTGGTAACAATCTGGTGGGTTACCTTGTGCGCCACCAGTCTAGTAAAGCCATTGTCGATGGTGATCGAACTAAATTCCTGAAGCAACTTTTGAACCTGTGGATCAACTGTGGTTTTAATTAATATTGGTAACGAAGAATTTCCTGCCTTGACAATGCGAGCAGGAGTTTTTAGCGATGTTAGAGGGCCAACGAACTGACGCTTTTTAACGTCAACTAGAAGTCCGCAGTGACCAAGAAAATCTGCTCCCAAGATAGGTTTATGAATATCGGCTATAACGAATTGCCACTGCAAATTTCGACACAAACCCAAATCTAAAGTTAAATGTTTTTTACCCGAAGTGAAAATTCGAATTTGCTGCCGAAAGTTAAAAATCGCTGCGAAAGTTCTTGTTACATTTTGTGGGCGGAATGACATCGGCTCCTGTATCAAGATTGGTCAAATATGTAAAGGCGATTGTTGTAAGAGGCCTGCCTTCCACTCCCAAAGGAGGGGGCCGATTAGTTTGAAGACATTAGAATTTTACTTACCTGCATTAATTTTGTTGAAGTTGCACGGAGTAATGCACTTACTGGCCTTGCTAGCTAAACGTTGATGATACCAGCTTAAGCCCTGTCGATTGGCAGAACTTGCGAAACCGTGACGGTCTCGCTGACGACTTGTAGATCTACTACGGGGTTTGCTGGTAGAAGGCCCATGATGCGTAACGACTTTATCTTCAATGACTTGCATCAAGGCATTAATTCGATTGACCAACAAGCCGAGCGATAAATCATCAGAACTTATGAAAACCACAGCTCTGGAGATACCCGGAGATCTACAATTTTGTCAGCACATGATGGAAGCTCGGAAAGAGTACCAGGTTTATAGGTGAGAATAGCTTGCATCTGCGAGGACAATCGTTATATCCACTGCGTCTTGAGCACAGGGTCACTTAAACATCCTTGATTCCAGGACTGCATTTCACGAAGCAGTTGAGAGGGCCTGAGATCCCCTAGAGACATTTCGGTGAGCAACTGCTGAATCTTCTGGTGCTCGCTACCAGACAGGCGAGAAATCAACATCTCCTTGAGCATTTTGTATCTGTTCGCAGATGGCGGGTTGAAGACCACGTCACTCATCGCGAACCACGTCTACATCCAATGTACTGACTGCTATGTTGAACTTGGTTCTGTCCTGGACCGAAAGAGTCTACCGATAACGAGCAGGAACGTTTATGGTTCGTCCAGAATGGTTTACGTACCGGTGAAGACTAGTATCATTGTCAGAAAAGCTGACCGAACGGCAAGGAACTGAGACGTTTGGTTGAGCGATGTCGTCCCTCGAGCTTGCACTATCGCTTGCTGGCTGCGGTTTACTTGATAAGTTTTAATCTGTCACTTCTTCGAAACATGGTTTCAGGCGGTTAATGGAAATGTTGATTTTTCTTCCTTTAATACGCAGAGTAAAGTATTTCTCCGTTCTCTTGATAACTTCGTATGGACCTTCGCATGGTGGCTGTAAAGAGGCCCGAGGAGCGTCGGTACGTACAAAGACGCGAGAGCAAAAGTCTAGATTTTTGAATTTGAATAATTTGGTCAGCGAATGGTCTGAAGCCGGAACGGGTTTAATTTGAGACAAAGAACTCCGGAGGGTTAACGTTCGATGAAACCATTAGACTGGGGATGGTATGCGGTAGTCCTGTTACGTTTGAATCCAAATAACTTCGAGAGTTCGGAGAAGAGTCGTGATTAAAACTGTGAACCCTGACTTCCGAAACGTGAAATCCAATTTTGGAAGAGTGCCGTGGCGACTGTAATTGCTGTAATATCCGAGATGGGAATGGCCTCGGGCCAACGCGTATATCGATCAATAATGGTGAGGCAGTACTTGAAATTTTGAAAAGGCGGTAACGGGCCGATGAGGTCAATATGAATAACCTCGAAATGATTTGAAGACACGGAGAATCTACTAGGAGCATTCTTAACGTGTCTAGATACCTTGCTTCTCTGACAAAGGAGGCAATTTTGGGTCCATTTACGGACAATACGGACATATTTTTTTATTGAAGGTCAAAAGAAACTTGAAATTGCCATCTTTACCGTAGTCCTAACGCTAGGGTGAGCGAGCGAGTGTACTGATTCGAAAATATGCTTTCGAAATGCCTCGGGAAAAAGGGTTTGGTACCTTTAGTGGAGTGTTCACAGTAGATTTGGAAATCTGTACCTAAAATAGGGATCTTTTTAAATTTAAGATGCGAATTCTCCAGAAAATGTTCAAGCTCTTCGTCAGTGGTTTGCTGGGAAGCAATAGCTTTGAAATCGATTGCGCTGTCGACATGAATTTCGTCCATTCGACGGAGCGCGTCAGCTACTACGTTATCTCTATCCGAGATATGTTGGATGTCCGTGGTAAACTGGCTAATGAAATCTAAGAGCCGCAACTGACGAGGAGAATCTTTGTCTAGCTTTTGCCTAAAAGCAAAAGCCAAAGGCTTATGATCCGTAAATAAAGTGAAATTTCTACCTTCCAAAAAGAAACGTAAATATTTGATAGCTGTATAAGCTGCAAGTAACTCACGATCGTAAGCACTATATCTGGTCTGAGTTTGCGACAGTTTAACCAAAAAGAACGCTAGTGGTTGCCAATCTGACCCTATTTTTTGTTGTACTGCGCCTCCCAGTGCTATGTCATAGGCGTCTACCACGACAGCTAGCGGAGCAGAAGTCGAAGGGTGGGCCAGTAGAGTAGCTTGGATTAGATGTTGTTTAACACTCTCGAAAGCTTCCACGGAATTTTCAGACCAATCAATTTTACGCGCACCCTTCTTTTTTAGATCCAGTTAGGTACACATTTAATTTGGCTTGATGTTGAGCTGCATGAGGAAGGAAACGCCGATAGAAATTTACCATCCCAAGGAAACGTCGTAGTTCCTTAACGGTTTGAGTGCGTTTAAACTTAGTGATGGCATCCACTAGCTCAGGGGAAGATTTAATAACATATTGGTTAATTATATGGCCGAGAAAGGGAATTTGCGATTGGGAAAATTGGCACTTGTCCATATTAATAAACAAGCCGTGGTCTTTAAATCGACTAAAAATTTGCCTCAAATGCTCAATATGCTCGGATTCGGTCCTTGATGCTACTAAGACATCGTCTAGTAGACGAAACAGAATGGCAAATTGCGGAGCATAGAGTGAATAAATCTTTGAAAGGTTTGCCCTGCGTTGCAAAGGCCGAAAGTCATTCGAACAAATTCAAATAAGCCGAAAGGTGTACAAATTGCAGTTTTAGGAATATCTTCAGTTTCTACAGGTGGTATGCTTTAGTAAGATCCAAAGTAGGGAAAATAAGACATCCATCGAGATGATGGGCAAAATCCTGAATGTGTGGGATAGGGTAACGGTATGGGATTGTGCAAGCGTTTAAGTGCCTATAATCCCCACATGGCCTTCAGTTACCATTCTTGTTCATGACCATGAGTAACGATGAGGACCAGCAGTTGTCGGAGGAGCGACAAATGCCCTGTTCGAGGAGGAAGTCGAACTCCTTTTTGGCCGCAATTAGTTTCTCGGGAGGTAGACGGCGTGCCTTGGAAACAACTGGAGGTCCCTTCGTAACGATGCGATGAGTTACCTTATGCTCCACAGGTTTAGTGAAACCGTTGTCAGCCGTAATTGACTGAAATTGCTGCAATAATTTTTGTACTGTACGTGAGGATTAATTGAAGGTTTGACAAGAATCGAAAGAGAAGAATTTTGTGCCTTAACTAGGCGCGTTGGAGTTTTGAGTGATGTTAGGGATCAACGAGATGACGCTTACTAACGTCCACTAAGAGTCTGTAATGCCCAAGGAAATCAGCGCCTAAGATGGGTTTTGGAATATCCGCTATAATAAATTGCCATTGAAAATTTCGTCGTAAACCCAAATTTAAAGTTAAAAGTTTCTTACCATGCGTGGGGTAGAATTTGCTGCTGCCAAATAAAAATTTCTTTTAAATTTTTTACTGGCTTTACAAACTAGTATAACCGGTACATCAGCTCCTGTATCAACGAGATAATATTGCCGCGTGGATTTGTCAAAAATGTAGAGGCGATTACTAGAAGGGCCCTGCCTTCCACTCGCCAAAGGAGGGGGGCCAACTAGTTTGTTGAAGCTGCGTTGATAGCTGAAAAATAAGGATTTATTTTCGACAATTTACAAGGAAGTATACAATTATTTGCCTTATTACCAAAACGTTCGTGGTACCAACAAAATTGTTGAAGCTGCGTTGCTAGGAGAAGTAGGATGATTTCTGCTTCTATCCCGTGACTTACTCCTGAACTTCTCTCTGGAATGAGGACGTTGAGGAAGTAACTTCTTCTCCACTGCATCCACTAGAGAGTTGATGCTCTCGACTAAAATGTTATATGAATCTGTAGGAACTGTAAATGGGCTCCTAATTGTACAAATCTCAGTAGCGGTACTTACTTTCGCAATCCTGTCAGCACAGGATGCGAGTACTTCCAGAGCCCCGGGGTTGCAAGATAAAATTGCTTGCGTACGTTATAGCCATATTTTAAATTCTCGTCGCTGAGTGGGTTTTGGTTCAAGGAACGCATCTCTCGCAGAAGTTGTGACGGCTGAAGATCTCCCAATGACATTTCTGTCAGCAACTGCCTGATTTTCTAGCTTTCACTGCCTGATAGACGAGTAATCAACACGTCCTTTAATCCCCTATATTTGTTGTCCACAGGTGGCTCGAAAACGACATCACTCAGCAAACATATTACGTCCGATTCAAACGCACTCAGAACGATGTAGTATTTTGTTTTGTCTTGGGTTATCCCAGCTAACCATAACTCTGGGCTGGCTTTCCAAAATGGAGACGGCTTCACTGAAACTGCCCCAAGTCTTGGCGGCGGAGAAGCGCGATTGAACGTGTCCACGATAGAAATACTCTCTTCTCCAGAGGTCATAATGCACTTATGTTTCACTAAAAACTCTCCCTCACACACAACACTCGATAACTTAACACACTACAAAGTTCGACACGCGACGCGATACGAAACTTAAAGACTTTTACCACAAGTTACGTTTACGTTATAAGAGTTTTAATTTCTAACCAAAACTATTGGAATGGAGAAAAAGAATATTTGTAGGGGGAAGAGAATAGACATGAACAAGAACTGCTTAAAATAAGATGTTGTATAACTTCAAAACGAAATATGTATAAAAGTATATATGTGTATATAAATTTTGTAAGATAAAATTGAAAATATTTTGAAAAAAAAAAAAGACTTATCGTTCTTTTCGCAGGTGCTGCGATTGTTGTTGTTACTGCTATTACTCTTTTTTAGGATGTTGTTGTTGTTTATGTTGTTAATGTTACTGGTGTTTGTTGTGCGGTCGAAAAATGAGCTGGGCCTACGCTGGAAATAATCCTGGCTCCAGTTGGGTTGCTTTCTTGGTCTTTGAGCAACGCTCGGGGGGGGGGGGGGGGGGCAGAAGTCGTTGCCGAAAACTTTCGTCGAGGTCACCAATAAAGGGGTCATTGCAGAACTGCTTGTGGCTCCTCTTGTTATTATATTCTTGGTTTTTTTAAAGAAAAACTTGAAAAGAATACGTTGTCGTTATAATTGACTTGAATTTTTAACTGCAACTTTAAAACAATATTTTCTAGTGCAAGTCGTAGTTTTGTTTCGATAAAATGATTTTTATAGATTTTATAAGTGATTTTCGGCCAATTTTTTCGAAAAAACAAGAGAAAAAAAGTTCCCATTAACGCCATTTTTTTTTAAATCAATTTTTCGAAAAAATCCTACGACGTTCACTAGATTTTGGACTACGTTTTAAGAAACTTTTTGCTTTTTTGTTCCAGATTAAAAATTGTGGCCTGTATCGGTACGCCCATGTCGACCGGCCGAGTTTTTTTTTCCTTGCGTGCGTTGCTATAACGCCATTTTGTATCGTAAATTTAAAATAAAATATGTTTTTTTTTATATACTAAGCTTTTCATTCCGTTTGTAACGCACAGAAATAATGATGGTAGAGCAAATGGACTGGACACCAACGCATAAAATTGAAAGCTTTTTTGATTTTTGCTTGTCCGTCTGTCCGTCTGTCCGAGAGAGCTGAAATTCTGTGCGCGGACTTTAAAAAAAAAGTAAAATTAAGTTCGGAAATGAGACAATTTGGGCAGCTCCTTAGTGGGTTTGCCATACAAACATTTCGTTTTCCACTATATATTTGCCCACAGCCTGAGAACGTGTTGACATAGAGAGCTGAAATTTGGTACATGGTGTTTTCATAGTAATAGCAAATAAAATTTAAAAATGAAATAAATCGGGCACCCCATTGCTGGTGTTGCCATATAAAAATTTAGTATTTTTACGGATACTGTGAAAACGATCAGTTCTAGACATTTTTATTGTACTAAAAACTTCTTCAGAATATGAAATTCTATTAAATTTGTTATAATCAGTTTTTCTGTCCGACCAACCGTTCTCGAAATATATGCGAAAAACCACTGCAAAAATCAAAATTGCTCAAATGGGTGACCAATTTTAGCTTTTTTACTTGTTGTTGTTAAAGACTAGTACTTTCAAATGCACAAAATCTCATATCTCTATCCCTTTCCCATCTTTCGAGGTACATCTCAGAAAATCACGAGAAATTTATTGAACACAAGGTGATATTACCCCTTAAGAGGGCGATAAGTTACATGATTTTGTTGCTGGGGACTCCACCGAAGAGGAGCCTCCGAGATGCCCCGCCGAGTCACTGTCAAAAAGTAGAAAAATTCTGGAGACTTATGTGAGTATATGTGAACTAGCCCCGTTCACGCTATGCTTATCCTAATATCGCTTCCTTTACAAAAATGTCCTTAATATGTTAGAACACTCTCGGAGTGAAACTTCCTCTGGGTTTTTCCTTCGTTTCCTCTCTCGAAATCGATGTTAGTTCTAACAAAAAAAAATCTTTTTTTTTCCAGGGATCTGGAAAAAGGTTGTTATATAGCGTTTCTATCACAAAAAAAAAATCTTGTCACCTTGGCTTAGCCACAGGGGCCCTCACGCGCTAGCGTGAGTTCCGTTGTAGGACGCCACTACGAGCGCTGTTCTCTATTTTTTTTCTTTTAAAATGTAGGGATGTGCAATCTGAGGAATTTTCTGTAACCAGGCGAGTCGGAAGAATATTTTGCACTCGGCGTTGGTCTCTACGGTTTCTTTCTTTTTCCACTCTCCTTTCCAAATCATCACTTTATGCAAATTATCCAGGAATATTATTCTATTCGATAACTTCACTTTAAATAATAATAATAAATAAATAACGTGCATATTTCAGAACCCAACGAACGTTTTATTAGTACACATCACTGATAATCGTCCCGAATTTTCTACTTACAAACTCTTAACGTTCTCGTTTGTCATCAAAATGGCTGGTCTTACTTTTCCTCTTTATTTATTTTTTTTTTTATTTCTCGAACTTTTTAACGGTTCTCCCGTTGTCAGGTCACAGTGTGAGCAGAGCATGAGCACCGACACTAGTTGTCAGTTATGCGGGTGCAGCATTTTGCTTCATGCAGTACGCTGCGACCATAACATTATGAAATATACACAGCTATTTTTAATCAATCATATTAAAACTTTTATATCTATACTTTTTACAGGTCAGTGATATTGCAGAAGCTGTGAAGAATCTAACTATGGGAAATATGCTCTGGGAGGAAATCCAAGGAAAGTATCCAAAGTTCGAAACACAAGAACAGAATAAATAATTGAGTTCGGAGCTGCTCCACCAAAATGAATATAAAGCGAAAATAACTGAATTTCTTGTAACAAATGAAGATTTTATACTCCGTTAAAATTTTAAATAAACACTAAAATGAACTCGATTTCTTAGTTATCCATTTAATCTGCTATCAAATTATGGGGAACACAGATACAGTACCCACATATATTATAAATTTATTTAAAATTGTGATGATAATGTTTAAACGATATTGACAATTTTTTTAAGGTAATTTAATCGTATATATTATATAGAATAGCATATCGATTATCTTTTATGTCAACTTAGCTCATTTTATTCCTTTCTGTTATGAAACTATGGAGTGACTAGATTGGACGTGAAGTCCTAACTGCCAGCATGAGCTGACAGTTCACTCGGCGGACAGCGTTGAAGTGTAGGGCGGCACGCTAGTTCGCCGCGGCTATTGGTGGAGAGGGGGGGGGGGGTGTCTCACGAAAACCTACCGCTTTCAAATTCGTGCCTTTCACTAAGGAGGACAACAAGTTATTCTCAGTGTCCCTATTGATGATCTATAAAAGAGAAGTAGAGGAACGGACCTACTCAACCTTCATCTCGAAGAGAGCTCCAGGAGAGTGAAGGGAAAATTGAAACTCAGCACGTCATAACGTTATAAAAATTCATTAGTTAAAACTTTTTAATGAATACAGTGCTAGAAAACTACAAACTAGAGTGCTATGGTGCTATCTACATGTCGTATACAATGGCTGGAATATACTAAAGTGAAACACTGTAGGGTGAGTTAAAGTTCAAAGGTATCGCGTACCTATTGTCTACACGTGATAATAGTTATCAAAAATTTGTTAAAAAAAAAACTTAGCGTGGGTTCTCCCCGTTTATGAAATGGCACAAGGTTCCGTTTGTTTAAATTTGTTCAATTTGGTCGAAAATTCCCAATAAAATTAATACTTTTACGGCAACGTTATCTTATTTGAACACGGGAATACCAGAATACCAGAAGAAAACAAACCAGAAAATATTCACTTCTCTTTGTGCTGGGGTCTATCATAGAGGTGCCTCCATGGCTGTCCCGATATGCAACTGTTGAAGAGTCTAATTAAGTAATGCTTTATTCAAACTTGTATGTCGGTAAAGTTTTCTTTCAGCTAACGACAGTAGCTGAGCTTTGGACGTGAATTGTCCATATGAATATCTACTAAAGCACTCGATTGTATCAGAGATGAGAATTGGGCACAAGTTTTATGATAGCACCTTCCACCGTCCAATGCCGTGGTATATCTCTTCCAACTATCATATATGTACATACTAAACTAATAAAATATCTTGGAATAACTATTTAAACAATTTTTAGAGAAATTTATGGTAGCGAATGTCTTTAGCAAAGTCCTGTAGCCGCTGTTTAGCAATATTTGACATTCAGTTTTCAATGGTTTCAATAAGTTTCTCTGGAAAGGATTAATGTCCAGGTTACATGCTTAACAAAACTGGAACTCCCAATTGGCATTGAAGTTACGTTAATGAGTTCCTTAATAATGGTTAGAAATTAGAAATACTGGTGGAACTTGGAACTTTCCTTGTACAAAGAATTATCTCAACACAAAATTTATCTATACGCGAGCGTGTGGTTCTTTCTGTTAATTTATAAAAACTACTCTAAGACAAAAACGGTGATATCTTCATATTACTAATTCCTTCTTGTAAATATCTCTAGCTGCTATTTTTTCCAAGATTTGGGCAGCTATAGATCTGAGTATGTAACACAGCTTCGGGAAGAGTAATAATTCATCCTCATCAGCCACCCCAATAATTGGTCGAAATAATATTTTTGTGGGAATGGAAACGGATTTCACGACGCAAAAGATCCGAAGAATGTTCTCCAACCTGCTGAAGCCCTTATATATCTACTTTGTTTTGCTGCCAGCAGCCTTCGTCTTCTTCCGATAAAAAAAAATGTACTCACTCTTCTCAACTATTGAGATTCACGCGATCTCTTTCCCCCAAATAAATGTCGAGCTACTTTTGTTCTCAAGTCCTCTGCCTTTAGAATATATAGCAAACAGGAATGGTTGAATCGTGTATAATTCGTGTACATGAGCATAATTTGTCAAGAGCAGAACAGTATACATAGTAGTAAGTGAGATGAAGGAAGGAACATTTGTCAAAGCTGAGAAAGAAAGTATCAGAAAATCATAAAATGTAGATTACATATTAAATTTACAAATTTACAGCCTATAAGATAAGATATAATATAAATTAATCAACCTATTGAAAGACCCGAACTCATAGCTAACCCAAATGAATCAGATTAAATCAACCAATTAAAATATATGTTAATCATTAAGGGACCTTAGGAGTGCCTTAAATCTGACCGCCGAACCAGTGCGCTGGATATTTATTGGTAAGTAATTCCATGCACGAATAGCACGGACGAAGCAAGAGTCTTCTTGAACTGAATATTGAAATCTAGGTATTATTAAATTATTATGACGCAGAGAATTTGGAAATCTAAGTTGGGTGAAAAGGTACGCCGGTTTACCAGAGTAAATAATTTTGTGAAGAGATATGAGTAATCGACGATGAAGGAACTCAGTGATGGAACACCCCAATAACTTATTTCGGTAAGAGGAAATGTGATCATAACGTCTAAGTCCGTAGATAAATCTAATACAATCATTGAACGCCACATTTAGCCTTCCTGAGCAAATAGAGTCCAAATGAGGGAACAACAATCTACCATTAATGAAATGAGGAAGAAGAAGTGATCGAACCAAAAGCATTCGGGTGTTTGTTGTCAGGAGATTAGCCGAAAGCCTAAGGCAACGTAAGGTACCATATATTTTACCAATTATATAACATACATATATGATCACAGCAGTTCATCTTAGTATTCATATAAACACCTAAGTTTTTCACACGCTCACAAGAAGAGATTGGGCCACTAAGATCATTTCGATAAAAACGAATGCACTGAGATTTGTGAGGATTCAAACTCAAACAGTTCAAATTAGCCCATAATGAGACCCTCTCTAAGTCTGAGTTAGGTCGACTAAGATAGAGATGTACATCATCAGCATATAGGTGTACATTACAATTTTCAACAATATCGGGCAAATCATTGATGTACAAGCTAGCAGTGGACCAAGGATTGAGCCCGGGGCACACCACAGACAAGTTGCAAAACACCAGATTTGATATTACCTATTTTGACAAATTGGTGACGGCCTGATAAGAAACTACCAATAAGTGCGATAGAAGAAGATATGAAGTTGAATTGTGATCCCAGCTTCAAGAGCAAATTAGAATGATTAACTGAGTCGAACGCTTTTGAAAAGTCAAGTAGCGTTAGAATACATACGTGATTCATATCGAGGGATTTCCGAATATGTGTCGTGACGACGTCAATAAGAGCAGTCTCACAACTATGGAACTTCCGGAAGCCGGACTGAAAAGGACTCAATAGACTATGCTCATCCAAGTAATATGTTATTTGTCGGGACATTAATTTTTCGAATACTTTCCCTAAGTAACACAACAAACTAATTGGCCGATAGTCGCCAGGATCTTTCGCCCTTTTCACCTTCGGTACTGGCAAAACCACTGCCACCTTCCACTGAGACGGAAATTGTCAAAACGTGAGGCAACCATTATAAACATGTAAGAGTGGCTTGGTTAACCAAGGCATCAAAATCTTAATAAAGTGTGGGGAAATCCCATCAGTTCCAGTGGCCCCGATTTAATAGTGCCTGTTAAAATCTTCATATCAATTAAAAAAACAGAAATGAAGTGTTCTGTCAGTGCTTACAAATATAAATTGGATTATAAACTGGGGAATCATGTTTCAGGCAACAGCACTATATAAATTATCTTTTTTGTTAATAGAAGCAAAGATTTATATAAATTAAATATGTGAATTATTTCAAAATAAAGTCGAAAAAGAACAGTTTTTACCACAGATGCTCCGCTCAAAACCTTTGTTTACTTTTTGCACATTGACAAGTTGCTTAGAACAGGGATGGCGTGTAAATACATGTAAAACATGGTCTACCAACACAACCAGAAATTCATTACTCAAAATCTGGCTTATCACCATTCCTGTTTCCTATATATTCTGAGCCTCTGTCAATCAAAAAGAACTTACAAGGTTTTTTCCGGCCTCTCGGATTCTTCTTATTCTCTGTCACTCGCTCGGTGTTATGCCTCAGATCATGCGATCGTGCCAAACGTGGCAGCATCGTCACCGTGTGTCACATAGTGCATACTGCTGCTAGCTTCAATGTAGCTTACTGCTGCATGTAGTATGCTGCGACCATAACAGGGCAGGGTTGTCTAGTCCACTTGTGATCCAGATGACACTGAAAAAATAATCGACTAGCCGGTCTTAAAACATAGGCCTCATCGCTGCGGGCGCCCAATGAGTGACTCGATCCACGACCAATGAAAGCATTTTTCCAACAGGAAGGTCATGCTTATGAGGAGGATCGTCCAAGGCTTGGTGACACTGTTCTAGGTGTGATGGATCGGAGGCACATCCTCGAAGTAAAGCCAGTTCTTGACCAAAGTTTGACATTAGTCTGCGTACTGAAAACCAGGGGTGCACCATAGGCTGGCAACCCAAAACATCCAGTCGGCCAGTACCCACCTGCCCTCCTTCACTGAGATGAGCTGAGGAAGCCCCCCTTTCAGTAACCTCACCATCTGATCGCAAAGCCTCTCCCCGCCCCTAACATCTCCCCCTGATCGCAGACTAACAAGGGTTCAAGGGTGTGTTTCCAAGGCATCGTAAAGGTATGGATATAACAGATATTAAGATTTTCAAAGACTTTGTGGGATTCCTACGGCGACATAGTCTCCGTAGGGTATTACGTAGGAGGGGTTCTGACGAATTGTCAGGCGAGGATGTGTGGAAAAGTGAATCTTTTAACAAGAGGTATAGCGGCCGCTAGGCTCGGAAGGTCCTAAGCGGCACATTGGCATCCTGTGGTTTACCAGTTAAGCTGGTTGGATGCCTTCTTAGGGCTACCAGGAAAGCAGAAGATACGACAGGTAAGAATGACAGACCTTTCCGTTTAATTTCTCGCGATCGGGGCTTTATATTTTTAGCGTGGTACACTCCCACTGACTTCCCCTGCAGGTCCTAAAGTTCATAAAGGGAGTTTCCTTTCCCCGCTCTAATGCCACACTTTAAGAATTTTCTCCCTAACTTTGTACTAATATGTTGCTGGAAATTACTCTGTATATAATTTCGCCTATATACATCTTGACCAATTCTAAAACTGACAGGCTTCGCTCTAAGATCATAAGCTTTTGAACCCTGTTCGAACGCGTAGTTCAGGTTCTCCTGTACGCACGGATCAATTTTAGCTTGTATTCAGCATCCACTCTTAGAGGTTGATTTAGAGTTCCGAGGCTCCTAAGGATGGGATAGGAGCTCGCGTGGTCAATCATCTGTTGACCGAATAGTACTCTGTAGGGTGAGAAGCCTGAGAGAGCTAGCGATATGGCTCAGCTTCTCATCCCACTTAGTGTGCTCCTTTTGAATATTTGCTCGGATTCCCGACAATAGAGATCGGTTCACTCGTTCTGATGCGTTGGCTTGCGATGAATAGACTATCGTTCGCAAGTGCCTGACGCCAGATTTTTCCAGTAATTTGGTGAATTGAACTGAGTAAAACTAAACTCCATTATTGGAAACTATCGTCTCTGGAACTCCGAACATGCGAAAAACTTCTGTTTCAATGACTAGAACTGACATACATTAAGCGTAGATGCTTTCCTCATTGGTTTAGGAATTGGAATTTGGAGAAGTGGCCAAAAACTATTAAGATGCAGACATTTCTATTTGTTGATCCGAGATATGGACCTAAGAAATCTATATACTGGTTTTGCCATAGTCTTTCTGTCACAGACTGAGCTCCCATAGGTGGTCTGAGTATGTTATTATTTGCACACGTCACAGGTGCCTACCTAGTTTTTGACACCGACGGTCATTCCAGGCCAGTACAGCTGTCGTCTTAAACGTTCCAGGGTGGATCATGCACCCTTGAAATGCCGTCGGAGATAAGCCCACGCGGAATCCAAAGCCTCCAATCTTCTTCTTCCTGAATCAGATCGCAGTGCGAATATACATGTAGCCATCCCCGACGCAGAGATTTGGCAATTTATCAGAAGTTGATGTAACCTTTTGCCTCAGCTATTCATATTCCAACAAGTTGAAATATCGAGAACTAAGGTCAACTTCTGGGCCAGCATTTTCAGCAGGTGTCAGGCTGTCACAGTGTATCCCTAACAACGCATCAGGAACAATATTCAGGCTTCCTTTCCTTTTGGTCCATCAGCCATAACAAGCTCGCATGATGGGTCACAATCGTAAATGGCATAAGCTCAATGAAGGGCCGGAACTTCTGCACACTTAATAATGCTGCCAGGCATTCCCGCTCTGTGACGGTATAATTTCGTTGTGCTGAATTCAACTTTTTCGAGACGTAGGCTATTGGCTTCTTGTGGCCATCGTCATTTATTTGTAACAACACTCCCCCCAATACCTTGTTGGCTCGCATCGCACAGTATAACGAATGGCTTGGTGAAATGTGGACTCACTAGCAACGGAACAGAAGTAAGTTTCTGCTGCACTAACTGCAGAGACGTCTGGGCTTCAGGTGTCCATTGGAAGTGACTGGGATTTTTCAAAGTGTCCGTTATGGAGGCCGTTAGACCAGTATAATTCGGAATGAACCAACGATACCAACCCGCCATACCCAGCAGGCGTCGGACTTGCCGAACATTTTTAGGTGACGGGTAGTCGACTATAGCTGAAATCTTATCCGGTTCTGTTCTGATTCCTCATTTCCCAACAATGAAACCCAAGTATTTTGTCTCTGTAATGCAGAACTTTCTCTTCTCTACATTGATAGTGAGGCCAGCTTTCCTCAAACAATCCGCTACACGGGATAGTAAAATGAGATGAGGGTCAAAGTCTGATGACTGTATTAATAAATCGTCTAAATAGACGAGAACAGAAGATCGAACGGAATGACCTTATCCATGAGGGGACACATCGTTTGTGAAGCATTGCAGAGGCCGAATGGCATCACGATGTATTGATAGAGAGATGACCAGGTACAGTAAATGCGGACTTCTCCCTGGAATCAACATCTAGTGGGATCTGCCAAAAAGTGTCTTTCAAGTCCAAGCTTGTGATGTAATTTGCCGGAGGATGTCTACTCAGGAGCGCATCTATCTGCGGTAGTGGATAGGCGTCCTTCCTAATAACGGAGTTGACCTTCCTGGCGTCAAAAGCCGAGCTTTTCCAGGCTTCCTCACTACACTACACTCTGGCTCTCGTATATCACTCATTACCCATCAAACTCTGCACTGCCGGTGAAATCGGATAAAACCTTTGTTTTATCGGAGTAGCATCATTCGTCTCAATCTTGTGAGTGACCAATGATGTTTTTCCTAAGTCCAAAGAGGCGAAGGAAGGAAGAGCTGGTTCGTGGCTTCTAGACGCAGATTTTCTCGAACCGAACGGAAATAACATGGCAGTCAGTGTCAGAGGCAGCTAATTGGCTTGGCATCACTTCCGAAACTATACCCAGAACATCTGGAGCCAGGCCATATATACGTCAGAAGTCTATTTGCAGGTATAGTGCCTGTGTGAGCACAGGAACCACGTAAAAACGCACTTTTTGGGTCTTACCACAGAAAGTGACGTCCAAGTACACATGACCATCGCCATACGTCATGGCACCATTAGCTACCTGTACCTTAGTGCGATACCTTTTCCATTCGACATCTGCTTCTATTAGCTTCTCTAGATCTCCCTGGCACAGGATACTGATAGTGGCACCAATATCAAGTAATCCAGTCTCAGTTCACCCGAGCAGCTTCACTTCGCCATACGGCCAAATGTCACCTGGCATCGACACTGAAATCTGGGCCAGTTTCTTTCGTTCAGATTTGATTCGTCGACAATATTCACGCCAAAGAACAGTTGATCGTTTCTTTTTCTTACATTGGTCCAAATCAGGGTACATGATTCCTACAAGCTCAGCTACTGATTAGAGAAAATACGGTCTCGCACTTTATTATAATTTTGTAGACGCACATGGTAGGGCGTCCGTGGATATAAAACCGGCTCACGCCCACTCGTCATCGTAGGGTTTGGTGGCCATTTCAATATCGAAATAGCAGTAGACCGAACTCCCATTCAGAGACATCGCCAGAAGAAATTACGTTTGGTTTTAAAGGGACGTAAAAATTAAAGATTCTTCGAAGAAAGTGTCTAGCAAAGGTGTCAACGTCTCCCTACAGGTGGTAACGGGAACTTTAAAATCTGCAGAGAAGTCAATCAGGCTCTCTGCCTCTACCAAGGGATCGTTTAAAGTCGTATGACTGTCAGGTGGATGGTTGACCAGGAAAGTACAACGGTTATCATTTATGAGTTGAACAATTAGCTGCAGCCGCAGTACAGCAAAGTAGATATGCTATGATAGTACCAGACCACTTTTTCCATACAAAAAGTGTCCGGAAAACTCCAACTATTTTGGTGGTTCTGGACCGGGGTTCTGGGCCACTGGGGGATTCCGTCTAGTGGTCTACGTCACAGGGCCTGCCTGGGGAATTCCTTCTGGATCACTGAGGGTTCTGAGAGGGGGAGGAGAGGTGGTAAGGGGGCTGAGGTCGCTTTTGTACTGCAATTTTGACATTATCTTGAAGTTTTCTTTTAGGAGGATACTTATGCCAACAACAACAACCAAAATCGCGGCCGAGTAAAGTAAACAAATTGAGCGATATTTACACACACACACACACACACACACACACACACACACACACACAAATACACCCACCTGGCCAGGTGGCTGGTAATTTGATATCGCCTCTTCGCACAGGTCTACATCACAGGGCCTGCCTGGCGAATTCCTTTCCTACCGTCTGACTGACCAGGGTATGACGTCATCTGGTTGGCTGATCCCCGTCAGCTGATTAAGCTCTGTCATAGCTGATTTTTTAAATAAAATAATGTTGGATTTTGCTGGAATCGAACCGAGAACGCTTGGTTTTGTAAAATCCGATGCGCTCTACCATGAGACCATGGAGGTGTTGTATGAATATTCTTTAAAGTTGCTATATATGGGTAGAGTTCTATACCAGAGTTTTTATCTAGAACTCTCAGCGCCACCATCGCTAGATGGTTTGAGTACATACTAAATGTGGGCTTGTGCCTTGACTGTACTGGTTTATGTCTTGGATGCACCATTGTACCTTGACTGTGCTGGTTTATGTCTTGGATGCACCATTGTGCCTTGACTGTACTGGTTTATGTCTTGGATGCACCATTGAGCCTTGATTGCGCCTTGGTGGGATTAACCGGTACTACCGGGATGTGTCATTTGGTCTTGACTGCACCCTAGTAGGTATAGGGTCAGTTTGGCCAGACAGATGTGACGTCACCGACCCTGAGGTCATTGACCTTTGACCCTTGACCTTTGACTCTTGACCTTTGACCTTTGACCCTGACCCTGATGTCATTGACCTTCACACACACACACACACACACACACATGCACACGATACAATTTGAGGGATTACGTCACAACTCACAAGTCCTTGCTCATGACATTGGGGTCTCAAGCTCTATCTTAGCTGAAATAAAAAATTGGCTTTGTATTGGAATCGAACCGAGAACGCCTGGTGTGAAAATCAACAAGAAAAAAAAGAAACCCCAAGACTTATATCATTGAAAAATTGTGTCAATGGATTCTAGATGGTGGGTATGTGGAGGGGGATAATAAAGATAGGGAGGAGGGGGGTAATGAAATTTTCATCAGAAATCCTCTACGGGCTCTGGTTTTCGAGATATTAGCGTATTAATAATTCAAGTTATTTTTGCTCATGGAAATGGATTCTTGGTGGTGTGGGGTGGGAGGGGGAACGAAATTTTCATCACAAATCCTCTACGGGCTCTGGTTTTCGAGATATTAGCGACATTTGTTCAAACAATTAGCTAATTGGCAATTATATAATTACTAATTGGCAATTAGCAGCTTGGTTGGTAGTTAGCTAATTGACAATTTGCTAATTGGCAATTAGCACCTTGATTGGTAATTAGCTAAGGGGTTTGTCATGCTTGAAGTTTTCTTAGCTGAGCAGATAACGAATTTCGCAACATGGCATCATCACCTCGGTTTTTGTTGTTTCACCTTGGTTTTGCTGAACGGAAGTTGCAGATATCGATTATCACAAGATTCGTAAACAAATTTTCACATCCTGTTCTAAACAAATTTAAGCAACATCAGCACATTTATTCTTATCATGTAATTTGATACCACACTTCCTGTAAGCCGCCCAATTCCAAGAATTTTACTGATCGACACGTTTCATTGGAATTCGTAAACAAATTTTCACATCTTGCTGTAAACAAAGTTAAGCAATATCAGCACATTTATTCTTTTCATGTAATTTGATACCACACTTCCTGTAGGCAGCCAAAAAAATTTTATTGTTCCAAGAATTTTACCAATCGAAACGTTTCATTGGAATGTAAACAAATTTTTACATTTTCTTGTATGTAAACAATCTCATTTGCAAATTCGACCAGCAGAATAAAGTAATCAAATTAATTTGAATGATTTTTTTATCGTGTAATTCGATATCATCTCAGCCTGTAAGCAAATTCATTGGAATTCATCCCGTGCAATGATTATTTTAGCAGCAGGATCATTCATGTTTACAAACCGTTGCTATAAAAGCGCAAGCAAACTCTTGAGGAGCACCAGTCAGTTTTAGTGAGTCTCAGTGATAGTTTAAAAACATAAAAATAAAATAAAATGACAACCGCGCTAGTAAATAAAAGTTTTACAGTAATTGAAAATTTGCGAAAAGATGTGTTGAAGTGTTTAACAAATTCAGATAATAGAGATTATATTGTTAAAAAGTGCAACAGAAACATACATAAATTTCAAGCTGCATTTCGGAAGTGCAATAAGAGTGCTAGGAAACGACATTTCGAGAGCTGTCTCGAGCAAATTAAAGCATTGAGAGCACTATTGAGAACTCCTCGTCGAGGTGGAGGAATTACTCGCATAAGAAGAAGTGATTTTGTAAAGTGGGAGGAAATAAAGACAGCGTTCGCAGACAGAATTCGACAAGGTGTTATTGCAAATTTAAAGCATATCGATCCGAAGCTATTTATGCAAGACGCTGCCAAATTATTTACGCGCCGCATTAAGAATACATTAAAACATTATTTTAATACTAAAGTTTCTACAACGTTTTGCGGTGAATATGTTAAAGAAACTGGTGACAATGAAATTATAAAAGACATTAAATATTTTGGATCCAATACACACTCAGCTGGAAGAATTCCAGGAAAAAGACAGTGGCTGGGCACTACACTCTATAATACATCTAGCAGTACACATCAACAAGTTTGAACAGCTCCGAGGATCTTCTTGTATACCTCTGCCGAAGGAAATTGCTTTAAAGCAAGCTTGCATTAATGTGAAATATAATGATGAAGCATGCTTCGCGTGGGCAATAACATCAGCGCTATATCCTGAAAATGTTCACTCCGATAGGATCTCATCATATCCACATTATTCTACTGTGCTAAATTTAACTGGAATAACATTTCCCATGACGCTTAAGCAAATAACACAATTTGAAGGCCAGAACGATTTATCAATAAACGTATTCATCCTAGAGAAAGAGCGTTCCTTCACCACAGTTCCAGTTAGACTTACGAAACACAGGATGGAGCGACATGTAAATCTCTTAATGCTACAAGATGACTATGATCAGGCTGATGATCATATGGATGACGATGATGGTAGATATCATTTCTGCTGTATTAAAGATCTTTCCCGACTAATATCGAAGCAAACTTCGAAACATGATGGTAGACGGTATATATATGACAGATGTTTGCTCTACTTTTACTCTGAAGAAAAATTAACATCACACACTCCTGAATGTGAGAAGCAAAACGATTGCAGAATTATGTTTCCATCAGAGGAAAAGAAATGGTTGGAATATAATAATTATAACCATAAGAATCCAGTCCCGTTTTGTGTGTATGCCGATCTTGAGTCAATATTGAAGCCGATTCAGGGAAACGATCAAAATACACAGCGAATCCAGGAACATGAAGTTCACAGCATAGGGTTCTACTTCCACTGCAAACATGATGCTAAGCTCTCATATTACCAAGCACATCGAGGAAAGAATTGTCAGCAATGGTTTGCATTAGAATTGCAAAAAATTGCCTCCATAGCTGTACAGGAAAAGTTGAACATCAGGCCAATGCAGCCCCTGACTAAAGAGGAACGGCGTTCACATATGGAAAATACTTGCTGCCATATATGTGAAAAAACGTTTGCAACCGATGAGAAACGAGTCCGGGACCATTGCCATTTAACAGGAAAATACCGAGGGCCAGCGCATAATGCATGCAATCTCATGTATCAAGATTGCTCCATAGTTCCAGTAATTTTCCACAATTTATCCGGATATGATGCTCACTTCATTATTAAGGATATAGCTACATCAGATGTGACGTCACCGACCCTGAGGTCATTGACCTTTGACCCTTGACCTTTGACTCTTGACCTTTGACCTTTGACCCTGACCCTGATGTCATTGACCTTCACACACACACACACACACACACACATGCACACGATACAATTTGAGGGATTACGTCACAACTCACAAGTCCTTGCTCATGACATTGGGGTCTCAAGCTCTATCTTAGCTGAAATAAAAAATTGGCTTTGTATTGGAATCGAACCGAGAACGCCTGGTGTGAAAATCAACAAGAAAAAAAAGAAACCCCAAGACTTATATCATTGAAAAATTGTGTCAATGGATTCTAGATGGTGGGTATGTGGAGGGGGATAATAAAGATAGGGAGGAGGGGGGTAATGAAATTTTCATCAGAAATCCTCTACGGGCTCTGGTTTTCGAGATATTAGCGTATTAATAATTCAAGTTATTTTTGCTCATGGAAATGGATTCTTGGTGGTGTGGGGTGGGAGGGGGAACGAAATTTTCATCACAAATCCTCTACGGGCTCTGGTTTTCGAGATATTAGCGACATTTGTTCAAACAATTAGCTAATTGGCAATTATATAATTACTAATTGGCAATTAGCAGCTTGGTTGGTAGTTAGCTAATTGACAATTTGCTAATTGGCAATTAGCACCTTGATTGGTAATTAGCTAAGGGGTTTGTCATGCTTGAAGTTTTCTTAGCTGAGCAGATAACGAATTTCGCAACATGGCATCATCACCTCGGTTTTTGTTGTTTCACCTTGGTTTTGCTGAACGGAAGTTGCAGATATCGATTATCACAAGATTCGTAAACAAATTTTCACATCCTGTTCTAAACAAATTTAAGCAACATCAGCACATTTATTCTTATCATGTAATTTGATACCACACTTCCTGTAAGCCGCCCAATTCCAAGAATTTTACTGATCGACACGTTTCATTGGAATTCGTAAACAAATTTTCACATCTTGCTGTAAACAAAGTTAAGCAATATCAGCACATTTATTCTTTTCATGTAATTTGATACCACACTTCCTGTAGGCAGCCAAAAAAATTTTATTGTTCCAAGAATTTTACCAATCGAAACGTTTCATTGGAATGTAAACAAATTTTTACATTTTCTTGTATGTAAACAATCTCATTTGCAAATTCGACCAGCAGAATAAAGTAATCAAATTAATTTGAATGATTTTTTTATCGTGTAATTCGATATCATCTCAGCCTGTAAGCAAATTCATTGGAATTCATCCCGTGCAATGATTATTTTAGCAGCAGGATCATTCATGTTTACAAACCGTTGCTATAAAAGCGCAAGCAAACTCTTGAGGAGCACCAGTCAGTTTTAGTGAGTCTCAGTGATAGTTTAAAAACATAAAAATAAAATAAAAATGACAACCGCGCTAGTAAATAAAAGTTTTACAGTAATTGAAAATTTGCGAAAAGATGTGTTGAAGTGTTTAACAAATTCAGATAATAGAGATTATATTGTTAAAAAGTGCAACAGAAACATACATAAATTTCAAGCTGCATTTCGGAAGTGCAATAAGAGTGCTAGGAAACGACATTTCGAGAGCTGTCTCGAGCAAATTAAAGCATTGAGAGCACTATTGAGAACTCCTCGTCGAGGTGGAGGAATTACTCGCATAAGAAGAAGTGATTTTGTAAAGTGGGAGGAAATAAAGACAGCGTTCGCAGACAGAATTCGACAAGGTGTTATTGCAAATTTAAAGCATATCGATCCGAAGCTATTTATGCAAGACGCTGCCAAATTATTTACGCGCCGCATTAAGAATACATTAAAACATTATTTTAATACTAAAGTTTCTACAACGTTTTGCGGTGAATTTGTTAAAGAAACTGGTGACAATGAAATTATAAAAGACATTAAATATTTTGGATCCAATACACACTCAGCTGGAAGAATTCCAGGAAAAAGACAGTGGCTGGGCACTACACTCTATAATACATCTAGCAGTACACATCAACAAGTTTGAACAGCTCCGAGGATCTTCTTGTATACCTCTGCCGAAGGAAATTGCTTTAAAGCAAGCTTGCATTAATGTGAAATATAATGATGAAGCATGCTTCGCGTGGGCAATAACATCAGCGCTATATCCTGAAAATGTTCACTCCGATAGGATCTCATCATATCCACATTATTCTACTGTGCTAAATTTAACTGGAATAACATTTCCCATGACGCTTAAGCAAATAACACAATTTGAAGGCCAGAACGATTTATCAATAAACGTATTCATCCTAGAGAAAGAGCGTTCCTTCACCACAGTTCCAGTTAGACTTACGAAACACAGGATGGAGCGACATGTAAATCTCTTAATGCTACAAGATGACTATGATCAGGCTGATGATCATATGGATGACGATGATGGTAGATATCATTTCTGCTGTATTAAAGATCTTTCCCGACTAATATCGAAGCAAAATTCGAAACATGATGGTAGACGGTATATATATGACAGATGTTTGCTCTACTTTTACTCTGAAGAAAAATTAACATCACACACTCCTGAATGTGAGAAGCAAAACGATTGCAGAATTATGTTTCCATCAGAGGAAAAGAAATGGTTGGAATATAATAATTATAACCATAAGAATCCAGTCCCGTTTTGTGTGTATGCCGATCTTGAGTCAATATTGAAGCCGATTCAGGGAAACGATCAAAATACACAGCGAATCCAGGAACATGAAGTTCACAGCATAGGGTTCTACTTCCACTGCAAACATGATGCTAAGCTCTCATATTACCAAGCACATCGAGGAAAGAATTGTCAGCAATGGTTTGCATTAGAATTGCAAAAAATTGCCTCCATAGCTGTACAGGAAAAGTTGAACATCAGGCCAATGCAGCCCCTGACTAAAGAGGAACGGCGTTCACATATGGAAAATACTTGCTGCCATATATGTGAAAAAACGTTTGCAACCGATGAGAAACGAGTCCGGGACCATTGCCATTTAACAGGAAAATACCGAGGGCCAGCGCATAATGCATGCAATCTCATGTATCAAGATTGCTCCATAGTTCCAGTAATTTTCCACAATTTATCCGGATATGATGCTCACTTCATTATTAAGGATATAGCTACATCTTTCCCAGGAAAAGTTGATCTCTTACCAATAAACAAGGAAAGATATATCTCGTTCACCAAGCACATGGACGGCAGCTACATAAAATTTAGTTTCATCGATTCCTTCCGTTTTATGGCTGAATCTTTAGATAAGTTATCATCATTGCTGCCGATGGATAAATTAAACACTACAAGATCAGTATGGCTGGGATTGGATGATGACACTATCAAACTTCTTACACTCAAGGGTGTCTTCCCATATGATTTTATTGATGACTGGGGTAAATTGGATTTCCGGAACTTGCCAACACAGGAAGCGTTCTACAATAAACTGACTGACAGTGCTATATCTCCTGAGGACTACAATCATGCTGAAGAGGTCTGGTGAATATTCAGATCTATACCTTAAGACTGATGTTTTCCTACTGGCTGATGTGTTTGAGAACTTTCGAGAATTGTGCATGAAGACATACAATTTAGATCCAGCACATTATTACACCATACCAGGCCCAACATGGGATGCTATGCTAAAATACACTAATGTGAAATTAGAGCTGATAACCGACGTAGATATACTGCTATTCATAGAGAGAGGCATTCGAGGTGGTATAAGTCAATGTTCGAACAGATATAGTAAAGCCAATAACAAATATATGGATGATTTTAAGCCTGAGGAGAAAGAGAAATACTTGATGTATTATGATGTGAATAACCTTTATGGATCGGCCATGTCACAGCAACCGGAGGATTCAAATGGGTTGATGTTCCCAATATTGTCGTTTCCGAAATTCCTGATGATTCTCCAACTGGATACATATTCGAAGTCCACTTGGATTATCCTCAACATCTACATGATAAGCATAAGGACTTACCGTTTTGCTCTGAGCATGCAGCACCACCTGGAGCAAAATTAGAAAAGCTTGTGACAACATTACATCCAAAAACTAAATATGTTATACACTACCGAAACTTGAAGCAATGCTTATCACATGGACTCATCCTGAAAAAAGTGCACCGGGTACTTCAATTCGACCAATCAGCTTGGCTTAAACCATATATTGACTTAAATACCACCAAACGGATGCAGGCTACAAGCGATCATGAGAAGGACAGCTATAAGAAGATGAATAATGCAGCTTTTGGTAAGACCATGGAAAATGTACGCAAGTATAGTGATATCAAGATTTGCAAGAAGTGGGAAGGTCGCCATGGTGCAAAAGCTCGGATTGCGGCACCCAATTTCCACAGTGCAACGATATTTGATGAGAATTTAGTTGCTGTGGAATTAAGGCGACTCAAAATATTATTCAATAAGCCGCTCTATATAGGAATGGCAGTTATGGAAATTTCGAAAATATGCCTCTACGATTTTCACTACAGTTTTATTAAGCGTGAGTATGGAGATAAATGTAAAGTCATGTATACTGATACAGATTCTCTAATATATGAACTTGAAGAGAAAAATGCATATGAGTTTATGGCTGAAAATATAAACAAATTTGATATAAGTGATTACCCAGAAGATAATGAATTCTATTTACCGCTCATGAATAAAAAGATTCCTGGGCTAATGAAGGATGAGCTGAATGGGAAAATCATGAGCGAATTTGTAGGCTTGCGCTCAAAAATGTACAGTCTGCGTATAAACGCTGGTAAAACTGTAAAAAAAGCGAAAGGAGTAAAAACTAATGTAGTCCAGAGGCATATCAATTTCGAAGACTACGTCGAATGCTTAAATAACAAGCGAATATTAACTGCTAATCAGAGCTCCATACGATCTCATCAACATAACGTATACACTATCAGTAAAAAAAAAGATTGCATTGAGTCCCTATGATAATAAGCGTCATATTATGAGCGGAGCGACGGATACTTTACCATGGGGACATTACTCTATTTCATCAGATCAACAAGTGGAAACCGCAGACAGTATCTAAGTCTAATGTAAATAATAAATGTATTATAATTTTAGTTTATTTATTAAAGTAATTTGCATTATAACTACATGTGTAAAGTATTATAATTATAACTATAAATTTATATTAAATTGTTAAATGTTTCTTCAAGATATTATAAAACATCTTTGTTATTAATCCAAGAATTGTGTTTTTGAGTTCCTGGCTCACCGGCTGGCCCCTGAGCTCTTGTTGGTTCACGTTCACCTGCTTTGCCAAGATATCCCCGCTTAGAGAAACGTCCAAACTTGTCAACACTCATCTGTAGATTGTGTAGAAGTATGGTAATGGAGTAGTATTTAAACTATAATATCTGCTTCTCGCAACTCGTCTAGGAAAGATAAAATTTCATTGCTGTGATTGGTGTTTCCAGCCTGTTTTGATGCCATTAGAGCTTTAAATTTCCTTCGCACTGCATTCCTTGTCTTGATGATTTCTTTTAATAGCTTTTCATTCATCTACGATATTAACTGAATAACGGCTTTTCAAACAGCTCTGATAACAGGTAAACAGCTTTCCAAACAACTCTGATAACAGCTTTCCAAACAGCTCTGATAACAGCTTAACAGCTTTTCAAACAGCTCTGATAACTGCTTAACAGCTTTTCAAACAGCTTAACAGCTTTTCAAACGCTTAACAGCTTTTCAAACAGCTCTAATAACAGCTTAACAGCTTTTCAAACAGCTTTGATAACAGCTTAACAGCTTTTCATACAGCTCTGATAACAGCTTAACAGCTTTTAAACAGCTCTGATAACAGCTTAACAGCTTTCCAAACAGCCTTGATAACAGCTTAACAGCTTTTCATACAGCTCTGATAACAGCCTAACAGCTTTTAAACAGCTCTGATAACAGCTTAACAGCTTTCCAAACAGCTCTGATAACAGCTTAACAGCTTTTCATACAGCTCTGATAACAGCTTAACAGCTTTTAAAACAGCTCTGATAACAGCTTAACAGCTTTTAAACAACTCTGGTAACAGCTTTACAGCTCTGGTAACAGTTTAACAGCTTTTAAAACAGATCTGATAACAGCTTAACAGCTTTTCAAACAGCTCTGATAACAGCTTAACAGCTTTTCCAACAGGTCTGATAACAGGTGAACAGCTTTAATCTACTCAGCAGGTCCACAGGATTCGGTGTGCTTTCGGTTGAGTTACAACATCGACTTATGAATATTTCGCATGTTTCATGCTTTTATAGTACAATAAAGGTATCAAATCCTTTACGGTAGCGAGCATTGGATGGGAAACATATTACTTACCATTAAATGTCTGTAGTACCCACTAATGCCACTAGGGAACCTTACTCAAGAAATGGCATTATGTAGTACCGGCTAATGCCGCTAGGGAACCTTACTCAAGAAATGGTGTTTGCCCTCGAAAAATAAAGACACGCATCCCCTAAACCCAATAATAACAATAATAATTTTCTAAGAAAACACAAACCAAGGTGATGTCTTGTTGTGAAATTCGAATGATGCTGATATCTACAACTTCCGTGCTAATAAAACTTATTTAGGTGCAGCACCTGTAAATAGGAAGAACCAAAATGACGTCATACGTGATATCTACAACTTCCTCGCTAATAAAAGAAAACAGCAAAACCAAGGCATATTGGTAGTATGGGAATATGCTAAATTTTATCAGGGCATTGGATGGGAAACATATCACCTACCATTAAATGCCTGTAGTACTCACTAATGCCACTAGGGAACCTTACTCAAGAAATGGTATCTGTACTCGAATCCTGTAAAAGCCTAGGCGCATGCTGATATTTACAACTTCTCTGCTAATAAAAGAAAACAGCAAAAGCAAGGCATGCTGGTAGTACCGGCTAATGCCGCTAGGTAACCTTACTCAAGAAATGGCGCTTGCACTCGAAACCTGTAAAAGCCTAGGGGCAACCAGAACCCTCACTGACATCTTCTAGAACCTGTTCATGGTGATGTCATGTTGTGAAATTCGAATAATGCTAATATCTACAACTTCCCTGCTAAGAAAACTTATTTAGGTGCAGGATTTGAAAACAGCAAAACCATGATGACATCATGCCAATATCTAGAACTCTCCCGCTAGGGTTTCTTTTGTTTTTGTTGATTTTCACACCAGGCGTTCTCGGTTCGATTCCAACACAAAGCCAATTTTTTATTTCAGCTAAGATAGAGTTTGAGACGCCAATGTTATGAGCAAGGACTTGTGAGTTGTGACGTAATCCCTCAAATTGTATCGTGTGCATGTGTGTGTGGGTGTGTGTGTGGGTGTGTGTGTGTGTGTGTGTGAATGTCAATGACATCAGGGTCAGGGTCAAGGGTCAATGGTCAAAGGTCAAGGGTCAAAGGTCAAGGGTCAAAGGTTAAGGGTCAAAGGTCAATGACCTCAGGGTCGGTGACGTCACATCTGTCTGGCCAAACTGACCCTATACCTACTAGGGTGCAGTCAAGACCAAATGACACATCCCGGTAGTACCGGTTAATCGCACCAAGGCGCAATCAAGGCTCAATGGTGCATCCAAGACATAAACCAGTACAGTCAAGGCACAATGGTGCATCCAAGACATAAACCAGCACAGTCAAGGCACAATGGTGCATCCAAGACATAAACCAATACAGTCAAGGCACAAGCCCACATTTAGTATGTACTCAAACCATCTAGCGATGGTGGCGCTGAGAGTTCTAGATAAAAACTCTGGTATAGAACTCTACCCATATATAGCAACTTTAAAGAATATTCATACAACACCTCCATGGTCTCATGGTAGAGCGCATCGGATTTTACAAAACCAAGCGTTCTCGGTTCGATTCCAGCAAAATCCAACATTATTTTATTTAAAAAATCAGCTATGACAGAGCTTAATCAGCTGACGGGATCAGCCAACCAGATGACGTCATACCCTGGTCAGTCAGACGGTAGGAAAGGAATTCGCCAGGCAGGCCCTGTGATGTAGACCTGTGCGAAGAAGCGATATCAATTTACCAGCCCCCTGGCCCGCTGGTGTGTGTGTGTGTGTGTGTGTGTATAAATATCGCTCAATTTGTTTACTTTACTCGGCTGCGATTTTGTTTACATTATTCAGAATTTGATTATCGGACATATCCAAGTCAACATACCTACCTACATTGGTTGTTGTTGTTGGCATAAGTATCCTCCTAAAAGAAAACTTCAAGAAATTGTCAAAATTGCAGTACAAAAGCGACCTCAGCCCCCTTACCCCCTCTCCTCCCCCTCCCAGAACCCTAAGTGATCCAGAAGGAATTCCCCAGGCAGGCCCTGTGACGTAGACCACTAGACGGAATCCCCCAGTGGCCCAGAACTCCGGTCCAGAACCACCAAAATAGTTGGACACTTTTTGTATGGAAAAAGTGGTCTGGTACTGTCATAGCATATCTACTCAGCAACCAGTGGCAGCAAGTCCCCAAAACCATTTCACCTTAACAGCGGAGCAACTTCTCAATTATGTGAACAAATTGAGAAATTTTAATGGAAAAGATAAGTATACGGTGCAAGAATTCATCAGTTCAGTAGAGCGGACATTCCAACTTTGTCAGGATATTCCAGGGTTGAGAGACTATGCTATGGCCATCATCATCAATGATAAAGTTCAAGGTGACGCAAAGAAATGTATTCAACGTCTAGGAGTAAATGCACAAAACAGATGGGCAGAAGTGAAACAGGAGCTTAAGCTACATTTCCGTCCAAGACAGGATTACGCAGAATTGCTGAATCAATGCCAATCTTTAAGAGTGAGTACATTAAGAGAGCTTTTCGATAACGTTAGGGAAATAAACTTTAAATTGAATGAATTATATGAGTTTGACGTGGCAAGACACCCCACATATCACCCTAGTAATAACTATAGATATTTAGTAGATATAGTTAGTAGTAAGGGCATGATTTCTTAAGAGGTAATATACCTGAAAATTCAACAATTATCGAAGTGTACAATAAATTCGATAGATTAAAACTATTGGATAATGAAGATGCAGTAGATTTTCGGAGCAGAAAAAATAAAATGAGCTCTTCCAGAAATTATAATACTAACAAGATCGAAAATTTTTCTAATAATAAATTAAATAAAGAAAAGATTAGTGGTAGTGGAAATAGTTTCAATAGTAACATATCTAATTCTAATAGTGATAATTTACCTAATAACAGGAATATGAATCGTAGATACAATGAATATAACAACTCTCCTAGAAGTGGTAGTAATAATTACAGAACCCAATTTAACTATAACAATCCGGGCCAATATCGCAATCGGAATCAAAATTATAATTCGCACCAGCAAAGACAGAATTTTGAACAGGCTAGGAATCATCCTATACCTGAGCCAATGGAAATTGGTAACTTAAATCGCGATCAAGACGTAAATTTTCAATACGAGCCTCGGAACCAAGAATTCCAATAATAATCATAACGATAGGTAACCAAAAGGTTAAATGTCTTGTTGACACTGGGTCAGCTACCAGTGTCATCAAACCAAATATCCTCGCTGAATTCTCTGAAGAGACTTTAAGGGAACTTGCTTACTATTCGACCATCAACGGTATCAATAAAATTACAAGCAGGATAGTAACCCCAATACCAAAAGAGTTTAAACTCCTTGGAACTGTAACGTGGAAAATAATTAACTTAAAGGGTAGAAGTTATGATGCAATTATGGGTCAAAACTTCCTAGTACCTTTTAAGGCCAAAATAGACATGGAAAGAAAAAATATTGAAATAAATAATAACATAATTTTATTTGAAGAAAATAATTATCCATTCATTATTAGAGAAATATATACGCTAGAGGGAATTACGGGTAGTTTCTTAAACAAATTAAAATTAGATGACTTAAATGTTGAAGAGAAAGACCAAATAATCCAATTACTAAAATGGAATGAAGATTTATTTTTTAAAGAGGGCGATAAACTAACTGCAACACATGAAATTAAACATGAGATCATTACTTCTACTGAAAACCCAGTTTATTCTAAAATATATAGATACCCTCAAGTTCACGAGAAAGAAATAGAGCATCAAATACAAGAAATGCTGGAACAAGGGATCATTAGGGAAAGTAACTTCGCATACAATAGCCCATTATGAGTGGTACCAAAAAAACGGACAATTCTGGTCAGAAAAAGTGGAGAATTGTCATCGATTACAGGAAACTAAATGAAGTTACTGTAGAGGACAAATTCCCCATTCCTAATATCGAGAATATACTAAATAAACTTGGTAGGGCACAGTACTTCACTACCTTGGACTTGGCCAAGGGTTTCCATCATATTCTGATGAAAGAATGTGATAGAAACAAAACGGCATTTTCAACCCCATTCGGACATTACGAATATTTAAGAATGCCGTTTGGTTTGAAAAACGCCCCATCAACCTTTCAAAGGTTGATGAATGCGGTACTACGGGAATATATAAACAAAATATGTGTTGTGTACTTGGACGACATCCTTATATTCAGTACGTCCTTAGAAGAGCACATAATAAACTTAAAGAAAGTTTTCGACAAACTAAGACAAGCCCGACTTAAAATTCAAATCGATAAATGTAAATTTCTGAGCAAAGAAACAGAATTTTTAGGTCATATACTGACGTCAGAAGGAATTAAACCAAATCCTAATAAGATAAGAGTAATCCAAGAATTAAAACTGCCAACCACTCAAAAACAGATAAAATCGTTTTTGGGTATAACAGGGTATTATAGGAAGTTTGTTAAAGACTATGCAGAAATCGCAAGTCCCATGGTTAAATATTTAAAGAAAGAGGCGAAAGTCAATCCAAACGATCCTAGTTACATTACGGCTTTTGAAAAACTTAAAGAAATAATCACCAAGCACCCTATTCTAAGATATCCTAATTTCAACAAAAGATTCAAGCTCATCACAGATGCCAGTAACTTTGCAGTTGGAGCCGTTCTTACACAAGAAGGCCACTCCATTTGCTACGCATCTAGAACACTCAACGACCATGAGAAGCGGTACCCAGCAATCGACAAGGAATTATTAGCGATAGTATGGGGAATCGAGTACTTCCGACCATTTTATCTTTACCATTTGGTAAAGAGTTTGATCTACAAACAGATCACCAGCCAATCAAATGGTTACAATTGAAACATACAGGTAAAGATATCAACCCCCGTATACAAAGATGGTTGATTCAGTTGGGTGAATATGATATGAAAATCGAATACATTAAGGGAAAGGAAAATAAAGTTGCCGACTTTCTCAGCCGAATCAATACAGAAACAAACGAAATTAATATATTCGAAACAAAAAATTCTAAAAAGGAAGGATATATAAAGGAAACTAAAGAAAGTGCAAACACTAATCTTGAAAGAACTAGAAATATGAAAGTTTTGAGTATTAATCACTTGGAGGAGAATTCAGAAGATCAAACTGATACTGAAAATTTGAGTATTACTTCAGAGCCAGTAGAAATACAAACTACTCATTCACAGGAAGATATTCTTAGTAACTACATACTTGCACTCGATACTGTAGTTAATAGATTCAAATTACAAATAATATTCGTAGAAGAAAAAGAGAGAGAATCGGAAGAAGTATTTGGTAATAGGAGAATATATGTAGACAAAAACGACTTAGAGCAGGAGAAAGACATTTTTAGGCGATACATACTGAAAGGCAAAATAGGCGTATATTCCCAATTGAGTAATCAGGAATATGATAGATTCCAAAGAAAATTAATAGAATTATATCCTAACAAAGATGTTGTAAAATTCATTAAATGCAAATACTTCGCGAAAGATCTGGAAAATAATGAGGAATTAAGGAAACAAATATCAATCTTTCACAAGAAAGAGTCAGGACACTGTGGAATAGTAGCAACATATGAAGATCTCAAAACTAAAATTTATCATCCCAAGTTAAGCTTTACAATTCATGAAATTATAAATAATTGCGACATTTGTACAGGAGCGAAGTTCGAGGTTACAGAAACCCCCAAATCAATTAATGAAATAGTACACATCGACATTTACACGAACAGCAAATACAATTTTATTAATGTAATCGATAGATTTTCAAAGCATGCTATAAGTCTACATCTCGAAGATAGAAGTCATGTTACCATTCTGGAGAAAATAAGACAAATTATAGCGAATAGGGGCAAAGTGAAAAAAATGATTTTTGACAATGAATTCGGTTCAAAATACATAAAAGAGTTTTGTGAAAAGGAGGGTATTGAATACCATACAACCAAACCCAATAGCCACACAGGTAACGCCGCCATTGAGAGACTCAACCGGTACATTAACTGAAAAAATTAGGGCATTAAACTTAGAGGAAAAATTACCAATCAGAACGCAAATTCTCAAGGCGGTAGAAATATATAATAGGTCTTATCACTCGACGATTAAAACTACACCCTTGTCCGTGCAAAACAAAGAAGTAGATTTCAACCTCATTCATGAAAGGTTATTAAAATCAAAAGCAGCCGTTATTTATAAGAGGAATGAAAATAGAGAAGATTATGAAGAAAACAGGAAAATCGGTTTCATAAAAAATTATAAAGCACTTAGGCATAAAGAAGAACCTAAATTTAGGAAATATAATCTTATCAATGTTCACGATACAAATATAAAACGTCCACTTAAATTTGCAGACCAGAACAATCAAGGCCAGGACAATACTACTATGGATACACTTGTTACTGCTGTCACCCATAATGACTCATCAAACAATGACTATTGAGAAAATAGAAACGGAATTAGGGTATACTGAAATAAAAGTAAGTACTGTGGAAATAGCCGACAAATTTGAAATAATTCTTCACAGAATATATCCAAATGAAATATTAAACTTAGTTAACAATTTAGAATCGGCACTACAAATGTTAGATTTAGGTAATCATAGAGATTTAACACGAAATAGGATAACCAGGATAACTCTCATACCATACAGACATAAGAGAGGAATTATAAATGTAGGAGGAACTTTGATCAAATGGATTTTTGGAACAATGGACAACGAAGACCGGCTGGACATTGAAAATCATTTAGCCGTTATAGATCAAAATGCCAATAACTTAATTACGAACTTAAATCAACAAATATCAATTAATGATAATTTTAACAGAACCTTGATCCAAATTAAAAGTATCATTGAAGCAGACAGAAAAAAAATTTTAGACAGATTAAACAAACTTAACCTTACAGAAATGAAAATCCTTTCTGAAACTGCTTTCCTAGAACAAATGTTTAAATTAGATTATATAGAAAAGCAAATTGAACACATTCAAGATAATATAGCTTCAGCACGATTAGGACTTCTACAAACATACTAACCGACGAAGAAATAAATACGTATAATATTGATTTTAACAAGCTATCTAATATTCGTTTAGCCGTTGCAAAACATATAGATGATTCTATAATTTTCGCAATTAAGATTCCCATTCACACTATTTTAACCAACAAAAACTTACTTATACCAATAGCAAATTCTCAACATAGACAAGTAGACTCTGATATTGAATATATAATACGAAATAATGAGCAGGCCCTTACATACTCCGAAGGAAATACATTAAAGGAACTAACAAAAAGTAGGAATTGTATTAATTTAAAAAATTTTAAATTTATTAATAAAGAAGAGGAAGAAATATCACTAGTTGAAGAAAACATAATTATTGTCAACAATATAAAATCAGGTAAATTAAAAAGTACTTGTGACGAAAGAATCATAATACTTAAAGGAAGCTATTTTATAAATTTCAACAATTGTACCATTAATATTAATAATAGAGAATTCAGTAATAAGTTAAAGATATTTACGGAAAAATTTGTAATTCCAAAAAGCGAAAACTTTACTTATATTAATGATGAATTAACGTTTGACAGAATTATTTTAAATCATGAGAAAAATATTCAGGAAATACATGAGCTTAAATACCATAGAATTGTAGGCTACAGTTTAGGCTCAATGATATTAATCATCATATTGGGCATCCTATTAGTTTATCTATTTTGTAAACGAAAACAACTTAATGTTAAAGTTACAAACAGGATTCAGGAGAATCCTAAATCAAAGGTGGGAGTAGTTAGATCATGGTCTGATTCTAACAAAATAGAAGAGACCAATTTCCAAGAAATTCTAAAGAAATATGTAGAATCAGCAAAAGCAGAACAAATTTAAAGCATTCCACTTTCCCACACTTAAATAATTTCAAACTTAAAACATTTAATTTTCCACATTATAACTACGATCTAATTACAGCTTTGCCCAACATATTTCTTACGAATTTATCTTGCCTCGCCGTTCTTAGCGATCAGATTTCATTTTGTACGTGACAAATATGTAAAGATGATTTATAGATAATTATTATGAACGAATAATTAAGTTAGTCTAACTTAAGTATTGACGGGAAAGGTTTAGCAAAAGCTGACCACGGTTACAAAAGTAATAAAATTATTAAATAAAGGTACATCAATCTAAAGATTGTTTTTTTTTTTTGGAACCCGAAAGTTTTATCTAATTCGCAGTCGGAATCCACAGCTGTGTAGCCTGAATCTGGGTGAATAAAGAGCGTAATTGTCCAATGGTATTTGTCGGATGTAAACAAATCTTCTCCTGAATCTCAGGCAGTAAGTTGGAATTGACGATTTCCAAGAATTCCAGGTCCGGCATGGAGTATTGAAGTTGGTCACGCAGCAATACTAGATGGTGGTGGTACATTGAGAATGATTCACCAGGCTTTTGCTTTCGCGACATCAGTTGCACTCTGATCTTCAGGTTGTGGTGAACCCATAAGCGATTTCAATAAATAATAAACAAAACATATTGCTAATGAGGCAATCACGCAATGCCCCACATAAATATAATTACACCATTGAGAAAGAATATTGGGTCAATCAAGCACCGCCACAAAAATGCAAGCAAGCATATAGTTTATGAAATTACTCGCACAATTTACATGGCTTGCATTTTTGTGCCGATTCGTTGACCCCGGTACTATAGGTACGGTAAACGTAAGTTAATTTTAATATATAAATAGCATGTAGTAAAACCATGGAAGGGATTATAATTAAAGTCAGCGATCAGTGGTCACCAATTGATTTTTGTGTTTTAATTTATTCGGTGGAGTCATGCTATTATAGCTACTCCCCACAATTAAATAAAACCGGAGTTATGCAATACTTGCTACTCCCGCTTTAACAAAATCTTGGGCCATATAATCGTTTTATTTAATACATGGCGATCGTGCCAATTATCACCTACTACCTGGCTAGATAATATTACATGGCGACCGTGACTTTGAAGAATCTACAATCTTCGAATAAACTGTGACTTTGTAACAACCGCTGCAGAAGAACAGAATAATGAACAGCGACATCAGCAGGGCATTCGATAAACTATTGGCAAAAGCTGAAAAATACCTAAAATCGGAACAAAATAGCACAAGTCTAGCGCTTTACCCTGCAGGAAAACTGGTTGAACCATACATCCCCAGAGCAATACCTGGAACGAATGAGGAGGCACCAGAATATACACCGGGATCAAAAAAGTTATCCATAAAGGAATACAGGAGAAGACAAGAAGAGAAACAAACGGGAGGAAAATCAGCAAAATAGCACCACAAAGAGGAGGCAGGCGAATGAAGCTAATTCATGAGCGCGACTACTTCACACTGAGGGCTAACACAGCAGCAACAGAAGACGAAAAAAGAAGATATGAAGAATTGGCACGGGAAAAACATAAAGAAATTAACAAAAACAAAAACAAAACAAATGTTAACACAATGTGCTTCATAGAACTTAATCGATACATGCAATAACTAATAATAATTTATCTAGTTAAAAAATTATATAAAGATAGGCTAGAATAAATACTATTAATTACATATTTAAGTTCTAAAATTATGGAATTATTCTTTTAAATAAATAAACAAACTATTCAAGAAAATTTTCTTTCGACGAAACTTGAGCAATTAGTCCACGAATTGCACAATAAAAAAAATAAATTTTATGAAAAACAAGACGCGCACAAACAACCATACAATAGGTATGTCATCAGAAGAATTCAATAAAAATTCAGAGAGTTGTAAAAGATTAAAACAACCTGGAAATAATAAATCGAAGAAGTCAAATCTAAATGAAAATATGTTTCATTGTTTAAATTGCACGTTCATAGCTGATTCAGTAGAATCTGTAAACGAACACGCACAAATAAATCACCGTAAAGATGACCGGCCCGATTTGGCCTTAACCAGTGCTGAAAGACCAAATAATATGTCAGCGCTTATAGCGAGACTAGTTAACAAATGCAATGAATGCACGTACGTCTCGGACAATATCAATGATCTTGTGGAAAACATTGAAATCAATCATTTTACAGATGACAAGCACAAGTTCCAAACAAAATGAAAAAATAAATAATAAGAAAAACTGCCCAGGACAGCATTTAAATGTAATGAATTAAAAAGAAATAAAGAAATAATAATAACAAATAATTCTAAATATATAAAAAAAAAATAATAATAATAATAATTAATAAATCTTGTGACAATTTTGAAGAGTAAAATAATGAGTAAATAAATATTACTAAAATTTTATTATAATGACGTAAAAACAAATATTTGTATAGTAAGCGTTATATAATGGAAGCAAACTATCTAGAAATACCAAGAGCAATAAAACAAAAAGGGATAATAATAAAAACATAGCATCATTTAGAAGACAAATAGCATCGAAAAATATGCAAAAGTAATTCTCCAACCAAAAACGTGTTCTTTAAAGATTATTGGGTACGTCTTGGAAAACAAGTTACAACATCTGTAAGAAGATTACTGCTAAATTTCGATGGAAATAAAAGCTCAATAACGGAAAATGCCAACATCTGCTCAGTCTGATCAACTGTGCGCTAAAGAGGTAATACCCCAAAAAAACAAGAGCTACTAACTTGCCAGAACAAAATAGCTGCAACCATAAAACAAATAAACACAAAGAATGTGCACAAAATAAAGAGTAAAAATATAAAATTATAAACCAATGAGTAGAACCTACACTAAAGTAGGAAAATCGAAATATTGGAGCGGTACATAATAAGACCAATGAGTAGAACTTGCATTAGAGCAAGCAAATCGAAATATTGGAAGTCAACCAATCAGTAGAATCTGCACTAGAGGGAAAATAGTAAACAATTTCAGACCAAGACTCTGAAACTTTCTGCAGAAAGCGAAACATTCAAATTAACTACAGTAACCGCATTTAAAAAAATAAGCAACAAAACGCTAAGAAATATGTATATAAATTATAATATATAAACCACCGAGCTACATCAAAAACAAAACGCAAATTAATAATCTACTGCATGACTTTCACTCAACACCTACTGGAGGGCATCTAGGATAAACTAGAATGCACAAAAAGCTAAAAGCGATATACAGATGGAAAAGAATGAAGAAGACTATCGCAAGATATGTAAACAATTGTGAGCTCTGTGCGAAAAACAAACACCAGACACACAATAGAGAACGTTTGGAAATAACAACAACACCAGCAAAGGTATTCGACGTAGTATCCATAGACACTGTGGGTCCATTCACCAAAACACCTAGGGACAATAGATATGCGGTAACCATCCAATGCGACCTAAGCAAATATGTCGTAATAATTCCGACAAGAGAGAGCAAACACTATCGCACAAGCAATAGTCAACGGATTTATACTAACTTATGGACCAATGAGTAAACTAAAATCAGACCTTGGAACTGAGTATAAAAACCAAATCCTCTCGGAAGTATGCAATATATTGAAAAGCAACTTATCGCAACCGCTGCACATCCCGAAACTATAGGGTCTCTGGAAAGAAACCACAAATGTCTTAACGAATACTTGAGATGTTTTGTAAATGATAACAGAGACGATTGGGATACATGGATACCATATTCATTTTACTACAACACTACTCCAAACAACGTTCACAACTACACGCCATTCGAACTAGTTTTCGCAAAAAGAGTGAATCTCTCTTCTGAACTCACAATTGCTAATCCTGAACCGATCTATAACTACGACCTATACAGCAAAGAAGTTAAAGCTAGGTTACAAAAAACACTATGTAAGTAAAGCAAAGCAATACCTAAAACATTCGAATAAATAAGAAAACAAAACAGTGATATTAACTGCAAACCCTTATCAATACAAATAGGTGATCAATTACAGCACAGAATAGAAAAAAATTAGACCCATTCTACAAAGGTCCATATAAAGTAATCGATATTGATACTGTTAATTGCATAATCGAAGATCAGTGCCGGATCTAGAAAACTTTTGAAGGGGGGCAAACACGTTAGTTACCGCCCCCTCTAACAACGATCTTTATTTGGGACAAATTTTATTACAGCTCCAGGGTATACTAGGCATTATATGTAGATAGATGACCTATTTATAGATACTGCGTACCCTAGACCTATGTAGAATCAGAATTGTTAAAAACAATTTGAATTTGAAATAAATGATTGTTAAATAAAAAGAATTTGAAAAGTAAGATCCACTATAGATCTTAAATGTCGTTTGAATGTCCAACTGTTTTAAAATAAAAGGAAAGTAAAAAATCGTATCATTACAAATACAGTTTATTTTATACCAGAGATAGACTTGCAATTTTCATATTTATATAATGATAATGCAATTATGTGAATTGCAATATAAAATTTCAGAGACACACTTGCATTTTACGATACTAGGAATTTAATTAGAGAGCTTACATTTGATTTATCACTAAATATGTCATTTGACTTAAGAAAGTTCCGCGCATGTACAAAACGCGAGCAAATATTGTAAAATTACTTGTACATTTGAAAAATAAAAACGAAATAGACACTTCAATTTTATAAGTGTCAAATATTAAATGTCAGAAAAAGTTGTATTAGTATTAAATTCGGTTCTAAAAGGTTCGTGTATTAAATGATTATGGTTTATAACTAGGGTCATATTGCAATAAACTCGTATACCGCGTACTTTTTTTGCAACCACATTTGTACAATTTTTGAATTAATTTCATATGAGACAAAGGTACAATTTGAGAATTTAACGGGATTTTTAGTAGGCTTACAGACTTAACTTTAATAGACAGTAAGCTGCTTGACTGTATAAGTATAAACACAATTGAAAGTATGATATCAGCAAAGCAGCTTTTAGATTCCGGAAAGAAGACTGAAGTGTTAAGTATGGTCTGAAAAAACTTTCCAATTCTTGTAATTAGATTTTTTCTCGTTTAGCTCCGTCGTATTGCCGCCCCCTTAATTTTAGCGCCCGGGGCAAGTGCACCCGAGTGCCCCCCCCCCCCATAGATCCGGCCCTGTCGAAGATAGGGATACGGTTAGGTCTAGCCTTAAAAATCGAGAATATCATTAGCAAAAGTGAAAATTGTAAATCATTAACATATAATTGTTTTTTAAACAATGTGAAAACGTGCAATACAAAAAAAAATTATTAATGGAAGTTCAAAGAAATATGATAATAACAAAACTAGTGACGTAAAAATAGATACATATAACATACACTGTAAATAGACTTTAACAAAACAAAAAAAAAACAAAAAAATCGTTTAGGGGGAAGGTGTGGTGAACTCATAAGCGATTTCACTAAATAATAAACAAAACATATCGCTTATGAGGCAATCACGCATTGCCCCACATAAATATAATTACACCATTGAGAAAGAATATTGGGTCAACCAAGCACCGCCACAAAAATGCAAGCAAGCACATAGTTTATGAAATTACTCGCACAATTTACACGGCTTGCATTTTTGTGCCGATACGTTGACCCCGGTACTATAGGTAAGGTAAACGTAAGTTAATTTTAATATATAAATAGCATGTAGTAAAACCATGGAAGGGATTATAATTAAAGTCAGCGATCAGTGATCACCAATTGATTTTTGTGTTTTAATTTATTCGGTGGAGACATGCTATTATAGCTACTCCCCACAATTAAATAAAACCGGAGTTATGCAATATTTGCTACTCCCGCTTTAACAAAATCTTGGGCCATATAAACGTTTTATTTAATGCATGGCGATCGTGCCAACTATCACCTACTACCTGGCTATATAATACTACATGGTCGTCCTTAGGCATTCCCCACTCAAAAGACAATCCAGTCTTGACAAATTCATAAGTTGGAAAAGGGTTGTGTCTTAATAAAGACCAGTAGCAAACCTTCGCTGGTCCTGTCAACAACATGAGCATGTTCCGAAGAAGGAGATCAAAATCTCCTTCTAGAGCGGAGCGTGTGAGCGCTTCGATCCGAAAAATAACCATCCACGACAGGTTACAACGTCGGATAGGACTGCCTGATCGTCTGTGCCAAATTGTTGTGGACTCGACTGTTAGAATGTGAATATTCCGGAGGAAGGAAAGGTGCTGCAGGTGGAAATGTGAATCTCTGTTGGCCAACTGAGTACAAGTGTCGGTTACGCGCGTCACTCTGATTTTCCCTAAAGAATCTGGGCATTTGGACACGATCTCCAAAGGGTGGTGGTGTTGGACGAGAAGGGTCCGTCTGTTGAATCACAGCAGAGACTCGCTGTCTGACATCGGTGATCTCGTTACGCAGAGCACTCATGCTTTAGGTAATCTCTGCATGTATCCAAGTCTGTGGCTGAGTTCGTAGACTAGACATAATTAGCTCTGTGTCGATGAGGCCCTGCCCCGAAGGTGCAGGTGACAAACTATTCCTTCTCGAGCTGTTATGCGTTATGCGATCGAGGTACTAAGCGTAACCCAGGGGACAAAGACTCACGACTTGTCTGTGGAAGTGCTGGCTGAGGAAGTTCAAACTGCAATGGCTGTTGGAAATCATCTGCCTTTCTGTGCCGAGCGGGATACCTCTTCGCGATCGCACCGGAATAGGCAGAGAAATCATCTATCCATGCTATCAAACAGGCCTGGTGGAACACCTGACTACAAATGGTAGTCACTGGCCTTCGCCTGACTGACCAGTCTCCGTCTTGACAGATGGAGCACCGGACTGGAATCTGCACTTGGACATCGGTCAGAGGTGGTATTCGCATAGCAGCCATTTTCAATTATCAGTGTTAAAAGGTCCAGTGAAGGTGTGACTTTAACTCAAATTTGGATAATTCTGCCTCCTATGCAGAGATTGAGTGGAGATCAGGAATAGGAGGATATTGTACTGCCGTCAATTAGAAACAGGACGGAAGTTTTCTAAACAATTCAAAAATTCAAAAATTTACACCGAGCGAAGGTTGGAGTGCAATCTAAAGGTTATTGGGCAACTTCAGTGTTGCTGCGCAAATGTATTAGTAAAATATAAATACTGAATACAACTAACGTATGTGATCAGTTATTCAGCAAGAAGTCAAAAAACTTCAAAAGTCATTGTAGGCAAGAATAATTACAGTCTCTACGACTATTCACAATTATGGCTAAATTGCAGAAATAGAGGATACTTATACACCGAACAATTGTCGAAGCCGTGATACAGGGTGACGCTTAATTTCAAACATGACAACAGAATATTATATACACCAGCAAAATTTTGAAAGACAAAAATACTGTAATCTACAATCGAAAATATACCAAAAACCCTAACTCGGTCAACAAACTCGAATGTTTCCAAATGCGAAAATCAAAAATTTAAAAAAATTCTCCCTCTCTCTCCAAGAGTCAACTCTCAAAGATAAAGGTCTCCCAGGGCCAATATCCCAAAAAAAACATTTTTACAGCTCAGAAATACAAGTACCGGTAAGTAGTGTGGATGCGTGCATGAAAAAGTTTGAAGCTTTCAACAGAATCTTGGAGAAGTCGGGTCAGAGATGTCAAATACTGAGAATGTTTCTAGAGATTCTTTAGCCAGGCAGTTAGCAGTATGCCAGCTCCTGATACCTGAAGGTCTCCAGCATCACTTTCATCCTCTAACAACTCTTTCCTTTCTCCTCGTTCGATTGCTATGTCTAACTAAACTTCCAGATGGGTAAAGACATGAGTCTGGTCAACTAGTTAGCTAAAAGCCAAAAAGTTATCTCACATACTCATGACTCTGTTCAGCCAGTTGACCCGCAAAGACATGCCTTTGTGAGAGCACAAACGAAAAATTCTGTGAGACCACCTACCATTTCCATAGCAGAAGGCCAGCGGGAAAGATAAGCAATTCAAAAAACAATTACAAATTCCAGAGGCCTGACCAAAGTCAAATCTAAAGCTGAACCTTAGATCAAAACAACAATGTCAAAAATTCTACTCGAAACTCGCGATACAAAACTTTATTCGAAAATTTTAAACTTTACAACAATACTTTAGGTAACAACAACAGTTAACTTTAGGTAACAACAACAGTTAGACTCAGGTCCGCATATAACTTCTACTAGATATGAGACTTGAGGTCAATCAACTAGCAGATGCCAGATGATCATCTCGCAACAAGTCACAGTCCTCAGTAAAATTCACATTTAGACCACTGAAGTCTAAGTTAGGTGGCCCCACGTTGGGCGCCATTTTGGTATGGTACTATGTTGAGTGATTGGGTTGGACGTGAAGTTCAGACTGCCAGAATGAGCTGACAGATCACTCGGTGGACAGCGCTGAAGTGCAGGGTGGCCACTAACTCGCCTCAGCTATTGGCGTAGAGTGTTGGGGGGGGGGGGGGTTCCGCGAAAACCTGCCGCTATCACATGCCATATCCAAAAAGATATCGTGGCTAAAAAAACCAGTCGCAACAAATCGGTCCAGAAGGTAGCTTTACATCACTTACCATTACCTACGTGAAGGCGCAGATGTTCTGCCTTCACTGCCATTGCCCCATCCACCCATATGACACTGAGGACAGCAAATTTTCAGTGTCCCGATTGATACATTGACCTGGAAGAAAGTGGAGTAGCGGACGTAGTCAACCATCACTAAGAGAAGGCTCCGGGAGAGTGAAGGAGAAAGAAAAAATTTAGAGCTTCATTACGTTATAAGGAATTTTGGTTTATTAAATGGTTTCACCAGGCTTAAAACTCCTTCTCATATTACAGTTTTCCTTTTTCAGTGAAAAATAAAGAGAATTTACAACTTGAAAGTTACAATTACAATGACTAATTAACCGTTGGAGAAAACGCGTGCACCACTCGAGTGATAATTTGAGAAATTACTTTCATTTACAAGCCAACACAGGAAGTGGAAACTATTCTTGCATATCCTAAGCATATCCCGCAATATACTTACTACTCACTACATTTCTATGGATAGATGCAGACCTAATAACGCTGCAATATTTTCCTCTACTATCTGTATTAAATATAATTGGTGATTAAAATGTAATCCAATAGTACTAAAATCGTGTTGAATAATTCACTAAATTACCCTTTCGCATATAACTAATAAGGTTGATTATTAGATTCTGAAGCAGTAATGCCAAAATCTTGTCTAAAAATTTCAATATGTTTCCTTCACATGTAATTAATAAAGGATTATTAGAGTCAAATCAAAATGCTAAAATTAGTTTTATAACTTCGATGAGTTTTCTGTTATATGTTACTGATAAAAATGATTAGTCCAATCCAATAATACGATGATTGTTTAATAATTTTAATATGTTCTGTTTTATGTAACTGATAAAGTTTATTAGTCTAATCCAATAATCCTAAAATAGTTAAAAAGTTGTGAGGTTAACAGGGCGGATTTGAATACACATTTCGGCAAAATGGAATTAACATAAAAAATTCGACTTACGTGACGCTCTGGATCCCTCGCAGGAGCTACTCCGAGGAAGCTGGAAAGCTATGCTGGCTTGAATGACACTGAATTTAAGATTATGTTAATTTTCAGCGTTTGCTGCACCTTATTTTGTTCGTTTTTGCTTAATTAATTTCTGACTTTCCTTTACGTATCTTCCTTCCATATCCAAAAAGGCAGGTATCTAATGGGGGTGCTATACTATAGGCTTATTGTATTGCTTTGCCTAAGATTCCCTTCTTGTTTAACCAATTTCTCATTTTGTGTCCAATTACAAACAGTACAAATCTCTTCTTCAACTGACAATATCTTTGACAATCAAAAGTGATTGCATTAAGCATTGGATGTTAAGTGACAAAATTTAATTATGGCTATGAATCTAAGATGCACGAAAATCTATATTTTAGATTAAAATTGTGTGTATATACCATCACTATTAATACGGAGTACTTCCTTTTTGTGTTCTGCTGAATCGGATGAATCAACTTTCAATGGCTTGTGACTAGCATTGACTGCAATATCAGGCGGGATTTGAGATTTTCCGGTTTCTAGGGACTTCAATGTCCAATCGTGCGATTGGTGACGTCATACGTCAAACGTCCATCCTTGCGAAAGTGGCAGCACAATCGCCATGCGGGTTTATATAGCATACTGCTGCTAGCTTCAGAGTAGCATACTGCTGCATGCAGTATGCTACGACCATAACAGGATAGGGTTGCCTAGTTCACCTGTGATCCAGACGACACTGAAAAATGATCGACTGAGCTAGCCGGTATTAAAACATAGGCCTCATCGCTGAGGGCGCCCAATGTGTGACTCGACCTACGACCCATGAATGCATTTTCCCAACAGTAAGGCCATGCTGATGAGGGTGATTATCCAAGGCTTGGTCAAATTTGCTCTAGGTGTGATGAATCAGAGGCGCATCCCTGAAGTCACGTCAGGCCATGACTAGAGTTCGATATCAGTATCCATATCTAAAGTCAGAGGTGCGCCAACAAGCTAGCAACCCAAAAAATCCAGTCGGCCAGTACCCCTCTGCCATCCTTCACCCTGTCCTATCATCTCCCTCTGATCGCAGACCAACACTCGTTCAAAGGTGTGATTACTTCTATCCCCGAGCTGGAGATGAGAGGGATGCAAATTAAAAACAATGCCACTTGTATCATTGTGAGGACCTGGAATAGGATATTGTTTCATTCATTTATGATTATGTTTTCTTGAAGGGAATGAAGCTTTTATATTAATCTGTAAAAAGTTTCAAGTCGTTATTGTGGACTCCATCGTGTAAAGCTATGGACATAACAGAAATCAAAATTGTCAGAGACATTGCGCAAGTGGGATACCTACGGCGACATAGCCTCCGTAGGGTACCATGTAGGAGGTGTTCTGACGCATTGTCAGGCGAGAACGTGTGGAAAGGTGTGTCGTGATTCGTATTCGATTGGTGAAATTGTGACATCACGACTCGAGCTAACAGCAAGTGTACAAGTAATTAAACGATTTGCAATAACTAAGCATTTAACTTTGCACAGTAAAATGCCTGGCAATTGCGAATTGTTTACTTGAAAACTGTCGCATCCACTGCTGTATGTAACTGGGCATTGAGTCATGGTTAAGTAATTCACTTCGCATAGTGAAATACTCAGCTGTGCTCACTGTTTCCTCACATGCAGTATTGGGGGCTCCAGCTGTCGACAGTGATTAACGTAATACTTTGTAATTATGATTGCAAGATATTTTATTTTATTAGGAAATTCATTAGATAGTAAACAGCTTACACCAATTACTTACTACCGACTTAAATTAACACTCTCAGTGCCATGTCAGTCAAATATGACTGACAGTGCTTTCCCGCTCCGACCACAACAATATTTATAAATTTTCTCTTCGTACCGTTATAGTTATGCCGGCAAATAAAGAGAAAATACGGAAATATTTTAATCTACTATAATCAGTGATGGTAAGGTCGAGCGTAGCGAGGGGTGCAGATGTCGGATCGGGACGTTTGATGGCTCAAATGAAAGCTGCTGGGGTCGGCTATCTATGGTAGAAATTTCATTACTCCATGGGAGAAGGGGGGGGGGAATCTGTAGAGGGGCCGAAAATCACCATTTTTCACTCCATACAAATGGCTAAAAACCTTTTTGGGGTATGCTCCGAAGATATAGCTCGGAGAAAAATTTCCTCTTATAGGATCGAAGATATTTCAATTCCGGATCGTATAGCGTACTACGTTTTTTTAAAATATTTTTTTAAGGGGAGGGGGAATTTAATTAGTTTAAAAATTCTAAAATCTATAACTTCCTTATTTGACGTCGGAGTATAGTCATGTGTATACTTATATATCATGAAAAAATCAGGGCTATTTGAAAGTGATTTTGGTTTTCGAAATTGTACTAGAACAAAAATACTTAATCGCTCTCCCCTCCCCCCTATAAGGATGTGGAATTTTTTAGAAAATCTTAAAAAACAGTTTTCGAAATTTAGTAGTAGAGCAAAAATGTAAATGGGGATCGATAGAGGGGGGTATCGATCCCCATTTATATTTTTGCTCTACTACTAAATTTCGAACTTCCATATTGTAGTACTAGATTGAAAAAACATACCTTCATAACTTCCGTAAATTAAGTCCGATCGAGGAACGGTTTTCACCGTTACCACTGGGTGGCCAATTGGAGCAATTCGCAGAACAACTTTTTTTCCATTTGTGTAATTTTTGTGATTTTTTCGGGGGCACAAATTTTGGGGGGGGGGGGAACATGTTATATATCAAATTAAAGCTCTCGTTGAGTACTATCTGATAGTTTTTTTTAATATCAAATTAAAGCTCTCGTTGAGTACTATCTGATAGTTTTTTTTTATTTACTAATTTTTACCCTTTTTTTGACATTTTTCCCTCCGCCACTGAAATTGTTTACCTACCTTGGGTCACATATACCACAAATACTATGTTTTGTTTAGACTCTACCTCAATTATATGTACTAGGCAAATTATCTTCACACTCTAAGCCTTCATCTACAAAAAACCAGAAGTCAATATATTACATACATCGGGAGCATTACCCGTTAAAAGTTTCACCTAAAATTTAAAATTTTAAACCTTCCGTCAGCATTTTAGTACAAATTTTTTTCTACATTTTTACATCAATTTATACGTTGTATATTTTTCTCATCAGTTCGGTCAGATATTAACCAATTTCAATTATTTAAAGGTTTATTTGGGGTAGAATGGTCCATCGTATGGGGTACTACGTTTTTCGCTATAATTACCCCTTCCGAGGGGGGAGGGAAAATATCGTTTTTCGATAATAAATCGGGTATTTGGAGTAACTGAGTATGCAGTTCTACTCATACAATCAGTAGCTATCATTCACGCACACACACATTTTTTTTCGGGACTTTAGGGTGGGGGTAGGTACCCTCGGTGGGGGTTAAGGTACACTGTCATGCCGTATATCATATGAAAGGTATTGACGAGTAATATAGAACTGCGTACTTACTTTTTCGATCGAGTACACTTGGTTCAAACAAAGTATTCAAATTACATGTCTGTACATATGTGTTCATTCCCCACACCTTCTCATATGGTTGCCAACCCTCCTATCTTCATAGGAAAGTGTATCTTCCGCTTTTCCGCATCCCTCCCCTCCCACCATCCACCCACCACCCCCACCATCTACCCTCCATGCACCCTCCACCTACCATCCCAATTCCTACCAATCTACGCTGCATACATACAAATACACTTTACACTTTTTGGTCCATAACTTCTCACCCTCCCAACCGATTTCCTTCATTCTTTGACCATATGGTAGCGAACTTCTCCCACCACCCCCCTAACCGTAGGTAAGCGTCTTTCCCCTCCGCCACTCTCCAGCGCACAGAAAAGCAAGCACACTTTTTTAACATACCTGATGTCAGGTCGATTGGTCTGACACGAGACTTTTTTAAAATAAACATGTCAGGTCAATGCGTCTGACAATAGCATGTTGCAGAAAACCTGTTTTTTCCATGGCACTGAGAGTGTTAAGAGAAAAAAAAAGGATCTATATCTAATTGCTAGAAAAAGCGACTAATCTTAAAAACAAAAAAAAAACAGAAATACAGAAATACAGAACTGCAACTAAAGCTAAGACAATGTAACTAATAAAACGAAATAAAAATTAGACAAAGTTAGAAAAAATAAAAGATGTAAAAATAAACATTAGAAAAATCAATAATAAAAAATATAAGAATAAAAAATTATACTACAAGTAATGAAATAAATTCAAAATTAAAAAAAAAAAATATGATCTGTGTAATATAAGAAAAACTACCAAGGAAATAGAAAATTAAGAACAAAACAAAAATAAGGAAAAGGAAAAAAGTTTAAAGTAAAAAAAAATTTAAAACTACTACTTAATACTTAATAACAAATATCAACAGGAAAACTAAAAAATTTGTGCGGGTCACTGGGTCAAAGTCGCTTCCACCTCGTTGAATGGAGGTGAGCACGGTCGATTCGGGTTGCTCTGTTCTAAGTTTTGTGTTTTTAAGATAATGGTTCGGTGTCAAGTTAGTTAGTTTAAATTCGGGAGTTCGATAGCGAGTAACAGTTCTTGTAATAAAACTAATTTAAGCTGATTAATGAAGTGTTACATTGGAAATACGCGAGTTTTTATTGTTTTTAATTGTTTTTTTTACTGGATTGCTTTTGGGACACGACAATTTTGAGCAGCCGGTTAAAGAGTAGGTTAGTTTTATTTTTTTTTCAGTGAAACAATTTTTTTTTTCATTTTAAATTTTTTTAAATTTTGGGGGTTATGCTTTTTAGCTGCTCCATTGTTTTTAGTTTGGAAGTAATGTTTTTTAGCTGCTCCATTTTTTTTGTATTTAATGGGAGTTAATGCTTTTTAGCTGCTCCATTTTTGTGAAGTGTGGGAGTAATGCTTTTTTGGCTGCTCCATTTTTTTTTGTATTTTATGGTAGTTAATGCTTTTTTAGGTGCTCCATTTTTTTGTGGGAGTAATGCTTTTTTAGCTACTCTAGTCTTACGCTAATTTTTTTTTTCATGTTAAAGTTATTAGAGAAAATTAAAAAAAAGGGTATAAATTGTGGTGATGGTTGTTGCGTGAGATTGTTTTTGGTTAGGTGATCTGCGGTTTAGTCAATACATAGTGTGATAGTGTGGTATGTAAATGGAGCGGTTTCAGAAGTTCAGTAGATTAAGTAAGTAAATTTATTCGAAATATACGGCATATTAAGGCATATAATTTTGGTTATTTGGAAGTTTTCAAATGCTAGGTGAAAAATTTAAGGTGGTAATACAAGCGGGGGTATTTGGGCGTTAAGAGTCGTTAAACGTGGAAGAGGGTTCGGAAATATTGAATATTAGGAAAGATCGTTGTTGAAACACCATCGAAAATTCAAGCTTTTGCATTTAGGGTTTTTAAGCAATTAGTTACGATCTGTGAGAAGTATTTGAGGGTGAAGGGTAAATTAGGTAATGACTATAGATGTCAGTGGGAAGAAGTAACGTTCTAACGAGGGAAGAATTGCTACGAGTTAAGGATGAGGAGAAGGAATTGGAAACCAGAACACAGGAATTGAAGGAGTGCCAACTGAAATTACAACGGTACGAACAGGATTGGCGGTATATAGAAGAGCATCTAACGGATGAATTAAAGAAACGATTTCCGGTTGAAGACGTATATAAGTTTCTGGAGGAAATAAATGAAGCTACAGAGAAAAGCACAAAGGGACAAACCTTAGATTTGGTGATAACGTCTACCTTTGAAGTTATTGGTAGAATTGAACAAGAAACAGATCAAGCGTTGGATGAGTGCAAACACGAAAACAGGGCTTTAAAAGGAACCATAAAGTCTTTAGAAAGGCAATTGGAGGAGGCAGAAAAGACTGCCACTGAACTAGAGCAAGAATTAGGAGTCGCACCATTACCACAAGAGGAGGGTCAAGTTCGCGGGACTTTTAAGAAGTGGTCACCCAAGAAATTAATATTCCACGAACGGCAGCGAGAAGGAGGAGCAAGTGCTTCAGGGCAAGAAGAAATTTTGAAACCTAAAAAGCAGATCTTAGCAAAGACGAGTGAAGTTCAAGTGCCGAAAGATAACACGAGAAATTCAGAGAAACTAGCAAGGAAGACCATGGCCGATGTTTATGATAAAGTCATGGACTTCGTGTCCAGATACATACAAACGTTTTCCGGAGAAAGCAAGGAAGCTCACCGTTTCTTGAGCTGCTGCAATGATCTGTACGATCGTTTAAAGGCCGAGGAACAGCCTATCTTCATGGAATGTGTGAGATATCGATTGTTAGATGACGCATATTATCTAGTAAGTTCAGAGGAGCCGAAGGATGTTGAGGCGTTGCAGCAGAGAAATCAAACTGCCTATATGCCAAAAAAATCGTACTGTGAGCTGCGAGTTGAAATGATAGCATGCGTACAAAGGCCCGGTGATGACATTAAAGATTATGCGGATAGGCTTAAGGAGCTATTGTGTCAAACAAAAGCGGCAGTTTCGGCTAAATATCCAGGCACAGACGGGGGATTGCTAGCGAACTTAAGGGAGACGCGGTGCCAACGTTCAAGGCAGGTGTTATGCAGCAGACTACTCAACTATATTTGACGGGACGCAAATTTAAATCTTTGGATAAAGCATCTGAGGAGGCAGACTACTTTGAGATGGATGCTAGGAGACTTAAAATTAAGGAACCAGGGCTACGGAATCATACGAAGGAGGAGAACAGACGAATGGCAGCAGGCAGCTGAGGTGCTTGTAGGTTCAGCAAGGAGGGACCTAAAGGGACGGGACCACAATGGAGGACAGCATTATCGGGAATTCCTATGGCCTCCCCTAGTCAAAAAAATCAACCAAGACCTATCCAGTGCTTTCAGTGTGGACAATGGGGAAATTTTGCTAAGGAATGTAGAGAAAGGAAACAGACGCATTACTGTACAAAATGCCGAATATATGGAAATATATGGCAACAAGTCAGGTTTGTTGAGGCACTACCCAGCAGTTCGGTAGAGGTGCAATCGGAAGCAGAAGTTATATACTGCCAATTTTGTAGAACATCTGACCACTACACCGCAATTTGTTTAAAAAAAAAATTTAGCAGAAAATAATATTCAGCAACGGGAAATGAGAACAATTCCGCGGCTGCCTTCCACTAAACAAATTAGAAACCAGATATTCGGGTAAAGATACACTGATACAAAAACATAAATGTATCATGATTGGAGGGCTGTTTGGAGCTCAGCAAAGTTCAATTGGAACCTGCAAGGCGCATCTTCACGTAGGTAGGGGTAAGCAAGAATGCGAGTTCCAGGTAAAATACAACACATATTCAATACCGTTTGACGGAATATTAGGAATGGAGTTCCTCAAAGATAAAGCTGTTATCGATTGTATTAATAGAAAATTGTCAATATAGCACAGACAAGTATACAAAGAAGCACAGCCAATTTTCAGGAACGTAACAGGAACCGAAAAAGTTGAACATATAACCTTCCAGGGATATAATGTAGAAGGGAAACAACTCTCCAGTAGGGAAGCAGTTCGGCAGTTTCAGCGGAATTTCTAAGAGAGCGAATGAGGAATCGAAATGAAAACCTGATAGAGGTGATATATAAAGCTCGAGCTCACCTCTGAGAGTATAACCAAGTATTTTAGAGTCGAAAAAGAGGCAAAAACTCAACAGGGTATCAAGGATAAATCACGTGGAAGCCCGGAAAGAGGAAATACTTTGGCATCGGCTCTTTGCACAGAGGCGAAGCAGGAAAGTCCTCTCTATACAGAGGAGATTTTCGTAAGGTTGCCTGAAGGAATGTGGGGGCAAAAGCCAATTCGGGAAGCAGTTGTTAAAGGGAATGGGTCAGATTATCCTCGCACGGAAATCGAACCAGTGATTTCCGAAACTGCAGCCTGTGCGGAGGCTCGAATATGCGAAAAAGCTTCAACTCTTAAATAGGGCAATATAACCAAACCCCTCATCAACTCGAGAAATGGCAGGGACTCCATAGTACAGCTAGAACCAAGAACGCAGCAATTGGTAAGAATCTGTGTCGAGAGCGAAGATGAACTGGTGTGCGTGGCGGAAGAGATTATCCCAGGTGTTTACTGTGGTAATGCCATAATCAGGCCAGAGAATGGACAGGCGTTTGCGGGTATTGTCAACGCTAGAACCGAGCCAGTTGAGATAACGAACTTCCAAACCAAGCTTGAGAGGTTGGATAGGTATTTAGTGCAGCCGCTGAGAGGTGACATAAAGCCGGTAAGTCGTTCTCAGCAAAGAGTTCGAATTACTGAAACAAAAACTAGTACTTTAAGAAGATTTAAATTGCGAATAAAGAGAAGTGGTGTCTGAAATTTGCAGTGAGTGCAATGACATTTTTTACTTGCCAGGTGACAAGATAACATATACTCCAACTAAGACTTTTAAGCTTCCATTACTGTGAAATACAGGGCCCATCCACAGGAAACAATATCGTCTGCTGGAGGTTCACCGAGAAGAATGTCAGAAACAACTAGAAAAGCTCCTAGAAGATGACATTATAGAGCATAGTGATAGCCCTATTAATTTTCCGGTATTATTAATACCAAAGAAAGGAAAGGAGGAAGGTATAGGTTATGTGTAGATTTTCAGGAGTTAAATAAAGTCTACGTCCCCTGTTGCAATTAGCAACCGAAATTATATTATATATATAATATAATAATAAAAAAATATAAAAAACAAGTACAAACAATATAGTTTGTAAATATTCAAAAAATATAGAAGATATAAAAAAAATAATAATATAATATATATATAAATACGAAAAATAATATACTAGGTAACATACTTATATATACCTCCAGTGGACGGAAATCTGTGCCACTTTTCCGTTTTTTTACTCACAAGTAAAAAGATAAAGACAGCAGCCAGGTTACTGAACATTCCCAACATTCACCTTAAAGATGTAAGGTGTTCCAGGTCTTACTATACTTTGCAATATAGCAGCATGCATAAATGCACCAGTCTTATTGAAATCTAATGCAAGATTTCAAAGAAAAGACGACCTTCCAAGGAACACCTTGGTGAAATGGAATGTATTTTTCCAATTAGTAAATTGATAAAGTTCTGTCCACACAAGGACTAGAACATGCTGTAAAAACCAGCAAATACAACTAAAAATAAAATTAAACAAAAACACAGTGTTTATTAGAAATAAACACAATAAAAACAGTTTTGAAAAAAACTTTTAAGACACTTATCTTATCATCTTCAATATCCAGTGCAGGGTTTTTTGTTGCAGGACGTATACATATGTCCTCACAAATGAATCACCAACGTTCCACAAATTTTATTTTAATTTATTCACATTTTTTCACAATAAATATAAATAATTATTATGAAAAAACACAACACCATATAAATAAATTTGTCATTCAATGACAAATGTCAAACCACAACATTTAAATTGTGGCGCCCTCGTCATCTCAAAATCGTAAAACTCCCACAGCGCCGTGGTGAACTTGCGCAAAGTCGAGAACAATAGCCAGCAACTAAGCGAAGCCACAGAACAATGGGCGGCAGCTGGCCCCAACCATATAAAAAGGGGGCGATTTCAGAAGAAAAATCACTTGTTGCTCGGTATTTCACCAGTAAAGTCAGCTAGCTGGACCATTGCCACTAGCATTTTTTTTCCACTTGTCCTCAATTTTTTTGTAGGGTTATTCCCACAATAAGTCTTCATCACACACAGGTAATACAAATAGAAATTTTTTTGGGATATTACCAGAAATTTTCTATTTAATTAAAAACACCACTGAAATATAGAATAAATTCAAGATTTTGGGATATTACCAAATTAAGAATAGACTTCTATGATTTCAGATCTTTTTTCTTCATAAAAAAGGGAAAATATTCTGGGATATTACCAGAGAATTTCTCATTTAAATTTTTTTATACTGAGATTGGAGAGTTAATTCGCAGTTTTGGGATATTACCAAGCTAAGAATAAAATTCTGCAATCTAAGTTATTTTTGTCTCATCTTTTTGTAACTAACTATTCAGCAAAGTTAATTTGGGAAATATCCAATTAACTGAGGTTAACGAAAAAGGTTTCATAAAACATTTCATTTCGGGATATATCCAAGTGAAGTGTGGCAGGAAACTCAAGTCAATCGGGAAATCATTAGTATTGGGCGATTTCCATACTAATTAGAAATCCCGGTCAATATCTACGCTAAATCGGCGGCAAAATCCTTTGGGATATTTCCAGGGATTTTTTTGCTGATTTGGTTTTGGATTTAGGAAAGGGACAATATCTTGGTATTGAACCTTTTGGGAGATTTTCAAGGGTTCAATCCAGAGACCAGAATTAGGTCAAAAACAGGTACAGGGATTAGCTACACCATTCAGGGTTGAGTATACTACAGGAAATAAATAAGTATAAAACTTACTAACGTTTTTGTTTCAGAAGAGATTAATTAATTCTATTTTATCAGAAAATTTCTAACAAAATTTGAATTGCTATAAACCTTTTTTGTGCACATCACTAATTTGAGTTTTCTTCTCTTATTGCAGATAATTAGCAATAAGTAGAGTTTAAGTTTATTTTTCTTTGAATTAATTTTTTGTTTGATTTTTGTTTGAAGTCAATTATTATTTTAATATTTATTTGTAGAATTATTGTTAGTTTGTAAGAGTACGCAATAAACGTATTAAAAGCAGGTTAATCTTTCAATCAGCAATTTACCTATTTTTTTACTTCCATTTTTTATTTTTCATTTAATTTCTTTTATGTACAGCCATAGGAGCTGTAACATTGGTCCTTCAAACCCGGATAAGCCGGTAGCATAATACGTTTATTGAGTGTTAAAATTAACAATAAAAAAGAAAAAAAAATAGCAATTCAAATTTTTCTGTGTTTGGTGAAGGAAGACTAACTAAAATGGAAGCACTTATAAACAGACAAAGAGCTTTCAAAAAAGTTTTGACTCATGCTGTCTCTAATTATGAAGAGAGAGTAGGTTCAGGGCAACAGTTAACTAAAGGTTATCTGAAGCAAAGAACCCGGAGTATTGAGGAATTGTGGGAACAATTTTTGAATAATCATCAAAGATTATTAGTAGAGTTTGAGGAAACAGCACTCAACGACTACGAAACAAGCCATGTTTTTGAGGAATGCGAAGGAGTATACTTCGGATTCTTAGGGGAGCTCCAAGAACAGCTATCAAAGCTTCAAGAGCGCCAAATGCCAAAGGTAACTAAACCAGAGGCAAGTGTAATCAATGACCACAAAACGGAAATAAAATTGCCTAGCATTGAAATTCCGAAATTTGATGGTGATTACACTAAGTGGAGATCTTTCCACGATATGTTTGAATCTTTGATTCACAAAGATTCGCAAATTCCCTTAGTACAAAAGTTGCACTATTTAAAGTCCAATCTATCTGGAGAACCAGAAAGGATATTGCGACAATACGATGTAACTAGTACTAATTATCAACCAGCTTGGGCAGAGTTGACACAAAGATACAATAATAAAAAGGTATTAGTGTTCACACAACTCACTAATCAAGCTATAGTAAAAGGTGAACATGAAAGTAGCCTAAAAAATTTACATGATAAAACAAAGGAATGTTTACATGAATTGGAATCCCTTGGAATAGGTACAAAGACCTGGGATCCAATAATTATTTTTATAATAACACAAAAATTACCTATGGAAACTCGAACTCTATGGGAACAATCAATTTCCAAGAGTACAGAGATTCCAGAGTTAAAGGAAATGTTTTGTTTCCTAGAATCTCGCTTCCGAACTTTGGAAGCTATTAACCCCAGTAAGGTGGGTTATGTTGCCATGAACAAACATGGACAAAATAAATCATTAAACTATCACGTCAACGAACAATATGGTTGCGTGGTATGTAAGGGAGACCATCGCATACAAAACTGGGATGATTTTCGACGGCATAATATTGACACTCGTCGGAAGATCCTGTTGAAACATAATATTTGTTTTAACTGTCTACAAAGACATAATGGATCTTGTACGATGAGTAAAAGGTGCCCGGTGTGCAAAGGAGAACATACAATCCACAAATGCACACAATTTAAACAAAAGGGTTTTAATGCAAAACGTGAACTTGTGATAAAGAACAAGCTTTGCACAAATTGCTTAAAACCACACAACAAAGAAGCATGTCCAAATAAAAATGGATGTTTCAAGTGTGACAAGCGTCATCACACATGGCTTCATGAAGACAAAAACATGTCTTCAAACAAGCTAAGGGCTGTTGAGACCATACAATAAAGACAGTCAGAAAATTCTGTCCCATCAACTTCGGCAAATGCTTGTTCAAATAAACAGAAAGCCACACAAGCACTATTAGCTACGGCTATAGTACATGTTAGGGACAGAAGTGGGATAACAATTCCCATGCGGGCTTTGGTTGATCTAGGATCACAAAGTTCTTTTATAACCGAAGCGGCTGTTCAATCCTTACAACTGAAAGGCGTGTCAACGTCACTTCAAATTACCGGATTGGGATCTACACAAGTGGCAAAGGCAAACAAAGAAGTGTCTGTCCATGTGAGATCAGCCACCTCAGCTGATTTTGAAATCCCATTGCGGGCTTATGTTATCAAGAAGATAACTAATATATTCCCACCAACACACATAAGGTCTTCTGATTGGACTCATATAAAATGCTTGCCTTTAGCAGACCCAGAGTTCCTAAAAGCAGGGAAAATATACCTGTTGTTAGGTGTGAATACCTATGCAAAAATTTTATGCAAGTGAATTAAAAGTGGACCTGAAGGGACCCCCATAGCACAGAATACAAAGCTAGGGTGGATTCTTTTCGGAAGAACAACAGCACCACTAAATCACGTGGACAAAAATGAAATTTTTTCTGCATTCACCACAAGTAGTGCTGATGACTTAGCACAGCTAAATATGCAAGTGCGGAAATTTTGGGAATGGGAAGAGCTCAACCCAAAACGTAAACGTTCTAAAGAAGAAGAGCAATGTGAGCAATTCTTCAGTGAGAATCATAAACGCCTGGATAATGGCAGTTATGAAGTGAAGCTGCCATTCAAAGCAGGCAAGGTTCCCGAGCTTGGGGAATCAAAGATAATGGCGTTGAAAAGATTCGCTCAACTCGAGAAAAAATTCGAGCGAGCTGCCGACATACGAGGTGAATATCATAAATGTATTCAAGAATATTTAGACCTGGGGCATATGTGTAAGGTAAATAAAACCACACAAAATGCGAATACCCAGAGGTATTACTTACCCCATCATGCTGTTCTTAAGGACAGCACTACTACCAAATTAAGAGTAGTATTTGATGCTTCCGCAAAGCCATCAAACGGGAGAAGCCTCAACGAACAAATGTTGACAGGTCCCACATTACAACCAAAGTTGTACTCAACATTGCTAAAATGGCGTGTTCATAGATATGCAGTGACTGCCGATATAGAGAAGATGTATCGAATGATTAAGATACATAAGGATGACCAAAAGTATCAGACAATACTTTGGCGAAGTAGTGAAGTTGAGCCAGTAGAAGAATACGAACTCAACACCGTAACATTTGGCTCCACGGCAGCACCATATCTAGCAATAAAAACACTGCAGCAATTAGCCAAGGATGACAAAGAAGAGTATCCTAAGGCATCAGAAATTGCAACGCAGGATTTTTACGTTCTGCTAACAGGTGGAAATACCATAGCAGAAGTCAAACAAACCCAAAAAGAACTAATAAAGCTATTAAAGGGAGGAGGTTTTAACCTCCGGAAATGGGCAGCTAATCATAATGAAATGCTTGATTGGTTACCTAAGGAAGAAATAGAGCTAGAGTTGCCATTAAAATTTGAAGATGACAACCAAGTCAAAGCTCTAGGAATCCAGTGGCATCCAGCCACCGACAATTTCATGTTTGCCTTCAAGGCTTCAGAATTTGAAGCAAAAGCCACAACAAAAAGAAAAATTTTGTCGCAAGTAGCAAAGCTATTCGACCCTTTAGGTTGGATAGCTCCATGTGTAGTTTTGGCGAAAATTATCATCCAGAAATTATGGATGCATGGATGTAAATGGGACGAAATAGTCCCAGAAGAATTCAGCGAGGAATGGAGGCAGTTCAAGATACAGCTGCCTCACATATTGAAAATAAAAATTCCTCGCTGGATACATACCAAGCAAGACAGAGACAACTGTCAATTGCATGGGTTTTGCGACGCATCAAATTCAGCGTACGCAGCTGTCGTCTACATGAGAGTTCAAAACGATGACGGCACAATAAAAACAACATTGCTCATATCAAAAACTCGAGTGGCTCCCACAAAGCCAATTACGTTGCCAACACTTGAGTTAAGTGGAGCAGTGTTGTTAACTAGACTACTAAGTCAAGTTCGAGCTGACTTGCATACGAGTAATGTTAGCAGCTTTTCATGGTGCGATTCAAAAATCGTATTGGCCTGGATATCAGGTCATCCAAATAGATGGAAAACTTATGTGGCAAACAGAGTTACCGAGATACAAGAAGGGAACCTAAATAATACGTGGAGATATGTACCTACCAAGGATAATCCTGCTGACAAGGCATCACGAGGTCTAATGCCAATGAGCATTCAAGACTGTGAGCCATGGTGGACAGGTCCTAGTTGGTTAAGGCAGCCAAGCCAAGACTAGCCACAAGATAAGAGCCTTAGCAGAGAGACGTCTTACGAATTAAAGACAGTAAAAGCTCTTGCAATGCAAAAAAGCGAAGGGCTCGAAACAATAAGTGAGCGAGTCTCGTCATACAAACGATTGTTGCTTGTCACTGCACAATGTCTCCGATTCGTCCATAATTGTAGACATAAAGAAGAAAGGAACATTGGCAGATTGACACCAGCTGACATAGAAACAGCCAAAATAAGAGTAATCCAGCAAACACAACAGCAAGAATTTGAAAATGAATTCAAGCAGTTAAAGGCTGGAGAAAATTTGCACAAAAATAGCAAAATAATAGGGCTTTGTCCATTTTTAGATAAAGATTCAGTCTTGAGAGTAGGTGGCAGGTTGCAAAATTCAGACCTGCCAATCTCAACACGACACCCAGCAATACTACCCAAAGATCATCATTTAACTAATTTAGTGATTGATCACTACCACAAAGAAACTTTGCATGGTGGACCACAACTGGTCCTAAATACCATACGAAGTCAGTTTTGGATCATTAATGGACTACACGCCGTTAAGAAAAGGATTCATCTCTGCGTAATATGTGTTAGACATCGCGCTGCAACACAACAGCAGCTTATGGGCAGTCTACCCAGTCCTCGAGTGTCACAGGCACACCCATTTGAGAATACGGGGTTAGACTATGCTGGTCCTATTGATGTCAAAACCACAAAATATCGGGGATCCAAAACATACAAAGGATACCTGTGTTTATTTGTGTGTATGGCAACAAAAGCCATACACATCGAAGTAGTCTCTGACTTAACGTCTGAAACCTTTCTCGCAGCATTTAAGAGATTTGTTGCAAGACGAGGTTTATGTGCTAATATATATTCCGATAATGGAACAAATTTTATTGGGGCAAACAAAATTCTTCAGCAAGAGTACAAAAAAGCACTCGCTGAAGCAAACGAACTAGCAGCTCACAATACTGCAGCCATGGGGATCAAATGGCATTTTATACCTAATGCAGCTCCACATCAAGGTGGACTTTGGGAGGCAGGTGTAAAAAGTATTAAACATCATTTGCGTCGAATTCTAAGTTCATCAACATTAACAATAGAAGAACTAAATACATTAGTCATTCAAATAGAAGCATGTCTCAATTCCAGACCGCTGCACGCTATCACTGCGGATCCAGAACAACTGGAAATTCTCACCCCAGGTCACTTTCTAATTGGAAGACCGCTACTAGCTGTACCAGAGCCCACTCAAGAAGAGTCAAATATGCATCTTCTAAGACGATGGAAGCTGATTCAGCAACTACGTCAACAATTCTGGAAAAGATGGTCAACAGAATACTTGACCGAAATGCAGAAACGACAAAAGTGGAATGCGCCACAAAATAACATTAATATTGGTCAAGTTGTCATCATTAAAGATGAAAAGCAACCACCAACAAAATGGGTGTTGGGGCTCATTGAAGAGCTACACCCTGGTAAGGACGGCAGAGTTAGAGTGGTGTCTGTAAAAACAGCAAACAGTATTTTGCAGAGACCCATTCAAAAAATTTGCCCCTTACCAGTCAATGTGCAATAAAGGTGCAAAGGAAGTAAGTTGTGATGTCCGTAAATGTTTGTATACGTCAAGTTTGATGCATGTATGGGCCCTGGCCATATATTTCTATTTTTTCATATTAGATAATAATACATAAAATTCTCCTCAAGTAACTAACATAGGTCAAAGAATGGAGATAGAAGACATCTTAGACGTAATGTACGATGGGCTGATGAACGAGTTTGAGACCATATGGGCAGAGATGTCAGGCACTACTGCTATCAAACGGGCAGTATCTCCATTGCCTCCGACACCACCGCTGCCAAGTATGCCAGACCTCAACACGCCGCCTAGAGAGGCAGAGTTCCAGTTTAAGATGCCTCTGCCTCCGAAGCAACCAAGGTCCAGCAGTCTAATTCACGTGGACAAAGTCATAAGCGCCATAAAGGACTCGGACACATCACCAAAATCGACATCACAGCTACCCCTCAAGACCCAAACGCCCAAAACATCGCTCGAGAAAAGGTATGATGTCTATACGAACGACGGTCAACACATACGCATCGAATTTGAGGAATTGCAATCAATTCCGTGGGAACGCATCCGCAAATCGAAAAGGATGCGATATAATTTATTTTTAAAAGACGGCGCGTCCATCAGACTACGATTGGTGAAAAACAAAGTAGTTTGGTACAATTATCATTGGCCGAAACCAAAGGTAAGCTCTCGTGCAATTTAACAAATAAAACATGATCCAGTCATTTGGTTGATGCACAAGGAGTGCATCAACGGGGCCGGAAGTTGTTGCAATTAGCAACCGAAATTATATTATATATATAATATAATAATAAAAAAATATAAAAAACAAGTACAAACAATATAGTTTGTAAATATTCAAAAAATATAGAAGATATAAAAAAAATAATAATATAATATATATATAAATACGAAAAATAATATACTAGGTAACATACTTATATATACCTCCAGTGGACGGAAATCTGTGCCACTTTTCCGTTTTTTTACTCACAAGTCAAAAGATAAAGACAGCAGCCAGGTTACTGAACATTCCCAACATTCACCTTAAAGATGTAAGGTGTTCCAGGTCTTACTATACTTTGCAATATAGCAGCATGCATAAATGCACCAGTCTTATTGAAATCTAATGCAAGATTTCAAAGGAAAGACGACCTTCCAAGGAACACCTTGGTGAAATGGAATGTATTTTTCCAATTAATAAATTGATAAAGTTCTGTCCACTCAAGGACTAGAACATGCTGTAAAAACCAGCAAACACAACTAAAAATAAAATTAAACATAAACACAGTGTTTGTTAGAAATAAACACAATAAAAACAGTTTTGAAAAAACTTTTAAGACACTTGTTCAGAAAATTAGGAAACACTAATTCTGTATTTAGGATTACTTGAACTTAGAAAACGCTAAGTCAAGTATGTAAAAAATCACTCGTACTGAAATGAGGTTTCACTGATTCCAGTACTGGGATAGGATTGGATAGAGGATTTGAGCAGAAGACAACTACAGCCGATTAGATTATAATAAAAACTGACTTCTTTATTCCACAAATGTTCCCTATATATATGTATATAACAAAATTAATAAAAGTAAAACGGAAACAAATAATCAATATTCATTGTCAGCAATAACTGCTGACTTACACATAATTTTTTACTTTCATTCAATATTGCAACAAGCAACAACAGTCGGGTCACCGTACTACAAAAAATATTAAATTCAACAACAAGTGCAATTGCTTCGTAAGCAAAAACACAAAAAGTGAATTTACGGTAATTACGTGTAAGGTGACTGACCGACCAACTGCTCGTGAATTATGATGTCTTATATTAAATTATGATTATTTCTGTTTTTTTTTATGCTTGAACATCCTGGGCCCCCTTGAAGTCTCCAACTTCAAAGCTGTAATCTTGAGCTTCTGGGTTCCTTCTGGGTAGTGGGATTGGTTTACTCTTAAGCATCATGGTCCGGTTGTTCTTACAGTGCGTTAGGCTTAGATAGATGATAATAACACTGATGATTCCTACGGTTACGTATCCTATGGTAAATTGATGTATATCATGTGGTTGGAGATCTTGTAGTTTAGTTTGATGTGCTTTGATGTTCTTGATTTCCTTGATTACGTTATCAAACTCCTCTCCATGTGTTGTTAACCTTGACCGGCAGAATACTGGTGTTGAATCTCCCTCAAAATTGTCAAGATCATCTGGAGTAATATTAAAATTCGGTTGAAATGACTTCTTATCTGTCCGAGTTTGGAGATCATTAGATGTTTCGATTAGCAACTCATCATCTTTCATTGCACATCCGTGTTGCATGGATAATATTCCAGTTCCATCTAGAGCTTTATGTATGATACCATTGCCACAGATGAACGTGGGATTGTATTGCTTATCTAGGCAAAATAACCATTGATTTGGTGCAGCTAGTTTAATCCATATATTTGTTGGTTTTGTAATCCTTAATGCGCATGTTCTAGGTAGTGTTCTACGTGTGAATAGTTCTACCTCGCAGATATTTGATGTCGTTGTCTTAATATGAAGTGGACGCCGTTGTTCACATAAATGATAGTTTTTTCCAATGTCAAAACATTGCATTAACTCAAATTTGTTCATCAAATAAAACCGATCTCTGAACAGGTTCGTCATCAGGAACTCTGTTGCCGGCGCTACAGATACAAATGTGTCGTTCACTAATGTTGGCAATGAAATTAGTCGGTATAACTCAAAGGTTGTGGACCGCACTAATGGTACAATGAGTTCAAAAATAATATACTCGTTCTGAAGTTGGCATTCATTAGTTTATATACTAACGACACACTAATTTGGCCATTGAAGGTAGGTAGCTGGATTCCTGATGGCAAATTGTCCTTGATAATTGATAATTGCATTCGAAGTTGCTCAGGAGATATGACTAAGGGGCTTGATCGTCCATGATGTGTATCTGTAACTACATCAAGAATAGCTTCTTGCATGAACTTGCATTCGTTAACAAGTGAGGCGACTAAAACTGAAAGAGTGTTGAAGGTCTGGATACTTCTCTGCTGCTTTTGTTCTGAACTCATATTGCGCATTTTCTCATATGCAAGGTCCAGTGCTTCTTCTATCCTTTTTGTCTGCTTATATCTGTCTTCTTCAGACTTTTTGATCACATTGACAGTGGTTTCAAGTACTGATGTTTGATTTTTTATTAGTTCATGCAAGTGGTCTTCATTATTTTTTATTCTGTTAATAGTTTCAGTCATTCTCGATGCATATTCATTGTCTAAAACTCCAAATAATTTGTTTGCTATTGTACCAACAAGATCCAATGGTGATCTCTTGGCCCTTGGTTTTGTCGAATTGTTACTCTGGTCCTTCAGTAATACATTATTATTGTTTAATTCTTCAAGTTGATGATAATATTGAGATACTATTTCTATGTAGTAATCATTGTGGGTGATGGTACGAGAGAGACGTTCTAAATGTTTTAGTGCGTCATGAATAATGTTAATAGATGCCAAATAGCCCCTCAGATTATAGTATACTAACAGATTCCAGTTGCTAGCCGTTAATCTTGAAGCTCCTATGTTTTCAAAGTATATCCCGGCGTTGCCGTCAAGTTTGTGTACCTCTACTTGAGTTTCTGACCAAACTGCCTTCGCAGAAAGTGGTAAAAGTAACATTGTTAATAGGATGACCTTTAAAGCATTAATTGGTTTCTGCGATTGCTTTCTTTTCCTTGTATTTCTAGACACTTCCTCTCCATCTACCTCCTCTTCATTCGAGTAACTATTTTGTCCTTCATCAACTTCTATCATTTCTAATTGATTTGATGTATCTGTGTTATCATTTAACTCAACTGGTAGAGGTGCTAGTTGATGTATGGCTCTACGAAATATTCCTGTGGCAGTTCTTACGTCAGCTACACGTATCCTTCCATCTGCACCCTGAATTATTTCCATGATTCTGCCTAATGACCATTTTAAGGGAGGAAGGTTTTCGTCCTTCATGATTATCAATGTCCCTGGCTGAATGTTTGGCTGGTGATCCATCCATTTAGTTCTTTTCTGGAGTTCCGTCAAATATTCGATCGACCAACGTCGCCAAAACTCATTCCGTATATGAGATACTAGTTCCCATCTGGCCAATAATGACATTTTCTGTTGTTCGATTACTGAATCTACAGTGGATGTCATTGGTTCTCCTATGATGAAATGCGCAGGCGTTAAAGCTACTAAATCATTCGGATCTGATGATAGAGGTGTAAGAGGTCTCGAGTTAAGGATGGCTTCTATTTCCGATGTTACCGTACATAGTTCTTCATATGTAAGAGATGCAGATGCGACTGTTTGTTGCAAAAAATGTTTTGTTGATTTCACAGCCGCCTCCCAAAGCCCTCCGAAATGAGGTGATCGGGGGGGAATAAAATGAAATTGGATCTTTTGGTCTAGGCATCTATCGACAATCTTTGTTCTTGACTTGGTAGTGGATAACATATCACTAATTTCCTTTAATTTATTGTTAGCGCCTACGAAATTCCGGCCATTGTCGCAGTAAATGTGTTCGCATCTTCCTCGTCGGGCTGTGAATCTTCTTAATGCCCCTAAGAAACCTTCTGTTGATAAGTCGGACACGACCTCCAAATGGATTGCCTTCGTGGCGAAACAGCAGAAAACAGCAATATAAGTTTTTTGAGGTCCTTTACCTCGAATCTTGTAGTGTGTGTATACTGGGCCGCAGAAGTCCACACCACAGTTAATAAATGGACGTGCCTTTTGAACTCTGTCTTTAGGAAGATTTCCCATTTGTTGATGGCATAATTTCGGTCGGATTCTTGTGCATCGGACGCAATTGTTGACAACGGATCGTGCTAGATTTCTACATTGTAAAAGCCAGAACCTTTGCCTAGCAATAGCCTGCAGTGCTTGCGGTCCAGCATGCAAATGTAACGAATGTAAATGATTCATCAGTAACTTCGTAATGAAATGGTCAGCTGGAAGTACTATTGGATGTTTCGTATCATATTCAATGTCTGCATTATCTAATCTTCCCCCTACTCTTATGACTCCTTGTATGTCAATAAATGGAGCTGCATTTTTTAATTTGCTGTTTCTATGTACTTCATTATTTTTATGTAAGCTACGAAGTTCTTCTTGGAAACTGCAGTTTTGCATTTCCTTACAGATGACAATTAAAGCATCTTCGAGTTCTCTTACGGTTAGAAACGATGTGAGTTGTCGCCTACGTTTTCCTTGTTTGAACATTTCTACACCTCTAAGGATATATGCCATGCCTCGTTGCAGTTTTCGAAAAGAGTTGCCATGATTTATAACAAAAACTGGGTGCTGTTTGCCTTGATCTAGTGCGGTTACAGTTAGTCTTACTGTTTTTTCTTCTTCTTGCAACCTGATGATTGTAGCTGTTTGCTGAGGCCACTGCATCTTTGATGTACTCAAGAATGCTGGACCCTCGAACCAAAGCTTTGCATTCACTAATTGCCCTGGAGTCAATCCCCTGGACACGATATCAGCAGGGTTGCCTTTGTATTTACATATCTCCAACTTGTACCTTCTGTTAGTTCTTGAATGGCGACTACTCTATTCGCTACAAAAGTTTTGAGTAATGATGGATCTCCCTTGATCCATGACAAAACTATCTGCGAGTCCGTCCAAAAATGTATTTCATCGAATTTTATGTTGATGATGCTTTTTACATGATGTACTAAGTGAGCAGCGAGCTTTGCGGCGCACAATTCTAATCTTGGAATTGTGATCGGCTTGACTGGAGCTACCTTGGATTTTGCGCACAGTAACTTCACTGTCACTTTGCCTGTTTTATCCTTGGATCTGATATATAATGCAGTTCCGTATGCCCTTTCGCTGGCATCTGAAAAGGCATGGAGCTCGATGTTGATTGTGGGTTCATTGCTAAACATGTATCTTGGAATTTGAATATCATTGAGTTTCTGTAATTCTGTACGAAATTGCAGCCATGATGATTGAAGTTCACTCGGTATTTCATCGTCCCAGTCTAGTTTTAATTTCCATAATTTTTGAATAAATATCTTACTCATGACCACTACTGGATTTACTAACCCCAAAGGGTCGAAGATTTGTGACATGTCGGCCAAAATTGTACGCTTTGTGAAATTTTTATAATTTTTAAGACATGTCGTGATTGTAAACCAGTCCATGATAGGATGCCATACTAGGCCTAACGTTTTTATGTGTTCACCTTCCATTTCAGAAAAGTTTAATTTGATCTCTAAATCTTCTCTTGGTATATTTTGGACCAATTTAGGGTGGTTTGCACACCACTTCCTCAACTGAAAACCTCTAGAGCTTAATAGTTGCTTTAATTGTCTCTGAGTGTCTATTGCTTCATCTAAGTCATCACTTCCTGTCAATACGTCGTCAACATAAAAATTCTTCACAGCAGCTGCTCCCAACGGATAATTTCCTGCTTCTTCGTCGGCCAATTTTTGTATGCATTTTACTGCCAAATATGGTGCAGATTTTGTACCATACGTGACTGTACATAGTTGATAATATTTAACTTTATCTGTTGGTTGTTTTCTCCACATGATTAATTGCAAATTTCTATCCTCCTCAGCTACCAAAATTTGTCTGTACATTTTGGCAATGTCAGCAGTGAAGACATATCTTTTGATACGGAACCTCATAATGATTGTACTGATGTCTTCTTGAATTTTGGGACCATTTAACAATAAGTCATTGAGTGATAAGCTGGTTGTAGTTTTCGCAGAGCCATCGAAAACTACTCTTAGTTTTGTCGTACTACTTGTTGGTTTCAAGACACAGTGGTGCGGAAGGAAGTAGTAAGGCCTTGTCAGCCTTTGCGGGTCTAATTCTCGCATGTGTCCCAACCTGATGTATTCGTCTAAGAATTCATTATATTGTTTCCTTAATTGTGGTTCCTGTGCCAGTTTTCATTCGATGCTTATTAATCGTTTGAAGGCTAATTGCTTTGATTCACCTAGCAATTTTGGATCGGTCAGAATTGGCAGATTTACAATGAATCGTCCTTCAGCACTTCGACTCACTGTTGATTCAAAATATTCCTCACATTTTTTGTCAGATGATGACATCATTGGTTTGTTCGGGCACTGTTCTAATTCCCAAAACCGTTGTAGTTGTGTCTCTAGATCAGCATTTGTGATTCCACAAAATGGTGCTATATAATCCACACTTGATACCTTGCCTAGAACTATCCAACCTAATGTGGTGTTTTGTAGCGTTGGCAGGTTCTCATTTATTCTGAATTGACCATTTCTCATTATTTCCCCATACATTTCCGCCCCCAAAAGGATGTCAATCTTTTGCGGTAAATTAAATTGTGGGTCTGCTAAAGACATGTTGCTTGGAATATCCCAACTATCAATATTTATGTGTTGCTGCGGCTGGTTCGTTGAAATCTCCTTGATCACAAAAACTTCCAGTTGAGTTGCATAATCACTGACTTTGGACTTTAACGTAATGTTAAGTCTATTGTTTATTTTAACTCTTGAATCACCAATACCCGATATATTTAAATTCACCTTGTCGTCTGATAATCTTAATTTTTTTCGAAATTTCTCCGAAATAAAATTCAATTGCGATCCGGAATCTAATAACAATCTGCATTGTATTGATTTTCCATCCTTGTCGATGACGTCTGCAAGAGCTGTTCCCAGGAATACGTATCCAGCGTAAGCGTCCCGAGTTTGAGCCGCTAAATTGGTTCCTGTCGTTGCCTGACTACCGGATGGCTTCATAATCTGAATGCTAGCGTGCTGATTTGTTTGATAATGGAGCAACGTGTTATGCCTTTTGTTGCATTTTTGGCAACCTCTTGACCTGTTACATATTTAAAACCATACCTGAAAAAGGGTAACAAAAAATTTTTAATTAAAAGAATTCATCCATAAATTTTCACATAAGCTAACATGCCTAAAACATGGCTAGCTTATCAGTACAATCAGTGAAGAAAATTGCGTCAGCAATTTTCTTCACATGCAATAGAGTTGAAACAAAATTATTCCCATGGCAAATTTTGCCTTCAGCAAAATTTGCCAGTAGAAATATTTAAGTTGAAAAATAAAATAAAAGACAAATCGTACCTTCAGTACGATTTGTCGTGAAAAATTGCAACATGTATGCACGAACGTACATACATATCACAAAAAAGCTTTCGCGAAAAGAAGAGCGCGTCGCGAAAATACATTGTATGTATACGCGCGCGGCAATTTTAATCGTCGTGACGGTGGCTGATGTTTATGAAAGCATCAAATGTCAAGTCACCGTCCAACGAAAAATATTCTGGACTTGTTTAATCAAGTCCAGAATAAATGAAAATTCTCTCAGGGTGAAAATGCAACTATGCATTTTCTACCCTGAACGAAGGCTCTTGATCGCGGCAAAAGTGATCAAGAGCCGAGTTAGAATTTTGACTTTGGTTCGGGCGGTTCGGCGCTACTTTAAGTTTTTAACAAAATGATAGTAGCAGAAACGGTGCATAGTCGTGACTAAAGAATAGGATTGTGATAAGAATAACAAAACCTGTAACAGAGTTGACGTGTAATTAAGTAGAATAAAGAAAAGTTAAAGTGAACGAGTTTGTAAAGAAGAGAAATAAATTAAAGGAAAATTAAAGTGTTCACAGTGTTTTATATATGCATGTCCCTCCGATAACAAACAGCAGGATCACGCCACCCCATGGCTAGTGGATAACTTCGGCTTGTCAGATCTCAAACCGTAAGTACCCCATAGACAGTTTGAAAGAAAAAACAGTAACAAATTGGCGCAGCCGGTAGGATAGAGGAAGCCTACTTTGAAAAACAAAAAAAAGTATAAGCGCTCGAAAACCCTCTATCCTACGAATCTAAAAGGAGTGTAGGACGAGATCGAATACTGGGCAAGACACCCTACCCTTCGCCTGAAGTTGAGTCTGGCTTCAGGAGTATTTCGATCTTGTCGGCTCCCAACGCTCGGGGTCGGACAGCTTTAACTGCCTCTGTTTGAAAAACACGCAGCCACCCCCTCATCAAAGCACAAAGTGCCAACGTGGGACCATAGCGGGCTTCATCCCAGCCCAGGAACATAAGACGTCCATAGCCGAAAACTCCAACGAAAACTCCAACTTGAAGGAAGAACCCTCAACTGACAATCTGCGATCCGGAGCTGAAAGGGACTTCGAAGTAGGCAACGCGCCCCCCTTTCAGCTTTTATCCAGGGGAATTTAAGAAGGCCACGGGCCCCCCCGGCAGCAAAAGAACTTCAAGAAACCGAACCAACGGTCCTGAATTGAGAGGGACCTCGAAGAAGGCAATAAGCCCCCCTCTCAATTTGAACCAAGGGAATTAAGACGGCAGAAGCCCCCCTAGCTGCAAATTTCACACACGGTGGTCCATGAGCGAGGAAAGCTCCCACCAGGAGACGCCGCAGGAAATCACACCATTTCAACCAACTCCTCAACAATCCTCCTCACCGGGCGAAGTACAGGAAGTTCCGTCCCGGAACGAAGGAGGCAACGCGGGAGCAACATCCGCAACAGAGGGTGCTAATCAAACACCCGCAACAAATTCAACAAAGAAAGGTGTAACACTCAGGAGTGGGACAATCCTTACAGGTCCCCAACAAGTAAGACCTTCCAATTTAAATTTAGAAAGTTATTTAAAATATCTAGAGGGGAAAGTGCGAGACTCCTCCGAACTTTCTGTTATACAGTGCGATTCTACCGATAAATAGCTCAAAAAGTCCCGTGAACGGCGGCTTGAGCAAATCGCGCAATTCAAAGAAAGTACGGAAAAATTTAAAGAAAGCTTAAAGCAGTTTGGGGAACTCTCGCACTCTCTCGAAACAGAAATTACAAATAATAGTGTAGAATTAAGAGAAGGTGCCATTGAAGACAGTGTCAGTGATTCCACCGTGAGTGAAATCCTATTGAATTGGCTGGGCGACTCCCTTTTGGAAACCAGCGTAGAAGAAACTAGCTCCCCAAAAGTGTCAAACTTTAGCTTCAGAATCCCCAATATAAACATGGCAGATTACGCGAAAATCGCCAAACTGACTGCTCAGCTGGTTCCCCTATTCTCGGGAGAACAGCACCCAAAATTGAGCCTTGAGCTCCAAACATTTCTAGGATGCTGCAGGCAGGTAATACAGTGCATTTCGGTGGATGAACTAACAGCATTTTTACAAATCTTTCCCACCAGACTTCGAGGCGAAGCTTACCAGCTTTTTGCCTCAAATATGCCCACTACTTTCAAAGAAGTAGAAGAACGGCTAAATCGCACATACCTGCCTAGAGAAACTTACCAGGAACTGGTAAATAAATTAATCACTACAAGGCAGTATCCCTTAGAAAACCTCTCAGCCTTCACGGCACGAGTAAAACAAATGCTGGCACTCTGCAATGAAGCAGCAGAATCCAAATACGGAGCCACAGCAGCACCAGCTGTTAAAACGCAGTTGGAAGATTTCGCGAAAAACGCACTGAAAACAGGCGTAAATAACCCATATATGTGCCAATACCTTCTGACCATGACAGACGGCACGGTGGATGACCTCGTACAAAGAGCACTTGACATGGAACGTCTCCAGCAAAGTGCTCTATTCCTGCAACCTCCAGGACAATTCCAAACAAATATGATGCAGAATACATTGCCAAATTCTGCCTGTACCAGTGTACCAAATAACACACATTTAACTCCAAACAGTACCCTAGTAAATCAAAGCGTATACAATCCTGGTTCATATCCTACTCACAAGATCCCCGGCAACACAATATAACCACTAACCCAAGCAGTCACATACCAACGTCACAGTTCACACAGGATGGCCCAGCATATATTAAACAGGAACCAAGGTCGCCAGATAAAAATTATAATGTAAAAAATAAAAATACCTATTTAAATAAAGTGACTTGTAGTTTTTGTAATTTAAGAGGCCACACATATGCCGATTGCCTCAAAAGGAAAAATACGCCTTATTGTGTAAACTGCAAAATGTATAATCATGACGTGCGTGACTGCAGAAGGAACAACAATAGTTTTCAAAGACCCCAAAACAGAGAAGCACCAATTCAACGTCCTAGAGAGCCTCAAAACCCCAATAACAACTCAGGAGTATATAATGTGCGAAAAAAGTGCGAATTTTGTGGACGTTCTGGACATGCAGTAAATAACTGCCAACAAAAACGTAAATGGGAAGCCCGGAGTCAGGGAAACGACGTACAGTCGACCCAAAACTCCCCGGCTCGACTATAAATCTCCCATCTAATAAATTAGGGTCTCCTCAGCAGCCCGATTCCAGTGTCGCTACAGTAAAACTTCCTTTAGACATAGGCCTGAACGGCCAAACTAAACTAGTAGTAGACACAGGCGCTGAGGTAAGTATAATAAAGAAAAGGTCATTAAAAGACCTCAAAGAAATTAACCACAATGAGGCATGTACACTTCAGACCCTATTTGGTATGGGAAAGACGCTGGAAAATTGCCAGGGAAACTTCGTTTTCAAAAACAAAATTCCCTGCAAGTTTCAAGTCGTAAAGAACTTGCCTGGCCTTTCCGATGATGGACTTCTAGGAAATGATTTCCTAGCAAAAAACTGCAACGTTGAGGGTCCTAATAAGGCACTAAGGTTTCCTCGCACGGAAACTAATCCAGACGAATTTGCTTTGCCATTAGAGTTTGAAACGGACAAGCTACATTCTGAAAAAGCAGTCGAAGTAAGAACACTTGCAGAAGAGGTAGAGTCTAAACAGGCTGAACTATCCACCTGCAGTGTCTTCAAGGCTTCTCAAACGAGAAAAGCTGGCTGCCAAGCTCCAAAAGGGCCCAAGGAATGTGAAAAAAGCTGTCTGGGCGAGCAAGAGACCGATGAAGGCAGGCAGCAATTGGTTACCTTTAAGGAACCAATCTGCATACCGCGCTCTCAAATTGTGGCCCCAGTGCCGTTACAAACTCAAGAAGAAATGCTCTGTTTATCCCAAGAGATAAGCGATGGAGTCTTCTTGGCAAACAGTTTGCTGTCATCTGGAGAAGAATTAGTGCTGGTTAGTATTCTCAACGCTAACAGTCATCAAGTAGTCATACATAGCTTAAAGTTACAGCTATATCCAATAAACGACTACACCATAGTCCCATTAACGCACTCAAAAGATCACAAAAGAACACAATTCCACTACCAAATATGGAGGCAATATCAAACAACACAAGAGACGGAACCGAGTGTCTAAAGCCTGCCAAAAAGGTGCATATAGCTCTTCCGTCCAAAATCCCGAGGCATAAATCACTGTTAAACAAACAACGGCCATACAAGAACGGCAGCGAGTCGCTAAAGCCTATATTAAAGGTGCATATTACTCCACCGTCACACAGCACACAGAATGCTACATGGTCAAAAAGCAATAGCCTTGACGTGCATGAGTATATCACACAACCTAAGGCAAAGACCACACAGGTGTACCAAACTCAGCCGTCAACAAAGCAGGAAGCAAGTACCCTGTTACATGCTAAATACAACAAAATAAAGCCTCATAAGGAATTAACTAAATTCAATCCAATTTCATGACACAAATTTACAAGGAATAGTAAGTCAAACCAAGGTTCAGCTGAAAAATCAGCAATTTTACAACATGTACGATATCTATACCCGGATAATGAGACTCCGGACGACCCAAAACAATACCCGCGTATTTCTAGGCTAGAGCAAGAACTCAGCCTAGACCCTAATTTAACCGCGGAAGAAAAAATTTCGATATCAGAACTCTGCGAAGAGTATAACGATATCTTCTTCCTCAAAGGTGACAAACTCACCTATACAAATGCGATAACGCATAATATTCCATTGGTGCAAGATCAAGCACCAATCAATCAAAAAATGTACCGCTTACCTGAAACACAGCGGAAAGTCATTAACGAGCAGCTAAAAGAAATGCTAGACAGCGGTATAGTCCAGTCTAGTAAAAGCCCTTGGAATTCACCTCTACTAGTTGTCCCCAAGAAAGCGGGACCTGACGGTGAAAAAAGGTGGCGCGTCGTTGTCGATTTTCGTAAATTAAACGAAAAGACAATTGGAGACGCATTCCCGCTACCCCGAATCGAGGATATTCTCGACCAACTAGGTCACGCAAGGTATTTCACCACACTCGATTTGGCCAACGGCTATCACCAAGTTCTTGTCGACAAAAAAGATCGACATAAAACTGCTTTCAGCACAAGCTATGGGCACTACGAGTTCAAGCGTATGCCATTCGGGCTCAAAGGAGCCCCCGCCACATTTCAACGCCTAATGAATTTCGTCTTAACAGGCCTACAAGGCCTCGAATGTTTTGTCTACCTAGATGATATTGTCATCTATGGAAAAAATTTAAATGACCACAACGAAAAGTTGAGAAAAGTCTTCGATAAGTTGAGAGAAAACAACTTGAAACTGCAGCCAGAGAAGTGCCAGTTTCTACGAAGAGAAGTTGTTTACCTAGGACATAAATGTTCTAGCGAAGGAGCCCTACCAGACCCAAGTAAGACGGCCTGCGTCCAAACATTTCCTGTTCCAAAAACAGTAAGGCAAGTTCAGTCATTTTTAGGACTTGCCAATTACTACAGGAAATTCATTCCAGACTTCTCCAAAATTGTACGTCCAATCACGAATTTACTCCGAAAGGATGTAAAGTTCACTTGGACAGAGAAATGCCAAGAAGCATTTCAAAGCACAAAAAATGCTTTAATTTCTCCACCACTTTTGATTTACCCCGATTTTACAAAATCTTTTAATCTTACTACGGACGCAAGTAACGAGGCTCTAGGAGCTGTTCTTTCTCAAGGAGAAGTCGGAAAGGACCAGCCCATTGCCTACGCAAGCCGCACATTAAACAAAGCCGAAAGAAATTACTCTACTATAGAGAAAGAGTTATTGGCTATTGTCTGGGCTACGAAGAATTTCAGGTGCTATCTCCAAGGCCGGAAATTCACGGTCTATACTGACCATAAACCTCTCAAAGGTGTCTTCAATGTGAAAGACCCTACTTCCCGTTTGGTGAGATTTCACCACAAATTATCTGAATTCGATTACAACATCGAATATAAACCAGGGAAGTACAACACTAATGCCGATGCACTAAGTCGCATCCCTCAAGCATTAAAGGAAGACAGTTTAGGCAATACCTTAACGGTAAAAGCCCTAGTCCACCACACGATGGACTCAGATGTGGAGGAAGTCAATTCCACAAATAATAAGAGAAAGAAGAAATCCGCTCATTGTTTCGTCGTGACTCGAGCTCAGAAGCAAAAGGCTCAAGAGACAATAAATAGCTCCAGTGTGGAGACAGAAGAGCACACGAAAGCGGACCAAAACGAAATTCAACTCACAGAGGAGCAAAAAGTAAGTACTGATAAGACACCCGAAGTTATTACGAGCCCCACGGAGATCCAAACAATCTTAAAAGATTATCACGATTCTCCATTTGGTGGCCATCAAGGTGTCATAAAGACTTACAAACGCATAAGACGCAAGTATTGGTGGAGACACATGCTTAGCGACATCAAGAAATACATAAAAAAATGCCCAAAGTGCCAGACGATGAAAGCTTCTCCACAATATAAAATGCCAATGGTTATCACGGACATCGCAGAACAACCGTTCGACAAAGTTTACCTCGATATTGTAGGTCCATTAGAGGAGACGACATCAGGTAACAAATATATCTTGACCTTTCAAGATAATCTAACAAAATTTGTCGACTGCAATACCTAATGCCGAAGCAGTCACAGTAGCGCAAGTTTTCTTTGATGAAATCGTTACGCGCTATCGCATACCCAAAAGAATACTCACCGATCAGGGAACAAATTTCCTGAGTGAATTATTCAAAAGAGTATGTAAGCTTCTAAAGGTAAAGAAGTTATAGACTTCAGCATACCACCCACAGTCTAATGGAGCACTAGAGCGTGCTCATAGACCCCTAATAGAATACCTGCGAACAATCGTAGATGAAAATCCCAAAACATGGGACCAATACCTACGAACCGCTGCATTCGTGTATAACAATAGTATACACGAGGGTACTAAACTTACCCCAATGGACTGCCTATACGGCTTCACAGCGGATGTCCCATCAAATTTAAAACGGGATCCCGAACCCGTTTACAATCATGAGAGCTATTATCATATACTGAAGTATAAGCTCCAAAAATCATATGCCACGGCACGAAAGAACTTATTGGCAAGTAAACAGCGCTCAAAGGGGTACTACGATAAGACAGTACGGCCCCTAACTTTCCATGTAGGAGACAAGGTCCTCATCAAGAACGAAAGCAGAAAACATAAGCTTTCTCAAATCTGGGTAGGACCTTATCAGGTAATAGCAATCCCAAGTGATGTGAATACCACAATCAAAATTGGTAAGCGAATGGTGACGGTACATAATAATCGTTTAAAACCATATTTCGAATAAAAGCATGTTGTACAAAAATGAACCAGGTTGACTTGAAATTCCTACTTCAATGTCCATTAAACGTCATTTCAATACCTCCCCAGAAACATTTGCGGTGGAGTCACTCCACTGCCCAGTTTAAAACGGCACAATGCAAGTACAAATATACTTAAAGAATTGTTTTCTTCCTCCGAATTATCCACAGAAATGGCGCTAAAATTCATCGTATTTGCCCTCCTCATCCAATACACAACAGGAGAGATCGCTGACAAACCCTATATAAGGACCCAACTAAATGGCTCGGGCATATTTTTCGAGGACCTAGGAAGCCTCATGGTATATCATGATACCTGGAATGTCCTCACCGAAATAGATTTGGATGAATTAGATGCCCAGATAAAGCTAGCAGAATATGCGGAGCACTTAGTGCATAAACTCTGCATAAATGTAACCAACCCAGAAGACCTGTGTAACGTGCAGCAACTACACATACACGCTATAATAGACAGCGTACGAAAGCGCACGGAAACTATAAAGGAACTAGCACCAGCAAAACGCAAGGCCAGATCGCTATTTGATGGAATAGGCAATGCCATGCACTATTTGTTTGGCACTATGGACAGCAATAACGAAAAAGAAATTTACAACAGGTTAGAAGAACTTGAATCGAATACACAAGCCCTAGCCGAGCTAGAGAAACAACCAATCAGTGTTGTTAAAACAACCTTGGAAAAGATTCAAAAACCGCTGGCCATGTTAATAGACAGACAACAAAAAATAGCACACCAGATAAACGATCTCCACCATGTGGCCGATGATTTAACTAAAAGGCAGCTAAGACAAGAGATTATATCAAGCTTATTGCTCCAAATCATCGAAGTTGAATATCGACAACAAGCCCTTCTGGATATAATAATGGCTAGTAGGACCAATCATATTCATCCACTCCTAATGTCTCCCAAAAATCTACTGGAGATATATCGCAAAACAACTTCGTATTGTCCTAACGATCAGAATTGTTTAGCCATCCTCTACCAAACAGCAGGGGCCCAATCACTCCTTATGCAAAATAAATTGGTGGTGAGAATCACTCTCCCAATTTTTAATCTGCCAAAAATGAGGCTACAACAGATTCAATGCTATCCTGTACCCAAGTCAGCAAATTATTCATTAATTCCAGACCCTGGTTATTCATACATAGCCAATAGCGCAAAAACTCAGGAATTTCTCCTATTAAAAGGCGAGGACATGAAAAACTTTAAGAAAATAACAAGTAATTTGGAAGAAAACACGTATGTAGGCCGACTAAATACGCCCATAATAAAGGCAACGACATCCAACGAATGTGCCATTAAATTACTATATAATCCTTTAAATGAAGTGCCCAAATGTAGGACCAGAGTACAAGCTCCCCAAAAAGACATGCTGATCAAACTAAGCAAGCCCAATACGTGGCTATTTGCATTTAGTACCTCCCCGGTGTTACATATCACATGTCCAGATCACTTTGTAATCTCGAAACTAGAAGGACGGGGGATATTAGAGATAACGCAACCATGTCAAGTGCAAATAAGTGACAAGGTGCTCAAATACGAAGGTCAAAGTAAACGCCCGCTGAAAATAATTCAACCCAAACAATTTCCCCAATTTAATCATTCCTTATTTAGTTTGAGTCTGGCTGACATTGTACCAGAATCTGAAAACCAAACGCAAGTTTCAATAGAGATTTTAACGGGAGACGATATCCACAAATCAGTCTACCAGGGTACACACTCCTTAGAGGAAATCCAAAACAAAATCATTAAATACTAGGAAAAGGTATCAGGCCGACAATCCCATATCCTGTCCACAACTTCTCTATCATTTACGAGCCTACTAGTTCTGGCCATAATGATCGCTGTGGCAGTAAAATATCTTAACCCTGTTGTCATCAAGATGAGACAACAGAGAAATCAACCACAAGGTAACCCCGAAAATTCATCAGAGGGAATTCCTTTAGGGGAGCGAACTAATGCTCCCCAACCCAGTTTAAGGCGAGCCAGAAGCCTCCCCAAAACAAAATCAGTCCAAATAGTGTAAAGGTGCGAACACGGACACTGTCAATATGGACTACTAATCAACCTAATTTAAACATAAAAGGTAGACCTGGTACGTAAACACAAAAATGTACCAAAACGCAAGTAAAGGTACAACACAACATGTATTACAGGCAGCAAGGCCCAAATAACTACAGTGTAAATATAGAATTAGAATTTAATATAAACGGAAAATAGAATATATATAAGAAAAAATAAAGTACATAGAAGGAGTACGTAGTAACTAACAGTATAAGAAACTGAATATAAAAAAAAAATGTATTAGAAGTAAAGACAAGGATAAGTTAGAATAAATAAATATACTGGCGAGAATAGAGTATATAGAAAACAATATAAAATACATACGGAAAATATAAAGTTAAAGAAAAATTACCTTAAAAGTAGACATAAATAAATATAAAACTATATGTATATAAACAAATAAATTCAAACAAAAAGTAGCCCTGGTAACAATATACAAAAAATAGATAAAGTGATAATAGGAAAGAAAAATTGCGTTAAAGTTAATGCAACAAAAAAATAAGAAGGTTTATTTAGAAAAACAAAATAATATATACTAAGAGAATTCGAAAGAAAGGTATTAAATAACTAAGTTGAGAACTAGAATTACTTAAAAGAGAAGATGTATGTAAAAAGATCTAAACTAGAAATCAAAGGGAAAGGCCCTAAAATTAAAATATTAATATAATATAGCACGCAATACCTACTAAAAACAGTAGAAGTAATTACAAAAATAGTATAAAGATCTAATTAGTAAGAAAAATGTACAAAAAAAAATAAACTTTAGACTAAAAGCACCAAACTACTAAACACCTGTACTGTAAAAACAAAAAAATATAAAAAAAAAAAAAAAATTTTTAAACCAATAACATAATACCAGGCTACTAAAAACACAAAATAATAAATAATAACTAAAATTAGGGTAACTAACTCTAACCTAGCCAATAAAATAAAATAAAAACAACACTAACACTAGGATAAAGAATACAATAGTTCTAAACTAGGGTAAAATTAAAAAATAATAATAATTTGGTAAAGTCTAGCCAAACCAACCGAGACCGAACGAACCAACCAAGTTCAATACCAGTACCCCAATAAAAGTAAATAATGAAGGAAATATACTTAAATTACTCTAAACTAATAGTTAACAAAAATTAACCAAAGTCGAAAACCTAATTAATATAAAAAAAAAAATTTTTTTTAATGAGAATACTCCTTCAAAAACTGTAAGAAAAGAACAAAACCGCAACCACTCAGGAAGTAAAAGAACCGAAGCCAAACCACGAGACCTGAAAAACAAAAGGTAATGAAAATAAAAAGTCGAGACGATTTAGGAATAGTTGTGGCGATTTATTGAAAAAAAAAAAAACTCTACCAAAATACATTTAAAAAAAAAAAAAAAAAGGGGGATATGAGAAAAAAATAAAACAATTTTTAATTTCAAAAGTAAATTAGTCATCGCTATCGCTCTCATCCCAGTCTACTAGACTTCCAGCAGGGGGCGGGGTCGCCGTATACTTCCTTACAAGAGATGTTATGGAGGAAGAAAAGACCTCGTGACAGCATGCACAAAGCCCGTGCTGTCCAAACAGGTTGACGACACCACCTGCAACGAATAGAGTAAATATATATAAATAAATCAAAAACAAGTTTCTCGAATCCATCAAATGAATGCTTACCTGCTACAGTCCAGGACTGCCCACGGTGGGGGTATAGAGGCAGATTAACGGTATAGTGGCGTCCTACTATTGCCTCCGCTCCCCAGGCGGTGAAAGGACGCTGACCCCGCTCGCGGAGCACCAAACGGAACGTACATACATATTGCAATTTTTCACGAACGTACATACATATTGCAATTTTTCACGACAAATCGTACTGAAGGTACGATTTGTCTTTTATTTTATTTTTCAACTTAAATATTTCTACTGGCAAATTTTGCTGAAGGCAAAATTTGCCATGGGAATAATTTTGTTTCAACTCTATTGCATGTGAAGAAAATTGCTGACGCAATTTTCTTCACTGATTGTACTGATAAGCTAGCCATGTTTTAGGCATGTTAGCTTATGTGAAAATTTATGGATGAATTTTTTTAATTAAAAATTTTTTGTTACCCTTTTTCAGGTATGGTTTTAGATATGTAACAACCTGCACTGACTGAAATTGTGACCACTCTTAAGGCAATTTAGGCAAAGATTTAGTTCTTTAGCCTTTTCTTGACGCTCGAATGCTTGCATTCTCAAGAACATTTCGCAGAAGTATATTGGAAGATTCTTCTTGCATATAACACATTCAATTTGATTTGTCTTGTTAGTTTGGTTGGTAATGAAGACAGAAGGCTTGCTTGATTTCTGTGGATATTTTGAAATCAATGATTTTTGGCCCAAGATTTCTAGTGCTTGGAACCGCTTTTCTAGAAAGCTCAGCAATTTTTCTACTGACTGTAAATCTCGTGGCGATGACAATGATTGTTCGAATAATGCATGCGTGTTTTTATCCAATTTTTTCAGTAGCATGTGAATGATGATCGGGTCCCAATGCTTGTTTACTGAGAGTCCCATGTTTTGTAGAGTAAGCAGACATTCTTTTGTAGTATCATGCAGATTTTTTAACGCTGACGCAGATTCTGTCGTAATCTGAGGTTGTGCCATTAATTTCTCTAAGAGCGCTGTTACCAACAATCTTTTGTTTTGATATCTATTCTGTAGCATATCCCATGCAATTTCATAGCTGTCTTCTGTCAATGGAAGATGTCTGATTAATTTTTCAGCTTCACCTGAAAGGTTCATCTTGAGGTACCACATTTTCTGTGAGTTCCCTATTGGTTGATTATGAACCAATTGTGAAAACAGATCAAAAAACTGCTGCCACTTTAAGTAATCCCCATCGAACTTGGGTAGGGTTACTTTCGGAAATTGTAAGCTCGATTGATTAGTAGGCACGGTCGAGCTTGTATTTACGTTATCTTCTATATCTTCATTGATTTTGATTAATATCTCATGCACCTTCTCCTGAAGTTGAAAATATTCATTCATATTATATCCGCAACTCGTAATATCATCTGTATTTTCCCAGATGCTTTTATTGTTGTCTTCTATTTGTTCCCAATAATTTGTTATTGTGCTTCTTTTTAAGTCGTAATATTGTTTGGTTTGATCTTTACTGATTTTAATGCCAGCAATAATATTTGTGAGCGTAATCATTACGCTCTTTTGTCTTCGTAACAGACGAATAATAACGTCGCCATTTCCTATGTCCGTACAGTCAGTATTGCTATTTGCCCGTGATTTTGGCAAATTCTCATGGGTTTTTAGCTTTGAAGTGTGTTTTTCTCCTTGCACGGATTTTGTTGATGCACCTTTGGATGTGCTTGAACTTGCATGATTAATTACTGTTGTTAATTCGGTTTTGAAGTCATCATATCCCTTTTTTACTATTTGATAGTAATCATTAGCAAAATATGGGTGACCGACAGTTGATTCATCGTATTGATCTCTAATTTGATCATCGTTTGCTTCAAATTTGGTCCCCAAATCTTCTAATGCTTGAAGTTTAGCTTGAAGGTATTGAAGACTCTTCTTGTCCGGAGATTCGCTTCGGTACTCGTTTGCTAATTTTTCAATGTCTTTCCCAAGTTGTGTTTTCATTGACCGCTAAGGCTTCCATGATTAACTCTTAAATTGAAACAAATTTTCGTTTTTCTATTCACTGCACAAGGTAAACACAGTCTTCTTTTGAATAGTGCTCTTTCTTTAACGACGTCACCAAAAAATGTTCAGAAAATTAGGAAACACTAATTCTGTATTTAGGATTACTTGAACTTAGAAAACGCTAAGTCAAGTATGTAAAAAATCACTCGTACTGAAATGAGGTTTCACTGATTCCAGTACTGGGATAGGATTGGATAGAGGATTTGAGCAGAAGACAACTACAGCCGATTAGATTATAATAAAAACTGACTTCTTTATTCCACAAATGTTCCCTATATATATGTATATAACAAAATTAATAAAAGTAAAACGGAAACAAATAATCAATATTCATTGTCAGCAATAACTGCTGACTTACACATAATTTTTTACTTTCATTCAATATTGCAACAAGCAACAACAGTCGGGTCACCGTACTACAAAAAATATTAAATTCAACAACAAGTGCAATTGCTTCGTAAGCAAAAACACAAAAAGTGAATTTACGGTAATTACGTGTAAGGTGACTGACCGACCAACTGCTCGTGAATTATGATGTCTTATATTAAATTATGATTATTTCTGTTTTTTTTTATGCTTGAACAACACTTATCTTATCATCTGCAATATCCAGTGCAGGGTTTTTTGTTGCAGGACGTATATGTCCTCACAAATGAATCACCAATGTTCCACAAATTTTATTTTAATTTATTCACATTTTTTCACAATAAATATAAATAATTATTATGAAAAAACACAACACCATATAAATAAATTTGTCATTCAATGACAAATGTCAAACCACAACATTTAAATTGTGGCGCCCTCGTCATCTCAAAATTGTAAAACTCCCACAGCGCCGTGGTGAACTTGCGCAAAGTCGAGAACAATAGCCAGCAACTAAGCGAAGCCACAGAACAATGGGCGGCAGCTGACCCCAACCATATAAAAAGTTGGCGATTTCAGAAGAAAAATCACTTGTTGGTCGGTATTTCACCAGTAAAGTCAGCTAGCTGGACCATTGCCACTAGCATTTTTTTTCCACTTGTCCTCAAATTTTTTGTAGGGTTATTCCCACAATAAGTCTTCATCACACACAGGTAATACAAATAGAAATTTTTTTGGGATATTACCAGAAATTTTCTATTTAATTAAAAACACCACTGAAATATAGAATAAATTCAAGATTTTGGGATATTACCAAATTAAGAATAGACTTCTATGATTTCAGATCTTTTTTCTTCATAAAAAAGGGAAAATATTCTGGGATATTACCAGAGAATTTCTCATTTAAATTTTTTTATACTGAGATTGGAGAGTTAATTCGCAGTTTTGGGATATTACCAAGCTAAGAATAAAATTCTGCAATCTAAGTTATTTTTGTCTCATCTTTTTGTAACTAACTATTCAGCAAAGTTAATTTGGGAAATATCCAATTAACTAAGGTTAACGAAAAAGGTTTCACAAAACATTTTATTTCGGGATATATCCAAGTGAAGTGTGGCAGGAAACTCAAGTCAATCGGGAAATCATTAGTATTGGGCGATTTCCATACTAATTAGAAATCCCGGTAAATATCTAGGCTAAATCGGCGGCAAAATCCTTTGGGATATTTCCAGGGATTTTTTTTCTGATTTGGTTTTGGATTTAGGAAAGGGACAATATCTTGGTATTGAACCTTTTGGGAGATTTTCAAGGGTTCAATCCAGAGACCAGAATTAGGTCAAAAACAGGTACAGGGATTAGCTACACCATTCAGGGTTGAGTATACTACAGGAAATAAATAAGTATAAAACTTACTAACGTTTTTGTTTCAGAAGAGATTAATTAATTCTATTTTATCAGAAAATTTCTAACAAAATTTGAATTGCTATAAACCTTTTTTTGTGCACATCACTAATTTGAGTTTTCTTCTCTTATTGCAGATAATTAGCAATAAGTAGAGTTTAAGTTTATTTTTCTTTGAATTAATTTTTTGTTTGATTTTTGTTTGAAGTCAATTATTATTTTAATATTTATTTGTAGAATTATTGTTAGTTTGTAAGAGTACGCAATAAACGTATTAAAAGCAGGTTAATTTTTCAATCAGCAATTTACCTATTTTTTTACTTCCATTTTTTATTTTTCATTTAATTTCTTTTATGTACAGCCATAGGAGCTGTAAGATCCCCTTTTCGTATCCTCTGCCACGGATTGAGGACATCTCAGATCAATTAAGTCACTCTAGATATTTCTCTACCTTGGATTTAGCTAATGGCTATAACCAGGTGTTAATCGACCCAGCGGACAGGGACAAGACGGCTTTTAGTACGAACTTCAGCTATTTCCAATATAAATGATTACCCTTTGGATTGAAAACCGCACCTCCATTTTTTCAGTCTCTACTAAATGGAATATTAATAGGATTTCAAGGTATCAAATGCTTTGTATACCTAGATGATGTGGTAATATTCGTGAAGAATCTGGGCGAGCATAATAGAAAGCTAAGTTAGGTATTTCAGCGTTTTAGCGAAAATAATTTAAAACTACAACCAGCGAAGTGCCAGTTTTTACAGAAGAAGGTAGTATACTTATGGCATGTATGTTCAAAGAAAGGAGTAACTCCGGACCAACGGTTAGTGGAGGCATTTCAGAACTATCCTCGACCTAGTTCGGCAGGTGCAATCGATTCTAGGCCTTGCGAATTACTACCGTAAATTCATTCCCAATTTTTCTAGGATATTGGCTCCAATTAACAACCTTTTGAGAAAAAAGGTGAAATTCAATTGGGGACCAGCATGCAAGAACTCTTTTAAAACCAGTAAACAGTCGCTCACTTCCTCTCCCGTGCTATCCAGATTTCTATAAGGAATTCACGCTTATCACAGATGTTAGCGGAGAATCATTAGGTGCCGTATTAGACCAGGATGGGAGGCCTATTAGTTATGCCAGCCGCACACTTAATACTGCTGAGAGAATCTACTCCACCACGGAACGGGAAATGCTTGCTATTGTTTGGGCGGTACGAAATTATAAATGTTACCTTCTGGGCAGGCGTTTTAAAATTAAAACAGATCATCAGCCGCTCCGAGGAATTTTTACGGTAAGGGATACCACATCACGCATGGGACGATTTCATCAGAAACTGTCTGAGTACGATTTCGAGATTATCTTCCAGAACGGAAAGGAGAATGGTAATACGGATGCCCTGAGCACGAGCAAAAGCCAAGAAGCAGGAGTCAGAAGCTGAAGAAAAAAAAACACAGAGCCCGAGAGTGAATGGGAAGATATCGAGGAAGCCAAGAGAATGGTAGGAAGAGCGCTAGACAGTCCAACACCCCAACATGTCACCAACCCGGAGGATATTCAGGTAATATTGAAGTATTATCATGATTCCTGGTTTGGAGGTCATTTCGGCGGAAACAAAACATTAAACAGGGTGAAACGCTTCTATCGCTGAAAAGGAATGAAGAATGATATAGTTAAATATATCCGCAAATGTAGGCAATGTCAAAAAAATAATCATTCTAGAGCCATTAAAATGCCATTGGTAATAACAGAAATATTGGAAAAGCCGTTCGATAAGGTATACGTTGACATCGTGGGGCCATTACCTACAAGCCATAATAGCAACAAATATATACTGTGTATGATGGATGATCTGACGCAGTTTGTAGATTTTGTGGCGGTACCCGATCAAAAAGCAAGCACGGTAGCCTGGCCACTATTTGAACAAATACTGAGCCGATATACGATTCCCAATCAATTAGTGACTGATCAAGGGGATAATTTTACGGGGGAAGTCATGAAATCCTTATGCAAATTATTAAAGATCAAGACCGCCTACCACCCGCAGTCAAACGCAGTAGAGCGACAGCATTCGACCTTGGCTAACTATCTAAGGAGTTTTGTGGATACAGAGCCCAGGAACTGGGATGAATTTCTAAGAACTGCGGCACACGCGTATAACAGCATCGTACATACGGGAACTAAGCTTACGCCCATGGAGACTCTGTTTGGGTTTGTGTCAGAGATCCCAAGAAATTTAATGCGATAACGCCGACATACATATATCATTCTGTGCTGCGATTCAAGTTACAGAAGTCTTTTGAATTAGCACGGAATAATTTACGGCAAAATAAGGAGAAGTCGAAAAAGTACTACGATAAGTCGTCTAGAGGTCAACTTTTTCATTTGGGAGATAAGGTTCTGGTTAGGGACTTAGCTAGGGTGGAGAAATTGTCAGCTATTTTGAAGGGACCCTACGAAGTCATATACATACACAACCCTGAAAACCTAACAATACTCCAAGGGCGGAAGTTGAAGCGAATTCACGTTAATAGGCTGAAGAAGATTGAACCATGTGTGCATGATCATGGGCTTTGCCCGATCGCTACGGTAAGCTTTTTTGCTGCTTTCGTCGTCGTCGACGTCGTTAATGTGTTATAAATCTCACCGCGAGCATAATTACAATGTCGTTATCATTTTGTTTGGAAATTTTACAGTATAAAAGCAAGAGCATTTTGTTAGAATTTTCAAATGTATTCAATTGCTAGTAGTGAAAGCATTTCCAGTGATTGTTCTGTTCATACAATTAAAGTGAAAATAACTCTACTTGTTCATATTGATGAAACTGCAAGCTTTTTTGCAGTTTATGTCGACGAAGAATAAAAAAATACCTTTCTTGCCAAGATGTTTAATGCTTCAGGTATCGAATGCAAGTGGTTCTACAAATTTTTACAACAATGGCTAGTACTGAATATTCACTGAACTCTATTTTTAGCACAGTATAACAAATAGAGAATGGTATACAAACTTAAGCGCTATTTTTGAATACTAAATTTAACATCGCATACAATATATATGTAGTATATGAAAAAGCAAGAATTATAATTGGTGAATTGACAATTAATTAATAAGAAAATATATATATAGCATGACGAAACATCCCGCCGCCGTTGAAAGTATCCGAGAGAGTTTCAATCTCTAATCCTCCATTGGAAGAGGTGCTAATTTATGTACGGCTCGTCATATTATACCATGAGGAGTTTGTACTTCGACTACACGTATTTTGCCATCTGGACCCGGAAAAGTTTTAAGTATACGGCCCAATTTCCATTTATAAGAAGGAAGGTCATCCTGATGAACTAACACCATGCATCCAGGTTGAATGTTGACACCCTCGGATTGCCATTTATATATTTGTTGCAGTTGGTGCAAATACTCCTTTGACCAGCGATGCCAAAAGTGTTGGTCAAGTGCGGACACACGCTGCCATCTACGAAAATATTTGATTTTATCAATTTCATACAATGGTTCAATGACAGGTTCTAGAGGGGCTTGTGTCAGGAAATGTGCAGGAGTTAATGCCTGGAAGTCGTTAGGATCAGAGGAAAGGGGGACTATAGGCCTTGAATTTAAGATGCCTTCAATTTGAATCATAACTGTGGTCAGCTCTTCAAAGGTTAACAGAGCATTCTGTAACGAGCGGTAAAGATGAGTCTTAGCGGACTTCACCGCTGCTTCCCAGAGACCGCCGAAGTGTGGCGATCTCGGGGGAATATGATGGAACTGAATTGCGTTGGTACTACACCAAGATGCGATGTCCTTTTGAGTGTATTCCTGGTAGAACGTATCCCTAAATTCCTCCAACAATCGACGAGCTCCAACGAAATTTGTTGCGTTATCGCAATACAGATGTCGGCATAAGTTCCTGCGGCCGACAAATTTCTTAAGCGCAGCTATGAAAGCTTCCGAGGTTAGGTCCGAAACAACTTCAATGTGAGTAGCTCGAGTAGCAAAGCAAATGAATATAGCGATGTAAGACTTGTAAAGAGCCTTTCCTCGAAGACGGTAAGTTGTTTTGATAGGTCCACAAAAATCCACCCCAGTATGTGTGAATGGCAGTGAAAAATTCACTCTGCTCTTTGGTAGAACTCCCATAATTTGCTGTGCTAAACGAGGACGGTATCGATTACAATGAATGCAACTGCGCACTATATTTCTGACATAATCACGAGCATTTATTATCCAGAATCTTTGGTGAATAATCCCAACTAACGCTTGTGGGCCTGCATGGAAATTCTTATTGTGTAAGTACCTTACATACGATTTAACAAAAGCGTTCTTTCGAGGCAATAGAATGGGAAAACGATAGTCAAGGGTGTAAGTTTTCGCAGACAACTTTTGTTGGATATCTCGCTTCCTTGCTCTAATGTTTGAATCTCTTCATAAAACTCATGTTGTTGAATAGCCCACACTAGGAACATGAAAGCGTTGTCGATATCAGCTGCCGTCAATTCTCCGCTTTCAACGATGTCATTTGTACGTTTAGATTTTAGTTTACGAACATAGCGTAGTACATATGCGAAACGGCGACAATTTTTAATAAAATCACTAACTGAGTGAATAATTTGTAAAAAGTTATCCGAGACGGAGCCCATTAGAACTGATTTAATCTTTTTTCGTTCAGGTAAGTCATCGGGGCTCATATGCCGTTTTTTCAAGGGAGGCCACTTGTCCTTTGAATGCCTTAAGAACTCTGGCCCAGAAAACCACATCGAATTAAGGAGATCATCAGCTGCAATACCTCTGGAAATAATATCAGCTGGATTTGCTTTAGAGTTGACATGCCTCCAGGTTGCTTTCTCGGTCAGCGTTTGAATCTCCGACACGCGATTCGAAACGTAGGTCTTCCGGTTAGATGCATGGCTGGCCAGCCAATCGAGCACGATCTCCGAATCTGTCCAGAGATACTGTTCACTTATAGACTTGGGAAAATTGTCACGAACTTTTACTAAGAGCTTCGAAAGCAGTAATGCTGCACAAAGTTCCAGGCAAGGTAATGATCTGCATATTCTTATTGGTGCAACCTTTGATTTTGCTGTTAGTAAGTTAACGAAAACGTTTCCAAGCTCATCGGAGGATTGAATATATATGCAGCAACCATAGGCCCTGGTTGATGCATCCGCAAATCCATGAAGTGTAATGTTAGAAACCCTGCCTACACAAAGTACCAATCGCGGGATCCGTATACTACTGATTGCTTGCAATTGAGATTTGAACTGACACCAACGATATTCTAAATCTTGGGGAACCGACTCGTCCCAATTTAGTTTCAGTAACCAAAGTTCTTGTAAAAAAATCTTCGCGCGCACAACTACCGGATTTACGAGTCCTAGCGGGTCGAACAACCGAGCGACATCCGACAGAATTGTCCTTTTAGTGACTCCAGACGTAGAAACGATCGGTGGTTTATATTGAAACCGAAACTCATCAGCGATGGGCTCCCATATTATACCTAGCGTTTTAACGACATCGGTATCATTAATTCTTAATGTCTTCTCACGTTCAGCTTCCGGAATTTCTGATAATAAATCCAAGTCATTCGAGTACCATTTCCTCAGAGAAAATTGGCCAGACCGTAAGATAATATCAACATCACGACGAATTTCCATAAGTTCCTCACGAGTATCTGCACCAGTTAAAAGGTCGTCCATGTAGAAGTCCTGCGCCACTATTTTTGAAGCCTTTAGTAGCTTTGAGTGGTAGTCCTCTGATAATTGTTTCAAGCATCTCGTTGCAAGAAATGGAGCAGAGGCCGTACCATAAGTGACTGTTTTTAAACGAAAGACTTGTAAATCTTCTTTAGGACTATTTCGCCAGAGAATAAGCTGATAATTCCGATCCTCGGGATATACCAAAATTTGCCTGTACATGGCGGAAATATCCGCGGTTAGTGCTAATTGGTAACAACGAAATCTGCATATAATCGAAAAAAGATCATCTTGTATAGTGGGGCCCACTATAAGTACATCGTTGAGTGCTTTGTTCGATGCCGTGCGTCATGAAGCATCAAAGACAACACGAAGTTTCGTTGTCGAACTGTCTGGCCGCAAAACGCCACGATGTGGCATAAAGTAATGAGGATTCGGCACATTTTCCATAGCTAGTGCCTCCATATGACCTGCAGCAAGATACTCCTCTAGAAACTGAGAATAATTTATCTTGAGCTCCGGATCCTTCATTAGTTTTCTTTCCAGATAGTAGAAACGACGACGAGCAATTTCTAAAGAGTTTGTAAACTGAAATGATGAATCCTTAAAGGGCAGCTTAACCATAAATCGTCCATCAGGTAAACGACGTACTGTGTCGCGAAAGAAAGCTTCGCATTCTGTATGCTTGGGATTCGTGATAGGTGGTGTCCTTTCAATAGTTTCCTCCTTCCAGAAACGCTCGACTAATTCACTCAAGGATATATCCTCCGCAACAATCCCGTAAGCTTTCTCCTGACCATAAGCTATACAGGCCAAAGTGGGCGATAGAGGTAGCGGATTAACATATTTCCCTGAGACCACCCATCCAAAGAGAGTTTTCTGTAAAGTAGGTAGGTTCTTTTCCAACTTAATTTGACCCACTCAAAGAAGTTCGAAGAAGACATCTGCACCAATTAGAATATCTACCTTCTGTGGCTTAAAAAACTCTGGGTCAGCTAATTGAATATTAGATGGGATATGCCAATCATCTACGGCTACACCTTTTTCCGGCTGAAGACCGGTTATGTGTGGGAGGACGTAAAATGATAAATTAGTCTCGAAATCACAGATTCTAGATTTAATAGCAGCTTGGGTAGACCAACGAACGTCCGAAGAAACATTTGCAATCCCGCTGATAGTTAGATCTGTTCTATGTTTCTTTAGTTTAAGCGTTTGAACAAGACTCTCCGAAATAAAATTAAGCTGAGAGGTTGAATCTAGTAATGCCCTAGCAAGATGATATCGACCAGAACTATCCTTCACTTGGACAACAGCTGCGGCAAGGAAAACATGACCCTGGACATTATCCTTAGATAATAACGACGAACTTAAGTTAGAATTCTCCGCACCAGACGTTTGGGACCCTATGTTTGTATTGAAGTTGGTATGGTTTGCGCTTTCGACTGCTGGCACTGTATTCGCAGCGTATCTATGTAAAGATGTATGATGGGGCTTAGAGCAAACACTGCACTTCCTCGAAGTACATTTCTTTACGCTATGTCCTTTCGACAAACAATTGATACACAATGCTTTCTTCTTAACGTGTTCAAACCTGTGCAATACAGGGAGTTCGAGAAACTTTGGGCAATAATTAATAGTATGACCAGAGTCATTGCAAAATAGACAACGAGATTTGGAAATTGTTAATGTTGTAGAATTCGAGTTAGATTTCTTTCCTTTATAGAAATTCGGTAGTCTTGTCGACGCCGCCGGCGACAAATCATTCCTTTGTTCAGCTTTGGTTTCTCTAGCTTCTAGTAACTGACAACGCTTGTTAAGAATTTTAGAACATTTGTCCCAGGTTGGCAGACTAGAGTGTTCCATTGATTCTTCCAATTTATTTTGTGATTCAGGATCTAATTTAGCGGTCACCAGATGAATTATTAACGCATTCGTAATGTCCGCTTCTGAGCCTAAACTCTTTAGTGCACTCAAATGAGCGTTAGTGCTATCTACCAAATATCGTAACTGATTGGCAGAATTTTTAGACACTTTGGGTAAATTAAACAAATCTAATACATGCTCTTGAAAAGTTAGGTACCTATTATCGTATCTCTCCTTTAATTGAGTTAAAGCTTTAGAATAGTTATCTTCACTGATTTCGAACGCCTTAACTGTGCGTAATGCAGCACCAGTTAAGCATGAGAGTAAATGGTTAAACTTTTCTATTGCTGACAATGAATCATTTTTATCCACCAGCCTTGTAAATGATCCAATGAAATTAGGGAATTCTGAATATTTACCACTGAACTGTGGCAACTTAAGTTTCGGTAAATTGTCCTTAACAATGGACGATGCCAACAATGAATGATCTTGAAAGGAACTTGAACCACGTTGACCATTCATCAATGATAATAATTTAGATTTAGTGGCGCAATATAAGTCCTCCAGATCCCCCCTGATCTTTTGTTCATTAGCATCCTCTGGAGTTAGTTTTTCAATAGCTGATTGGAACGACAAGATCTGTTTAAAGTAGGACTCAAGGATGCCTAGCCGACATTCCAGTTCAGTGTTTGATAAGGAGCTTGCCTTGGACTCAATGATATTTTTTATCCGCGTAATACAACCCTTTGAAGACGCTCTTTGTATTTTAAGATCGGCGAGTTCACTCATATTGAACGAAATATTTCTTACATTCACGATATCACGAATTGTTTTTAAGATTTTTCAATTAGAAAGGAAGCTTACAATTAATTTTCAACCCCGCTATGGTCACACTGGCATTGATGCCTTCACAAGCTTTTATATTCGAGAACGTTTTTAATAGCAAATATAATTTAATTAATTCGATAGCGATTATAACGCTAATTCAAAACCGAATGTTTCCTTAGGTACGAATGAGTAAATTTATGAAGATAATATATATAAAGGTTCAACGACCTAAAAGATAAAATCTCTATTCAGAAGCACTGTTCTTATCTATTCTATGCATGTGTTCTAATGCCAGACAACTAATAATTTTATTCACGCACACAATTGCAGTAATAATTTATGCGTTCATATGTATAAGTCATTAAAAAATTTATATTCACACAATAGGCATAATAATAATGATCAAAATATGAAATTGAAAATATGTACCTTGCAATGTTCAAAATTATTTGTTCACGTGCCGCACGCACAAGGCCTTTACGATAATTTACTTACGGCGCTTTCTAGAAAAATAGTATGGTACTTGTGTAGGCGGCTTTGTTTCAATTGGAGCAATTTCCCTCGATGATTTGATCCAACGATGATTAAATCAGCAGCAATATTTTTTAAAGAATATCGTCCAACAAAATGGATGCACGTGTGCAGCGATCCAACGACGACAGATGATCAATGCTATGAATCCAGCGACGATATAATTATTGCTTGCAGTTGATTAAAATTTCAACCAAAGGCAATGATAAAGTTGAGAAATTGTCCCTGCTCGGGCGCCAAACGATGAAACTGCAAGCTTTTTTGCAGTTTGTGTCGACGAAGAATAAAAAAATACCTTTCTTGCCAAGATGTTTAATGCTTCAGGTATCGAATGCAAGTGGTTCTACAAATTTTTACAACAATGGCTAGTACTGAATATTCACTGAACTCTATTTTTAGCACAGTATAACAAATAGAGAATGGTATACAAACTTAAGCGCTATTTTTGAATACTAAATTTAACATCGCATACAATATATATGTAGTATATGAAAAAGCAAGAATTATAATTGGTGAATTGACAATTAATTAATAAGAAAATATATATATAGCATGACGAAACACATATAATTATTCAGACAGTGATAATGCCGTTGCCAAAAATAAAGAAGAATATTTCAATGCTGAAATTTTGCAAGCCGAATATGGAGGATTTGATCATAAGCGACGACGAAACAGTGCTGCCAACGTCTCCAGTAGCAGAATTAAATATGAACACGAAGGAAATGAATGCAGGAAAAGAAGAAGAAATTCCTTTGAATCAGGAGGGTATACAGAAGATGAATGGAACAACTTTGGATCTTATAGAGGAAGAAATTCTTTCAGACAATCAGGGGAAGAAAATTCCGGAGACTTTCACAAAATGGAAAGCAGCAAAAAAAACAATTAGCTATGAAAGCAGTGAAGAAGAGACAGAAGCATTTCGTGGATTCACAACCGAGGAAGAAGATACAGAAACTGTCTGTAGAAGATTTATTGAAGACCACAACGGAATGGGAACAATGCTATCAATAATAATGGTAGTATGGTACAATGGAATTTTAATAAGTCTACTTCAGATGTTGGATACGATGAATTTATTGGCACTCAAAGAGAGGATGATAACTGCCAAGAAGATTATATATATGATGCGTCAAGGATTTACACCTTTGTTAAAAAAATTGAGAATGGAAGGGATTGAAGTAGAGGAATATTCGATCGAGAATTTCGTAGTACAGCTCCAAGAAGTAGCATCATTCACGATGTTTACTAAGCCTTGGATTCTACAAGAAGATTCAGATTGGATTATAACAAAATTCATCGAAACTTTAAAGGTGCCGTCCTCCTCATCTTCTATCATACCGACCACTACCACATTATCCATAATTGTCATATTCCAACAGCAGCTGTAGCTGTAAATTTGCCGACTACTTCAAAGAAAATGGAAACGGTTTCGGCAGACGATATTCTCGACGAGTTATTCCAGCATTCGAATACAACCTCGAACACATACAGCAGAGTATAGCGAGAAGGGAAAACGATGTTGTTGTTATTTTGAAATCGCCGGGCGAGTGTGGTTATCGAGTGATCAAATTGGATGTGTACGATTTCGGGAAGATCTCAGGAGTACCAAAGGAACAATGGTGGAAACACGCGAAATATCGGAGTACTTTCTTAACTTCATCTCCTGTGGATTACAAGGAAACTTTGGTGGCGAAACTTCTAAGCGTAGCAGTGCAAGACTTGAAGAAAATACCGGAGGTGGGAAAAGAGGAAAGGGTGATGAAATCGTTTGGTTTTTACAAAAACGACCGACCTCATCAGTAAACCAAATCTTCAATACATCTGCATGGGTTCGTAGTAAATACAAAGTTTTTAACATGAGTTCAGTTTTAATAAAAAATTGTATTCGTATTGTGAATAATTTTTATAATGAGATGTTGATGGAAGAAATTTTTATATTCTTTAAATCTTGTGAACCACAGCACTTATTTTTTAATGCTCCACAAGGTAATATTGATAGGTATTATTACAATGTAAGAGAATCTGTGGAAATTTTAGAAAAATTACCCATGTATAAATTTAATAATAATCCGAGAAAGATAAGGCAATTTTTATGTAATTTATATTGTTTTGGATAAGGTTATACAAAAAAAAAAAAAAAAAAAATTGAATTTTTGTACTATCTCCACCAAATGCAGGTAAAAAATTGTTTTTGATTGCTTTATTCATTTTTTTATAAATTTCGGACAGATGGGACAGATGTAATTTTCCAATGATGGAATGTGTTGACAGATGCATAATTTTGTGGAACGAGACTATAATGGAGCCGTGTGCTATAGAAACACTTAAGATGATATTAGGAGGTGACACTGTCAACGCAAAAGAAAAGTACCAAAGAGATGCTGTAATTACCAGAACACCAGTCGTTATTCTATCAAACAATGGTATCTTTCCCAAAGACGATGCATTTCGCACCAGAATGTTTAGTTACGAGTGGAAAAAATGTAATCAACTAAAAACATATACTAAAAAGCCTCATCCATTATCTGCTTATTACTTATTAAAAAATTATAATATTGTTGCGAGCGTGGCCTTTAGGTTCGTTATTTAAAACACAATATTAAATACTTATTATACAAGTTCTTTATTTCTCTCTAATCATACAAAATTCATAAACTTTCTATTAATCAACTCAACTTTAATTATCGCTAATACTGTACTTTCAATTATCGCAATCTAATTACAACACTTTCGCACGTTTATTACTTTCACTTGTTAACACTGCAACGTCTAAGACAAGACTCTTATTCTGGCTATGACAACTGTTATATTTATACCCTAGAAACTCTCCAGATTATTCTCGAGTGTTCTATTTTCCAGAAGCTTCTTGACTGTTCTATTCATTCTATTCATTCTATTCCTGAACCTTCCTGTAGATACCATAATCAATTCTCCGAACCTAAAGTCGTTTACTTCTTCATTGCCAGTAGATGTCACCAGTTGTCTCTTTCTATTGCACGTACCACTGCCCCCATCTTAAATTTGTTCGTCCCGAACAACAGGTGGTCCACGGTCTTGATGCTCGTAGTATTGACACAAGCGGTCCAAATGAACAATTTTATGCTTGCCTCTTGTGCCACGCTGAATCCTGTATACCACGTCATTAATTCTAGTTACTACTGAATACGGTCCTTCCCAGTGTTGTTGCAATTTTGGAGAACGTCCCTTACGTCGTCTCGGATTATAGAGCCAAACAAGATCACCTTCATTAAATCCTGCGGAATTAGCACGTAGGTCATAGCGGGTCTTCATCCGATCAGTATTTGTTGCTAATTTCGTCCTCGTAGCCTCGTGCACATCAGCTAATTGTTGTTTGAGCTCCGATACGTAGTCTTCTGGTAACTTTTGTTCACCTCTGGGGGTACCGAATTTGAGGTCGCTAGGTAAACGCATCTCTCTTCCGAATATGACTTTAGCTGGGGTTTGTCCGGTAGTACTATGAATAGCTGATCTATAAGCCATTAGGAATATAGGAATGTGTCGATCCCAATCGCGTTGATGATAGTCAACTACTTTCTTTAGATGCTCGATCAATGTTCTGTTGAAGCGCTCTACCATGCCATCAGATTGTGGATGTAGAGGAGTTGTTCTAGTTTTTCTTATTCCCAACATTTTACACATCTCCTGGAAAGTCCGCGATTCGAAGTTCCGTCCTTGGTCCGAATGAAATTCGTGAGGCACTCCAAACCTACTAACCCAATTCGTTATTATTTGTTCCGCAACTGTGGCTGCCTCTTGATTAGGGATTGCATAATCTTCAGGCCATTTACTGAAATAGTCAATGGCAACTAAAATATAACGGTTACCGCCATCCGTTTCAGGAAAAGGTCCAGCGATGTCTACAGCTATCCTTTCAAAGGGGGCTCCGACATTATACTTATGCATTTCACCTCTGCTTCTGTGTTGCGGCCCTTTGCAAGCAGCGCAGACAGTGCATCTGCGGCACCACTCCTCCACATCTTCTCGCATATGTAGCCAATAAAACCTTTCCCGTATTTTGGAAATTATTTTGTTCACTCCCAATTTTTTCCCACTGGATGGGGTTTGAAGTAATATTGCTTACACCAATATTTGTTAATCTGGAGAGGAGAGCAGCACCTGTACTATTTGATAGATCAGGAGGGTATACAGAAGATGAATGGAACAACTTTGGATCTTATAGAGGAAGAAATTCTTTCAGACAATCAGGGGAAGAAAATTCCGGAGACTTTCACAAAATGGAAAGCAGCAAAAAAAACAATTAGCTATGAAAGCAGTGAAGAAGAGACAGAAGCATTTCGTGGATTCACAACCGAGGAAGAAGATACAGAAACTGTCTGTAGAAGATTTATTGAAGACCACAACGGAATGGGAACAATGCTATCAATAATAATGGTAGTATGGTACAATGGAATTTTAATAAGTCTACTTCAGATGTTGGATACGATGAATTTATTGGCACTCAAAGAGAGGATGATAACTGCCAAGAAGATTATATATATGATGCGTCAAGGATTTACACCTTTGTTAAAAAAATTGAGAATGGAAGGGATTGAAGTAGAGGAATATTCGATCGAGAATTTCGTAGTACAGCTCCAAGAAGTAGCATCATTCACGATGTTTACTAAGCCTTGGATTCTACAAGAAGATTCAGATTGGATTATAACAAAATTCATCGAAACTTTAAAGGTGCCGTCCTCCTCATCTTCTATCATACCGACCACTACCACATTATCCATAATTGTCATATTCCAACAGCAGCTGTAGCTGTAAATTTGCCGACTACTTCAAAGAAAATGGAAACGGTTTCGGCAGACGATATTCTCGACGAGTTATTCCAGCATTCGAATACAACCTCGAACACATACAGCAGAGTATAGCGAGAAGGGAAAACGATGTTGTTGTTATTTTGAAATCGCCGGGCGAGTGTGGTTATCGAGTGATCAAATTGGATGTGTACGATTTCGGGAAGATCTCAGGAGTACCAAAGGAACAATGGTGGAAACACGCGAAATATCGGAGTACTTTCTTAACTTCATCTCCTGTGGATTACAAGGAAACTTTGGTGGCGAAACTTCTAAGCGTAGCAGTGCAAGACTTGAAGAAAATACCGGAGGTGGGAAAAGAGGAAAGGGTGATGAAATCGTTTGGTTTTTACAAAAACGACCGACCTCATCAGTAAACCAAATCTTCAATACATCTGCATGGGTTCGTAGTAAATACAAAGTTTTTAACATGAGTTCAGTTTTAATAAAAAATTGTATTCGTATTGTGAATAATTTTTATAATGAGATGTTGATGGAAGAAATTTTTATATTCTTTAAATCTTGTGAACCACAGCACTTATTTTTTAATGCTCCACAAGGTAATATTGATAGGTATTATTACAATGTAAGAGAATCTGTGGAAATTTTAGAAAAATTACCCATGTATAAATTTAATAATAATCCGAGAAAGATAAGGCAATTTTTATGTAATTTATATTGTTTTGGATAAGGTTATACAAAAAAAAAAAAAAAAAAAAAATTGAATTTTTGTACTATCTCCACCAAATGCAGGTAAAAAATTGTTTTTGATTGCTTTATTCATTTTTTTATAAATTTCGGACAGATGGGACAGATGTAATTTTCCAATGATGGAATGTGTTGACAGATGCATAATTTTGTGGAACGAGACTATAATGGAGCCGTGTGCTATAGAAACACTTAAGATGATATTAGGAGGTGACACTGTCAACGCAAAAGAAAAGTACCAAAGAGATGCTGTAATTACCAGAACACCAGTCGTTATTCTATCAAACAATGGTATCTTTCCCAAAGACGATGCATTTCGCACCAGAATGTTTAGTTACGAGTGGAAAAAATGTAATCAACTAAAAACATATACTAAAAAGCCTCATCCATTATCTGCTTATTACTTATTAAAAAATTATAATATTGTTGCGAGCGTGGCCTTTAGGTTCGTTATTTAAAACACAATATTAAATACTTATTATACAAGTTCTTTATTTCTCTCTAATCATACAAAATTCATAAACTTTCTATTAATCAACTCAACTTTAATTATCGCTAATACTGTACTTTCAATTATCGCAATCTAATTACAACACTTTCGCACGTTTATTACTTTCACTTGTTAACACTGCAACGTCTAAGACAAGACTCTTATTCTGGCTATGACAACTGTTATATTTATACCCTAGAAACTCTCCAGATTATTCTCGAGTGTTCTATTTTCCAGAAGCTTCTTGACTGTTCTATTCATTCTATTCATTCTATTCCTGAACCTTCCTGTAGATACCATAATCAATTCTCCGAACCTAAAGTCGTTTACTTCTTCATTGCCAGTAGATGTCACCAGTTGTCTCTTTCTATTGCACGTACCACTGCCCCCATCTTAAATTTGTTCGTCCCGAACAACAGGTGGTCCACGGTCTTGATGCTCGTAGTATTGACACAAGCGGTCCAAATGAACAATTTTATGCTTGCCTCTTGTGCCACGCTGAATCCTGTATACCACGTCATTAATTCTAGTTACTACTGAATACGGTCCTTCCCAGTGTTGTTGCAATTTTGGAGAACGTCCCTTACGTCGTCTCGGATTATAGAGCCAAACAAGATCACCTTCATTAAATCCTGCGGAATTAGCACGTAGGTCATAGCGGGTCTTCATCCGATCAGTATTTGTTGCTAATTTCGTCCTCGTAGCCTCGTGCACATCAGCTAATTGTTGTTTGAGCTCCGATACGTAGTCTTCTGGTAACTTTTGTTCACCTCTGGGGGTACCGAATTTGAGGTCGCTAGGTAAACGCATCTCTCTTCCGAATATGACTTTAGCTGGGGTTTGTCCGGTAGTACTATGAATAGCTGATCTATAAGCCCTTAGGAATATAGGAATGTGTCGATCCCAATCGCGTTGATGATAGTCAACTACTTTCTTTAGATGCTCGATCAATGTTCTGTTGAAGCGCTCTACCATGCCATCAGATTGTGGATGTAGAGGAGTTGTTCTAGTTTTTCTTATTCCCAACATTTTACACATCTCCTGGAAAGTCCGCGATTCGAAGTTCCGTCCTTGGTCCGAATGAAATTCGTGAGGCACTCCAAACCTACTAACCCAATTCGTTATTATTTGTTCCGCAACTGTGGCTGCCTCTTGATTAGGGATTGCATAATCTTCAGGCCATTTACTGAAATAGTCAATGGCAACTAAAATATAACGGTTACCGCCATCCGTTTCAGGAAAAGGTCCAGCGATGTCTACAGCTATCCTTTCAAAGGGGGCTCCGACATTATACTTATGCATTTCACCTCTGCTTCTGTGTTGCGGCCCTTTGCAAGCAGCGCAGACAGTGCATCTGCGGCACCACTCCTCCACATCTTCTCGCATATGTAGCCAATAAAACCTTTCCCGTATTTCGGAAATTATTTTGTTCACTCCCAAATGTCCTCCAGAGGTTCCACCGTGCATTTCTTCTAGAACATCTTTGACGTTTGATGCTGGCACGACTATCTGCATTCGGAAATATTCGCCGTTAGGTGCTTCCCATTTGCGTTTTAATATACCACATTCAACATGAAGAGAGTTCCATTGAGCCCAGTAACTTTTCAGCTTCTCACTCCGTTCCGAAATATCCTTCCAGTCTGGTCTTTCCATATCTTCTTTCCAAGCGAGAATAGGTGAAATGTCCGGATCTTCTCGTTGTGCTGTTCTCAGGTCCTCGTGTCCCAACCTGTAGATGGTTCCACGGTTACCAACTGTATAGTTACTGTTGTTTCTTTTTCTTCCACCCGATCGCAATGTTTGCATTCAAGTTTGCATGGACGTCGTGAAAGGGCGTCTGCATTTCCATGGATACGACCTCTTCGGTGTTGGATCTCAAGATCATAAGCCTGGAGTCGCTCTATCCATCTCGCGACTTGTCCCTCAGGGTTCTTAAACTGCAGAAGCCATTTAAGCGCTGCATGGTCGGTGCGAAGGATGAATTTCTGCCCGTAGAGATATTTATGAAAATGTTTTGTTGAACTTACAATAGCAAGTAGCTCTTTTCTTGTAGCACAATAATTTTTCTCTGGCTTTGAAAGTGCTTTGCTATAGTAAGCTACTGGAACTTCTTGACCATTCTCCTCCTGCGAAAGCACTGCACCAATACCTTCATTGCTGGCATCTGTATCTAATATAAATGTTTTCCCCAGCTTTGGATAGTGAAGTACTGGAGCTTCACAGAGCTGTTGCTTCAAATTTTCAAAACTTTCGTTGCATTTATCCGACCATATGAACGGCCTTCCCTTTTCTGTAAGTTGATGTAGGCTTCTTGCTATATCTGCAAAACCTTTCACGAATCGCCTGTAGTAGGTAGCTAAACCAAGAAAACTCCGTAATTTTAGAACTGGCCAATTTTTGACGGCTTCTATCTTCTCTGGATCGGTTCTTACTCCTTGTGATGAAACTATGTGCCCTAAATATTTAACTTCATCTTTGAATAGAGCACATTTACTCGCACTGAGCTTCAATTTTGCATCTTTGAGTCTTTGAAGTACGTCTCGTAAGTTGTTTTTATGTTCCTTGAATGTCCTTCCGATAACTATTATGTCATCCAAGTAGACAAGATATGTTTTCCAGGTTAAACCACGTAGAACACATTTCATTAGTCGTTCGAATGTGGCTGGAGCATTACATAACCCAAATGGCATTACTTTGAATTGCCATAAGCCACTGCCAACTGAGAAAGCAGTTTTATCTCGGTCCTCGGGATGTATTTCGACTTACCAGTAACCACTCTTCAAATCCAATGTGGAAAACCATTGCGCTCCGGAAAGGGTATCCAACGTGTCATCTATCCTTGGTAATGGATAGCTATCTTTTCTCGTCACGTTATTTAGTTGGCGGTAGTCTACGCAGAATCGGGTGCTGCCATCCTTTTTCCTAACCAGAACAATCGGCGATGTCCAAGGGCTGTTAGATTCCTCTATTATGCCTTGTTTCTTCATGGAGTTCATCATGTCTGCAACTTCTGGTTGTTTGGCTAATGGCAATCTTCGTGGTGTCTGTCGAATGGGCCTGGAATCTCCTGTATCGATCCGATGCTGGACAAGATTTGTTTTACCATAGTCATCATCATTCATTGCAAATAATTCCGAAAATTCATCGATCACCTCTTTGGCATCGTTGTGTTGTTGTTCACTTAAGGCACTGGACGAAAGAAGTTTCTGAACCTGTTGGGTAGTAGCTGGTATAGGTTTTGTCTCCCTGAAATTACTACCATTATCCAAATTGACGATTTGGTAAACGGGTTCACAATTTCCAATTATAACACCTTCTTTTAGTTGTACCTCATTTTCGGATGTGTTAAGCACTCTGACTGGTATTAATGTTGCACCTTCTGCCATTACTAAAGTCTTGCCAACAATGATGCTCGATGTAACTTTTGTGGGGTTAGGCTCCACCAGATAGAATTGGCAGGTCCCGATATCATCAGTAAGCTTTGTCCATATTAGTGTCTCGGAGCATGGCGAAAGAGTAATATTTTCGCAGACCATCGTCCTTACTTTCGCAGGATGATCTGCTCCTTCTCCTAGTTTCATAGGAATTTCTATGTTCCCATATTTGAGAATTCGCTCTCCGACATCCAGATTTATTTTGTATGTGGTCATGAAATCTATTCCAAGAATGCATTCATCCATTATGTCTGAAACCAGAAAAGTGTGAGGAAATAGTAGTTCGCCTAGTTGAACATCTAAAGTTATTTCTCCAAACACCCGTGCTGCTGCTCCAGTTGCTGTTCTTAGTAGATATTTGGTGGTATTATAAAGCCATTTATTCTTAACAAGATCTGTTCTAATAATTGATCTTGCAGCTCCAGTATCGATAGTGACTGCGCAGTCATTTTTTCCTACACTTCCATATATAACAAGACTGCTATTATTTCTCTGCAACTGGCCTACTTGAATGATGACTTCGGGGCTGCCGATTCCACCAACCAACTTCTGCCCCACAAAGTTGGTTTTTACTAATTTTCCGACTGCTCAACAGGAGAGCTGATGCGACTAGTCGCTGCTTGATATCTAGTCTCTCCATGAATAGCTTGTTCCCTGGCTCGACATCTTTGGCATTCTTCTTTCCCTTCTTCAGGTGATTCCACTCGTCGACGTTTTCTGCAGTCTCTTTGAAGGTGCCCTGATCTATTACAATTCCAGCATCGAAGGACACCACGTGAAGGCGGGCTCTGTGATGATTGCACTCTGTTACAAGTTCATTCTTCCACTGAAATTTCTCTTACTCGTACTGCACTCCATGAAGCTTGTCTGGCGGATTCATACGGTAATGCATAGGCTAGTGCTTCTGCTGTTGATTTCTTTCCTGCTAGCCTTAACGCTTGTTGTAAATTTTGATCTACAATAGCGTTCACAAATGCCTCCGTAGCCACTTCATTAAGGAAATCCGCATTTACGCTGGAGTATGAAAGATGCGCTAATCTTTCGACATCAGCCTGCAATTGTTGTAGTGATTCGCCATGCTTTTGAATCCTGTTGCGCAACTGTAGGCGATATACTTGCTGCATGTGCTCATCTCCGTAACGTAAATCTATCGCCTGTACTAATGAAGAGTAATCACGTTGATTTTCAATTGGTACAGTTTGTAAGAGTTCTGACGGAGGAGCTCGAAGTGCTAACACCAGAGCTATAGCTTTGTCTGCATCATTCCATCCATTTACCTCTGAAGCTGCCTCGAATTGTCTCTTGAAGATATGCCACGAATTTTGTCCATCAAATATTGGAGGTTTCATTCTACCTGGCCAGATATTTCAGCTGCTACGTTTAGAGGCTGACGATGCCTTATTCTTTCTGCTGGATTTCTTCAATTTTCACATTTTGTTCGTCTAATGAACCTTTCAGAAAGTTCTTCTGTTCCTCCAAACAAGTTTCTAGACAATTCTGCAGAGAATTCTTTTGTTCCTCAAAAGCATTCTTTTGTTCGTCCAGAAGGGTTTCCATAGATTTCTTCTGCTCATCTAAACGGGATTCCAGAGAATTCTTTTGCTCCTCGAGAGAATTCTTTTGTTCCTCAAAAGCAGTCTTTTGCTGTTCCATTTTCATTGTAGGCTCTTCTTCAACTTCGGTTTCTTCCAAGTTATCTTCGAAAACAAATGTTTCAGGATTCTTTCCTTCCTCTATCAAAGCTTGTCTGAGTCGCTCGACTAGAACGTTCTTTGCACCTGTCGTTTGTAAAGACCGGTTCCCTAACTCCACTTTCAAATCCTGCGTTCGAAGCTCCTCGAATTTTCGCCCCATTACTTTATAATTCACTTAAAGTTGAATATAAATTATTTTCCAGAACTTTCAAAATTTAACACAATTTCACAAAATTAATCACACTTTGAATTTTTAAGTCAATTGTCACCACTTTATTTCTCGAATTTATTTCACTTCTGACACCAGTTGTTGCGAGCGTGGCCTTTAGGTTCATTATTTAAAACACAATATTAAATACTTATTATACAAGTTCTTTATTTCTCTCTAATCATACAAAATTCATAAACTTTCTATTAATCAACTCAACTTTAATTATCGCTGATACTGTACTTTCAATTATCGCAATCTAATTACAACACTTTCGCACGTTTATTACTTTCACTTGTTAACACTGCAACGTCTAAGACAAGACTCTTATTCTGGTTATGACAACTGTTATATTTATACCCTAGAAACTCTCCAGATTATTCTCGAGTGTTCTATTTTCCAGAAGCTTCTTGACTGTTCTATTCATTCTATTCATTCTATTCCTGAACCTTCCTGTAGATACCATAATCAATTCTCCGAACCTAAAGTCGTTTACTTCTTCATTGCCAGTAGATGTCACCAGTTGTCTCTTTCTATTGCACGTAACAATATATTCAATAAAGATTAATTAAAATACTTACTTATGTTTTCATATCAACAAATATTTTTATTTTCTATTCAAATTTACAATTTCAGATTAGTTGCACTTTGTTGCGATATGTAAAATTCATCATCGCTATCACTATTGTCATAATTTTTTCCAGACACGTTGCCACTTTTAGTATCTGTATTACCAAACAAGGGTTGCCCGTCTGTATATCTCTGCGTTGCATTTTAATGAAGATCACTTCTAATGGCCAGCTAATTGCGTTGTTTTTAGAGAATGGTGAATTAACATCAAACTGAACTTGACACTGACATTCTCTTTTCCAATAACATGCACTATTGAGATAAGAAACTTGTGCAGTTGCTGAATTTAATTGTGGTGTAGCAACTAATCCGATATGTAATTGTGGTTGTGCTTCAAAACTTGTGCTCCATGTGCTGGATGAAATGCGCCGTAATTTTCTATTTCTCTCATATATTCCTCTATACATTGATTAATTAATACATAACCTTCCTTATCTTTGCCTAAGCCAACATAACCAATTGCAGGTTTATTACTTGAATCGGAGAAAAATTGTAACATCATTGATCTTGGACGAGTAAAAGTTGTTTCTACTGCATTTGTATTTCTATTCCATGGTAAAAATGATCTTTTGCAGCTTTTATAAGACCATTTTTATATTTATATGTATAATGTACGATTTCCTGGCCTTCATCAGGATTTATTAAAAATTGATGAACCTTCTCATCCATACGTGCTACACCATGAACCATGTATTTTGGTAATGCACTTCTGTCTGGATTTTTAGAACGGTTCCATTCGTGCACAAAATGTTGTTCGATTGATTGTGGTACACATAATGCATTGCTACTTACATGTGTGTAATATTTATTAGCAGTTTCTTTTGCATTTATAGATTTAACTTCTGTTGGTTTCATAGGATTTGTAGCATCAACTGTATATTCTTTATTTCTGCCATAAAATTGTTTATTTAAACCTTCACAAATTAAACCAATAGGTACATATTCTGATGTTGCGGTTCCACTTAATGTTGTACCCGTATAAAACGCAGTTCTTGTTCCTAACGGTGTAACTGTACCGGATACTTCTGTGACTGATGCTCCAAAAGGAAGTGCTACAAATTCCGCATGACTTAAATAAAATGGTAGAAAATCAACTGGTATTAATGCCAATGGTGTAGTAATATTTCCGACATAATCTGGATTGCCTAATTGATTATTTTCAGTACTATATCCATATGAGATTAATATTCTACTTTTCTTGAATGTAACCGTTGTTGCTGATGATGGTTGATTATTTTCAGTACTATATCCATATGAGATTAATATTCTACTTTTCTTGAATGTAACCGTTGTTGCTGATGATGGTTCACTAGGTCTAATCCAGGTTATATTTGGTAAAGTTGATGACGCTCCTCCAGTTCCACGTAATCCGCTCGCATCGGATCTCGCCCCCGTATTAGGCCAGACCCACTTTGTATATTTTCTGTCGTATCCATTGGTACAACTGCGGATGCTTCTGCAGAGCAGCTTCAGAAATATCACCAGTATCAATATTACCAAGCAATTCTTCCAAAACTCTAGCTGATCCAGGTGTGATATTGTCCGTCCTTTCTATACACTGCATAAATTTGCTTTGCAACGTCTGCTTTTTTAAAATCGTTATAATTATTTTGTGAAAAATTGGAGATAAATGTTTTTCCCGTAAACCAAATAAATGCTGAGAAAAATTCAGTTTTTGTTTGCTAATGTTAGGATATTGTACCCCGAACACACTTTCAACACCAGATTTAACACTAAGACCGAAAATTCCCGCTAAATCACTAATACGTCCGTTTTGTTTGAAGTTATCGACAAAACTAGCAATAGCTTTTCTATTTGCCTCCTGTATATCATCTATACTCGAATTAGCTAAGGTATATTCCAAATCATGTATGTAGGCTATCAAATCTGTAGAACTTACGACTTCTTCTTCACTATAAACATCATTTCCTGGACCTAAATAATTATATCCAGGATACGTATAATCTTTCTTAGCCATATTTTCTAACTAAATAATTTTTATTAATATGGTTTCTTATATTAAAAAATTCCGAAAAAAACGACACTGAAATTTGCACACGGTAAATTTTATAACACATTGACGACGTCGACGACGACGACAGCAGCAAAAAAGCAACCATGTATGCATGTTCATGGGCTTTGCCCGATCGCTACGGTAAGCTACGGTAAGTATTCACAGTTCGGACGTGTAGTTACAAACTGTTCAGACCTTACACTTTCCTGCCAAGTCGAAGTACTAATCGTTTTTGCATTTAAAAAAAAAACAGAAGAAGGATGCAGAAACCTCGAGCCGAGGAAGAGGCTTACTGGAAAGAAAGAAGGAAGGAAAGATATCCTGTCTACGTTGCAGATGCCAGATGTAGCAGATAAGTTGAAGTTCGCTGTCAATTGCAGAAGCCTGGTGGCAGGTTTTTGTAACAAAATTATACATACTGGAGTAAAAGCAAGATGTAAGGTAGCAGCGAGGGAAATTGACGGTTGGGTGAGTCAAATTAAGCAGCAGGAGGAGTAATTATTACATCACACCCATACTGGAGCTTCCTCAAGAAGAAAACGAGAATTTTTCGATGGGGTAGATGCCGTATTCAAAACACTTTTTGGAACGATGGATCATGACGATGAGAAAGAGAATCGTACCTTCAGCCTTCTAGAAGACCAGATTACCCTTGTAAAGTCAACGTTCGACCTGTTGAATTCATCACGGGTAAGGGCAGAGGCGGAGCGAGAGCAAATTCGGACCCGGATCTGTAATGAAGCGCCACTCATTAAGCGGCATTCATTACTTCCCCAAATCAATCAAGCGCTATCAAGATCTAATTAAATGAACGAAAACCCCATAATTCCAATGTACATACGTACCTACCTACATATTTCAGAAAACATACATACGTTCATGCATATCTTTACGTACGTACATACATATTCTAAAAGCATATGCACGTACATACATACCTATTGTCATACGAATATTCCCTGGAAATTATCTACAAAAAATTCTGTAACACTTTCTTCTTCAAAGCCATTAACTATTTCTCTCTGAAGAATACTCGAATTACAGAAACATTAAAACATTTTCTTTTTCAAGTAACAATGACTTGACCTTTTCAATTAATATCGATTGACAATAATTCCATCAGAATTATTGTCAACTCAACATTTTCCATTTTTAATACAATAGCGGCAACGCGCTGCATTGTTTACATGAAACAAACCCACCCCTCAGTACGAGACCAATTCTAACCATGTAGCGTCACTGGGCTGTCCCTGACCTACCATACAACCAGTGCACGAGTTATGTTCCCACCAACCAACACCTTCGCATCATCATATTATTACCTGCCGCCACACATAAATCAGCCACCTTGCATATTTACGGGAATAAGCATAAAATAGAGCACCTGGCCATCAACCTGTGAACCGGATAACGTTTCACTTTCTCACCAACAACCCAGACGCAGCATCAGCGTAATTATTAAAAAACGTTAAGTTCCAATTATTAAAAAGGCACAGCTTATAGGTAGTCTATTCGCAATTCTTGTAAAGTTCGGTTCAAATAAATATTAATTAAAACTCAAAGCTTTTTAAATTTAAATTTTATTATTTTTTTTTTATTCAATTACTCGGCGAAAAACATATTTCGCGCTTGCTTTAATTGTTTTATCATATGTTGGGAAATACGCGTAATGTGCCTAGCGTTTGACCCACAAATTGTGTTTTGTTGTTCTTCGTCTTTTTTTTTGTTGTCACTTGCTTGCTCATATGAGAAGAAGAAATACTTTGAACAATATGTATGATGAAAAAACAATTCTATGTGTAATATGCATGATGTTCTGATTCTGCCCCCTTTAATGGTGCTATATGAAGTTCCTGGTCATGTATTCTATTAGCCAATAGCCGGGTTTTAAAATTTTTATATGCAGGGGAATCGTTCAAAAATATTGCTTAGCCATGCAATATTGATTTTCGCCGTTACGTATTGATACAATATCGGTAGGCGTACCCAAAATTTCCTCACACATTTAACTGGGGAAATAGTTAGAATAGTGCTTGTCCGAGTCTATGCTGGTTCAACTTTGTGGACTGTATTATTTCTTTTTTTCGAAAATTCAATCGACTTCAATCAATTATTTTATTAAACCAAAAAACAAGATGATAATTATTGACAACTGTGAAATATGCTTCCTTTGATCTATAAATTCTAAATCTTAAAAGAGTAAAACCTTATCATAGAATAGATTATAATGTAGAATAGGAATAGCCAATTCATATTTAGATTAGGTAGCCAAATTTACATTATCTTATTTCTAACTAAAGTACTAGGCTTTAACATTCCGCCGCCCTTGAATGCTCCGGCTTCAACGTTGCTGATTCATTTTCGAATGGAATGGGACACAGTCGATGCACTGCTCGTTGGATGAGGCCACCTTTTGTTTTGACTGAAACAACTCTGACCTTGTTGTCACTTCCAGGGTACGTGTTGACGATTCGACCGAGCAACCACTTCTGTGGCGGTAAATTCTTATCTCCTACAAGGACCAAGGTACCAATAGTAAGATTCGGTGATTCCCTTGACCATTTATTTCGTTGTTGATTCCCCAGGAGATACTCCTTTAGCCATCGGTTCCAAAAATGTTGGTTAAGGGCTCGAATTTTATGCCAACGGGAAAGCTGCGAAATCTTCAGTTCTGAAGTGTTAGGCTCCACGAAACTGGTAAGAGGTTCTCCCACTAAAAAGTGTCCCGGAGTAAGAACTTCGAAATCGGACGGATCGCTGGACATCGCAGTAAGAGGACGACTGTTTAGAATGGCTTCGATTTGTGCTGTCAGAGTGCACAACTCTTCGAACGTCAGGGATGCACTATTGATCGTTTTGTAAAGTAGAATCTTCGCTGATTTTACAGCAGCTTCCCACAATCCTCCGAAGTGGGGCGAACGAGGTGGGATGAAACGAAAGTTGATTAAGTCTTTTGAGCACATCTGTATGATTTCTTGCTGGTATGATTCCGATAGAAATTGTTTACGTAATTCTGCAAGCTCTCTCTTGGCCCCAACAAAATTGGTTGCGTTATCGCAGTAGAGATTCTTTACCATTCCACGACGAGCTATGAACCTCTTCAATGCAGCGATGAAAGCAGCTGACGTAAGATCTGACACGACCTCTAGATGGATGGCCTTGGTGGCAAAGCAAATAAAAACTGCCAGGTAGGCTTTGTCGGGACGTTTTCCTCGTACTTTATAGTGGACCCAAATAGGACCACAGAAGTCCACTCCTGAATTTACGAAAGGTCTTGATGGTTCTACCCGATGAGCAGGAAGTTCACCCATGATTTGCTTCGCGAACATTGGTTTTGAGCGGATGCACCTAAGACAGTGATGTACAGAACTTCTGGCCAGACTTCTGATGCCAACCACCCAATATTTCTGCCTAATAATAGCAATTAATGCTTGCGGACCTGCATGAGAGAATTTTTTGTGAGTATACGAAAGTAGAGAGGAAGTAAAGGGGTGTGACTTAGGGAGAAGTAACGGAAATTTTGAAGAATAAGGAATGTCTGCATTCTGCAGACGCCCACCAACTCTGATTAGCTTAACGGAATCACCCTCGAGGAAGGGATGTAATGATTTTAGGATGCTCCTTGGGCTGATCATCGACGATACTTCCAAAGTTTTGTAGTCTCGAGTAAATTCGTTGTATTGAATATTCCATATTAATCTGTGTAGGGCTTCGTTTAATTCATCGGCAGTTAATGCTCCTGTCTTACCCTCCATTTCTGCTAGCTTTTTTCTTAAATTATTATAAAATCGGCAGATATAACCAAAGATTCGAACAAGCTTTTCAAACGAAGTTACATATTTAAAGTCTCGAATAATGTCTTGTTGCCTTGTGTCTTGCACTGATTTTGAGCTTATAATTGCGACCCTTCGTTTTTCCAAAGGTGTAGGTTGCCACTTCTTCGACTGAGGCCACGTATTGGGATCTCGAATAAGAAACTCTGGGCCATTTAACCATTTCGAACAAGCAGCTAGTTTCTCAGGTGTTGCGCCTCTTGAAAGTATATCGGCAGGATTCGATTTCGAGTTTACGTGCCGCCATGGCACGTCATGAAGAAGCTCTTGGATAGTGGCAGTGCGATTTGATACAAATGTTGTCCAATTCGATGGATGAACCGAAAGCCAGTCTATAACGATTGTAGAGTCAGTCCAGCATACGATGTTATCGACTTTCAATTTTGCTGTGAGATTCTTTCGGATTCTTGCAAGCAATTGAGCTAAAAGATGAGCACCACACAGCTCTAATCTTGGCAAAGATACTGTCCGAACTGGAGCCACTCTCGACTTAGCACATAGTAATTGGCAAGATACTATTCCAGCCTTATCAACTGTTCGGACATAAATGCATCCACCATAAGCTCTCTGAGATGCGTCTGCGAATGCATGTAGTTCGACTTTTTTAATTTTCGAACTTGAGAGAACATATCTAGGAAATCTTAACTCACTAATTTTACTACTCTGCTCATTAAATTCATTCCATTGTCTTTGTAAGGCATTAGGAATAGGTTCATCCCAATCGACCCTTGAGATCCAAAGTTCTTGTAGTAAAATTTTAATGTAAACGATGATTGGGTTAATAAGACCCAATGGATCAAAAATTCTGGCCGCAATTGACAAAATTTTCCTTTTTGTGGCAGGCCTGGAATCGATGGATGTAGAGTTCGAAAATCTAAAATTATCTGCACGAGGATCCCAAATTATGCCTAATGTCTTAACTACCCCAGAGTTATCCAAATTAAAGAGTTTTTCTCGATCGATGATTGGGATGGTTTCGAGAAGCTTTGGTTCATTTGTACACCATTTACAAAATGGCAACTGAGCACTTGCTAGAATGTCCTTAATTTCATTTTTCAACTGAAGTGCTTCTTCTAATGAATCTGCTCCCGCTATCATATCATCCATATAAAAAGACTCGTTGAGAACCTTAGAGGCCAAGGTATATTTATCTTTTTCGACTTCCGCCAAATAGGCGAGACATTTTGTGGCAAGATAGGGAGCGCAAGCAGTGCCATAGGTTACTGTCTTTAATTGATATAATTTCAAAGGATCGTTTGAATTGTTTCGCCAGATGATACACTGGAAACGTGTATCGCTTTCCTCAACCAGTATTTGGCGATACATTTTGGAAATATCCCCTGTAATAGCTATTCGATTGAGACGAAATCGAGTAATTATGTCGAACAGCTCCGGTTGAACAATTGGACCCACTCGTAAAATATCATTCAGTGAGATATTATTTGACGTCTTAGCCGAAGCATCAAATACAGCTCTTAGTTTTGTGCTTGAACTGTCTGGGCGCAAAATGGCATGGTGTGGCATAAAATAATGTAAGCTCTCCAGAATAACCTTTGGTTTAACTTCAACCATGTGATCTAAATGCTCATATTCCGCCATGAATTCGACATATGCGGTTCTAAGTTCCAAATCACGCTCTAATCTTTTCTCTAAACTGAGGAATCTCTTTAACGCCATAGAATACGACTCCCCTAGGACTGACGGATCATTTTTAAACGGTAGGCTAACGATAAATCGACTATCAAAGTTTCGACGAGTCGTTCTTGCGAATTGTTCTTCACAGGCTTGCTGATTCGGATTTAATTTTGAAGTATTTGACTCTACCTTTTCTAACTGCCAAAACCTTTCTAATAAATTATCCAACGATGACTCTACCGCAGCAGGCTCTACCTTGTTGATGGCACATAAGGATGATTGGTTCCTAGAAGCTCCATATTCTCCGCAAACAATCCATCCTAACGAAGTCTCCTGAAGGGTTGGCAAATTCGGTTTAAGCTTAACTTTTCTAGCTGCGAGTAAATCAAAGAAAATACTAGCTCCGATGAGCGCATCTATTCTTTGAGGCTTATAGAACAAAGGATCCGCAAGATTTATATCTGAGGGAATATCCCAATCTTTAATAGCAAAACCCGACTTGGGTTGAACATCAGTGATTTTTGGAAGTACCCAGAATTCTAGTGAAGCTAAGAAATCGCTATACACAGACTTAATTGTAGTAGTAGTCTTCGTTCGGATTTTCATGCTCACCTCGCCAATGCCTCCGATCTCCTCTTCTATTTTCGATGAGTTCAGATTTAGCAACTTAAACATCCTTTCCGTGAGGAAGTTCAACTGGGATGCAGAATCTAGAATTACTCTGCATGGAAGGAAAGATCCAAAATCATCTTGAATCAATACTACAGCGGTAGCTAGAATGACTTCATTACCACGTTCACTTGGCAGTTCATCTTTCGTTGATGAACGTCGAGATACTTTAAGTGAATTCTGAACAGAGGAAGTGGACGAATCTATCGTTGATATTACAGATTCCTTATTTTCCTGATTCGAGTTGCTGAACCGTCTTGATTCCAAATTTAGTTTTGAATTGCTTGTCTTTTGATTATCAGCATAATCATTACGAGAGTTGCGATGCAACAAGGTATTATGTAAGCCCTTACAAACAGAACATTTGCTTGAATAGCAATCTTTGCTCGAATGGCCCTTACGAAGGCAGACTAAACAAAGGATGAGGCGTTTACTGACATTGTATCTCTGTATTGGGTTCATGGCCTTAAATTCAGGACAACCCCAAATCGAATGTCCCTCTAAATTGCAACAAAGACACATTCTATTCGAAATCGATACTAGTGACGAATGCTTCTGGGTGGTGTAAGGTTTATTCGAATTTTGGGGCCTTTGGTTCGATTGTGAAGCAACGGGTTTGAACTTAACATCTCTAGACTCAAGTGTAGTACACCTATTTGACAGAAATGTATACAAATTATCCCATGTTGGAAGGTTATCTAATTTCGCTTGGTCATCCCATTTGGACTGCGTTTCAGTATCTAATTTATTGAAGATTAAATAAAAAATTAATCCGTTTAATATTTCATTATTATCACCTAATCCTTGCAGCGCACGAAGATGTACATTGACTGAATCTAACAAATTCCGTAAATAGGCAGGTGAGACGCGGTTAATTTTTTGAAGTTCAAAAATTTCCTTAACATGAGCGGTGAAAATTATACTCTTGTTGTCATATCGACTTTTCAATAGTTTCATAGCTTCAGTATAATTGGATGGTGTCATTTCGAGAGATTGAATTGCTTTCAAAGGATTTTCATCAAGACAACTACGAAGATGCTGAAATTTTTCAATATCGCTTAACTCAGCATCAAGATCGATTAGAGTTTTGAAAGTACTTATAAAATCTAACCATTCCGTGTATTTTCCGCTAAACCGTGGCAAATTCAACTTGAGTAATCTAACGGTACGTGATGTTGTAATATTTATTGCAGTGTTAGATGAATCACCTGATTGCATATTAACGGTATCCGAACTGGATCCACCTGGTCTATTAACCTTCTTTTGACTAATCAAACTTAAAATTTTTGACTTCACTGTTAAATATAAATCTTCAAGATATTCACGTTTTTCTTGATGATCACTTGTTTCTATGTCATCTTTTTCAATTTCTTCCTGCAATCCCATTGCTTGTTTAAATTGAAATTCTAACAAATCCAATCGAGCTCCCAAATCAAACACAGTCATATTTTGATAATTTTCTTCAATATATGATTTCATGCGAGTAATTGAACCTTGAGTATTACCCCTTTTTTGCTTCAATTCTTTTAAATTTTTCTTATCCATTTCGCGAATTTATTTTTCAATATATGTATATAATAAATAATAATTTACCACCACCAAATAAATAGGAATATTACCTTATTTAAATAAGTGCAAGACACAAGCGAGTTTTTTTTTTTTTTTAACCTTACGATTAATCCCACGATGACTTTCTCGACGATAATTTCTTCAATAATTCCCACGATGAATATTTAATATTGGGATCAACTTGCTCTCCTTCAATGAAGCGCTTGCACTTGATATGGTAATCCAAATGTGCAGTACAACGGTGTTGATTCTGGAACAATTTTTCTTTACTGCACTCAGTCAGGTTAATTGCTATAATTTTACAAATATTCAACAATATTCGGCGAGAATGGACCAAAATATTGTCCGAGTCTATGCTGGTTCAACTTTGTGGACTGTATTATTTCTTTTTTTTCGAAAATTCAATCGACTTCAATCAATTATTTTATTAAACCAAAAAACAAGATGATAATTATTGACAACTGTGAAATATGCTTCCTTTGATCTATAAATTCTAAATCTTAAAAGAGTAAAACCTTATCATAGAATAGATTATAATGTAGAATAGGAATAGCCAATTCATATTTAGATTAGGTAGCCAAATTTACATTATCTTATTTCTAACTAAAGTACTAGGCTTTAACAGTGCTAATATTGCTGGAATTTTCCCAATACTTGCTATATACTAACTTTTCTCTAGCCCCACTATGAATAATTCAGCCTTTAGCTGATTATTCAAAATTTGGAACGAAATATTCAAATAAAAAGCCGATGCATTGGTAGCCAGAGGCAGTCAGTTTTAGTCAAGTGACCGACCCACGGTAAGGTCTCTTGTTCCCTCTAAAAATGTTAATAAAGCTATAATAAGCTAAAAATAAATAAAAGTGTAATAACATGAAATAAATATTAAACTAGTAAAAAGTAGTAGTTTTTAGAGTGAGTTTTCTTTTTAAAATCAATGAAGAGATCTTTTTAATACAGTGCTGGTGACCTTCTACCCATAAAGCACTCCCAGTCCTTGCTGTAACAATTGCACAGCAAAAAGTTGGTGGCAGCGGTGGGATTTAAAAAAGGCTAAATAAATACATATAAATACCCAAAATCAAATAAGATTTTAAAGGTAACTGCAGCCAGGCGCTCAGCAGAAAACCTTAATTCTAAGAGAAGCAATAGAGAAAACACAGCTCTCAAGAATTAAAATTCAGAATAATAACGGGAAGGCAGACCCTAAATGGATTCACAACAAAAAGGAGAACAATTTTACGGACGAACTCGGAGCATTACTCGGAGGATCCACAAAGTAGAAAAGGAGATCAACAAGTTCACCTCACCAGCAGGACCAGACGACGACACGATGGATTTTAGTTACTTCCTGGAGCTCAAGGAAAAGTTCGCTAAACTAAAGTATTTTTTTTTATTACCTATATCGTAATAGATTCTAAATTTTTTTTTATATAAAGAACAATTAATTCCATCAAAATATATATATTTAAGTGTAATCAAATTACTACCTAAACACAACACATTTATTTTTTTTATATCAGTTTGTGCTTGATATCCCTCGCAACTACGGTAACCTAAATTGGTGAAGTGAAATTTTGTGTGTAACTACGGTCAAAAGCTTTTCCTACGTTGTGCAAAAATGGTTTTTGTTTTGTTTCACTAAAGTAAATCTCCGTTGTCTATGTTTGTGACAATTTAATTTACTGGTTCCATAAAGGAGATACATCTAGGCACGATTCCTCCACGTTATTGTACGAAAAGAAATTTTTTGCTTGTTTTGTAATAATTCTATCGCGATCATTGAATTAGTTTTCTTGTCTCATGCCTGTTAAAAAAACAAAAGGGGGAACATTTTTTTTTGTATCTCTACAAGGTGAATATAGTTTTCTTCAAAATATCTTCGTTGCTCATTGTCATTGATTTTAACCATTTTGTGAAGTCATTTTTGGATAGCAATTTGTGTTACATTTAGAAACTAACTACAACGGCTTTTCTTAAATTTTTGTGGCAAAATTTCCTCTTCCCTTAATTGAATCTTTTTTTTAAGAAGTGCGTGTTATTAGTTCGGTGCACATAATAAATTTCTTTGCGTGAATCGATCTTTCGCTAAATAATTATTCAGTTGTGTTTTCTTTCATAAACAAAGAAAACTATCTTGTTTATTGTGGTGAGTGAAACACAAAAAAACAAAATAGTAAACACCAGGAATAATCGCTATAGCCTTGTCACAATGGCTCCAACATCAACACCTCCGCCAGAAGCAGAGTGTGTTTTTAAAATTAGCTTGGCAGACGCACGCAGCCGAATTCCTGAATTTGACGGGAATTCGGCAGAATTCATTAATTTTTAACGATGCCCTATTTTCAACTGCAAAGACTCCGGCAGATCTGAGCTCGTACCTCAATCTCCTCAGAGGCAGATTGATAGGGGCAGCTTATGATGCATTGAAGTATGAAAGCTTCGATACATGGAAAACAGCAAAAGAATTAATAAAGTCCCAATTACAGGAAGAAGAGTCACGCATCACTGCCCAAAATGAGCTGATGCGACTTAGATAAGGTTTCAAAGAAGAAACTAAAGATTACGCACAAAGAATATCTAAGGCATTATCAGAGCTGAACGAAGCCACTCATAACGAGATATCTGATACTCAGGCGCGCGCTTTATTAATCAAAGAAAATGAGAAGGGGACTATTCTTATTTTCGAAGACGGATTACGCGACGAACAGCTAAAAATTATAGCTAAAATAAAGAATGTAGATAGCTTACGAAAATTAATTGCATACGTGACTGTTCATGCAACTCGCATAACAAGATCTACTCTCCAGTCACAAAATTTCCAAAAAAAATTTCAGAAACCAAATCCTTCTAATTTTTCTAGAAATATTCCTTCCTGTGACATTTGTAATAAAAAAGGTCACACTAGAGCAACGTGTTTTAGGAATAGAGCTATTCCTTCCTTCACTCCTCAAACCCAAATTAAGAAGGAAGTAAATCAGGTCTTTTGTGCTTATTTCCAGAGACCTAATCACCATATAAGTGAATGTCGGAAAAGGCAACGTAATGAACAAATCCGCCTACAGTACTGCAGTACAAGGTACCGCCAATAAATCTCCACGTAACCATCTACAGCCTGATTATGTGCGGCAAGTACGATGGGCTCCTGTGGTAACGTCATCGGAAGACGATATTGTGCGGGAGGAAGCTCACGGCAACCTCCTCCGCCAAATCAGAACAGAAGTCGTGATTCACTCTCAAACAATTTAAATAGACCCAGGTCTTTAAGTATTCGTATACCCATCAATATAACCAATAACCCCATTACAGTGAATCTACCTATATCGATATCCAATAGGAAATACTCAACTTTCTTGGTTGATACAGGTGCCGAGATAAGTTTGCTAAAGTATATTTCCACTACCGAAAACTGCCTGGTAAATGAAAATCAAAAGTGTAGAATCACTACCCTAATCGGTGATTTCATTGCCTCTGTGGGCATAACATATTGTAGAATAGGAATCGATTTGGCAGAAGGTCAAGTTCAAATTGACCACCCATTTCAAAAAATAGAGCAAAACACAAATTTGAGTTATGATGGACTCTTGGGAAATGATTTTCTCAGGCTATACGAATGTTGTATAAATTATTGCGAGAAATACCTAGAAATTAATCTAGACGACTAGTGAAATGTAAATACTACGATTCGAGAAGAGATACAAAAATATAATGACAATAAAACTTATATAAATAAATCTAAAAAAATCGTAATTAACGATACAAAAAAAGCCAGTGAGATAAATACTCCACTGCAAAAAGCCAGTGAAAGATGTATTTCACTGCAAAAATATGATTATACTCAAAAAGACAGTGAGATAAATATTCCACTGCAAAAAGCCAGTGAGAGTTGTATTCCACAGCAAAAATATGAATATACTCAAAAAGACAGTGAGATAAATATTTCACTGCAAAAAGCCAGTGAGAGAAGTATTCCACTGCAAAAAGCCAGTGAGACATGTATTCCACTGCAAAAAGAGATAGGTACACGATGCTACGACTGTGGCTTAAATCTCATAAATAAGAGTTCCACAAATAATGAGAACCCACTTAATAAAATTAAAGAGTATAAATCAAGCAAAAAAAGTTGAATAAGGAGATTTTAAAGTATTCTAGTGAACACATTCCTGATGTAGACACAGATACTAACCTATCAACAAAATTTAAAGGAAACAAAAAAAAAATGTCAATCAAATAAACATTCTAAAATTAAAATACCCCCTCGAACGGAAGTAATAGTCACAATCCCAACTCGAATTTCAGAAAAAGAATTATTATGTCCTCATAAGGAAGTCGCAACAGGTATATTTCTTGGTAATGTTTTAATTCAATTAAATAAAAATCATGCGAAAGTGCTTTTATTAAATATAAATGAGTCTGAAGTAACTCTAGATTTGGATAAGGTAGCACCTACCTGGGAGAATCCTGGTGATTATGAATTGATCACTGATTCTAAGAACCCAATACAACAGCGATTAAAAAAATTAATAGGATCTATAAGCCTAAACCACTGCAATGTGAAAGAAAAAGAAGCTATGACTTCAATTTGCCGACAATTTAACGATCTTTTCTATCTTGAAGGAGATCATCTCATTCATACCGAGGTAACTCAACATAAAATCCCGACTATGGTAGACAAACCTCCAATTTATGTTAAACCTTATGGGCTACCAGTATCTCAAAGAGACGAGATTAATAGCCAGATCCAAGGCATGTTGACTGATGGAATCATTAGCCTCAGTAGAAGTCCTTGGAATTCTCCTCTTCTGCTTGTACAAAAAAAGGCAGATTATATCGAAACAAAGAGATGGAGAATAGTCATAGATTTCCGTCGGTTGAATGAAATAACTGTTGATGATGCTTATCCTAATATAACAGATATATTAGACCAGCTTGGGTAGATCCAAATATTTCACTACACTCGATTTGGCTAGTGGATTTCATCAAATTCCTATGCATGAAACTGACAAGGAAAAAACTGCCTTCAGCACGGCTTTGGTCATTATCATTTTAACCGAATGCCGTTCGGATTGAAAGGAGCTCCAGCCACCTTTGAAAGGCTGATGAAATCCATTTTAACTGAATTACAAGGGATACGTTGTTTTGTCTATCTCGACGATATAGTTATCTACGGATGTCGTTTTCTAAGAAAAGAAATTACATATTTAGGACACGTAGTAAGTGATAAAGGTGTTCACCCTGATGAATCCAAAATAAAAGTTGTTAAAACTTATCCGGTTCCCAAAGAGGTTAAGGATATAAAAGCTTTTCTAAGATTCGTTGGATACTATAGAAGGTTTATTCCTAACTTCGCAAAATTGGCAAAACCACTCACAAAGTTGCTGAAAAAGGACTGTCCATTCATCTGGGACGAATTCTGCGATGAATCATTTCGGACTTCAAAGAAAAAAATAATCGAAGCTCCCATATTGGTATATCCTGACTTTGATAAGGAATTTGTAGTCACGGCCGATGCCAGCGATTTGGCCATAGGTGCAATACTCTCACAAGGTAAAATCGGTGAAGATAGGCCGATTTGTTTTGCAAGTCGAACACTGAATCAAGCCGAAACGAGAGATATAATCGAAAAAGAGTTACTCGCAATAGTATATGCAGTAGAACAATTCCGCCCATACGTCTATGGAAGAAAATTTACCATCATAACTGACCATAAACCACTGGTATGGATGATGAACCTGAAAGATTGTTCCTCTCGCTTAATGAGATGGAGAATTCGTCTGGAAGAGTATGACTACAAAATTCTGCATAAAGCAGGAAAATTGAACGCTAATGCCGATGCACTTAGCCGTTTAAATCCTCTTGAAAAAACAATTCCAAGCAATCTGTAAACGTGGTAACTAGAAGTCAAAAAAGGAATAACAAAACAATTACTTCCAAAGATTTAGAGCATTTTTATAACGACTACTTAAATTCAATAGTTTCCCCAAGTGAAAAAAAATTAGAAGAAAAGGTACCTCTGTTGCGTGATAAACGGATAAAAACAAAATGTTTTCTTTTACCTAGATCAGAAAACGAGATCGAGAATATTCTAAAAGAGCATACATCCAAGCTGAAAGCCACATTCGAGTTGAACAAAGTCTTCTATTACGAACACTCGAATTGCAATTTCTTAATTGCCAAATGCATAATTCCAATGCGTACTCCTAAAGAACACCAACAAGTCTTAGGGAGTATAGAACAAATAAAACAAATTTGTATTCTTCATGATCATTAGAACATAGCTATTTCCATTCCTCCGTTAGAATTATCTGTACTTTTCGAACTTAAAAACATGATTTCATACGTCTTCAAAGAAGGAAACATTCAAATCACTATCTATGTAACCAAGGTGCAAGAGTTAACCGATGACAGGCAAATAACGGATGTTATAAACGCATACCACGTAAGCTCTCTTGGAGGTCATCAAGGTATCACTCGTACTATAAAAAGAATCCAAACTGCTTACAATTGGTCAGGAATAACCAAAGACGTCGAGAATTTTATAAAAAAATGTCCTTCTTGCCAGAAAAATAAACTTTCAAAAAATCCAAAAATACCAATGAGAATAACCACTACCAGCTCGAAACCATTCGAAAAAATATTCCTAGATTTAGTGGGACCCTTACCCATAAGTTATGAAAGCAATAAATATATATTAACTTTCCAAGATGATCTCACGAAGTATTCAGAAGCTATTCCGCTCCCAAATGCTGAAGCATAAACGGTAGCCCGCAAATTGGTCAAAAATATTATTTTTAGACATGGTGTACCTAGGACAATCTTAACTCACCAAGGCTCAAATTTTTTGAGCGAAGTTTTCATAGAAGTGGGCAAAGTTCTAAAGATTCACAAACTTCAAACTACACCATACCATCCACAGACTAACGGTGCTTTAGAACGAAGTCATCGAACACTATCTGAATATCTCCGTCATTATGTAAACAAAGATCACTTGACTTGGGATACCTGGATCCCATACGAAATGTTTGTGTATAACACAACTCCCCATTCAAGCACTAAATACACCCCTTACGAGCTGCTCTATGGTTATCAAGCAGAGATTCCGACCACAGTAAAGAAGGAACCTACGATATGTTACTCATATGAGAATTATGGTAACGAATTGAAAGCACGGTTACAACATGGTTATCAATTAGCAAGAGAATCCCTCATTAAAAAAAAGAAAAATCAAAAGTTTCTACGATGAAAGTACTCGTGTAAAACAGTTTAATTTAGGCGAAAGGAAAATTCTTCCCGCTATGGTCTGGACCATATGAAATAGTAAAACTAAATTCAGCAGAGAACACCACAATTAGAATAGGCAACAAAAACAAAACAGTTCATAATAATAATATCAAGCGCTTTATCGATTAATTAAAAAAAAAACGACAATAGCAAATATTTTGATGAACATGAACTAAGAGAATTAAACCTAGCCAGAAAAGAAACGAAGGAAACGGTTTATCCAAAGATTCTGCACACACAAAATCATCACTACACTATTAGCTACATACTTCTTTGCTTAATTTTGATAATCATAGCTATTTTTCTAAAAAATAAATTGCATAACACAAAATCTCCCAAAACAGGAGAAGAAGTTCAAGAATAATCTGGTACTTATGTATGTAATTACAACAACTGCAAAATACTAAGTCGTGAAATACAGACAAAACAGTAAAAAAAAACAGGAGGAGAAAATTTTTTTTTTATGTACATATAGATAATTACTAGTATTTGTGTAGTATTTAATATTTTTTTTAAACCAAATAGTAGCTAATTCGTAACATCATTGTAATTTAGAAAAAATTTTTTCCTTAAAGCAATAGATTACAGACATAAACGTATTAAGTGTAACCCATAAGAATTATAATATTACTAGGTGTAACTATCAATACTACCCAATTATTCTTTAAGAGATATAAATATATATGTCTATACATATCTAATGTAACTATCGTAGGATCATAACCATCAAATAAGATCATAACCATAAGATAAGATCATAACCATAATAATAGATCATAACCATAAAATAAGATCATAATCAAAAATAAGAACATAATCGTAAAATAATAATTCTGGTATGTAAAGGGACCATCGGCAACACTTCATTGAAAAACATCTTCAATCATTTCTTTTTTACACTCATTCATTTCTTTTTTCCTTCAAAAGTTCAATACGTCCTACTCCATGAACTTCCTTTTCTAAGCGGGATGGCGTAATGAAGCGCCACTCATTAACCGGCATTCATTACTTCCCCAAATCAATCAAGCGCTATCAAGATCAAATTAAATGAACGAAAACCCCATAATTCCAATGTACATATACGTACCTATCTCCATATTTCAGAAAACATTCATACGTCCATGCATATCTTTACGTACGTACATACATATTCCAAAAGCATATGTACGTACATACATACCTATTGTCATACGAGTATTCCCTGCAAATTATCTATAAAAAATTATGTAACATTTTCTTCTTCAAAGCCATTAATTATTTCTCTCTGAAGAATACTCGAATTACAGAAACATTAAAACATTTTCTTTTTCAAGTAACAATGACTTGACCTTTTCAATTCATATCGATTGACAATAATTCCATCAGAATTATTGTCAACTCAACATTTTTCCATTTTTAGTACAATAGCTGCAATGCGCTGCATTGTTTACATGAAACAAACCCCTCAGCACGAGACCAATTCTAGCTATGTAGCGGCTAGTGCTGGGACATCGGAACGGAACATCGATGTTCATCATCGATGTTGACATCGCCCAACAAGCATCGATGTGGCGATAATATCGATCATATCACATCGATGTACAAACAACATCGATGCTAATGAATTTTAAACACATCATAGAAAAAATGCTATGTTTTTCAGTTTACAATTTCTGTTGCTGTAGTCTTTATTTATAACTTAATAAAAATAACAAGAACAAAACAAGTACTTCATTCATTATCAATTCTAAAGGAAATGTTTTCTAAAAATAACGCATAAATGAATTAAATAAAAATGAAAAATCACAAGTCCGAAAACTTCTTATCTATAGGCTGAAGAAACAATAACTGGCAAAGAAGTTTTTCTTGCAAACTGTTTTCTTTTGAGTTATAGTCTCGCCTAGCTTAGAGGAAAAACGTTCGGTTGGCAGAGAAGTAGCCGCAATGGACAAAATTTTTGCTACAAGACGTGATAAGCCAAGATATATAAGTTGGTGACGTTGCCACCATTCCAAAGGATTTATATGAAGCGGCTTCAAAGGATCGCTTAAATAAAAGGGTATTTCCGATTGCCTACGTTTCGAGCTACATTCCGATGCTTCTATGTATTGTTTTTCATTTATTAGGCGGATGTGATTAGCCCATAAATTGAAATTTGTTGAGCCTGAAAACGAGCTTGCAGGCAGACATTTTCTTAACTAAAATAATAGACAACCCTGTATCGCTCTCACTCAGTGGCAGCTGTTTGATGTATTGACGTTAAGGGCACACTGTTTCCTCCCATTTAAAAGAATGAATTCTGATTGGTTCCACCGAACAATGCTTTCTGCCCCCAGCCCAAATCATTCTACGAACTAATGATAATCAATTGTAACGAAATGAAATGAACAATTACTTCACTACGTCTCTTTCCGTTTTACCACAAAAATTTTATTGAAATAGGTTTTTCTTTTTTCAAATCTAGATAAATTTTTTGGAATTTGATTTGCTTTTTACGGTATACATTTATTCCTTTCTTGGTTTCATTCTTTTGCGGAAAGACGTATGTATGTAATTCCCTAACATCGAAAAGATAACATCGATGTACGTCGACATCGATTTAAAAATATTGAACATCGAGAGCCCAAACAACGATGTTTTGAAAACATCAATAAACATCGCCCAGCACTAGTAGCGGCACTGGGCTGTCACTGACCTACCATACAACCAGTGCGCGCTTGCTTTAATTGTTTTATCATATGTGGGGAAATACGCGTAATATGCCTAGCGTTTGACCCACAAATTGTGTTCTGTTGTTCTTCGTCGTTTTTTTTTTGTTGTCACTCGCTTGCTCATATGTATATAGGAAATACTTTGAGCAATGTGTATGATGAAAAAACAATTCTATGTGTAACATGCATGATGTTCTGACCACTTTAATGGTGCTATCTGAAGTTCCTGGTCATGTATATTCTAGTATCCAATAGCCGGCTTTTAAAATTCTTATATACATTGCTTAGCCATGCAATATTGATTTTCGCCGTTATGTATTGATGCAATATCGGTAGACGTACCCAAAATTTCTTCACACATTTAACTGGGGAAATAGTTAGAATAGTGCTAATATTGCTGGAATTTTCCCAATATTCGCTATATACTAACTTTTCTCTAGCCCCACTATGAATAATTCAGCCTTTAGCTGATTATTCAAAATTTGGAACCAAATTTTCAAATAAAAAGCCGATGCATCGGTAGCCAGAGGCAGTCAGTTTTAGTCAGTTTTTGGCAGTAATTTTTTAAAGGAAACTAGTGACTCCCGACCCACAGTAAGGTCTCTTGTTCCCTCTAAAAATATTAATAAAGCTATAATAAGCTAAAAATAAAGATAAGTGTAATTACATGAAATAAATATTAAACTAGTAAAAAGTACAACTTTTCAGAGTGAGTTTTCTTTTTGAAATCAATGAAGTACTCCCAGTCCTTGCTGTAACAATTGCACAACACTGATGGAGAGCTAGGAGTATTCCAGCGCAGAGTTGAATTAAATGAGGTTCTGACAATACTGACCCTCCAGCTACGCGAGATAAGCGACACGTTGAAGACCATTTCGAATATTATGGTCTCGCTGAGCGTTGGGAAGTTACATCCTCTAATAGTCCACGCTCGGGAATTGACTGAGATTATGATGAATGCCACCAAAGAACTGGACTTAAGCGAGGAGTGTCAAGATTTCCAGTTATTATTTCAGATTGCTAAAGTGAAGGCCATCTTGACTAACCAACGCATACTGTTCAGAGTAGACATTCCCTAACCCCGGAGAACTTCATTCGAAACCCACAAGATCTACACCATCCCCGCAGCAGTAGATGAAGCCGGCTACCATATGTATGACTTAGGCGCGGAATTTATTTCAGCCAACAACCACGAGAGGTAATATGTCTTACTAGATGACCACTAGTACCAGAAGTGCCGACAATTGATCACCATGGCGGATCATACCCATTTACTGTGCCCACAGGTGAGCCTGATCATTACGGCCATTGGCGATCACTGCGTGTTGAACCTGTTTCGCAATTTCAATGTCAATATGAAGGCTTCTAAGGAGAAAGTCATCCAGAAATGAATGATGACCAGAAATCACTGGCTGTTTGTGATGGCCGAAAAAACAGAGCTGAGGGTCAACTGCCCCAATTCACCGACCAAAATAGGAGAGCTCTCATCGATAGGAGTATTGGACATAAAGGAACGCTGTCATCTGCAGATTGGAGATCTACTTATAACCTCTGAAGACGACGCTCACCGAAATGTAAGTCTCTTTTAGCCCACACCTTAACGACGTTTAAGGCTTCTTTTTCTGTGTTCAATAATGAAGTCGAAACCATGAAGCTTCAACCTCCACCGAGCAAGTCTACCGCTGAGGTTCTTTTGAGACATCAACCACTTCAAGCTCGTATGATCAGTCACTATCTGGAACGGCATATGTTCGATGAAGAGTCGAAGCTTTTGTAAGCTCAGTATTGCTGCTAAGTATTCTCGCTCTGTGGCGGCATAACTTCGCTTTGCTAAGTTCAACTTTTTCGAGACGTAGGCTGTCGCCTTCTCATGGCCATCGTCATCTAGTTCTAACAAAACTCCCCGAATACCTTGTTGGCTTGCATCGCACTGTATAACAAATGGCTTGGTGAAATTTGGACTCACTAACAATGGAGCAGAATTAAGTTGTTGCTGCAATAACTCCAGAGACGTCTTGGATTCAGGTGTCTATTGGAACTGACTGGGATTTTTTAAGGAGTCCATTATGGAGGCCGATAGATGCACATATGTAGGTCGGAATGAACCGATGATACCATGCCGCCATACCCAGTAGGCGTCGAACTTGCCGATCATTTTTAGGTGACGGGTCTAAATAATAATATCTTTTATTATAATAATTTGGTTTATTATCCTGAGATGTTCGTTGGCACTGAAGTTCCTAGTAATACTAATTTAATACATTAATTTGCTCTACTTATATACTAAAACAACGCCTACTTTGTCAAACTTAAATTATCATAGCCTGTTGTTACTTAAATTGTTACACACTTAGAACTAATTAGATTTTTGCTTCAAGTAAAGTACCTTGTGGTCAAAACGTAGTAATTAAATAACGTCATAATTAAATGGTAGCGAGACGCTACATAAAATCTACTTAGTTCTAAGTATGTCATAATTTAATGGTAGCGAGGCGCTACAACGGGTAGTCGATTATAGCTGAAATCTTATCCGGGCCTGTTCTGATTCCTCCTTTCCCAACATTGAAACCCAAGTAATGCAGAACTTACTCTTCTCTACATTGATAGTGAGGCCAGATTTCCTCAAACAATCGCCTACACGTGATAGTAAAATGAGATGAGAGTCAAAGCCTGATGAGAGTATTAATAAATTGTCTAAATAGACGAGAACATTCTCAGGAAGATCGAACGGAATGACCTTATCCATGAGGCGACATATCGTTTGTGGAACATTGCAGAGGCCGAATGGCATCACGGTGTACTGATAGAGAGGATGACCAGATACAGTAAATGCGGTCTTCTTTCTGGAATCAGCGTCTAGTGGGATCTGCCAAAAAGCCTCTTTCAAGTCCAAGCTTGTGATGTAATTTGCCGGAGGAAATCGATTCAGAAGTGCGTCTATCTGCGGCAGCCTAGTAATGGAGTTGACCTTCATGGCATCAAAACAAAGCCGAGCTTTTCCAGGCTTGCTCACCAGAACAACTGAAGAGATCCAAGGACCCTGGCTTTCCTCTATCACACATAGTGATAGCATTCGCCTCAACTCAGCATCCATCCAACTCCGCACTGCCGCTGAAATCGGATAAAACCTCTGTTTTATCGGAGTAACATCGTTCGTCTCAATCTTGTGTGTCACCAAGGATATTTTTCTTAAGCCCAGAATATCTGGAGCCTACCCCAATAGACGCCAGAAGTCTATTCCCAGGTAGAGTTCCTGTGTGATCCCAGGAGCCACGTAAAAACGCACGTTTTGGGCCATACCACGGAAAGTGACGTCCAAGTCCATACAAACAGCAACATTCGTCATGGTACCATTAGGTACCTGTACTTTAGTGCGATACCTCTTCCATTCGACATCTGCTTCTCTTGGCTTCTCTACAGCTCCCTGGCCTAGGAATGCCTTAGAATGACGAATGTCATCTGGCATCGACACTGAAATGTGGGCCAGTTTCTTTCGTTCAGATTTGATTTGTCGACAATATTCACGCCAACGAACAGTTAATCGTTTCTTTTCCTTATATTGGTCCAAATCAGGATACATAATTCCTTCAAGCTTAGCAACTGATGAGAAAATACGGTCTCGCACTTTATTATAATTTTGTAGACGCACATAGTAGGTCGTCCGTGGTTATAAGACCGGCTCACGCCCACGCGTCATCGTAGAGTTTGGTGGCCTTTTTAATATCGAAATAGCAGGATACCGAACCTCCCGTTCAGAAACATCACCAGAAGAAATTACGTTTGGTTTTAAAGGGACGTTAAAAATTAAAGATGCTTCCAAGGAAGTGTCTAGAAAAGGTGTCGAGGGCTCTCTACAGGTGCAAACGAGAGCTTGAAAATCTGCAGAGAAATCAATCAGGCTCTCTGCCTCTACCAAGCGATCGTTAAAAGTCGTATGACTGTCAGGTGGATGGTTGATGTTACCAGAGTCACTGAATGACATCAAAGGACAGTCTATTGATTTGTCGACGTAGTCTGTGGATTGTGCAAACTGTTTTTCTGATCAGCGACTGAGCGAGAGCAGCTAAAGTCGATGACATCTGAGGTCACTTTCGGTCGAGAAAACGTGCTGCGATTCTCGACCCGCTTCTCGTTCTCTGTAGACAGTGTCTACAATTTGGCATCCATAGCAGAAAACTTGCTATATTTCTGGTAAACAGTCTTGATATAGTTGAACTGGCTGATGGCAATTCCATCAGATCAATAACTGTGGATCTGTGATGGCTGACACGCCCGCTATATGGTTGTCACAAGTAGGTAAGATCATCAAGTCAGAATGTAGATTTTGGGGGTCATTGATCTCGCTTACCCTCTGATTTCTAAATATTTTCCAGTTACGCGCAGTCGGAGTCCGCCGCTGTGTAGCCTGAATCTGGGTGACTTAAGAGCGTAACTGTACAATTGTATTTGTCGGGTGTAAACAACACTTCTCCTGATTCTCAGGCAGTAAGTTGCACTTGACGATTTCCAAGATTTCCAGGTCTGGCATAGAGTTCCGAAGTTGGTCACGTAGTAGTACTAGATGGTGTTGGTACATAGAGAGTGATTCACCAGGCTTTTGTGTTCGCGACATCAGTTGCACTCTGATCTTCAGGTCGTCCTTAGGCACTTGACAAATTCATAAGTTGGAAAAGAGTTGTGTTTTAATAAAGACCGGTATCAATCCTTCGCTGATCCTGTCAACAACATGAGCATGCTCCTAACAAAGAGATCAAAATCTCTTTCTAGAGCGGAGCGTGTGAGCGCTTCGACCCGAAAAATAATTTCATCCACGGATAACTCGGTATTATTGCCATTATACGACAGGTTACATCGTCGGATAGGACAGCCTGGTCGTCTGCGTCAAGAATTGTTGTGGACTCGACTATTAGAATGTGAATATGCCGGAGGAACGGAAGGTGCTGCAGGTGGAAATGATGATCTCTGTTGGCCGACTGAGAAGGAGTGTCGATTACGCGGGTCACTCTGATTTTCCCGAAAGAATCTGGTCATTTGGACATGATCTCCAAAGGGTGGTGGTGGTGGACCGGAAGCGTCTGCCTGCTGAATCACAGCAGAGGCTCGCTGTCTGACTTCGGTGATCTCGTTACGCAGAACACTCATGCTCTGCATGTACCAACGTCTGTAGCTGAGTGTGGGGGTACAAACAGAGCCGCCGAGTGGCTTCTTTGAAGTACAAATGGGCCGCCGTAAAATTTGCGGTTAGAAGTTCAGATGGTTGACATGCGTTTGTGCGGGTACGTTTGACTTGGCGCAAAGAGAACCGTGGGATTTTGCACAGCATGAAATGTGTGAAAACATGAGTGTGTGTGGGGGGTACAACTGGTGCCGCCGACGCGGCTCAAAGTGGGCTGCTATAAAATGTTGCGGTTAGAAGTGCAGATGGCTAGCATCCATTTAACTGGTGCAAAGGAGTCATAATATGGATGTTTTTATTATTCATTTTTTTAAAACTAAGAAATAGGTGTGACGGACACAAAGAGAGCCACCGGATGGCGCGGCTTCTTTGAAGTTGGGGTATTATGCTGACATTTTTGGTATAAAATGGGGCAATCACATATTATTTATCAAAGCTTATGATAATATTTAACCCAGAAGGTTATTTGTGGATTCAATCCCTCGTTGGTACAATTATAAAAGTTCGTGATAATACCTAAAGCAGAAGCTAACATTTCAATCTGGTATTGGTGCGAGTTTTTATTTAGATTTGTGGAACAATGGTTTCAATTACAAAGAACGTAGTGAATATGGAATAAGAAATTAAAATTGCCTTCAGGAATTTAAGTGGTCGTCCAGAGGAAATCAATGACGTTCTTAAAAAATTTGTATTATATATTCAGCGATCCCGTTCAGTGTTAAGGATGAGTTCCAAAGTAGGAACTAAAAGGTGTCTTCAAAGATGTTGTTTCACCTCGGAACTAACACTCACATTACACAATCAAGTTCCCGCGATGATATTAATATTTATCCCACGAAGTAACCTCAACCAGAATCTAAAAGGAAAAAAAAAAAACATTTATAAAAAATAAACAAATAGAAGTCTCAGATCATTCACGATCTGAGACTTTAATTAAAACGAAAACTTACGCTAAAACGCTACATTATAATATCGCACGATGTCTCACATAATCCTAAGGGAGCAAAAATCTGAAAACTCGAACAAAATTATTAATAAATTTAAAAACAAATATTCAAAATACAAATCTTACCTGTCGTTGTCAGCTGCCACCAAGTCTTTTGACATATACAGGATGGCAGCTAACAGCAGAGAAAAATTATTCTCATTAGATCTACGATGACGTCACATCGTGACTTAATGTATGAATTTTCACAAAATGACGCGGGCGTCATTGTTAACGCCACTGGCAGACACAATTCCCATTGTGTTTCTGCCTATAAATAGCGAGCTGCTGGAAGTAATAAATCACTTGCGATTTGACCAAGCCACAAGACAGATCGATAGTTCTGACACGATATTAACAACCAAAACCAAGGGAAGTATTTAAATCCTTTTACTAACCCTATTATTTAAAAATTAATTTATTAATAATATTTCAGCACCCGATACTGGGAGTTTTTGAACCCAGCTACAATAAGTCTGAGCAGGTCTGTGACGCTCATTCTTTCACCCGAACCCTGTTTTTTTTATTAATTTAATTAATAATCATTCTCTTTTTCTTCCGAACCACAGATCACGGAATGAAAACGCCAGTGGAGGTGCGCCAACCTAAAATAATTTTAAATATATATATTTTCTGTCTTATCATATCTCAAACCGGCACCTGCCCCCTTTTAATGCCAAACCCACATTGGGACTTAACAGATGTATTATAGAACTCAAAGGATTTAAGGGAAATCTCTACTCACTATTGCATCGTGGTCGTGGTAATAGTTCTCAAGAAAAATCTAGAAAATCTCGTTTTACTTGGGAGGATGTTGAATCAGCATTTATGGATCGAGTCAGGACAGGAGTGATAGTTTATTTAATTCATAAGAACCCCAAAATATTTTTAGAAGATGCTCAACATTTATTTTCACGACGAATTCAAAATATTTTAAAGAAGTATAAAACACTTAAAATTAATACTACTTTCTGTGGAGAGTTCAAAATTACTCGAAAGGATGATGATGTATTTGAATTTGAATATTTTAATACAAAGAATGTGGTAATAGATCGTAGTACAGATTTAAAGCAAGGGTTTTTTAGAAAATTTTCAACAGAATATACTAGTTCAACTAGAAAAATTTCAAGAGCGTGCTAGTGGATCTGCTTTATCAAGTATTACTAATTTTGCTGTGAATATTAATAAGTACGAACCCTTTCGGGGGTCATCATATATCGACTTACCACCTGAAATACAGTGTAAACATGCGTGCATTAACATTAATAATTCGGATTTTGCATGCTTTGCATGGGCTATAGTTTCAGCACTTTACCCCGCTGAACATCATTCAAATAGAATATCAAGTTATCGCTATTACAGAGAGATCTTGCATTTGAATGGAATTGGTTTACCTCCTGAATTAAATGAAATAAGTAAATTTGAAAAAATAAATGCTATATCTATAAACATATTTGCTTTGGAAAAAAGAAAAACACAATTTCACACAGTTCCAGTTCGTTTTACAAAAGACCGGCAAGATAAACACGTTAATTTATTATTAATTTAGAATTATTATGATGATGATGATGATGAAAATGGGGAAGGAGGATTTAAACTTTGAAATTAAATACCATTATTGTTGGATTAAAGACTTGTCACGCCTAGTTTAACATCAACTCTCTAAAACATATAGAAAACAATATATTTGCTATAGATGTCTTCATTACTTCTATTCAGAAGAAAAACTAGCTGTGTTATGCCCGATATGGGGAAGATTCTTGCAACAGCCAAGGGCACATTCTGGCAGAATAATCAGCGATTGCCAAACAATTACCTCGCATGGCATGTGTTGAGTTTATGAAGCACTTGGGAGGTAGTCGTCCTCAAGTACTCTCATAGGTTCACCTTATGGAGATATTCCAGGTCGAATGTTGATGAATGAAGCCGCAGTAGGTTGAAGGGAGCCGCTTATTAGCTTTACTTCCCTTGGTTCGAAGATGGGAGCCGCTTATTAGCTTTACTTCCCTCGGATATTATATGGGAGCCGCTTATTAGCTTTACTTCCCTTGGTTCGAAGATGGGAGCCGCTTATTAGCTTTACTTCCCTTAGTAAGAACAACTTGAGTTGCTTTGAATGTTACTTGAACACTATTCTTTATTGCAATTCAACATCATATTTATACAAAAAATCTTACATATAAAATTAACCTTACCTATGCTTCCGTAATGTTTCTGGCCTAACATTTGCTTACCAAAAGTGTAATTTGTATAGGCCAGGTGTATTTTCTTAATTTCCTATTTTGTAATATACAAGCTGCGGAAACTACTCGCAGCTTGTTATTCTTACATCACGACACTCGTTGCTTTATGCGTATATACATATTTCCCAGCTTCATTGTTTCTATCATTCATACGTACCTACATACATATCAATTCACCAAATGCTTGTAGCTTATCATATTACATCATGTCAATTTGGTCACCTATGCTTTACCGCCGGCGCAAGGTTATCGTATTGCAATGTGCGAATTCTTGCGCGCAGGGGTATTGCGTCACTCGGTCAACCTTTACTGGTTTCCTCAAATGGAAATTGGCGTAGGTCAGTGATGAGTGCAATGACAATAAAATGATGCAGTTAGGTATGTATGTACATGTAATGCATTATTTTTTCTTGATATGAATTATAATGCAATATAGGTATGTATGTACATACAATGCATTATTTTTTCTTGATAGGAATTATAATGCAATGTAGGTATGTACGTATATGCAATACTTTATCTTTTTATTGATATGAATTGTAATGTAGGTATGTATATTCAATACTTCATCTTACATACATTATAGATGATATGATCTTAATGAATGCATTATAGATGAGTTTATGATATGTAACAAATCTCCCCCTTCTTAAAAAATGTGTTATTCTTGGAAGAGGAATAACGCATTAAAAAAAATTGGGTTTGGGAATTTACAAAAAAAATGTTTACTGTTTTACTTGTTTTTATATTTGTATACGCATAATGCCGAGTGCTGAGATGAGTAGTAATATTAGGAAGAGAGATCAATGGTATATGGTGGTTTGGCTTAATACTAGGTTATTCTAACAATATTTTCTTTAGTTGTATGTTAAATAATAATAATACATTGTAGGTACAGCTAGGTATGTTTAATTTTTAACTTTGGGTTTATTAACTTATTTTAACAGCGGTTCATACATTTATTTCTAGTTTTATTTATAATATACATATGTGTATGTACATATTTTTAATCGTATTAAACCTTGTTTTGTTTTTTTTTATTTGAATTTTGACACATTTGTATGTTTATTTTTAATCGTACAACTCTGTATAATATAATAATATATGTGTATACATATTTTTTCTATACATATATATTTTTTTTTTTATTACAATGTTAATTTTTCATGAACCTATAATAATATATGTGTATATACACGAGTAGTAAAATTAGAGTATTAATATTAGAAGAAAAAAAAATCTTATCTATGCCTATAATAATTTTTATCAAGATTATGCATATAATATAAATATTCTTATTTTATTACTATTTTTAATGTTTTTTGGTATAATAGTCTATGTGTATGTATATATTTTTTTTTTCTAAACATATTTGTTTTGTTCCTTCTACTATATTTTTTTTTTTGTAAAATAGGTAGCTATCTCTTGTTGTCTCTGGTTATTTAGGTACTTAATACTGGAGAATAATTAAACTACCTGTAATTGTCGTGGACTGGTAATTGAATCTGGCTTAGGTTGATTAAATGAAGGTGGAAGAGGTGGTGGTGTTGGGGGTTGTATTGACATATTTTGTCGGTTACTTGCCTGTGTAGGCTGGGCAGATCGGGGGTTGATTGATTCTTTTAATCCTGTCCGTTTGGTTTGATAAAGAGTTCTCTCTTTGATCGCTGTCGCTATTTCTTGGGTAGGGGGTTGTGAGATCATTCGGGGTGTGTTTGCTTTCGCAATTTCTGATTGGAAATTTTGGGTGATTTGTTTGACTTTGTTTGTCATCACCGTTTCCTGTGGTGGGGTGAAATTACTAAATTTTACATCCGCTTTAGGCTCATGAGTTAAGGTTTCTGTAGTTTCTATGCGAAGTTGAGGGTTTGCCTCAGTGTCTAACTGAACCTTTTGGTTATTGACGGTAATTATTTTGGGTGTTTTGACTATGATATTCTTTTCCTTGTTCCTGATAAACTTACATAGTTTCAATATTCCGATTATGCTGAGTAATAATATTACTACGGAGCTCAGTGATAGGGAGCTTATTTGAACCATTTCTGTTTTATTTCGCTCTTTTCTTTGTTTGTCTAGCGTATCTATCTGCTCTTCCAGCTGATCCAAAGAGTATGAATTTTCGTTTAGAATATTATTGGCATCCTCTGCTTTTAGCATGATTATGTGTTTTTGGGTATTCTGAGTGATATTATTAAGGAATTTATGAATGGTTTCATTCATATTAGATTTTAGTGGATGCGGATATTCTGGTTGTGAAATTTTAATATTCTGATGGTCTTCATCTTCGAAATATATAATTTGGTCAGCTATTTGGAAGTGACAAGGTTCGTTTAATATTAGTACTCCGCTGCCGAATAAGTTGGAACTATGTAAATTTTTCCTGCATGAAATTGTAATTTTCTGCGTGGTGGGAAACGAGAAGAGCCAGGAATTTTTCCTTGTTAACTTGATTAACAATTGCGGAGCTTGAGTTTGTACTAAATAATCGCAAGTACCAGTTTCGTTATAAGGATTGAATAAGAAATTTATAGGACATTCTTTTACGTAATGCCCCTGAAGTATGGGGTTTAGCAAAGGACCTATGTAGGTGCTTTCATTAAGGCTACTAGACACTTTTTTGTATACTCGGAATTCAGATTGCTTGAATGTCACGAACTCTTGTGTGGATATGTGACTTGCAATGTAGGCATCCTTAATATCCAGTACCAAAGAGTGGTTGTCCGGGGTTTTGAAAGGGAATAAATGAATCTGCTGCAGTTTAAAAGGAGGCATGTTAAGGATAGGGAACGTGATTCTTATTACGAGTAGATTGTTTAGGAGTCCAGATTTTACTTCAATCGCCTGAGTTAGAATCGCTAGATCCTGAAAACTGTTAGAATCCTTTGGGTGAGCTTTATGATAGGTTTCCAGTAGTGTAGATGGTGATAATAGTAAGGGATGTACTTGGTTATTTTTCAGAGCTGTTAAAATTTATATGAACGTTTGTTGCCTTAGCTCTATATCTAATACTTGTAGGCTAATCGTAGCTACTACTTCCTGAAGGCGTTGACGTATGTTCAATTCACCATTAACCATGTCCAGTAGATCATTAACGGTTTTAGTTAATTCCCTTTGGTTAGTCTCAAGTTGATTTATAGGTTTTCTCAGTTTTTCGAACGATGACTTGAAAAGCGTTATCTGGTGTTTTTCTAGTTCTAATAGCGCTTGAGTATCCGTTTCCAAGTTGGCAATTTTACTGTAGATTTGCTTTTCATTAGAGGCATCCATCGTACCAAAAAGGTAATGTAAGCCACTACCTATTCCATCGAACAGGGATCTTCGATGTCGAGTGGTTATCATCTCTCTAATGGTCGTTGTTCTCTTTCTGATCGACTCTATCAAACTATGTATGTATGAGTTTTGCTCCGTACATGCGCTAGTTGTAGCATTATGTACTCTGCATAGTTGACTAATGAGAAAACCTGTATGTTCTATTAGTGTAGTTTCAGCTTCCAAGTCGCTTATGTTTATTTGAGTGAATAGATTCCATGTGTCGTGGAATAATAAGATTTTTCCCAAATCCTCAAACATAATTCCCGTGTTGTTTAGGGTCTGAACTTCATAGGGTTCCGTAGCAGCATTTGTTATTATCATGAGGCTTGGCAAAACGGTAATCATGAACATTAGGGCCATATCTAGAGGAGAGAAAAATCTGTAAAATTGCTCCAAATAAAGATCTCGAGGAAAAAAAAAAAAAAAAAAAATTGAAGATATATTATAAACTCACGGTATATTATATATAAAAAAAAAAAATATTATTAGTTTTTTTTTTCTTTGTTGTGTTTTAAATCAGTATTGTTACAAAATAATGGAATTAATTCACTGAAGGCGTTTTTTCAGGTCAACTGACCGAATTTGCATTTTGCTAATTGTGCATTTTTTGCATATATGTCAAAATTATTTGTATTGATTTGTAAATCAGTTCTGACGGTACACCTCAAATGCATTGTTTACTTGTGATAATAATTGTGTCATGCAAAAAAAAAAAATTTAAATTGTTATGACTTGTATTTCATGTTGATATGATTGGCTTTTTTGGAGTTTTATGGTTGACCGGGATTACATGGTGATTTTCAAGATAAGCAGTTTTTATGTATAAATAGCGTGTGATATAAATCAATTTCACCTGTTAAGTTTTGATATTCATTCAAGTATTATGGCTAACGAAATTAGTGAGGCAATTGACAGGCTCATTGCTAAAGTGGAAGCAAACAAGATCCCAGAGAGGAACATCAGCGATCTGACGCTGTATCCAGCCAGCGAACCGATTGAGCCCTACGTGCCCAAGGCGTTACCTGGGACAGCACAGGGGGCACCGGATTATCTTCCTGGACCACGGAGGTTGACCCTCGAGGAGTACAGGAAAAGAACGGGGCTGAGCTGTCAGGATAAGCAGGAGAGTCCAGTAAAACCTCTACCAACTCGAGGTGGTAAACGCGCCAGGGTGGCCAGGGAGTTGCAGTATTTTAGACTGAGGGCTAGTCTAGCAGCGACAAAGGAGGAACGCTCGAGATATGAAGGACTGGCTAAGGAGAAATTAAAAGAGCTGAATATTATAAAAAGGGCGAAAAAGAATAAAAAAAAATGAAGTTCGTAATTAAATTTTTTTGTTAAATTTAAATAAAATATATTATTCAGTTGTATATGTATTTTGTTTTCTTTTTTTTTTGTTTTTTTTTTTTTTTTGATCAAGGTATACTTCTCTTTTTTTTTGATTAGGCATGTTGGGCTGCCTTTATTGTTGTTTGGGGAAATGTCGTCTCTTTTCTATCTTCTGGTTGTGGTTTCTTGAGTACTTGCGTGTGAAGCGCTACTCGAGTGTTCACATACGAGCATCCCCTTCTTGATATTTTGGCGTTTCGCAGAGAGTTTAAATAAAACTAAATCGGCAAGTAGTAGGTAGGCGTGTCAAGTTGGACCGAGATTTGCATTACTTTAGGTTGAGGGCTATTTTGGCCACTGTAAAAGAGGAGCGTGTAAAGTTTGATTGGCTGGCGAAGGAGATAAGAAAATTAATGCTTTAAAAAGGATGAAAATAAAAATATTCTTAAGTAGGTAGTTCTACTCTGAGTAAAAAAAAAAATTTTTTTTTTTTTTAAAAATAAAAGTAAATTATCCAAAGTATGTTTCTCTTTCTCTCCCTTGTCTGGTTTTCAAAGATTAGCCATTATTCGTGAAATGGTTTTAATCTGTTGTTATGTACTGTTACTCTTCGTTTACCAATTTGAATAACAGTATTAACAGGGGTAAAAGCTTGTACCACGAGATATGGACCTAGCCATATCTGGGAAAGCTTGTGTTTCTTCGCCGGATTTTTCAGTAGAACTTTTTCACCTGGCTGGAATGTAACCGGACGTGAATGCTTATCATAGTATAGTTTTGACTTTTCCTTAGCCTTAAACAGATTTTTTCGGGCGATAGCATACGTTTTTTGTAATTTGTATTTAAGGATGTGATAGTAACTTTCGTGGTTGTAAATGGGTTCTGGTTCTCTTCTTAGATTTGATGGTACATCCGCTGTAAACCCAAACAAACAATCCATTGGAGTGAGTTTAGTGCCATCATGTGGACTGTTATTGTATACGAAAGCCGCGGTTCTCAGGAATCGATCCCAAGCCTTTGGATTTTCAGACACAATAGATCTTAAATACTCCACTAGAGGTCTGTGGGTACGTTCAAGTGCGCCGTTGGATTGTGGATGATAAGCGGAAGTCTGTAATTTTTTTATTTTGAGGAGTTTACAGACGCGTTTAAAAAGATCGCTTAAGAAGTTAGAACCCTGATCAGTTACTACCTTTTTAGGAATGCGGTAACGAGTAATTATCTCGTCGAAAAATATTCCTGCTACCGTTTCTGCTTCGCCATTCGGCATGGCATAACAATCTACGAATTTCGTCAGATTGTCTTGGAATGTCAAAATGTATTTGTTGCCTGAGTGTGTTTCTTCAAGAGGACCTACTATATCCAAATAAACTTTCTCGAATGGCATTAGAGCGGTATCTGTTATGACCATTGGCATACGATACCCCGGGCTAGCCTTCATTTTCTGGCATTTAGAACATTTTTGAATATATTTCCTGATAGAACTAAGCATGTTTTTCCACTTATATTTCTTTTTTATTCTTTTATAAGTTTTGATTACTCCTTGATGACCACCAAATGCGGAGTCATGGTAGTCCTTTAAAATTATTTGAATTTCTTCAGGGTTGGAAATAATCTCAGGTAATTGATTTTGGGAATTTATTGAATTACTATTCGAAGGTGATTTGTCGTGCTCAAATGTATTGGTTTCAGGTTGGTTGCTTTCAGTTGAGCCAATTTCTACTGAATCATCTTGGGAGTTCTTTGAATATTTTCGAATTTTTCGGGTTTTTTGGTTTTGTGTTACATTTTCAATATTATTTTCTGTCTCCTTCATTTGCGATCTCGTAACAACATGGCATCGTGCTTGCTTATATTTTGATGGTTGCGGAGAGTTAGAATCATCGTTGTCTATATCAGAATCTATACGGTGATGTACTTGAGCTTCCACAATGATTGAATTGGGATTTGTTTGGTTTATTTGGGCAGGTATTCGGCTAAGGGCGTCTGCATTAGTGTTAAATTTTCCAGGCTTATATTCAATTGTGTAGTCAAATTCCGAAAGTTTATGGTGGAACCTGACTAATCTCGAAGTTGGATCTTTTACATTGAATACACCTTTAAGGGGTTTGTGGTCTGTATAAACCAGGAAATTTCTCCCTTGTAGGTAACACCTGAAGTTCCTGGCGGCCCATACAATAGCGAGCAACTCTTTCTCTATTGTGGAGTATTTTTGTTCCGCCTTATTTAAACTTCTACTTGCATACGCTATTGGCCTGTCTGTGCCTGTTTTCCCTTGGGATAAAACAGCTCCCAACGCTTCATTGCTAGCATCTGTTGTCAAATTAAAGGGTTTGGTAAAGTCTGGATATATGAGTAAAGGAGGATTTACTAGGGAATTTTTAATTTTATCGAAAGAGTCTTGGCACTTTTGAGTCCAATTAAATTTGACGTCTTTCCGTAATAGATTCGTTAGTGGCCTGGCAATTTTTGAAAAATTCGGAATAAACTTTCGATAGTAGTTGGCCAACCCAAGAAACGATTGAGTTTGTCTCACAGTTCGGGGTTGAGGAAAATTTTGAACGCAGCTTGTTTTACTGGGATCTGGAAGTGCTCCTTCATTCGAGCATTTGTGTCCGAGGTAAATTACTTCTCTGCGAAGGAACTGACACTTTTCGGGTTGTAATTTAAGATTATGGGCTCTAAGTCTGTCGAATACCTTAGCCAATTTCTCGTTATGATCTTGTAAATTTTTTCCATATATTACAATATCATCGAGATAGACAAAGCATTCTAATCCTTGGAGACCCGTTAGAATGTAATTCATTAGGCGCTGAAAGGTCGCAGGTGCGCCTTTCAGCCCAAATGGCATTCTCTTAAATTCATAATGCCCGTAAGCAGTACTGAACGCAGTTTTAGGTCTATCCCTTGGATCAACAAGTACTTGATGATATCCGCTTGCAAGGTCCAGTGTAGTAAAATAGCGCGAGTGCCCAAGTTGGTCTAGTATATCTTCTATCCTGGGTAGTGGAAAGGCATCCCCTATAGATTTTTCGTTTAACTTACGAAAATCTACTACTACCCGCCAACGTTTATTGCCGTCTGGCCCAGCCTTCTTGGGAACTACCAGTAACGGAGAGTTCCACGGGCTTTTACTTAGTTGAATTATGTCATTCTCTAGCATCTCTGTTATTTGCTCATTTATGACTGCCCGATGTGTCTCTGGGAGTCTATACATTTTTTGGTTTATGGGTGGTTGATTATATAATGTGGGTATGGTATGCTTTATAGTGTTAGTGCACGTTAGCCTGTCTCCTTTTAGATAGAAAAGATCATTATATTTATAGCATAGTTCAAGAATTGATTTTTCCTCTTCTTGATTCAAATTTTTATCCAACAGTAATTCTCTACGTAAAGCCGCGAGTCTATCTTGATTATAATGTTTAATGCGGTTTACGTTTACCGAATATGGATTGGAATTTAAATCTGTTTTATTATTTTTGTGTTTGTAGTAGCTACTGTTTTGTGCACGAGAGAAAGATGGACCACCTTCTTTCTGAGAACTTTGGGTATTATTGTCGTCCAAAGATAAATAGAGAGGTTTAAAAGAGGCTTCTTTCTGAAAACTTTGGGTATTGTTGTCGTCCAAAGGTAAATAGAGAGGCTTAAGAGAGGCTTTTTCCTGAGAACTTTGGGTATTGTTGTCGTCCAAAGGTAAATATAGAGGCTTAAAATTATAATAATTAATTGGAACTAGAGTAAGCGTTAGGTTCTTTAGGTACACTGGTTGCGTGTTTACGTTTAGAACTGCTATTGGTATAAAACTTCTATGAGGACTAACTAGGCAATTTGCGACAAATACTCCTTCTTTAATCTCCTGAGACAAACAGACCATTTCCTGGTCTAATTGTAATGGTATACTCAGTACCATTTGAGATCGAGGAGGTATTCTATTGGATCGCCGAAGTACAACTTCATATTGCCTACTTTCATCTTCAATCGAGGTGCTCGGAATTTTTTCCATTGGAGGTAATGCATTTTTGCTATCTGGCGCCCGTAATTTAAATTGCTCCTCCAATTGATTGCTTGGTATTTCCTCTCCATCTTCTAGGGATGTTTCGAGAGGGACCGTGAACTCAATAGGGTTGGTTTCCGTGCGAGGAAACCGAAGTAATCTATTAGGCCCTTCGATATTACAATTTTTCGCAAGAAAATCATTACCCAACAGCCCATCATGGGAGATTTGGGCGATATCTTCGACAACCTGGAGTTTGCACGGGATACTGCGGCTTAATAAAAAGTTGCCTTGGCAGTTTCCCAATGTTTCTCCTCTCCAAATGGAGTTTTCAGAGTCACCTTTTCGCTTTGTTTTATATGTTCTGGCGTATCTAGTGCTTCCTTTTTTATGATGCTTACTTCAGCTCCAGTGTCTACTATCAGCCGAACGGCTGTGTTTTTGCTTATGTCTAATGGTAAATCTACCACTGGAACGTTTTCTCTAGTATCTTGTTTTTTTGTTTGAAAGGACCCTGAAGTAATTTGCGCCGTTCTATTCAATGTCGAGCCGGGGATTTTTCGGTCGACAGTGTGCCGTTTCCCGAATGTATGGCCTCCCATCGTTGTTTCTGCTGACAAGTGGACACGATATGTCCTCTTCTGCCACAGAAGTCGCACATATTATGTATGTGATTAATTCTTTGCTCCTGATTTGCAGATCCCCACCGAACATTGTTACTCGTGTTTGCATGTTCGGGTGGTGCCTTAGCATTTTGCTTGCAATGTTGGGCATCATGGCCCTTTATTCTGCAGTTAATGCAGAAAGGCGTATTCTTACGTTTTAGGCACTCGTCATACGTGTGCCCTTTGTAATTGCAGTAGCTACAGGTGATCTTATTTAAGAGTACTTTTTGCTTGTCGTACTTTCTTTCTGCCTGTTGCTGAAAAGATTTCTGGTAGGGAGGTGGGCTTCCGGAAGATTTCCTTGTCACAGAGCGCCAATTATGTTCAGGGATTTCGTCGGTACTAAAGGATACTAAAGTTTCCTTTGGCGGTTCCGGTATTGGAGATATACTACTTTCAGTTTTTATATTATGTCCTCCGAACTCCTTTGTGTGAGGGTAGGAAGATAAATTTACACTCTCGTGTATGGGATAACCATAAGCATTAGCGAAATTTGGAATATTAGGTCTTAGAAAATTGCCCATTTGGAAAGAGTTTGTGGGGTTAGGAATATAGCTTGTTGGTTGAGGCGTGAAAAAGAGTCCTTGTTGCAACCTTTCCATATCTAATGCCTTTTGAATGAGTTTGTCCACTGAATCCTCATTTAAGGTGAGTAGATAGGCTCCTAGATGCGGGTTATATGCACCATTTTTCACTGAAGCCATTGCAAAATCTTCTATTTGTCGCTTCACCATATTGAAATTTTCAGCACCATATTTATTCTGTGCTGCCTCATTACATTGTAACAATAGGCCTTTTAGCCTAGTTGTGAAGGAGTTAAATGACTCGTGCGGGTATTGTCGGCAAGTGATTAATCTATTTATCAGCTCATGGTAAGTCTCACGAGGTAAGTAATTACGATAAAGTAATTGTTCAACCTCTACAAATGTTGTGAGTGAGCTAGATGCGATTAGCTGGTATGCATTTCCTCTCAATCTAGTGGGAAAAATCTGCATAAAAGCTTGCTTTTCCTCCTCTTCTAGGCACTGTTGTACTTGTTTGCAACAGCCTATAAAGGTTTGCAATTCTGTGAGAATTTGGGGACTAAATTCTCCAGAAAACAAGGGCACCATTTGTGCTGTCAGTTTAACTACTTTTTCATAATTCACTGGCATTTTGGCTGGTTGGTTTGGTTGCTTTTTCTGGGAAATATCTGGAGTATCGTTATTAGAAGTAGGCGAGGTTAATGATTTTTCTGTGATTAGGGCGTTTAAGCTATTTCTTCTTACTAGAAAATTAATTAGGCTGTGCCTTCTGAAACGTTTACCTGAGCGATGCTCACGATACCAGTTTACGGAAGGTCGAATTTGGGATGAATTACACTCTACTCTTGGGCTATCTGGAGGACTGGTATTATCAAATGATAATGAATTTATTACCGTCTCAAAGGTAGAGCATGAAGAACTACGGCCAGTTTTAGGCATGAAAGCAAAACCTGCGGATGTTTTTACTCAATATTAGTGAGAGAGATGGAACGAGAGAATAGGTAATTTAACGAGCTTCGATCAACAACCAGAGAAATCAGATTAATTATTTGAAATTTGTTCAATCTTTTTTTTTTATATATATATATATATACCGCAGTGACTATTACATATTATTTTTTTTTTTTTTTTTTATGATTAACAATTTTTATTACTTTAATTTATCTTACTTTAACTTGAAGAGACGAATGGAAGAAAATAAAATTTGTTGACTTTATCCGCTACGCAGATATGAAGTTGTATATCCAAGCTGGTGGCTTCTTTATTGTTATTGAAGAGAGAAAAGAATGGATATTTTCTGTTGTTGGAAATAAGGTGTTCCTATGCACTCGTAGGTTCGAAGATCAAGGTTTTTCAAGGGTTTGAATTTATGTACCTTCCTTGATCCTACCGGCTGCGCCAAATTATTGTTGAGTTTATGAAGCACTTGGGAGGTAGTCGTCCTCAAGTACTCTCATAGGTTCACCTTTTTCAAAGGTAGAGCGATTACAATAATAATTAACCTCTCATGGTAATTGTCATGTAAGGCGATTGCTTACTGTTGTGATCATACCGACAAAATCCCAGTCGGTTAATTTTTCGAAGAATGCGCCCATTCTTCTCGCTTTTGAGGGTAATACGAAGAGGGTTATTGTATTAGTTTATAGCAGAGCAATTACGAAGGGACATCATATTTTAGCATATCGACCGGCGAGTAAGGACGGTTTGCGGAATACGGCCTACACCTTATCTCGAGACAGGGAATTTAGATAATTAGCAGGGCGCCAAGATTCTTAGATGAGGTAGATGAATGTTTATGCTTAGTTTTGATGAGGACGGAGATTCAGATTACCTGTGGACTCGGAAGTGAGTTGATGTTCGTGGCAATTCTTCGTTTTTATTAAATAAAATTAAGTTCTTTAATAGATCAAGTGTGGGGTCAAAGCCAAAAATTTATTTGTTGATGTGAAATTTTGAAAAGAATAGTAAATATTAGTGGATGTGAAAAAAAAAATTATTATAAAGTCTGATAAGACACGGAAGTGCGGTTAACGATATTGTAATTACACTTTATTACATACATACTATTATATTGCGAAGTGAGTGTTTGTTTCCTTATTTCTTTAGCGCAAGAAAAAAGTGTTGTAAGTGAAACTATGAACAACAGTGTTGATCCCGGCGTAACGGGTGAGAAAGTAATTCCCGACTTAATTACAACTCCAAGTCTGACCAATCAGGAAAGTATCTTAGAAGAACTAAGATTACTCCGATGGGAGAATGACTTATTGAAAAGGGAGTCTCAATTGAGTGCTCGGCAACAAATACAAGGTGAAACTAGTGCAAGTGCTAATGGAAACATAAGAGTTGGTGTTGATGAGCTCAACAAATTGGTGCCCGAGTTCAATCCAACTATATACCCAGAACGAAAGGCAGAAGAGTGGGTAAAAACGATGGATGGCCTTAAAGGAACATATAGTTGGTCTGAAGAATCGACTATGTTTTACGCTTCACTGAAGGTGCAGCCAGGAACTGGTTTAATAGTAAAACTGGTACCATAACTTCTTGGCAACAATTCAAAAAGGAAATTATTGAAGATTTTCCCAACAGTAAAGATAATTCATCTATTTTATTGCAATTAATCTCCAAAAACAGGAAAGAAGGTGAGTCGATTGAGGATTATTTTTACCAAGTAGTAGCCTTAGGAAGAAAAATTAATTTAAATGATAAGACTATAATAGATTATGTGATCTCCGGTGTACGCGATAAACATTTTAAAAATATGCTTATGGCTTCAAGGTGCCAGACTTTAACCAATTTACTCCAACAAATGAAGCAATATGAAGAAATCGAAAAACAAGAATTGCAACGCAATTTGCTTAAAGAGGAGAAAAGATAAGAGACGCCTCGAAGATATAGTGGAAGATACCACCCGTTTCAGCAGAAAGACGTAAACATCAGAAATTACCGATCTAATCTTCGCCTCGATGATAACAGATTCAATCAAAAAGTTCTTAAACATTGTTATAAGTGTAATAGTACTAGTCACTTAGCAAATAAATGTATATAGCGATGAATATCATAAATTGGTGCAGGTCGACGGACAACAAATATTAGCATTTTTCGATCCGGGTTGTGATTGCACTACTCTGAAACATAGTGTCGCGATTTCTTATAATTGGCAGCCTATGCCATGTGAAAATGTACTCAGAGGTTTTGGTGGACAACAAACGCGCGCAATCGGTAAAATACGTAAGACAATAGTGATTTCAAACATTACTCTAGAGACAGAAATTATAATAGTGGGCGATAGAGTACAGGAAACTCCAATGATTATCGGTAAAAATGTATTAGATAGACCAGAAATCAAATTAATTAAGACTTGGAAATCTTTAGATATAGTGAAGGAAACAGTTCAAGAAAATAATTCCCAAACGTCGTGACTAGCAACCCAAAAATCAATTCAAGGAATTAATGTCCCACCAGAAACAGACAAACAATATCAAGAAAGGCTCCACAATTTGGTGAACGAATTTAAAGATTGTTTCGCGGAAAACCTTAGAGATATCGGAAAGACAAATCTGGTACAAATGCAGATAGAATTAAAAAGCAAAGAGATAATTAACTATCATCCATACAAAGTTCCTTGCGGGCTGAGATCGATTTTGGATAAAAATATTAGTGATCTACTTGAATTAGGTATTATTCAAGAATCGGTTTCGGAATATGCGAGCCCAGTGTTACTAGTTCCAAAAAAGAATGGTGAATGGCGTATGTGAGTGGACTTTAATTACTAAACGTGAAACATTTCCTATGCCAAACATCGAAGAAATATTGAATTTGCTCGCAAAGAAGAGAGTGTTTACATCGCTTGATTTATTGAGTGGTTATTACCAGGTACCCATCGCGGAAAATAGTAGGAAATTCACTGCCTTCGTGACCTGGAGCGGTCATTATGAATTTAAGCGTGTTCCATTCGGACTTACTAACTCTCCTGCTGTGTTTATGAGGTTGATGAAGAAAACAGCGCAGCGGATGGAAGGGAATAAGATTATAATATATATGGATGATATTTTAATATCTTCTGAGATCGTTGAAGAAAATTTGGAAATATTGGGAGATTTCTTGCAGCAATTAAGGCTAGCTGGACTGACTCTTAATTTAAATAAACGCACTTTTCTCAACAGGAAACTACAGTTTTTGGGCAACGAAATTTCCAAAGATGGTATCCAGCCTGGGTCTCAAAAGATAGCCGCCGTTGAGAATTTTTAACGTCCAGAAACTAGCAAAGAAGTCCGTCAATTCTTGGGTCTCGCTGGATATTTCCGGAAATTTGTGAAGAATTTTTCACAACTAGCATTACCTCTCAACAAGCTTCTCCGAAAAGGTGCAAAATTTGAATGGACCGAGGAAACGGAAAATGCCTTCAGGATTCTTCGTGAGGTACTAGGAACAAAGCCGTTATTGGTTATTTATGAAGCGGAAGCAGAACACGAACTACACACGGATGCTAGCTCTCATGGAATCGCCGGAATCCTAATGCAGAGGTGTTTGGATGACGTTTTAAGGCCAGTCGCGTATTTTAGTCGAGCCACTACTCCAGATGAAGGAAAATATCACAGTTATGAGCTGGAGGCCTTAGCAGTGGTAGAAAGTCTAGAGCGATTCAAATACTATTTCTTAAACAAGCATTTTAAGATGGTCACCGATTGCAACTCCCTAAGAATGACACAGGAAAAGAAAAATTTAATTCCCCGAATTGCTCGATGGTGGTTAAGGATAGCCGAATTCGATTTCGAAATGGTTTTTCGGCCTGGAAGCACAATGGGGCATGCTGATGCATTAAGTCGAATGCCATATGAAGAAGAAGCAGATGCAGAACCAGTATCCAACAAAATGCTGCTTGTCGGAGTACAGTTAGAAGATTGGGTCATAACTCTTCAACAACAGGACCCCTGGATAGTCGAGATAAGGAAAATACTAGACGGTATAATTACACAACACGGAGATCTGCATGGGATTAGGGGCAACTACAAACTTAAAGATGGACGTATATATAAAAAGACAACGAGTGGAGATACATTCGTAGTACCCAAAGGAATTAGATGGAGAGTTATCAAAGCTGCTCACGATGATATGGGACATTGTGACGTCGTTAGAACGTATGAAAATTTGCGAAATACATTTTGGTTTGCAAATATGAAACCAACGGTGACGAAGTACGTTAATTCCTGCATAGAATGCTTATATAACAAACGTGGCGCAGATGAGATGAAGTATTTAGTGCATATTCCAGAAAAAATACCCATAACCTTCCATATTGTACACACAGATCATCTCGGCCCTTTCCCAAAAAGTAAAGGTAAGGGGAATTGAGAATGAGAAGTGGCGATGATTTATAACATCGAGAAAACGAGTTAGTCAAGTGGAGGCGTGAGTGAAATAAGAGAAGATGATGTATATGTACATGAGAACTTGGTAGCGGCATTGGCAGTGGTGATATGAAAAAAAGTAAGTCAAAAGAGTGAAAATTAATAGACAGTAGTGATCCTATCCGGAGCCGCTATGAGGACATCGCGGGGTAGGTTGGCCGAACTGTTGTGATCATACCGACAAAATCCCAGTCGGTTAATTTTTCTAAGAATGCGCCCATTCTTCTCGCTTCTGAGGGTAATACGAAGAGGGTTATTTTATTAGTTTATAGCAGAGCAATTACGAAGGAACATCATATTTTAGCATATCGACCGGCGAGTAAGGACAGTTTGCGGAATACGGGCTACACCTTATCTCGAGACAGGGAATTTAGATAATTAGCAGGGCGCCAAGATTCTTAGATGAGGTAGATGAATGTTTATGCTTAGCTTTGATGAGGAAGGAGATTCAGATTACCTGTGGGCTCGGAAGTGAGTTGATGTTCGTGGCAATTCTTCGTTTTTATTAAATAAAATTAAGTTCTTTAATATTACTACTAAGTGACTCAGGTGCTGCAACCGGTAGAACAAAAGACAAGGTTGTGTCGTTTGTTTACATCCGCGTTGTGAGTAAAGTTTACTTCATAATATCGGACATAAAAGACCAGTGATTGGTCTGGCGGGCGCAATTCAGTGATCAGTCGCGTCGTATCTCTTTGTTTTAAGGTGTCAAGCTCCATTCGGTTCGGATTATTTAATTAGCTATTGCGTTAGGTCAGTCTTTAGTAGTAAATAAAGAAGTACATATGTTAAATTAATTCGAGTGTTCTCAGTTATTAAAATGTGTTTTATTTTTTGCTTTGGGACACGACATTTTGGCGCAGCCGGTAAATTTAAGGTAAAAATAATTTGAATTTATCTGTGTTTTACGAGTTATCTCCTGGTAGAATTTTATTTCAGATAAAGTGTTACTTTTAAGATGTGTTAAAGGTTTTTGGAGTTTCTTTTATTATTTGAGTTCGCGCAAAATTTAATAAGTTTATATGGTGCAAATAAATTCAAATAGATATGTGCTAGCTAAGTGAGAGTGAGAGTTTTTGAACGAATATTGATTTGTGGGGTTTGTTTTTTTTTTGCTGCTCTCATTAATACATAGTAAGGGTATTTAATCGTCATGCTGTCCGGGTTTAATGGGCTCGAATAGGGTTATGTTAAGTTGACTTTTTTAAATATCAGGAATGAGCTTTGTAGGAATGTGAATCTGGTCAGGTCGTCGCATTAATATTCAACATAGATAAGAGCTGTACGGGACATTCTTCGCCTAGGTATCGATGTTATTAGTATAATAGCTCGGTCATAAAACTGAAATGCCCACAGGTATGAGTAATATCTTAACTAGGGAAGAATTAGCACGCTATCAGGCCCAGGAAAGGGAATTAGAGCTCAAAACACAGGAACTTAAGGAATGTCAGGCAATATTTCAGAGTTATGAACAGGACTGGCAATATATAGGGGTGCATATAACAGGAGAGTTACAAAAGAGGTGGACAGAAGAAGAAGCGAACAAATTACGAGAGGAATTGAATGAGAGTGCTAAAAAAAGTACAAAAGGCGAAGCTTTAGATCATTTAGTGACAGCAGCATTCGAAGTTATCCTCTCTTAAAGAATATAGACTCGCTAAAGGTACAGCTAAAGGAGGCTGAGGAAACTACAGCAGAACTAGAGAAAGAATTGGAATTCGATCAATTATCACAGGAAAATTCTAATCAAGGGGTTAATAAGGCGAGCACGAGTAAGAGGTGGAATCCAATGAAATTAGTATTCTGTGACAAGCAACAGGATAAAAAGGGGACCTGTGGGACGTTTAAAGACACACAGGAAAAAACGTCCCGTAACAGTACGGAACAAGGTCGAAATAAACCCAGAACAGAATCTGTCAAGTCAAAAGCACCTCTAAAGAGCAACATGGCAGAGGCCTACGAGAAAGTCATGGACTTGGTCTCTAAATACGTGCCAACGTTTTCAGGGAAAGGTCTCCAAAGTTGGCAAACGAAGTTTTTCGTTTCCTCAGTTGCAGCAAAGACTTGCATGATCGACTGGAAGCAGCAGAGCAAAGCATTTTTATTAAATGCATAACATACCGTTTATCCGATGACGCTTACTATCTAATAAGCTCACATGAGCCAAATCATTTGGCATCTTTGCAGCATGCGATTAAAACAGTCTACATGCCACGGAAATCTTTCAGAGAATTACGCACTGAAATATTAGCCTGTAGGCTTGTGAGGATATTAGAGAGCTTGCGGATCGGATGATGGAGCCGCTGGAACAGATTGAGTCTGCGGTATCAGCCAAACAACTCAATAAGGATGGAGGTATGATAACAGAGTTAGAGGTCGACGCGGTAGCCACAAGCTGGTGTCGGCGGTCAGGCCTCACGGGTATATTCAACTGAAGAAGTTCCAGAGGAAGCTCTTTACTTTGAAAAAGATTCGGAAAGGCTTCAGGCCATGGTACCAAGGGCCTGGAAAAAAGCACCGGAACATGCCATGGAAACACCACAGGAAAGTTGGAAGCCCGGAAACTTTAGCGAGGTCAGGCAGAAACAAACTCCAAAGCCTTTCCAAGCAGTACGGAGATCGGCAGAAACTTGGAAACTCCAATCAGAGCAACACAACAGCCTAGAGCGGTCAACTGCTTCAAATGCGGACAGCCGGGACACTTTGCTAAAGAATGCCAGTGCAGAAAGCAGCCTCCCTACTGCCCTAAATGCCGAAACTATGGGCATGATGCGCTAAGTTGCAGGAATCAGCAAGTCAGGTTCGCAGATACAGTGATAGACAACTCAATAGAATTCACTCAGAGAAGAGATGTTCTTTATTGTCAGTTTTGTAAGACAAGTGACGGATATATATTTAAGAAAGTACCTAGCAGAGCATGGAACCAGGCCTAATGAGGGAAACGAGGGGTGGCAGCTGGGGACTCTTTCTGCAACTACCTTCAATTAAGGGAATCGAAGTAGTAGAATGAGGTTCATTAAATAATTGTTTAATCACAGTCGACGCAGACATAGGACCAATATAATTAAGGTAAATAAAATGAAAGGAAGTACGCCCATACAAACCCAACAAACAAGGCAAGTGCCCCTTCTGATAGCATAGAGAAATACTTGAAATATGTGAGCAACAGCGATGAAACAGTGAATATACAACTGGGAGGTAAACGGATAGCACAGAACGAGCGGAAAATAGCTCCAGAGACGGACGAGCTGGAAATACTTTAACCGCGATCCTTCGCACAGGAGGGCAGCAAAGGGTTTTTGGTCCTGCAGTAGAAAAGTCTATAGCGTGACCCAATATGTGGGGTGAAGAGCAGGTAAGGGTAGCGATTGAAAGGAAGAACAGACTAGGACATCCTCACACGGAAGTCCATCTAAATTGCCTCGAAACTGAACCCTCTGCCTCTTTTCTCAAAGTTCAGGACACGAAAAGACCAATACGCTTGGATCCAAGAAGCAAGCAGCTGATAAGAATTCAAGTCTCGAGCGATTCTGAACTGGTATGGCAGAAGAAATATGCCCCGGTGTGTATTGTGGGAATACCCTGATTAGGCCCAGTAACGGACAAGGCTTTGTAGGCATTGTCAATGCTAGGACTGAGGCAATCGAAATAAAAAATTTTAAGCCTAAGCTGGAAAGCTTAAATAAGTTTTTGAAAATCACTCAGCAACGGCTTCAAGTAATGAAAAAATCGCTGGAGTTGGGAGAGGAGCTGAATTCGAAAGAGAGGGAAGCAGTAGTACAAATCTGTTACGAATACAGCGATATCTTTCACTTACCTGAGGATAAACTAACGTACACTCCGACGAAAATGTTCAAACATCCCTTGATGGCCGACACCGGGCCCATAAATAAAAAACAATATAGAATGCCTGAAGCCCACAGAGAGGAATGTCAGGAGTTCCCAGAGATATAGGCCAAGCGGAGGAAAAGTGTGGTAAGGAATATCCATGTTGTGCAGTTACTCGAGCACAGGCTAAGAAAGATACAAATGACGGAAAGAGGAAACAATACTCTTCTCCGGAATCCGAAGATGAATGGGCAACAATAGAGGAGACTGAGAATAAGGAAGTAAGGCTACAAAAAAGCTCAAAGCCACAGAATGTCTCTGACCCAAAAGACGTGGAGGTAATACTGAAAAATTTTCATGACTCGCGATTCGGAGGGCACTTTGGGCGAAATAAAACCTTGGAAAGAATAAAAAGGTTCTATCGTTGGAAGGTCATGAAGAAGTACATTGCCAAACATGTCGGGTGTTGTGCGAAATGCCAGAGAAATAAGCACTCCAGGGCGATTAAAATGCCGTTAGTGGTAACAGAAAATTCAGAAAAACCATTCCACAAGGTATACGTAGACTTAGTGGGGCCGTTGCCTACTAGTCATAATGGTAACAAGTATATTCTGTCCATGATGGATGATCTGACTAGATTTGTTGACTTTGTGGCCATACCAGACCAAGAAGCGAACACCGTAGCTCAGGTCTTGTTCGAGCAAACCCTTAGCCATTACTCATTACCCAAGCAAGGAGCCAACTTTACAGGCGAAGTTTTAAAGGCTATTTGCAAAATGCTTAAGATAAAGAAACTGCAAACTTACGCCTATCATCCACAGTCCAATGCGGTAGAGCGGCAACATTCTACGTTAGCTAACTACTTGAGAAGTTTTGTAGACCGGGAACCCTAGAGCTGGGATAACTTTTTGAGGACAGCAGCGCATGGTTACAATAACATGGTACATGCTGGTACAAAGCTAACACCCATAGAAACTCTTTTCGGATTTGTATCAGAAATCCCTAGCAACTTACAGCATAAACTTGAACCGGTGTACAACACTGATAAGTATCATTCGGTGTTGCGGTTCAAGTTACAAAAAGCGTTTGAACTAGCCAGGGAAAACTTACTCTAAAGCAAGCTATCTGCGAAAAGGTATTATGATAAGACAGCCAGGCCAGAAGCCATACATGTGGGGGATAAAGTTCTGGTGAAAGACTTAGCCCGAGTAGGGAAGTTATCTGCAATTTTCAAAGGCCCTTACGAAGTACTTTACATTCACAGTCCTGAGAACGTTACTATCCTTCAAGGAAAAAACCTCAAGAGGATACACACGAATCGATTGAGGAAATATAATGAATAGTTTCTGCATAAAATTGGATCATTTCAGAAATACGGAAGACTAAACGGAGTGCAGCACAAGGCAGTAATTTTAGAATTGGCGGAATTGGATTAATTAATTAATTTAATTATTATTTTTTCTCTTCATCCTCTTAGTTTGTTTCTTTTATTACAGAATATATACTCGTACAAGACCAACACGGATTCATAAAGAAGATTACGCTACGAAGGGCGAGAAGATAAGAAGATAAGGCAGTCGATCTAAAGGAATAGTAAGGGCCGTATTCACCAAGCAAAATTAAAAAAAACTTCAATTAAAGCTATTCACCAACCACACTTACCGAGTCGATTTAATGAAAATTTAATTTTAATTTAATTTTAAGTGAGGCCTTACCCTCTCTTAAATAAATTTAATTTCGATATCAGCTGATTGAAATAACATAAATAAATAAATAACATAATGTAGTGAAATGCCATATTTTTGATAGCGATGTTAAAAGATTGAAGAAGCGAAGAACTAATTGCTTAGAATTACGCCGAAATCAGTAAATAGAATCAACGCTTTTAGTTTCAAGTGGATTAAAAAGTGAATACAATTTTTTTTAATCTTAATTATTACTGCTATGGAAGAAGCAAGACCATCCACAGTAGGAGATGATAATATAATCTTCAGATGAAAAGTTTATGGTGTTATTAGAGAATCGCAGTACACACCGTTGTTGCCGAAGAGTAGAATAATTAGAAAAAGTCAAAACATGTTCTTAAAATACGATGAATTTCTTCTAGTGTAGATTCAGACTACCAAAAAATCTTGTCATGAAAATGGTGGGAAAATTGAAAAGAAAACTAGAGTTTCATTTGAAAGGAAATAATCCTGTTTCTGTGAATGACCAAATACTTATTGTCCTTAGATATTATGTAACAGGTAATTTCCAAATAATTATTGGAGATTTGTTTGGCTTTTCTCAACTTACCATAAGTAGAATATTTCTAAGGGTGTCAAAAGCCATTTCATGATTAGGATAGGAGAAGAATATATTCTTATGCCTGAAACCGCAGAAGAATTGTAGAAGTTCAAAGCGAAATTTTATGCCATGTAGTTTTATCCATCTTTATTTAAAAAATTGTTTTTTCTACAAGCACATCAACAAAGAATAAATAGTACATCAAATAACTTGCTTTAACTTTTTAAATAATATTTAAATTTCATCAACTGACACTTGCCAAATTCGCAAATCTCGCAGCTGAAATTCGAAATTGTTTATTTTATTAAGGTTGGTGAATAGCTACAAAAATTTAATTGCAGTCCCTCAATAATAATTAAATTAAAATTAAATTTGTATTAAATGGCTTGGTGAATACGGCCCTAAGTATAGTAAAAAAAAAAATATATAAAAGGTTGAGAAGGAATTAAAATTAAAAGGAAGTAATAAAAAAAGAGAATTTCAAATTCAAATTCAAATTAGCATTTATTCGTTGAATGTACACAAGTTATTATAACTTATATGTAAGTACATTAATAAAAAGCTCAAAGTAAGAATGGAGGCATTAATAGAAAGAGAGAAGAGAGATGACATATAGTTAAAATCTACATCCTAAATAAACTACTGTATCTTAAAGAACAAAAACTAAAACTAACGACTAATAACTAAACAAATAACAACACCAAATAAATAAGTTCAAAAATAACAAAAACGCGGGTTTACATGATAAAAGAATTACTTAAAACTAAATAATACAATAAAAGTAACAAAAGAAAATAAACAAACCTACTCAATAAATGAAAGAAGACAAAAACAAAATAAAATAAAATAAAAATTAAAGAAACAAAAAACAAACTTTATAATTTCGAACATGCTGTGAAAAAAGAATAAACTAAGATAATAAAATTTAAAGTTTAAAAAAATTTTTTTTTTTTGTAAATTTTACACAACAAGCGAACTGTAATTATGTTAAAAATTAATCTAAAAATTATAGTATAAATAAGAAAAAGAAAAAAACACAAAAATGTCCAATTCATTGCCGAGTCGAAGATATCGTGCCGAACACAACTGAAACCAATGACACTTAATTCCCTATTTAATATAAGTTAATTTCATTTAATAATCACCAGAGAAACGATATTTTAAACGTGATTTAAACTTATCGAGGGAACCGGCACCTTGAATGGCTGCAGGCAGCTCATTCCATGAGCGAGCAGCCTGAACGAAGTAAGAGCGCTCTAGAATGGTCCTACGAAAACGAGGTATGAGCAGATTACGATTTCGAGATGTATTCAAAAACTGCAGCTGATCATACAGATAACGTGGGGTCCTAGAATGTATCAGAATATACAAAAAGACCAACATCCTCATCACACGATGATCATCTAGGGAACATCCCAGCAGGTGAGATCGCAAGTGTTCGACGTGATCAAAGCGTCGAAGCCCAAAAATAAAGCGGATGCAGTCATTAAAAGCGACGTTTAGCCTGTGAGAGCATGTGCTATCGAGCTTGGGAAAAATTAAGGTACCAAAATTAAAATGAGGAAGGAGAAGTGTTTTGACTAGTCTCGCACGCATATCTCTCGATAAGATATCAGCTGATAACCAGAGCTGACGAAGGCCTCCATATATTTTCCTCATCATGAGATTAATATGGTCACAACAGCTCATTGTATAATTGATTACTACTCCCAGATTCTTGACGCGCTGCACTAGGGAGAGAGCAGAACCATTTATCATAACTCCAGGAAAGTCTCTGATGTCGGAAATCGTGTTGTTATGAAGGACCATGTATTGAGACTTGCCCGGATTTAGCAAGAGTTGATTTCTCATTGACCAATGGTATATCCGATTCAGGTCATCATTAATGCGTGTTAGGCAATCCTCCATCAGTCCAATTGGTCTATTGAGATAAAGCTGCACATCGTCAGCATACAAATGAATTTTCACGTCTTCAACAATATCAGGAAGATCATTGAGGAAAATACTGAATAATAAAGGACCCAATATAGAACCTTGTGGAACCCCACGCAGGACAGGTAGAAGGCTAGAAAGAACATCATTTACTTTAACTTGCTGAAATCTGTCCCGTAAAAAACTACCTAGCAATTCAGTAGCCGAAGACGAAAAACCAAACTGAGCAGATAACTTAGACAGCAAAATCAGATGATTTACGCTGTCAAAAGCCTTAGCAAAATCGAGCAAGACCAGAACACCTATATTGTTATTATCAAGAGCTAATCGCAGATCATTAGTAACCTTTAGTAGTGCAGTTTCACAGCTATGCTGAGAGCGAAAACCAGACTGCCATGCCGTGAGTAGTATGTTTGCATCCAAATGTTCGACCATTTGAGCATGCATTAACCTTTCCAGAACTTTGGAAATGAAACTAAGAAGGAGATAAAGACAATTTAAATAAGAAATTTGAAAAAAAAAATAGATTTAAAGGAGCAATTTGCTAAAGAAGTAAGATATTTAAAAGAGAAGTAAAAAAAAAAAAAACAAAAAACAAGACAAGTCAAAGAACCAAGATTTAAAGAGAAAAATTTAAAGTATATAGATATAGATAAAATAAGAATAAGGGTTGCCATAGATTAGCATAGGGTTTAGTTATCAAGATGAAAGCAGTTATAACGGTATTATTTGCACTCGTCACCTTGCTGGAGGCAGAGAAAACAGGCTATAATATCCAACCGATACCCCATACAGGAGGGTTGTTCGAGCATCTTGGAAAAGTCAACTTCTACAACAAGCACTGGACTATCCTGTCCAAGGTGGACTTTGTAAATAATTGCACTAACCTAATTACGCAGTTATGTTTGGAGGTGACACACGACGGAATAGTATCCAGGTGCACAATAGAGGCCAAGGAGATGAGAAGTTGAGTCTCGAAAATTAAGAGGCAAAACGAGGAACTGCTACACCATACACAGAGTGAATCACCACGACGAAGCAGACGTTAAATTTTTGATGGATTAGGATCAGCATTCAAATACCTTTTCGGGACAATGGATCATGCAGACTCAGAAGAGATCCATGCAGCCCTAGATGATCTTAGCGGAAGAGAGAACCGAACTTTCACTCTTTTAAAGGCCAAATAACGGTCATCAAGTCTACATTCGACGTATTCAACGTTACCAGAGTACAACCGGCAGCCGAACTAGAGGAGCTAGGTAACAAAATCTCAGCATTAGTAAAAGCACAACAGGGTCAATATCGTGAATTGTCGGCATTGCAGTTCAGATTAGAAATGAGCGAAGTAATTACACTGATGACTCTTCATCTACGAGAAATCAGTGGGATGCAGGAAAATATAATCAGTATGTTGGTCGCTCTGAGTGTCGGAAAGCTACATCCATTGAATATTTATGCTCAGGAAATGAGCGAAATAATGAGGAACGCCACTCGTCAATTGGATTTAGATGAGAAATTCCAGAACTTCCAGTTGTTGACGCAGATTGCAAAAGTGAAATCCCTACAAGTAAATCAAGGGATACTGATCCGGATTGAAATTCTACAGCCGCAAAGAGTTGCGTTCGATATACACAAGATATATACAATTCCTGTTACAATAGACGACGCCGGGTATCACATGATCTGGATGACGAATTTGTAGCCGCTAACAACCATGAACGGCAGTATGTCCTAATGAGTTATCAACAGTATCAAGAGTGCCAGCAGCTTTCGACCACCGCCGATCAGCCACAATTCCTTTGTCCACATTTGGGCCCGACCTTCACAGCGATTGGAGAAAATTGCGTATTAAACCTTTTCCGAAACTTCAATGTGAACTCGAGAGCATGTTAAGATCGAGTTATACCGAAATGGAACAGTCTAGTTCGAATGATGACGATTGAAGAACATTGCCATTTACAGATTGGAGACCTACGGATATCTGCAGAAGACGACAGCCAGAAAAATATCTCAATTTGGCAGCCGAATCGTTTGGACTTGGCAGCCTGGAATGACGTATACGTAGCTAAATCAAATAAGCAGAAAGTGGAAATTATAGAGAGTAAAGAGAGTGGGATAAGACTGTTGACAGCCAAGAACTTCATCCAAGCATGGAAAGACAATAAGGCTGATCTGAAGCGAGTACAGGAGGCCATTAAGAACAAAGAGACTAGCAGACAATTTATTCCACATCATGTCCAGCAGTACTAACAGGAGTAGTGAGCCATTTAAAGCGACAAAAAAGTGAGCAGACTCGAACGATCATCAGCAAACCATTTACGGGGCCAATTCAATCAAGGGTATCCAAGCAAGCAGAATCCGGTATAGAAGTCATCATTCCAACAACAGCAAACCTGCCAACAGCAAATTTACCTACCGTCGTCGGGAAAACAGCTGGTACAATTAGAATAGTAGAGTAGTTATGTATTGTAATAATATAATTAGGGAAATTTTGGGCACCCACAGAAATTTGAATGTTAAGGCTAAGATTGTAAAAAGTATTAAAATTATTGAAGATTTTTTTTTATTATGATTCGGACAATACTTCTAATTTGTAAACGAGTATAAAAGGAAAATTGATAGTAGTTGTGAATTGTTGTTGATTGGAAAAGAATTTTGTTTTGTTTCGTTGTGGTTATTATTTGTTATTTTTGGGATTAGATAAACCATAAGATCCCTAGAGATAAATTAATAAATAATTTTGGTGGAATAAGATAAATATTAGTTGTTAATGTAATAAAAGTAAGTAGCGGATTACGATAAATTTCAAAATAGGTGAAAATGGAATAAATGGATATAACCGATAAATGTATAAAAAAGCAATATGTAGTGATACTCTGTTAAATTAGTCAAATGTAAGAAAGAAATTGGGAAAAAGGAAAAGGAAAATAAGGAAAAATTGTTTAATGTTAAGAGAAAATAAGAAAAAAAGTAAGGTGAAAGAACATAGGAAAGAATATTAAGGAAGAAATAAATGTTGAAAGAGAAATTAAATATGAGAAGAAAATAAAAAGAGAAATAATGTAAAATGGAAAAATGTAAGTGTAATGATGTAATGAAAAGTGTAAATAATCTGAGCAGAATGAGCGGTTTGAGAGTTTGTAGTTTAAATTTAGATATGCGGAAGATTCTTGCAACAGCCAAGGGCACATTCTGGCAGAATAATCAGCGATTGCCAAACAATTGCCTCGCATGCCATTGTTCAGCAGCCGTCGGTTATTTTGCTGATTAGGCTGCGATGAGCGCTTAGCGGAGCAATTATTGTAATAATAATAATTAACCTCGCATGGTAATTGATATGTAAGGCGATTGCTTACTACTATGTGACTCAGATGCTGCAACCGGTAGAACAAATGACAAGGTTGTGTCGTTTGTTTACATCCGCGTTGTGAGTAAAGTTTACTTCCTAATATCGGACATAAAAGACCAGTGACTGGTCTGGCGGGCGCAATTCAGTGATCAGTCGCGTCGTATCTCTTGGTTTTAAGGTGTCTAGTTCCATTCGGTTCGGAATATTTAATTAGCTATTGTGTTAGGTCAGTTTTTAGTAGTAAATGAAGAAGTACATAATTCGAGTGTTCTCATTTATTCCAATTTGTTTTATTTTTTGCTTTGGGACACGACAGTCGTGTTGATGACTGTGCCAAAATGAATGAGTGCAAAATTCTCTTGCCAACAGAATACAATAAATGGCTGAAATTTAAAAATTTTAATTTTAAGGAAAGCGCACCTTTTATAATATATGCTGAAACCTGTTTCTAATGATGAGTTGGGGAAAATAACAAGATACCAAAAACATGAGGTCTACAGGATATTGTTTCAACTGTACTTTTAATATTAGCCTGAGTGCCTTTCATTCTTATAGAGTTGCTGATTGTCAACATTGGTTCGTGGACCAACTACAACAGATTCTGATAAAGGTAGAGGACATATTTTCAGAGATTAAACCACTCATTAGGTTAACAGAAGATGAGAAAGTGCAATTTATACAAGGCAGATATTGTTATATTTGTGGACAACCTCTTGCAATTGGAATAAAACATGTATGAGATCATTCTGATCTAACTGGCAAATATAGAGTTCCAGCTCATGAATAATGTAGTCTTAATTATCAAGATACTCGTATAATTCCAGTAGTATTCCACAATTTGAGCGGTTATAATGCTCACTTTGTAATAAAGGAACTTGCAACTGCATCTGAAGGCAGTGTGGATATTTTGCCAATTAATAAAGAACGATATAAACATATTATTTACAAAGAATGTTAAAGCTAGTGAAATTAAATTCCGTTTTATTGATTCATTCAAATTTATGGCATCAACTTTAGATAAAATGACGTCATATTTACCTAAAGAACAACTGCTTATAACAAAAAAGGAGTGGTACCATTTGAATTGATCAGAATTTGAGGTAGTAACAGCAAAAGGTAAGTTTCCCTATGATTACACTAGCGACTGGGGAAAATTGGACGAAGTAACATTACCACCCCAGGAAGCGATTTATAACCAAGTAAATGAATCTGATATTTCTTATGATGATTACCTACATGCACAAACTGTGTGGAAAACATTTCGCATACAAACTCATGGTGAATATTCAGATTTAAATTTAAAGATCGTTTTTGTACTTATAGCTGATGTTTTTGACAATTTTAGGGAGGTATGTGCAAAAACATCTGGTTTGGATTCTGCGCACTATTTTGCTCTACTAGGATTACCATGGGATGCTATGCTGAAGTACACCAAAATAGAGCTGGAGTTGTTAACTGATGTGGATATTGTTCCGTCGCGGAACAACAAAACTACAAATTTTTAATTTTAAAACTAAAAAAGCACTCATATTTGCCTCCCGCGATGATATGGCGAAAACGTGATTAGCTAAAATACAAAAAAAAAAAAAAAAACATTAAAACAAATGTAAAAAATGGTAAAAGTCTCAGATCAGTTACGACCTGAGACTGTAATCACAACCAAAACTTACACTAATCGTTTCGTTCCAATATTCCCACGATGTCTCACATATCCTAAGGGACCAAAAATCTGTAAGAAAGAACAAATTATTAAGAAAATTATAACTAAATATTCAAAACATAAATACTTATCTACAACTATATTGGGAGAATTGACCCCAGACTTTTCCCATATGAGCAGTTATCTGACGCTCATTCGATCCGCATAACCATACCTTCTTTTTGACTTTTATTAATAATAGTTCCTTTTTATATTGTAGACCAAGAATTACAAATCGCTATTGGAGGCCCAAACAATTAAAATCTATTTAGAATAGGAAGAGTAAGGCACAAATAAAAATTGAATTATATAGAGGTATATTGAGTATTCAAGAAGTGAATTTTAAATAGAATTGAATTGCCTAGCTTTTAAGAAATATTTAGTGAATGAATAAAAATTGAATTTCGTTATTTTTGAAATTTAACCTGTCTTGTCATTTCTTCTTCTCATTTTTATGCTAAGACCACATTGTGACTTAACATTGGTCCTTCGAGCCGGATAAGGCGGGGAAAGTTTCAAAATGACAGATGTCGCTAGTTTGACATTGTCACTATTAGTTCTAAGCGAGCAAATCAGGAAAGCCGCCATAAATCACTCCAAAGCAAATAGTGATAGGAAACAAGTTAAGAAATACTATGCAGCATGCATAGATTCACTAGAAAATCTCTGGAATTCTTTCACAGATCTACATGTAGCAATCTGGTCCACAAAAAATGGTACTCAAAGTAAGTATGCGAAAGAAGATTTATATGAGGAAATTGAACTCATATATATATATATAGAGCTCCCCTCCACTCTTTAGAGGAATTAGAGGAGTCATTCCGTAACCCCCGGAACATAAAAGCCATGAACAAAGTCGAAAAAAAGAGCAGCGGACCGGTCAGCAGGCGACATCCACAGTCTTCTTGCCTTGCCTTACTGCAGGAGTTTTTCATATAAAAGTTGTTTTTATTTTGTTCAAGTGCTATAAATTCCATAAATTTATTCTACATGCTATTTTTTTTTAAACTATTAGAAAGAAAACATATTTGGCTGCAATTTGTTTTCACTTCATTTTGCTGTGGGAGCGACAGTTTTGGGCTTTAGGACCTGTTTAAAATGAAATTTTAGTTTTCCTCCATGGCGAGTATACAAAAAGCAGTGAGAGTGAGCTTTTACTGCATGCTTTACCCGGCACGTTAAGGTCTTTTAATGTGTCGGTGCCTTCGGCGACTTCATGGATTGTATTATATTCCGGGGGTTATGGTCACTCCCAGCACTATCTTCCAATACAAACACAAATGAAATCAGAGTCCATACAGTACGTCCCTCAAGGCCAGGGACATGGCTTCCCCCAATTAATATACCGATATTCGACGGAAACTACAAAGCATGGCGGACATTCCATGATCTATTTAATTCACTAATGCACACAGACCTAAATATATCCAAGGTTCAAAAGCTTCATTACCTCAAACTCAGTGTCACTGGCGAAGCAGAACGCTTACTACGTCAGTTCGAAGTGACAGAAGCAAATTATATCAAGGCGTGGGAACTATTAAAAAAAGGACTTAACAACAAGTGGGCTCAAGTTAACGCACATTTAAATACTTTTCTGAGCCTAACGCCAATTAAAACAGAGTCAGCCCACGCCATTCGCTCTCTTCTAGATCAGACAGAAGAGAGCCTCCACGAGTTGAAATATTTAGAACTACCTATAGAATATTAGGATGCAATTCTAATTTACAACCTGTTCAATGCCTCCCATCAGAAACGCATCAGCTGTGGGAGCAAGAACAAGGCAGCAAGACCGATAGACCAAAATATGCTGATCTGTCAGCTTTTCTAGAGTCACGTTTCCGTACTCTAGAATCCATTCAAGTACGTCAAAACTTGAACTCAGCAGAACATGGACGACAAGCAAAGTCTCCAAATAATCACTATCAATATCAAATGATATTTCGTCATCTAACCACACACACAAAGGCGCTCATACCTTCATGAACAAACTGTATACTTGCACCAAGTGCAAGCAAAATCACTCGCTTTTCCACTGCCCAGCATTCAAAAATCTATCTCCAACAGCGAGATCACAATTTGTGCAACAATATAATCTCTGTAGAAGTTGCCTGGCATCGGGATATAACCTATACAACTGTCCCAGCTAGAAAACATGATTCGAGTGTCACAAACGACACAATACACTATTACATATAAAGAAATCATCCGAAGCAGTCAGTAAAGCAACGGATGATGAGTAAAATCAGAAGCAAGCAGAATTGAAGCTTGATACTCCCAGTGGCAGTAATGAGCCAACTACCACATCATTCTTTAAGACAAATCACAATGATGCGTTATGCCTCATTTTCATCGTTTAGTTAATCCAGTTGACTAATTTTCCTGTTAATTTTGTCGTTCTAAATACTAATGATTTGTATGAAAGAAAAGGTGGGTTATAAAATAAATATTTTTAAATATTAGCTTTTAGCAAAATTATTGTAAAATTCCTTTATCCTAGTGTGACTCTAAGAAGATGAATAAATATATAAAAACCTCACACCAACGCCTAAGCCGAGGCACAAATAAAGTCAAGGTGCCAAATAAAGGGAGCAACTGTCAAACAAGATGCATAATAGTAAAACCATCTGGACAACTTCGAAACTGCGTGAAACCATATGCACAATACAAAGCACATACAAATTATAAAAATCTGACAAATCGAATCAGAACGAAACGGAACGAAACCGAAACGAAACCAGTCCAGTGCTATATCAACACCAGATTCAAAAACAAATGTGTTACACGCCACTTGGGGTATAACTTAATTTTTTGTTTGTAGAGAATAACAACTTCCTTTTCTTTTAGTAATAAAGTTTTATTGTTCACTTTAAAAAAAAAACTCTTTGCACTTGAACAAAATTTATGATATACTTAAAAAACTCTAAAAAGAAAACTCTTTGCGTAACAGGTTTTACAATATACTTTAAAAGATAACTCACTGGAAAACACTGGAGGCCTTACCTTGGGTAGGGGGACTATCCAGCTTGAACTTTAAAAAACTTCTCCTCCTCGACTTCGCTCCAACGGCCTTTTTATTCAAAATCGAACCAATTCCTTAACCCATCAGAATTGGTCGATTTTGCATTTCCCTATTTGGTGGGAATTATCGGATAGGCAATTCCATATGCATGCATATATTCCGATTTTTGTCCAAACGGAAACGCTCAAATGACAAAAATCGAATAAACAATTAAAAATCATAATTCTGATTTATGTTTAAACGTAAACGCTCAAATAACAAAAATCAGAAAAATAATTGAAAATTGGCTTTTCGTCTTGAACGGAAACGCTCGAATTTCAAAAATCGGTCAACAATCACAAAAACAATTAAAAATGACAAAAACAATCAGAAACAATTTTCAGGGTCACCAGTAGCATATGGAAAATGATAAACAAACATATAATAACGTAAGAGTACTAGACCGACGGTCAGTACTCAGAAGGGATCGTATATCATGTTTTCGTTCTGGTGAACGGTAGCTACTTCGCGGTGACTTGTTTATTTTATTGTCTTGCGGGTGCCCCGAGGAATGTTGAGACATGACACCTGTTTCTGAGTGTGTTAATGGGTGAAGGTTTTTTGTATATGAAATGAGTAATTTTTGTATATGAAATTGGTTTAAGATTTAATTTTAGGTTTATGTGAATGATAATAAATGCATAGATATAGCATTCAAGTAATTAGGGAGTTATGAATCTGAAGAAGGTGATGTGGATTCATGACACCTTCCCCCTAAAGAGAAATTTTGTATTTCTTGAAAAGAATTAGAAAATTTTTTGTTGGAATGGATGTTGAAGCTCCGCCGGTAAAGGTTACAATATTTGATTAGAGTTATATAGTCTTATCCTTTTTTTTTGATAAATTGTAATCTAAATATAGGTACTATAATTATAATTTTTGTTTACAAATTATACAGGTAAGAGATATATGTATGTATTTACTGACATTACCTTATGACTAATAATACCTTATTATATAACCCTAAGTATATTTGATACAAAAAAAATTATATGTATTACTTTTTCTTATCAGATGAGATACTTATATATTAGATTTGAGTGTGTTGACCGTTTTTCATTAATTTTTTGTGGATTTGAATATTTTTGGGCTAGGCGGTCATGAGGAAAACACCACTTTTATTTTGCGAGAATTTTATTATTTCTCCGACGTTTCGGCCGATGTCTCGAACCGTTCTCAAGGACGCAGTCTATTACAAACATTCGTTTATTATTGGAATAAAAATAAAATTAAAAAACCAAGATCTACTTACGGATTGAACACATTAGAAAACTATTAACAAAATAATTAATAAATAAAAACTATAGGAAACCATTGATTACAAAACACAATATAAATAAATGAATAGACAAATAACATAACACTGATGTTTAGACAAAAACAAAGATACTATATACAGTGTTGTGGGAGGTTATCCAACCACTCGTCAAATTCAACTGATAATGAGTTGCTTTAACGTTTTCCAAAACTCTCCAAGTTAGCGCAGTAAATCGTATTGATATTATCTGTATCCGTTTTTTTGTTCATTGTATTTGGAGTTTTTTGAATGTATAGTGCTTCTATTAATAGTCTCTTCTTATAATGTTTTTCATAATGTAGAATAGAAGTATTTTCAAAATCTGGAGCATGGTTTGATAACGCACAGTGAGTCGTTAGAGCGGTTTTATTATGGTTTCCGCCTTTTAAGTCGGATTTATGATTTGATATCCTATTCTTTAAGAATTGTCCTGTTGTTCCAACATAGCTCATCGGACAGTTCGTGTTATTATTGCCTTTGCACGCAATTTTGTATACAACATCAGAACGTAGTTCATTGGGATTAGGATCTTTCAACTTGGTGAACAATTTTTTCAATGTTTTGAGCGGTTTGAAACCTAGTTTAGTTTGGTGATGCTGTGGTTTAAGGATTCTTTGAAACCTCTCAGAAAACCCCGGAATATATGTTGCACCTTTAAATTTTAGCAAACCTCCCGATTTATTACTATTCCTACCCCCAACATTGTGTATGCGATGTTGAAACAACAACCTCCCTATTACTGGTTTCGGAAAGCCATTCTCGCCCAATATATTACGAATCTTTTCTGTGTTCACTCTCTATAGAATTTCTTATGGCTAAACTTTAGAACTCTAGCGATAAAGTTTTTGGCTGTGTTTATTTTCTGGTGCTCAGGATGACAAGATTTGTAGTGCAAAATCCTACCTGACGCCGTCGGTTTTTGGTACCAGTCCGTTATTATTGAATTATTTTCTCTTATGACTTTAACGTCTAAGTACGGTAGAGATCCCATAGTCTCTTCTTCTACAGTGAACTGTAGTTTAGGGTGGTAACCATTAAGAGTCTCAAGTATAGCAGGCAGATGTTGATGTGGCAATATGGAGAAAAGGTCGTCCACATATTTGATTAAAATACGTGGCTTGATTTCCATTTTATCGATCGATCGTTAATAATTCCTCCATTATAATGTCCGCTAATATTGGGGATAGGGGGCTACCCATTGGTACACCGAACGTTTGTTTGTAAAAGTTCTTATTGAAAACAAAATAGTTTGCTTCTGTTGTGCAGAAACTAAGCATCTCCAAAAACTTTTTTCTCGGTATGTGTGTGTAAGGACTAACTGAACTCCATTTACTTTCGATGATTTTAATAACTAAGTTGACGGGAATGTTAGTGAATAAAGAAATAACGTCAAAAGAGACCATTTTTTCCGTATGTTCAATCTTTATATTGTCTACTTTATCTTTAAATGCGGTGGAATCATATACATTAAATGCGGAGCTATCAGTTAAATTTTTCAAAATAGATGCTAGATATTTAGATAGTTGGTATACTGGGGAATCGACTGAGGATACGATTGGTCTGATTGGACAGCCTTCTTTGTGTATTTTTGGCAAACCGTAAATCTTGGGAGGAACTGCTTTATAAGTAGAGAGCTTATATTTATCTGAATCAGAAATTATTTCGTGTGATTTAAGATATTTAATGTATTCATTATTTTTACTTTGAAATTTGTTTGTCGGATCTATTCTTATTGATCTGTATGTATTCCTATCTGAGAGAATCGATGTCATCTTATCTAAACAATCTTTTCTCCACATTACCACGGTCACACTGCCTTTGTCAGCTGTTGTGATCACAATTCTTTTTCTGTGTTTATTTTGAAAAATTTAACTGATAGCTCCGCATTTAATGTATATGAATCCACCGCATTTAAAGATAAAGTAGACAATATAAAGATTGAACATACGGAAAAAATGGTCTCTTTTGACGTTATTTCTTTATTCACTAACATTCCCGTCAACTTAGTTATTAAAATCATCGAAAGTAAATGGAGTTCAGTTAGTCCTCACACAGACATACCGCGAAAAAAGTTTTTGGAGATGCTTAGTTTCTGCACAACAGAAGCAAACTATTTCGTTTTCAATAAGAAATTTTACAAACAAACGTTCGGTGTACCAATGGGTAGCTCCCTATCCCCAATATTAGCGGACATTATAATGGAGGAATTATTAACGATCGATCGATAAAATGGAAATCAAGCCACGTATTTTAATCAAATATGTGGACGACCTTTTCTCCATATTGCCACATCAACATCTGCCTGCTATACTTGAGACTCTTAATGGTTACCACCCTAAACTACAGTTCACTGTAGAAGAAGAGACTATGGGATCTCTACCGTACTTAGACGTTAAAGTCATAAGAGAAAATAATTCAATAATAACGGACTGGTACCAAAAACCGACGGCCTCAGGTAGGATTTTGCACTACAAATCTTGTCATCCTGAGCACCAGAAAATAAACACAGCCAAAAACTTTATCGCCAGAGTTCTAAAGCTTAGCCATAAGAAATTCAATAGAGTGAACACAGAAAAGATTCGTAATATATTGAGCGAGAATGGCTTTCCGAAACCAGTAATAGGGAGGTTGTTGTTTCAACATCGCATACACAATGTTGGGGGTAGGAATAGTAATGAATCGGGAGGTTTGTTAAAATTTAAAGGTGCAACATATATTCCGGGGTTTTCTGAGAGGTTTCAAAGAATCCTTAAACCACAGCATCACCAAACTAAACTAGGTTTCAAACCGCTCAAAACATTGAAAAAATTGTTCACCAAGTTGAAAGATCCTACTCCCAATGAACTACGTTCTGATGTTGTATACAAAATTCCGTGCAAAGGCAATAATAACACGAACTGTCCGATGAGCTATGTTGGAACAACAGGACAATTCTTAAAGAATAGGATATCATATCATAAATCCGACTTAAAAGGCGGAAACCATAATAAAACCGCTCTAACGACTCACTGTGCGTTATCAAACCATGCTCCAGATTTTGAAAATACTTCTATTCTACATTATGAAAAACATTATAAGAAGAGACTATTAATAGAAGCACTACACATTCAAAAAACTCCAAATACAATGAACAAAAAAACAGATACAGATAATATCAATACGATTTACTGCGCTAACTTGGAGAGTTTTGGAAAACGTTAAAGCAACTCATTATCAGTTGAATTTGACGACTGGTTGGATAACCTCCCACAACACTGTATATAGTATCTTTGTTTTTGTCTAAACATCAGTGTTATGTTATTTGTCTATTCATTTATTTATATTGTGTTTTGTAATCAATGCTTTCCTATAGTTTTTATTTATTAATTATTTTGTTAATAGTTTTCTAATGTTTTCAATCCGTAAGTAGATCTTGGTTTTTTAATTTTATTTTTATTCCAATAATAAACGAATGTTTGTAATAGACTGCATCCTTGAGAACGGTTCGAGACATCGGCCGAAACGTCGGAGAAATAATAAAATTCTCGCAAAATAAAAGAGGTGTTTTCCTCATGACCGCCTAGCCCAAAAATATTCAGATACATATATATGTATATATGTTGAAAAAAAAAAATAATTGACTTATACTACTAGAACAAAAGAAATTTAAATGAAAAAATTTTTTAATTCATTTCTTTTTATTTATTAATTAACAGCTCTAGTTAAAGGTTTATTCCTAGATGAGGATTCTACTTCAACATTAGCTTGGCTTACATCGTTTTCAGTGGTTTTTAATGTTGCAGGTTTTTTCTTAATATAGTTCTTAATAATTTTTAATATAATAATAATCGAAGCTATTGCTACTAAACAGTATATGAGTAAATAATGATGAACGTCATGTGGAGTGACGTTTTTTAATTTAAATTTTTTCTTTACTTTTAAGAGATTTAATGTCCTCGCTGATTTCAAAAAGTTCTTGATGATTATTGTTTCTTATCGTAATCTCTTGTGGTATATTTAGATTAATTCTGTCCATCAAGGATGTGATATTAGTTAGATTAATAGACGGCAAATGAAATTTATCAAGTGTTGTTGTTCCTTCAGAATGTCCGTAAAGTGTTTGAAAGTCGCTTCGAATATAGCAGGTGGGTCGAATTTCTAAAATTCCGGTACCTTTTAAGGTTAGTGGTTTAATTTCGCCATTGCATATATTGTCTAAAGTGAGGGGTGTTCTGAGACTGTAGAGCCATATATTAGGATTTGCCAATTGTATCCATAAGGAAGAGCATTTTAGGGTATTTAATGTGCAAGAAGGCGGAAGATCTTGGGTATGTTTTAGCAATTCCATTTCGCATTGGTTATCTCTAGAATTGATATTGAAGATAGGGTGAGTCGTCTGACATATATAATGATGAGGAACATTTTGTAAACATTGATGAAAATCTTCGTGATTCATAGGATAATGTTTTTCTCGGTTCAGAGTGACTAATAGAAATTCGGTAGTGGGTTTGACATAAACGAAGAAGTCGTTCACGGCAATCGGGAATGGTATAATTTTATAAACTTGGAATTGAGTACTTGAAGGTAGAGGGATTTTAGTTTCAATAATAATTTGATTGTTTATTTTATTAGTCCTCATTTGGCTAACTCTATACAAATCAATGAGTAAGTTTGGTGTAATGGGGACAGGTAATGTCGTTCCTGATGGAAGATTTTTCCTAATGATGGTAAGGGTATGTTCGAGTTGATAGGGAGTTATTATAAGGGGATTTGATGTTCCATGTTTAATGTCAAGCAACATTTCCAAAATAGCATTTTGTGTGTTTTGGTATCTCATAAGGGAGAGTGTTGTAATGGAAATGGCATTTTCTAGTTCTAGTTCTATGAGGTAATCATTTATTTGAAAGGTTAAATTATTGACGACTTGAGAGATTTTAGCGAGTTTCCTTTTTATATTTCCGAATTCTTTTTGGATTTGGGACGAGGTTTTATTGAACACATTGACAGTTTTGTCAACTATTAGGGTTTATGACTTTAATAATTCCAAAAGATGATCTTCGTTTACTTTTAGGAGTTGTATTTGTTCATCGTAGTGCTGGGCATCTTCTTCGTTCAACGTTTCGAACAAATTTTTGCTTATACTTCCGACAATATTTAACAAAGCTCTACGTAACCTTAAGTGTTTTGGTTCTAGGATTTCGTCAATCTGATCTTTTCATTCAACAACACCTTTTGCATATTAATCTGGGCTTCACAGTGGTTTGAGTGTGATTTGTTAATTGCACTAAGACAGAGATTTTCTATATTGCTAGCTTGGATTCTTAAATAACCTAGTTCTATGTAAAAATTATCTAAATTATAATACGTTACTAACTTCCAGGAGTTACTGTATAGATGAACTGTTCCGAATTCTTCAAAATATATACCAGGGGTATAATCGAAAATCGTCACGTTTGTAGCGCTCGTTGTTGTGCTTAATAATGCGAAGAATATAATTGGTCCGATCATCCTGACCTATAGAAAAAAACGGATGAATAGTTCGTGATTAGTCGACGAATAACTTCAAATGGTTATTATGAATTCGTTTATTTTTGTTTTTAATTCTGACGATAGAGTTTTCGGACGAAGGAGTCTCTACTATATCGTACGGTCCTTCCCATAGCGGTGATAACTTATTTTTTCGGGTACGATTTTTGATTAAGACTTTATCACCTATTACAAAATTTTTGGGTTTGGATGATTGGTCATAATATGCCTTGGATTTTCTTTATTTCTTATAAGATTTTCCCTAGCAATCTTATGAGAATGTTGAAGTCTGGCTTTTAGTTCGCTGGCATAGTTGTCGTAATTATACGCAACTTCAGGATCTTTTATTTAATGACGTTGGGATTTCGGCATGGAATCCAAATAATAAGTTATGCGGCGTGTAGCCTGTGCTTGAATGAACGGAATTGTTGTAAACGAACATAGCGTAGGGGATCCAAGTATCCCATGTAAGTGGATCTGTTGACACATAGTGTCGAAGATATTCAGCTAAGGTTCGGTGGTTTCGTTCTAAAGCTCCGTTTGTTTCTGGGTGATAAGGAGTGGTTTGAAGCTTATGAATTTTCAGTAGTTTACATACTTCATTAAATGCAGAACTTAAGAAATTGGTTCCTTGATCAGTTAAGATCGTTTCAGGTAGACCGTTTTTACATATGATTTGTTTCGTAAACTGTTCTGCTACAGTGTGCGCTTCGGCATTTGGTAAAGGTACGGCATCTGAAAATTTCGTCAGATCATCTTGGAACGTAAGTATATATTTGTTATCCAAATAACTAGTCGGTAATGATCCTACTATATCTAAGAATATTTTTTCAAAGGGTTTATTACTAGTTGTGGTTATTTTCATAGGCATTCTTTTGTTTTTGCTACACTTATTTTTCTGGCAAGAAGGACACTTCTTGATGTAGTCTCTAATATCTTTGAACATGCCTTGCCAATTGTAGATTCTTTTTATTTTGCTTATAGTTTTGGCTTCACCTTGATGACCGCCTAACGGAGCGATATGATGCTCTTTTATTACTTGAGCTATATCTTCAGCAGGATCCGTTAGTTTAATTACTTTATTAAGAAAGAAAATTGGTCTAGTGTCTGACTTTTCAAATTCTTTAGAACATAGAAACTTTAGTTCGCGATAACTAGTGTTATCGGTGATTGATATGGCTATAGAAATAGTTTTCTCGTTTTTTGAGTAGGCCTTAAATTTTTGAAAAATTTTTATTATTTGATTTCGATCAGTTTCATTTCTGATAGGTATAGGAGCGCGTCCAACAATGTAAGAAATTTTGCCTTTGTTAAATTCAATAGCTTTTTTTAAGGGTATTGCGTAGTTATCGGGTAAATACGTACTTAATGAATTTTCCTGTATGGAGTTATGAATTGGCAATAAGAAGTATTTTTTCTTAATATCACGAGTCGCTATAAGATCTTTCGTGTTTTCTTTTACATAAATCGATGTAGGATTATTGTGTGTTTCCTTTTGGGACTCGATTTGGACTTTATTTTGACTTCTAGTTACCACCTGTATAGTTTTACTTGTATCAGGGATCGCACGGCTGAGTGCGTCGGCATTTAGATTTGCTTTTCCTGGTTTGTATATGATTTTGTAATCATACTCATCTAACCTTATTCTCCACCTCATTAGGCGAGAAGTGGGGTCTTTCAGGTTCATGAGCCACGTGGGGGGCTTGTGATCTGTGATGATAGTGAACTTTCGACCGTACAGATAAGGGCGAAATTGCTCGACGGCAAAAATTATCGCTAATAACTCCTTTTCTATGGTGGAATACCTCGTCTCGGCGTGATTGAGAGTTCTACTTGCAAAACAGATGGGTTTAACTTCACCGATTTTTCCTTGAGACAATACACTACCTACAGCGTAGTCGCTTGCGTCTGAAGTCACTAAAAATTCTTTATCGAAACATGGGAATTGTAATTTCGGAGCGTTAATCAATTGGATTGGAAAGCTTCATCGCAAAAAGCATCCCATTTGAAAGTAGCATCCTTTTTTAAAAGAGCTGTTAAAGGTTTGGCTAGCTTTGCAAAGTTTGGAATGAAGCGCCTATAATAACCGACAAATCCTAAGAAGGATTTTACGTCTTTCTCCTTTTTAGGAATAGGATATTTAGTAACTGCTTCGAGCTTAGCGGGATCTGGTAATACTCCGTTTTTGGTTATAAGATGACCCAGATAGGCTATATGCTTACTGAGAAAGTGACATTTCTCGGGTTGTAGCTTGAGATTATGTTCTCGAAGCCTGTCAAAAACATTCTGGAGTCTAGAATTGTGTTCTATCAGATTGTACCCATATATAATAACGTCGTCCATATAAACAAAGCATTCTATGCCTTGAAGACCGACTAAAATATTATTCATCAGCCTTTGAAAAGTGGCTGGAGCTCGCTTTATACCAAATGGCATACGGTTATAGTGGTAATGACCATAAGGTGTACTAAATGCAGTTTTTTCCTTGTCGCCTTCACTCATGGGTATCTGATGAAAGCCGTTGGCTAAGTCCAACGTGCTAAAATATTTGGCTTTTCCCAATTGATCTAAGATGCCCGTTATGTTTGGCAATGGAAATGCGTCTCCTACAGTTATATCATTGAGACGTCTGAAATCAACGACTACTCTCCATCTTTTGTTGCCATCGGCATCTGGTTTTTTTTGGGAACTAATAATAGAGGTGAGTTCCAAGGGCTTGAACTGGGGATAATAATTTCGTCTTCTAACATTTTATTAATTTGATTATTAATTTCTTCACGCTGAGCTTCAGGTAATCTATATGGTTTGACATTTACGATAGGTTTTCAAGGTAAGATAGGAATGTTATGTGTCGCTGCATCTGTGAATGTCAGGGAGTCTCCTTCCAAGTAGAATATGTGTACTTACGGCATATATCTAAAATGGATCTGAACTCTTTAGCATTGCAGTGTGAAAGGTCTAGCTCGGATGCGAGTCTAGTAAGCCTTTCTTGAATAGGATCCCTTTGAGGATTTAGTTTTATAATATTAAATTTAATAATTGCATGTAAGTGAGGTCTTATGTCCGTTTTCCTAATATGAACATCAGTTTGATTGGAATTGAGGATAAGAATATTCGCTTGACAAATTTTGTCTGGTTTTATAAGCGTATTCCCAATAATCACTCCGGATTCCAATTCTTTGTGTTCGCAGAAAAAGGTACCTCTTTTATTCATGGCTATCCTAGCTATTACCTGTGTATGTGCTGGTATATTTATATTGTCAGCATCACACTTGTCTTTATTCGATTTCTTTGCTTTTATTATTTTGTACTTTGTTTTCTTTTGAGACATTTTTAGAATTTGATCTGACGTGTTGGCTTGGGTCTTTCAAACCTCCATACCTTGCGCCTGACCTAACTGGAGATAGTTCGGAGCTTGGGTCTTTCAAACCTCCATACTATTCCTGTGATTGAATTTTGTATGGCTGTGTCATCTGGGGACACGTTATTTATTTTAAGAGTTAGTATTTTAGTTTCGTAGTTAATTTTGCAAAGAAACTTGTCTAAAAAATCATGACCTAATATTCCGTCATATTTTAATTGTAGATTACCATCGACCATATGTACATTATGTTTGAAAGTGGTATTTTTAACGTAGAAATTGCATTCTGCAGTTCCTAGTTTATGTAGGGGGGTTCCTGCTAATGAAGATAGCTCTATGCTTTTTGAAGTAGTGACGATTGTATTCCCAAGTGCCCTAGTAGCTTTTAATACAGATATTTCTGCTCCCGTATCTATCAAAAATGTGCTAGTTTTAAACGCAGTAATAGAATTCTCGATCGTCACAACTAGCGATTGGCGATCGGTGATTAAGGAGAAAGAAAGTTCTCCTTTTAAATTTGAGGTTGCGGATAGACATCGGCGGTTATCATTAATTGATTTAGGCGAGATTGAGTTTCCGCTATCTCGTCTCGCCGTTGACTCTTTTTTGGATTTTCCCCTTTTGCATTAGCTTGAGGCATATCAGGGTTACCTTTTTGATTCCTACTTTTAATAGCGGATCTAATATTATGAGAATATGTAGGAAGTGATGAGTTAGTAGGTTGAAATTGGGGAGCTCTATTTCCTTGTGGATATTGGCCTTGCCTATCTATTTGTCGTAGATTTGGAGCTATTATGGGTTGCTGCTGTTGAGGAATCCTACTGGATTGAAAATATTGAGGGCTTCTTTGTGCGAAGCTAGTGGAAGGTTGAGCAAAAGATTGCTGTTGAAATAACCTTTTTCTACACTGACTAATATGATGATTCGGTGTTTTACAATATGCTCGTATAAGCTTGTTTTCCACTCTAATTCTGGATGTTAAACAAGAGTCAGCAGAATGACCCTTTTTGTGACATTTAGAGCAGGATGAATTGTTTTTGTTGAAAGAATTATTTCTTTTTAATAGCTCAATGCGAATTTTGTCGAATCTTTTAAGTCGGTGTAGCCTTTAGCCTTGGTTAGCAGACGAACATGGTCATTTCTTAAACCATCTTCAAAAGCTCTGATAACCATCTTTTTATTTTCCTCAAATAGAAGATTTTTTAAAGTCTGTTCATTTGTCAGACTTGAAGTAGCGTCGTTGTAGATAGCTAATAGCTTTTGAGCTCGGAAAGCATATTCTTTAATGTCTTCCTTAGGCAGTTGTTTTAATGATAGGATTTCGTTCTGAATAGACATTCTAGAGCGAGTTTCCATGAATTGCTCTTGGAGAGCAGCTTGCAATTCTTTCCAAGAATTAATGTCATTATATTTGATGACATCGTATGCTTTGCCAATAAGTTTCGCCTTTATAATATGGAGGTATAGCGCTTTATCTGATTCGGCTGTACCTTGTTTTTGGAATAGGCTACATATGTTTAAGAACCTGTGGAGATTCTCTGTATTCCCATCGAATTCTGGGATAAGACTCTTGGCATGATCAAGAGTTAATTATTCTGTAGTGTTATCAGGCATTGTTCGTTTTTGTTTAGGAGTAGATTTCTTCCTATGTGTAACGAGACCTGGTAAAAGGGTTGCGCGTACACCACGATGTTTCGAAGATCGGGTGTGAAAATATTTGCGCGAATTTCCCTTAATTTTTGGAGTTCAACGTAGTTTCCAGTAAGAGAAAAAATTGCAGAAGTTTTGTGAATAGAGAAGTAAAAACGAACTTGTACACTTTTTAACACACACAACAAAAAAAACTTCACTTGATAAAAACGTTTTCACTAGAATTAAAATAATGATTTTACCGTCAAGAGGAAATACGACAAAAAGAAATTCATCAAGAGAAGATACGACAATGAGTAAAAATGATTTGTTAAAAAAAAAGTAGTTTAAAACTCATATAAATATAATAATTTGTCTAATATATAAATTTGTAATTAGAATATAAGTTAATTTATCTAGACTTACTTAATTATTATATAAATTTTGTTGTTTTCTCCTCGTTGGAGGACTCTCGACATCGCCCGATTTATTATTTCCTCAGTATATCCCACGAGGGTAAATAGATATCGGAAGAGCGGCTCGCTTGTTGGTGTTAATATTAATTCCAGTTCGTCTATGTCGATATGTGAAGTGAGCAGTTGCAATCCTGGGACTAGCATCAAGTTAACCACATCGTCTGGCTCGTCTTCAGGGAAATCTTCTTCCTCTAAGTGGAGGTTTATGTCTTCTATGGAATCGCTTGCTCCGATCGGGGGAATTTCTCCTGGCCAGCACATTAAATGCTGTTCGAGATTTGTAGTTTGGTGTTTCGTAGGTCTTACAAACCTTTACGAAATCTGCACCGCTGCCACCAGTTTTTTGTTACACACCACTTGGGGTATAACTTAATTTTTTATTTGTAGAGAATAACAACTTCCTTTTTTTTTTGTAATAAAGTTTTATTGTTCACTTTAAAAAAAAAAAACTCTTTGCACTTGAACAAACTTTATATTCTGCAGTTCCTAGTGTATGTAGGGGGGTTCCTGCTAATGAAGATAGCTCTATGCTTTTTGAAGTAGTGACGATTGTATTCCCAAGTGCCCTAGTAGCTTTTAATACAGATATTTCTGCTCCCGTATCTATCAAAAATGTGCTAGTTTTAAACGCAGTAATAGAATTCTCGATCGTCACAACTAGCGATTGGCGATCGGTGATTAAGGAGAAAGAAAGTTCTCCTTTTAAATTTGAGGTTGCGGATAGACATCGGCGGTTATCATTAATTGATTTAGGCGAGATTGAGTTTCCGCTATCTCGTCTCGCCGTTGACTCTTTTTTGGATTTTCCCCTTTTGCATTAGCTTGAGGCATATCAGGGTTACCTTTTTGATTCCTACTTTTAATAGCGGATCTAATATTATGAGAATATGTAGGAAGTGATGAGTTAGTAGGTTGAAATTGGGGAGCTCTATTTCCTTGTGGATATTGGCCTTGCCTATCTATTTGTCGTAGATTTGGAGCTATTATGGGTTGCTGCTGTTGAGGAATCCTACTGGATTGAAAATATTGAGGGCTTCTTTGTGCGAAGCTAGTGGAAGGTTGAGCAAAAGATTGCTGTTGAAATAACCTTTTTCTACACTGACTAATATGATGATTCGGTGTTTTACAATATGCTCGTATAAGCTTGTTTTCCACTCTAATTCTGGATGTTAAACAAGAGTCAGCAGAATGACCCTTTTTGTGACATTTAGAGCAGGATGAATTGTTTTTGTTGAAAGAATTATTTCTTTTTAATAGCTCAATGCGAATTTTGTCGAATCTTTTAAGTCGGTGTAGCCTTTAGCCTTGGTTAGCAGACGAACATGGTCATTTCTTAAACCATCTTCAAAAGCTCTGATAACCATCTTTTTATTTTCCTCAAATAGAAGATTTTTTAAAGTCTGTTCATTTGTCAGACTTGAAGTAGCATCGTTGTAGATAGCTAATAGCTTTTGAGCTCGGAAAGCATATTCTTTAATGTCTTCCTTAGGCAGTTGTTTTAATGATAGGATTTCGTTCTGAATAGACATTCTAGAGCGAGTTTCCATGAATTGCTCTTGGAGAGCAGCTTGCAATTCTTTCCAAGAATTAATGTCATTATATTTGATGACATCGTATGCTTTGCCAATAAGTTTCGCCTTTATAATATGGAGGTATAGCGCTTTATCTGATTCGGCTGTACCTTGTTTTTGGAATAGGCTACATATGTTTAAGAACCTGTGGAGATTCTCTGTATTCCCATCGAATTCTGGGATAAGACTCTTGGCATGATCAAGAGTTAATTATTCTGTAGTGTTATCAGGCATTGTTCGTTTTTGTTTAGGAGTAGATTTCTTCCTATGTGTAACGAGACCTGGTAAAAGGGTTGCGCGTACACCACGATGTTTCGAAGATCGGGTGTGAAAATATTTGCGCGAATTTCCCTTAATTTTTGGAGTTCAACGTAGTTTCCAGTAAGAGAAAAAATTGCAGAAGTTTTGTGAATAGAGAAGTAAAAACGAACTTGTACACTTTTTAACACACACAACAAAAAAAACTTCACTTGATAAAAACGTTTTCACTAGAATTAAAATAATGATTTTACCGTCAAGAGGAAATACGACAAAAAGAAATTCATCAAGAGAAGATACGACAATGAGTAAAAATGATTTGTTAAAAAAAAAGTAGTTTAAAACTCATATAAATATAATAATTTGTCTAATATATAAATTTGTAATTAGAATATAAGTTAATTTATCTAGACTTACTTAATTATTATATAAATTTTGTTGTTTTCTCCTCGTTGGAGGACTCTCGACATCGCCCGATTTATTATTTCCTCAGTATATCCCACGAGGGTAAATAGATATCGGAAGAGCGGCTCGCTTGTTGGTGTTAATATTAATTCCAGTTCGTCTATGTCGATATGTGAAGTGAGCAGTTGCAATCCTGGGACTAGCATCAAGTTAACCACATCGTCTGGCTCGTCTTCAGGGAAATCTTCTTCCTCTAAGTGGAGGTTTATGTCTTCTATGGAATCGCTTGCTCCGATCGGGGGAATTTCTCCTGGCCAGCACATTAAATGCTGTTCGAGATTTGTAGTTTGGTGTTTCGTAGGTCTTACAAACCTTTACGAAATCTGCACCGCTGCCACCAGTTTTTTGTTACACACCACTTGGGGTATAACTTAATTTTTTATTTGTAGAGAATAACAACTTCCTTTTTTTTTTGTAATAAAGTTTTATTGTTCACTTTAAAAAAAAAAACTCTTTGCACTTGAACAAACTTTATATTCTGCAGTTCCTAGTGTATGTAGGGGGGTTCCTGCTAATGAAGATAGCTCTATGCTTTTTGAAGTAGTGACGATTGTATTCCCAAGTGCCCTAGTAGCTTTTAATACAGATATTTCTGCTCCCGTATCTATCAAAAATGTGCTAGTTTTAAACGCAGTAATAGAATTCTCGATCGTCACAACTAGCGATTGGCGATCGGTGATTAAGGAGAAAGAAAGTTCTCCTTTTAAATTTGAGGTTGCGGATAGACATCGGCGGTTATCATTAATTGATTTAGGCGAGATTGAGTTTCCGCTATCTCGTCTCGCCGTTGACTCTTTTTTGGATTTTCCCCTTTTGCATTAGCTTGAGGCATATCAGGGTTACCTTTTTGATTCCTACTTTTAATAGCGGATCTAATATTATGAGAATATGTAGGAAGTGATGAGTTAGTAGGTTGAAATTGGGGAGCTCTATTTCCTTGTGGATATTGGCCTTGCCTATCTATTTGTCGTAGATTTGGAGCTATTATGGGTTGCTGCTGTTGAGGAATCCTACTGGATTGAAAATATTGAGGGCTTCTTTGTGCGAAGCTAGTGGAAGGTTGAGCAAAAGATTGCTGTTGAAATAACCTTTTTCTACACTGACTAATATGATGATTCGGTGTTTTACAATATGCTCGTATAAGCTTGTTTTCCACTCTAATTCTGGATGTTAAACAAGAGTCAGCAGAATGACCCTTTTTGTGACATTTAGAGCAGGATGAATTGTTTTTGTTGAAAGAATTATTTCTTTTTAATAGCTCAATGCGAATTTTGTCGAATCTTTTAAGTCGGTGTAGCCTTTAGCCTTGGTTAGCAGACGAACATGGTCATTTCTTAAACCATCTTCAAAAGCTCTGATAACCATCTTTTTATTTTCCTCAAATAGAAGATTTTTTAAAGTCTGTTCATTTGTCAGACTTGAAGTAGCGTCGTTGTAGATAGCTAATAGCTTTTGAGCTCGGAAAGCATATTCTTTAATGTCTTCCTTAGGCAGTTGTTTTAATGATAGGATTTCGTTCTGAATAGACATTCTAGAGCGAGTTTCCATGAATTGCTCTTGGAGAGCAGCTTGCAATTCTTTCCAAGAATTAATGTCATTATATTTGATGACATCGTATGCTTTGCCAATAAGTTTCGCCTTTATAATATGGAGGTATAGCGCTTTATCTGATTCGGCTGTACCTTGTTTTTGGAATAGGCTACATATGTTTAAGAACCTGTGGAGATTCTCTGTATTCCCATCGAATTCTGGGATAAGACTCTTGGCATGATCAAGAGTTAATTATTCTGTAGTGTTATCAGGCATTGTTCGTTTTTGTTTAGGAGTAGATTTCTTCCTATGTGTAACGAGACCTGGTAAAAGGGTTGCGCGTACACCACGATGTTTCGAAGATCGGGTGTGAAAATATTTGCGCGAATTTCCCTTAATTTTTGGAGTTCAACGTAGTTTCCAGTAAGAGAAAAAATTGCAGAAGTTTTGTGAATAGAGAAGTAAAAACGAACTTGTACACTTTTTAACACACACAACAAAAAAAACTTCACTTGATAAAAACGTTTTCACTAGAATTAAAATAATGATTTTACCGTCAAGAGGAAATACGACAAAAAGAAATTCATCAAGAGAAGATACGACAATGAGTAAAAATGATTTGTTAAAAAAAAAGTAGTTTAAAACTCATATAAATATAATAATTTGTCTAATATATAAATTTGTAATTAGAATATAAGTTAATTTATCTAGACTTACTTAATTATTATATAAATTTTGTTGTTTTCTCCTCGTTGGAGGACTCTCGACATCGCCCGATTTATTATTTCCTCAGTATATCCCACGAGGGTAAATAGATATCGGAAGAGCGGCTCGCTTGTTGGTGTTAATATTAATTCCAGTTCGTCTATGTCGATATGTGAAGTGAGCAGTTGCAATCCTGGGACTAGCATCAAGTTAACCACATCGTCTGGCTCGTCTTCAGGGAAATCTTCTTCCTCTAAGTGGAGGTTTATGTCTTCTATGGAATCGCTTGCTCCGATCGGGGGAATTTCTCCTGGCCAGCACATTAAATGCTGTTCGAGATTTGTAGTTTGGTGTTTCGTAGGTCTTACAAACCTTTACGAAATCTGCACCGCTGCCACCAGTTTTTTGTTATACACCACTTGGGGTATAACTTAATTTTTTATTTGTAGAGAATAACAACTTCCTTTTCTTTTTGTAATAAAGTTTTATTGTTCACTTTAAAAAAAAAAACTCTTTGCACTTGAACAAACTTTATAATATACTTAAAAAACTTTAAAAAGAAAACTCTTTGCGTAACAGGTTTTACAATATACTTTAAAAGATAACTCACTGGAAAACACTGGAGGCCTTACCTTGGGTAGGGGACTCTCCAGCTTGAACTTTAAAAAACTTCTCCTCCTCGACTTCGCTTCGACGGCCTTTTTATTCAAAATCGAACCAATTCCTTAACCCATCAGAATTGGTCGATTTTGCATTTCCCTATTTGGTGGGAATTGTCGGATAGGCAATTCCATATGCATGCATATGTTCCGATTTTTGTCCAAACGGAAACGCTCAAATGACAAAAATCGAATAAACAATTGAAAATCACAATTCTGATTTTTGTTTAAACGGAAACGCTTAAATAACAAAAATCAGAAAAATAATTGAAAATTGGCTTTTCATCTTGAACGGAAACGCTCGAATTTCAAAAATTGGTCAACCATCACAAAAACAATTAAAAATGACAAAAACAATCAGAAACAATTTTCAGGGTCACCAGTAGCATATGGAAAATGATAAACAAACATATAATAACGTAAGAGTACTAGACCGACGGTCAGTACTCAGAAGGGATCGTATATCATGTTTTCGTTCTGGTGAACGGTAGCTACTTCGCGGTGACTTGTTTATTTTATTGTCTTGCGGGTGCCCCGAGGAATGTTGAGACATGACACCTGTTTCTGAGTGTGTTAATGGGTGAAGGTTTTTTGTATATGAAATGAGTAATTTTTGTATATGAAATCGGTTTAAGATTTAATTTTAGGTTTTTGTGAATGATAATAAATGCATAGATATAGCATTCAAGTAATTAGGGAGTTATGAATCTGAAGAAGGTGATGTGGATTCATGACAAATGCCAGACATACAACCAGGCATCAAATTTATCACGGCGCAGCACATTTTTAAAACGAATCAATGGTGACAGTTCAAATGATTGGAAACTTGCCTACTCCAAAAAGAACGCCATCTTCGGCTTCCGACCACAACAGAGTAAAAGGTACAAGCCTAATAAGCATGTGAAGGCATTCTTAGAATTATAGCTATACAAATCGAATGGTTGTGACGAAAGTCACAATTACAACAAGTGCTACAGTGAATTTTAAATAGAATTGAATTAATTTTACGTACCTGAATTGCTTAGCTTTTAAGAAATATTTTGTGAATGAATAAAAAAGTGAATTTCGTTATTTTTGAAATTTAACCTGTCTTGTCATTTCTCAAACCGGCACCTGCCCCCTTTTTTTATGCTAAGCCTACATTGGGACTTAACAGATATGGTTATGTTCATAGAGTGAGGAATTCGAGGTGGAATAAGTTAGTGTTCAAATCGATATAGCAAAGCGAATAATAGCTATATGATAAACTATAACGACCAAGAGGATTCCAAATATCTCATGTACTTTAATGTTAATAATTTAAATGGTTGAGCAATGTCCCAGTATCTTCCAACACATGATTTCAAATGGGTGAATAAGATACAGAAATTACTCATGTATCGGATGAATCAACATTAGGTTACATTTTAGAAGTTGATCTTGAGTACCCACAACTTCTGCATGATAAACATGCAGATTTACCATTTTGTCTAACGCATGAAGCACCTACTGGATCTAAGGAGCAAAAACTGATGACTACAGTATTTAATAAAGAAACGTATGTTATTCATTACAAACATCTGGAGCAATGCATAGTTCATGGACTTATTTTGAAAAAAATACATCGAGTCCTTCAATTCAATCAGTCTCCATGGTTAAAGAAATATATTGACTTAAATACGGAAATGCGTAAGAAAGCTAGAAATGAATTTGATAAAAACAAATATAAGCTAATGAATATGCGGTTTTTGGAAAAACCATTGAAAACGTACGTAAACATTCAATAGTAAAATTCGTTACTAAGTGGGAAGGTCGATATGGAGCCAAAGTTATGATAGCTAAACAAAATTTCCACAGCAGATCTACTTTCGATAAATATTTGGTTGCCATTGAATTAAATAGGACTGAAGTGTATTTTAATAAACCCATTTATATAGGAATGTGTATACTTGATATCTCTAAAGCATGTGTTTAGAAATTTCATTATGATTATATTTTACCAAAAATGAAGAAAATTGTAAACTGTTATATACTGATACCGACTCTCTAATTTATGAATTTAAATGTGATTATATTTATAGAATCATAAGATCTGATGTTAATTATTTTGATATTAGCGATTATCCGCAGAATAATGTATATAATGTACCTTTAGTAAATAAAAAAGTTCCTGGGGTTATGAAAGATGAATTGAATGGGAAAATAATTACCGAATTTATAAGATTAAGATCAAAAACGTATAGTCTAAGAGTAAATAATGAAGATTCGATCAAAAAAAGGTGTCAAATTAAATGTAATAAAAAATAGTATTAGTTTGATGATTACTTAACATGTTTGAATAACTCTGTTGAACAGATAAGAACTCAGCAATACATTCGATCAGATAAGCACAATGTATATAGTATAAGACATAGTAAGATAGTATTAAGTTCTCATGATAATAAGCGGTTTTTAAAAGAAAATTCAACAGACACACTTGCTTGGGGTCGTTTTATATATAGAAATGAAAGATGGTTTGATAACTTAAAATGTTATTTTTATTTATACAACATACATACATATACATATAAATTTATAAAATTTCATTTTTATTGACTCACAAATTGTGTTTTGCAGAGAACCCTAGCCACTTTACAAAAAATTTATTCCGCTTCTTCTTAAATACTTTTTCAACAAGGTAATTATGCTGATATTTAATCTTTAGTAGTTATTTTTCATAAAATGCTCCTTTGATTGGATGTCCCTCATAATCCTCTAGAACCGGATTCGTATTTTGTACGGTTTTAATTTTAAAGAACTCAGTCGACCAGTTTGGCGAGAACCCCTTTTCAAATATATGTTTGCGCTTGCTGATGCGAACATAGTCATCAACCTTACATTTTGCTCTCTCCACCATTTTTATGTGAGTATATACTGTTTACAATAGAAGATTTTTATTAATGTGATTAACATCAGAACGGCCCCTATGGTTTTTATTATTATATTCATGAGCAAGATTGTGTACAAAGTCAACCCAGCGATACGAACCATTCTTACTAAATTTTTTCCACCTGTTCGAACCAAATCGCTTCGAATATATTTTTCTTAACAAATACCTTCTGAAAAGAAAAAATTCCTGAAAACAAAGCATAACAATTTTTATAAAATTAAATCTAATTTAATCACTCAATCAGAACATAGAAACACAACCATACAAAGCCAGGTATTTATCATCTATATAACATATTGCACAAATGCAATATAAAAGTATAGCCTCATTGAGCAGATTAAATTAAAATCATGATCATATGTTTAAATGCGTATTAAAAAAAACAATTCCTGAAAAGGGAACATATTACAACAATACCATGCTGAAATTGAATTCTGAAAATCAAATAAATTCAATCTAATTACAATTTTCCTAAAAATAGGTAAAAAATTTAACAAAACCATGTGTTGTCATGTAGCATACAATGCATGGCACAAATATAATCAGATCAAGCCGATCAATTTGTAACTCTATCACTATCATCATTACAAGTAATATCCAACGGGAATTTCTTCACTACGTGATAGAAAAAACATTTTTTGCAAATATAATTTAATTTAACACAGCAGCATGTGAAGCTCTAAATTTCTTGTTGCTATGCATTTTTGTTCGTTGCTAGGCAAATTTTATCGCCAGGACCGTAAGATCACAGCTGCACTGCCAATTCTTGCAATCATGCGCCTCTGCTACTCCATCAGTGGTGTCGTGTGCAAGCAAGGGCTATATAAACGACAAGCTGACTGATCTCGATCTCTTTTTGTAACTAACATTTATATAGGGTATCGACTGATATATAACTTTTAACAATTAACAAAACACTTTATTTCTGGTCTCGACGGAAATAAAGAATCTTGCTTCGGGTCTCGCCTGAAGTTAAGATATTCACTAACACTCACTTTAAGTCGGGTCTCGACTGACTTAAAGAATATTATCTCGGGTCTCGACTGAGATAATCCTTTACTAACAAAACACTTTATTTCTGGTCTCGACGGAAATAAAGAATCTTGCTTCGGGTCTCGACTGAAGTTAAGATATTTACTAACATTCACTTTAAGTCCGGTCTCGACTGACTTAAAGAATATTATCTCGGGTCTCGACAGAGATAATCCTTTACTAACAGAAAACTTTATTTCTGGTCTCGACGGAAATAAAGAATCTTGCTTCGGGTCTTGACTGAAGTTAAGATATTTACTAACATTCACTTTAAGTCGGGTCTCGACTGACTTAAAGAATATTATCTCGGGTCTCGACTGAGATAATCTTTTACTAACCAATTACTTTATTTCTGGTCTCGACGGAAATAAAGAATCTTGCTTCTGGTCTCGACTGAAGTTAAGATAATCTTACTAACAGTAACACTTTATTTCTGGTCTCGACGGGAATAAAGAATTGTTCTAACAAAATATTAGAACAAAGGGTCTTAACATTAGCTTAAAGCCAATTTCTCAAGTGCCAAGGTAGAGATCGGTGAGTACCAGTCACTTGTAACATTTTAATACTTATTCATATATCTATTTGACTATATTATAACTTATATATATATCTATATTATACATTTCATCTATTTTACACATATAAGTTTATTACATTTTTTGACGATCTTATATTACAACTTGGTGCTAATAAGTGTTTTCAGTGTGATACAAAATCTCAGACCCAAACTTATGTACAGAGTTTTGTCTCAACATATCTATTTCTGAAAATCGTACATCATAAATTAGAATGAAGTAGTGTGTTTTCTAGTGTGTGTTGATCTCTGACCCAACAGTTTATATAATCCTGTCTTAATACGATTGCTCAAGTTATTTAAGCTAAGTAAGTGTGCCAGTGTTTTGAAGTTAAGTTATTTTAACTTTGCTCTATATTAACCCTATATTGAATATCTATTTATATATTTATTATAAACAATCCTGTAAGTGTGTTTCCCTAAACGTTTGAATCGTTGACCTGAAAACTTGATATATAATCTGATCTTAATATAATTAGTGGGTAGTCTTAAAAAATAAGTGCAGTATTTACTTGAAAGTTAAAATAAGGTGAATAGTGTTGATTCGTTTTTAAGAAATAGACCACTGATCTTGATCCAAGTTTACCAGTGCATTCATTTCAGTCACTTAATCAAATTTGCGTGTGCGTTCTATTAACGGACAGTACAATACCTTTCAACGTCTTATTAAATCTTTCAACTATTGAGGCTTTCATTATATTAAAAGTCGAATAGTGTTTGATTCCATACTTCAGCATTAGTGTCTGGAATATTTTATTATAAAACTCTTTACGATCATCTGTCTGCAAATGTTTAGGTATCCGTCCACTTTTTAGAACTTTTTCCATTGCAACCTTTACCTCAATTCCAGTTTTATTTTTAATAGGTTCTACCCAAGCATATTTTGTATCAATTACTGCCAGCAAATAGTAGAAGCCATTATTTTCATGAACATAAGCACCCCTTTCAATCAAATCTGCTTGCCATAGATCATCCAAATCTTTCCTATTGACTCGACGCCGCGGAAAATTTCGACGAGCTGCTCTGTGCACCTCACTCACAAGGGCTTCTTTACTCATTGTTAGCTTTGCCTATAAGTGATTCTACATTTATAAGTCCACGTAAATTCTTTTCAATGTCTTCGAACTTTGTATCAATATAAACCTTTAACTTTTCAAATGATTTATTTATGTGTGATTGTGCTAATATTTCCAGTTTTTCTCTAGTTATTTTAATAATATTATGTACATTCGCAAGCTCTTCCTCTAATTCACTCTTAGTTGTCTTTGTTTTTAAACTAATATGGGATCTACATAAATCTAAATATTTATCCAGCGCGTCATCTGTATATATGTTATGATGACACAAATACCATAGTGCCATCATAGCGTATCATCTCACGTGGCACCTAAATTATCAAAGTGCACATGGTGCACTTGAAATAATTTCATATTTCGTTCAAGCAAACGAAATCATAAATTATAAAAATTCGAGCAAACGAAATAATAAATTTTCATGCTCTTAAGAATACAAAATTCCAGCGACACAAGCAATCAGCAAAAGTCACTTCGACGTTCTTGTTAACGTCATCATAAATTTTCCTCCAAATTGCCTGACCGCTCTTCACACGGGCGCGATATCAGTTTACACTAGATATACTGCGTATATTCATTTTCTGCTGATTACGCTGACCTCGCATGGGTACCACGAAGTCACGTCGCCAAGGAAAAGCAGAGTGGGTCTTAACATTTCGTAGCGGTCGGTTTTTGCTGGATTTCTCATCATCAATAATCAATCCAATAGGCGAACAGGCTGGACAGTACCTGCATTACATAGAAGCGTATGTAAGTACAGTACTTACGTATAGTATAATAATATACCTATATTGCTTCATTTTCGTGGAAAAAACCACAATATATTTTTGCGCAAATTAAATTAAAAGTGGAAATTTGTGAAAATTTTGTGTGAAAGATTTCACAAAATTGATTATTGATTAACTGAATTATGTCTCCCTACTCAAATTAAATTAAAAGTGGAAAATTTTGTGTGAAAGGTTTCACAAAATTGATAATTCTATTGATTAATTGATTATATATCGTATTACTCAGATTAAATTAAAAGTGAAAATTTTGTTCAATTCTATTGATTAATTGATTATATATCGTCTTACTCAATTTAAATTAAAAGTGAAAATTTTGTTCGAAAGGTTTCACAAAATTAATAATTTATTGATTAATTGATTATATCGTCTTACTTAAATTAAATTGAAACAAAAAATTTTGTGTGAAGGGTTTCACAAAACCGATTATTTTATTGTGATTAATTATATCGATTTACCCAAATCAAATTAAAAGTGAAAATTTGTGAAAATTTTGCGTGAAAGGATTCACAAAATTGATTTATTAATTATATCGTTTCCTCAAATTAAATTGAAGGTGAAAATTTTAGCCGAAGAATTTCGCAAGACCAATTATTATCGTTTGATTATATTAATTATATTACCTTATCAAAAAAATAAAGAGAAATTTTAAATTAAAAGTGAAAATTTTGTGTGAAGGTTTCACGAAATTGATTATGCTATTGATTAGTTAATTACACTGTTTTACTCAAAACAAATTATAAGTGAAAATTTTGTGTGTAGGGTTCCACAAAACTAATTGTTCTATCGAATCATACAATTGTTTCCCCAAGGTGCGTCCAATATCATGTTGGCAGATTTTTGAATTTCTGAGAAAATAATTACGTGTGCAGTTCACAGTAAAACTTACTGCCAATTAGTTGATATAGAATTTTTTTATCTTGTTCTTCGGAAGATTTTTTTTTTTTCACTAGCCCGTGGAAATCTCCGAATTTTGAAGCATTTATAAAATCCTCTGATTGTACTACCCTTCTTTTGCCTCGTTCGACTGAACTGCCAATGATCCTTTTTGCTCGTGCAAAATTCTTACGCACCAGCAAGCGGGTATACCCCGAAATTTCCAAGAGTTACCCTTTAACTTCTCAACAGAAATGCCTAACGACAACAATTCCCCACCTGAACAAAATAATGGAGTAGTTCAGGCCGAAGTAAGCCTGATAGACGTATACAGATTGGTGCCGGAATTTAATGGGTCTCCTCAGGATCTAGACAAGTTCATAGCTTGCGGTAATTTGCTTTTTTCATCTACACAAACTGCGCCCCAACAGCAACTTTTCTTAGACATAGTCAAGACCAAACTCAGAGGGCCAGCATTTGAAGTTGTGCAATATGAATCCTACAGTTCTTGGAATAGTTTGGCTCAGGACCTAAGATCTCATTTTAAAGAAGAAAAATCTCGAGCAAGCGCTCAAAATGACCTAATTTCAATCAAACAGACCGGCAAAGAAAATATTAGATAGTTCGGGGATAGGTTGCTCTTAGCACTATCCTCTCTAAATTCCGCCACATACTCCGAGGTCTCGGATTCAAACGTACGCGAATATTTGGTAAAAGAAAATAAAAAGTTGGCGATACAAACCTTTGAAGACGGACTGAGAGACATGGGTTTAAAAATTTTGGTAAAGGCCCATGGAGAAGAGGATTTGAAAAAGGCTATAAGTTATGCCTGCGGACACTCTTCGCGTCTGGAACGGAGCTCGCATGCTCCTCCATTTATTCCCAAAACTCCCTTAAGGAGAAATACCTATTGCAATATTTGTAACCGAGAAGGGCATTCCCGAGACAATTGCTTTAGGAATCGTAATACTCCAAGCTTTCCTTCCCGTGTCGTAAAGCGAGAAGTCAGTTATGTAGTCTGTGCATATTGTAAGAAGGTCAATCACCACATCAATGACTGTAGACTGAGAAAATATAATAACAGTCGATTCCCTAGACTTAATTCCAGTCAGGAACAGTACCATCAAGAAAGCTCACGAATCCAAATCATACACTTCATTATGTACCTACAAGAGTGCGTAACACGGCTCAAGGTGGTCAAAACAGTAGCTCATCAAAGAGACACGAAAACTCGCAGTCGGGAAACGAGGACAGCCGGGAGGAAGACATCGGCGTTCCATCCCGAATATCGCATACCCTAACTAGAATAATGAATTCACTCTTAGACTCAGACGACAACGCCTGCATACGTATTGCTTTAAGCCCATCTGTTCAAAACTACTCCACACTCCTTATAGATACCGGGGCAGATGTTAGCTTGTTGAAATCCAATATTCTTCACAAAGACAAGGAGCCTTAGCAGCAATTTCAATTTCAACAATATCTGGTGAACCAATAACAACGTATGGAACTATGGTTGCCACGCTTGACCTATCCAGTAGTAATAAACCCTTCAGATTAAAACACCCTTTTTATATCCTCGATCCGAATATCAATCTCAAATACGACGGCATAATCGGTAACGATTTCCTGCGGAAATATAACACAGTAATAGATTTCAACAGAAATGCTCTAATAATCGACATAAACTTAAATAGGGAGTACCCCAATGAGAAAATGCAAAAACCAACGCCTACTATTTCGAATATAAAAAACATTAAGTCTGGAAACACAGTGCATCTTCCTGATAAAATCGAGAAGTTCCCAGAATTCTCAAATCCGAATCTGATTCGGCTACCTCCAAGAAGCGAAAAAATAGTACCCATTCCATTTGCATATCCAAACCAGGTTGTTATACACAAAAAGGAGATATCGCCTGGAACATATGTAGCCTAAACCGTAGCGCAACCCAATGATCAAGAAATAAAACTGATGTTTCTCAATTCAAATGATACGGAAGTAGTCCTGAATCCTGAAGAATTTGACTTAGAATGGGATTATTTAGAGAATTATGATGTAATTGAACCCAATACAGACAAAGATCCAGTGAAAAATAGACTACGAAAATTGGAAGCACTCATCAAGCTAGACCACGGTAATGCGGAGGAAAAACACACCATTACAGACATATATAGAACCTTCAGTGACCTATTTTATCTAGAAGGAGATTATCTTTCTCACACCGATGTAGTTGAGCACAAAATCTCAGCTGAGAGCAATAAACACAATGTAACACAATGTAGTATGTATATCGCTAGAGGTTAGACGCGTTTCACTTTGGCTCCGGTATATTACCTAGTATTTGCAGCATTTCCCAGTTTTGGTTTAATTTTTAGATTAACTCGTTGGAGTGAAATAAAGGGTGATTGAAAAGGTGACCTCTTGGAGTTCAATAAAACGAAGTTTCAGTGATTTAGTTAATTATTCCTTGATTGAAACGCAAGTGATCATACATTAAGTAGCTGTACCGCTATTGTGTTTATCTCTTAAAAAAAAAAAAAAAAAAAAATCCAGTGAGACAATTTTTTCCCTTGAAAAATCCAGAGAGACGATATTTTCTCTTCAGAAATCAGAGACAACATGTCTCCCAAGAAACAACAAAAAACCCGTCAGAACTCTGCTTCAGACAACACAAGCAAAGTGTCGACGCGTAGCCTAATGGTTAAACAACCAGTAACTGGATCTACTACTGAGACTGTTTCTGATGCTGCATTGCCATCCTCGGCTTCTCAAAGTGAGATTGAGCAATTGGAAACCCGTCTCTTAAATTTTCTACACCAGTTCGAGGACAGGATTGTGAAGAGGTTTGACGAGACCGTCCGGTCTCTTAACGATCGGCTTACTAAATGCGAAAATGCTATATCGCAGCTAAAGGTCAATAATGTTTCTGTGCTCAAACAGACTGAGGCCATTCAGCATGCGCAGCGACTAAGTGATGTCATCATAAGAGGTATACCTTATTGCCCTAATGAAAAAGCGACAGCCATCGTCAAAAATATTGCTGGAGTAGTTAATCATCCCATAACACCATTTATTGATGCTTTTCGCTTGAAAGCCCAAGCACGGTCTGCTAGTCATCCTCCGATAATTGTGCGCTTCTCTGGACATGCTGAACAACGAGCGTTCTTATCAGCTTTTCGCAATTGTAAAGGGCTACGGCTGTCACAACTAGACGGTTTCTCTTCTGATAGTTTGGTGTACGTCAACGAAAGCCTGACCCCAGCCGTCAATTCTCTTCTTCGAGAGGCACTTCAGCAACGTAAACTGGGGAAACTTTATGCCGTCTCCACAAGAACTGGCTGTCTCTACGTTAAAAGAAACAGCAGCGGACAGCCTTACTAAGGTTTTAAATATAGATCATTTGCACTCCATCATCAACTGAAGCTATCCATGATTCTTATATGCAGTTAACGATAAATTTATACATTCGATCAATAACATATAAAGACCAACAGCCTTGAGCAATTGTTCCGAACCAATCATTTATAATTAGCCATAGCGTACTGGAGCCTACATGAAATAATTGTTGAATTGATAAAGCTTTGCATTGAACTATTTTCTACCATAGTGTTATTTTAAATAGATTTAATTTAATTAATCAATTTATTTTTGGATTTTCCTATCTGAATTATATCTTTATATTCGCTTTAAGAATTTCTTCTTCTTTTCTTCAGTGAGTAAATGCTGCGGGATGTATTTAAATGTGTGCGTGGATTTTTATATAATAATGTGCCCTGCGCTTTTGACTGAATGCTTTGACTGCTGCCCTCTTGTTTATGAACATGGTTAATTACACGTCTTTGAACGGGGTGAGAACTTTGATTAAAATTATATGTGGTCGATGTGAGGGATTCAATGTTTGTGCTTTGAATGCAAGAAGCATTCGTAACAAAATAGACGAATTTCGAGATATTTTTTCTGAATGCGGTTTGCATGCAATCTTAATTTCGGAGACTTGGCTCAATTATAATATTTCTGATTCAATGCTATCCATTCCCGGATATAAAATATTTAGAAATGACAGAAAACACAGTTCTGGTGGGGGTGTTGCTATATATGTGAGAGATTGCTTTAAGGTTAAAAAAATCTTCTCATCAAGCGGTCGGGATATTGAGTTTATAGGAGTTGAGGTCAGGTCGGAAAGTGATAGGTGCGTGCTGTCTGCAGTGTATCGTCCTCCAGGTAACTACGATTGCGACTGCGCCCTTGAACTTGAAAACTGCTTATCATATGCATCACAACACTACACTAATGTTGTGGTGGGATGTGATTTCAACGTTAATATTCAGCTTCCTAGCCTTCAAACACAAAATCTTTTACATCTACTACAATCCCTGCACCTTAATGTAATAAACTCGAGTCCAACTTTTTTCTTTAATACCGCTAATCCATCTCAATTAGATTTGTTTCTTACCACGGATGTAAGCAAGGTAATTTCGCACAATCAAATAAGTCCCCCAAGCACTCTTGATCATGACGTTCTTTTCCTCTGTTATAACTTTTCCCTAGGTTCGATGACAGCCCCCAACTATTCTTACCCTGACTATAATAGTATTGTCGAGAATGCATTATTCAAGGAATGTTTGGGCTTGCCATGGTGCGATATTTTTGAATGTACATCTGTTGATCGCCAAGTAGAAATTTTTTCCTCTTTGACTAGTTACCTGTTCACTAAATATGTACCAATCCGAACAAAACGAATGTCTGCGAATGGTTGTCCTTGGTTTTCATCTTCCATTCGCCTACTCATTGCTGAGCGCGAATATCTCTATCAACGTTATAGACGGCTGCGAACAGAAAATGCTCGTGTGCGGTTCAAAGCTGCTCGAAATAAAGTCACAACTGCAATTAGATGCGCCAAACGTCAATATTTCGCAGTGAAGTTCGACGTAAATCTAGAACCCAAAACTTTGTGGCGAAACTTAAAAACAGCCGGCGTCTATGGAAAAGTTGAGAATGGATGTGATTTTTCCCCTGATGAGCTTAATACCTTTTTCGCAGCATCTAATAGTTTATCAGTGACGCCAGGTCAAGTCAGCGGGCATGGCGTAGTAGATGAAAATCGACTCGATATTGTGTCGAATAGTTCGGGAAATCGGTTTTCTTTCTGCGGGATTGTCCTCTTCGAACTGACTACTTCAATGCATTCGATAAAGTCTAATGCTACTGGCCCAGACAATATATCCCCTAAATTTATCAAGTTATTATTTCCCTTAACTGCACGTTATATCCTTCATATAGTAAATACATGCTTGATGTCGTCCTCCTTTCCCAGAGAGTGGAGAAGTGCCACGATCTTACCGATAGCCAAGAAATCTACCCCTGAATCTCCTGCTGATTTCAGACCTATAAGCATTCTATGTTTTCTGTCCAAATTGTTGGAGAAAGTTATGTATAATCAACTAGTTTGCTACCTGGAGAGAAATGAATTATTCTCGTGCTGGCAATCAGGCTTTCGAAAATTTCATGGATGTGAATCGGCAGTGTTAAAAATATCTTCTTCTTCTGACAACATAAGAATTGCTCTTGATCAGAACTATTTTTTTTAGTTTTTTCGAAGGCCTTCGACAGTATCGATCATAGCCTCCTCTTGCATAAACTCCGCATTTTCTTCAACCTTGACAGAACTGCATTAGGCTTGATAAAATCCTTCCTCGCTGAGCGAACACAGCGAGTATATGTGAACGGTACCTTCTCTAATCTGTCCCGTGTTTCAAATGGAGTTCCACAGGGATCGGTGCTCGGACCACTACTATTTAGCATGTTCATTAATGATTTACCACAAAGGGTTAAAGATGTTAAAGTGCACTTATATGCGGATGATGTCCAAATATACCTGAGCAGACCAATTGGGCTTCTTGAGGATTGTATGGCCCGCATTAACGAAGACGTTGAAAGGATTAGCTCTTGGTCGGCATGCAATGGTTTGCCACTCAATCCCAAGAAATCACAGTGTATCTATTACTACAGTAGTAATCTAAACACAGCAGATATACCACCAGTGAAACTAAATGGCTATACTATGTATACCCTTTTCAAATAAAGTCACTAATCTGGGAATAGTTTTGAATTGCGAAATGAAATGTTGTGACTATGTAAACGCTATGATGAGGAATATTTATGGTGGTCTTCGCAGGTTGTGGCTTTCAGCTAGCATTCTACCTACTGGCACCCGCTTAAGGTTAGTGAGGGTACTCATAATTCCGCTCTTCACCTTTGGGAGTTTGATTTTTCCAAGGCTAGATAGGGTATGTGCACGTAGGGTTGAGGTTGCATTTAATGATTGTGTACGATTTGTTTATGGACTACGCAGATTTGACCATGTGTCTCCTTACCGACTGGAGGTACTTGGCTACTCTTTGGTCGCTTACCTGGAACAAAGAGCTTTGCTATATTTTTATAACTTGTTGCACTCAGGTAAGCCAGGCTATCTCAGAGAATTTTTTCAAATGACAACATCTCGGCGAAATCGAAACATCATTATTCCTAGTTTCCGAAAATTAGTCATGGAAGCTTCTTACCCTGTTCAAATTGCTCGTTTATGGAACACTCTCCCTTTAAGTATACAGGGGGCTGGCACGGTCAACGCGTTTAGACGACTTATAAGAGCACGTTTCCACTCTTCTTAATTGTATGTGTTGCATGTTTTTTCTGTCTTCGCAGTAATTTATCACTAAGCTTTATATCTTACTTTAGTTTTGCTTTTTTTTTTCTTATATATATTGTTATTTCTTTATTTCTTGTAATTTTTTTATTTTTATTTTTTACTTTAGTTAAGCTTTATTAGCCAACATGTCCAGTGTGGTTTGTTATAGACTTTAAGTTATTTCTAGCGCCAGTTAAAAAATTTGTACAATTAGAAGATTACTAATCTTGTGTACTATATTCAGAAATAAATATATTGTCATATTGTCATATATTGTCAATAAACCCCCTGTTTATACGAGACCGTATAGATTGCCTGAGGCACATAGGGATGAAATATATAGACAAGTAAACGGGATGTTGAGTAGTAACGTTATTAGACCGAGCATGAGTCCATGGAACTCACCTCTGCTCCTTGTGCCGAAGAAGGAAGATTCGACCGATAATAAGCGATGGAGAGTGGTGGTGGACTTTCGGAAACTTAATGAACTAACAATTGGAGATGCATATCCGCTACCCAATATATCAGATATACTGGACCAGCTGGGCAAATCCAAAAATTTCAGCACCCTCGACCTTGAGAACGGATTTCATCAGATCCTGGTGAACGAAGGTGATAGAGAAAAGACAGCGTTCAGTACGTCATTCGGGCATTACGAGTATAACAGAATGCCCTTCGGATTGAGAAATGCGATCGCAGCCTTTCAACGTCTGATGAACAACGTACTAATGGGGTTGCAGGGCACAAAGTGTTTCGTATACGTGGACGACATTGTAATTTATGGCCACAACTTAGATGACCATAATTTCAAACTAATAAGCGTCCTAAAGCGACTAAGGACACACAATCTCAAACTTCAACCTGAGAAGTGCAAGTTTGTCAGAAAAGAACTGATTTATCTTGGACACATAATCTCTGAAAATGGCTTAAGCCCAGATCCCAGTAAAGTAAGTGCTGTTAAAACTTTTTCTACTCCGAAAAAGCCTAGAGACGTCAAATCCTTTTTAGGATTTGCAGGGTATTACCGCCGTTTTATTGCCAGTTTCGCAGATATAGCAAAACCCCTCACAAACCTTTTGAAGAAAAATGTGCACTTCAAGTGGGATGGACTCTGCGATGAATCCTTCAGGACTCTAAAGGCAAAATTAATCAATTCCCCAATTCTTGCATATCCAGACTTCCAGAAAGAATTTCTCGTAACTACCGATGCCAGCGACTCGGAGTCGTACTTTCGCAAGGCATAATAGGTGAGGATCGCCCTATATGCTATTCCAGTCGTACGCTAAACGCAGCAGAAACGAAGTACACTACAGCCGAAAAGGAGTTACTTGCAATCATCTTTGCTGTTAAGCAATTCAGACCCTACATCTACGGAAGGAAATTCATCATCATAACCGATCACAAGCCTTTAAAGTGGTTGATGAATCTTAAAGAGCCATCTTCACGTCTTATGAGATGGAAAATCTTGTTGGAGGAATATAACTATGAAATTGTTTATAAACCTGGGAAATACAACGTGAACGCAGATGCCTTAAGCCGTATTAAAAATCCTGGTAAGGAAATAGTTAACGAAACTATCAGAGTTTTAACGCGGAGGCCCTCCAAAAGAAGCACAAAGGAATTAGCGCGGCAAAACCTAAGGAAAATCCCGTGAAAATCGCAAACCTTAAAATATTCGAGAGCAAGATTCAATATTCCAAGATAATTCCTTGAAGCATAAGATTTTCATTTTACCCCTGGTAGACACTCACGTGGAGCGCAAGTTAAGGAAACTTGTTGAATCGATTGCGTCAATAAATATTGGCGAACTTAACTACTTTTACCATAAAGATACAAACACAAATTTGGTTGTGATCAAGACCTTGCTGCCATTGAGGACAGAAGCTGACCGAACAGAGCTTCATAATGCCATAGAAAAATTTCAAGATATTGCGATGAAACCCGCATAAACTCCTTTGGCCTATCGGTCCCAGAATTCGACATTCCTACGCTAAATGAAATAAAGTCTCATCTCAATAAAAAATTAAAAATATCTGGGGAAGTCAAACTATTCACAGACTCGAGGTTATATCTAAAAGAAGCCAAAGATATAGAAAAAATAATCACAGAATACCACGTGTCTCCTTTCGGAGGACACCAAGGAATCTCGCGAACAGTTAAAAGACTAAAACTCAAATATTATTGGTCTAATATACTGAAGGACGTAAAGGCCTTCATAAGTAAGTGCGAATCTTGCCAAAAGAACAAGCTTCAAAGGAATCCCCCAACTCCAATGAATATTACAGGAACTAGTTTAAGGCCTTTTGAACGAATAGCCCTGGACATAGTCGGTCCCCTACCAGTCAGTTATGAGGGAAACAAGTACCTACTAACATTTCAGGACGATCTGACGAAATTTTCTGAAGCATTGCCCTTACCAAATGCGGAAGCTTCTACGGCAGCAAAAGCTTTTGTGGAGAACATCGTTTGTCGCCACGGTGTCCCCGAATCCATCCTTACAGATCGAGGTACTAACTTTTTAAGCAATTTGTTTAAAGACATATGCAAATTGATGAAAGCAAAGAAAGTGAACACTTCACCATATCATCCACAAACGAACTGTGCGCTAGAAAGAAGCCATCGAACGCTTGCAGAGTACCTTCGACATTATGTTAATAAAGACTCTCCCTCTTGGGATAGTTGGACACCCTATGCGATCTTTGTGTATAATACGATACCGCATTCGAGTACCAACTATTCACCCTACGAACTGTTATACGGGTTTCCGCCCAACATTCCTACCTCTTTTGCACATAAACCTCAATTATCATATAATTACGATGATTATGCGAAGGAACTTGAAGGGCGAATGCAACATGGATATGAAATGGCCCGACAAACTATAAATCAGAGTAAGCAGCGTTCCAAGACTTATTACGACAAAAACACTTGTCCAAAATGCTTCAATATTGAAGATAAAGTGCTCATTAGGAACCATACGTGAAAAGACAAATTCGCACCCCTATGGGAAGGACCTTATGAAATCTTGAAAGTGTTATCAAATGACAGGTCTGTAGTGAAAATAAGGTCGAAGAGCAAGACTATTAATAATAACGACTCGAAAAGCTTCACTGATTGAATATGCATGGAATGGATGCTTTATGAAACTCTTTGTTTTTTTTCCAGCGGCATTTCATGTTTCTCGCGTCAGCGGCATTTCATATTTCTCTCCACCTCCTCGGGAAAGTTTAGGAATCCATACTTCTATATGTGGACCAACTAAGCTATCCGGATCTTTTTATGTTTTTTGAAGTATTAAATCACTATCAGTAGCACTGACGTCTCTTCATCTACGAATTCACAACTCGGTCTCCAAGCTTGACCTATATTTTTTTTCTTTTTCTCTTTCTTTCTTCATTAATCATAAATTCTTTGTTGTAACAAGTGTATCTTCCCCTAGTATCCTTAAACTAACATCCTACCTTTCCAGACTCTCCAAGCTTGACCTATATATTTTTTTCTTTTTCTCTTTCTTCCTTCATTAATCATAAATTCTTTGTTGTAACAAGTGTATCTTCCCCTAGTATCCTTAAACTAACATCCTACCTTTCCAGACTATGAATATACTCGGAATCCTAATGAAATGCATGATCCTTATCACGACTACTTGCGGAATAGGATTCAACGTCACAACCATAAAGAACAACCCAGGCATATATTTTGAAGGGCTCGGAAAAGTGGAATTGTATTCCGGTGAATGGAAGGTAATAGTATTTTACGACTTAAAAAACCTGCAGGACATAGCTGAAAAGGTATCTGATTATGTGAAAGCCACAAACCACTTGTGCGAGCTCCTGAACAACAGCCCAAACTTCTCTATAATATGTAAGAGTACAATTATGGAAATCAACTACATCATGCATGATGTGAGGGAAAAATTAGAATTTTTAACACATTGATCACGATCCAAGCGTTCGTTATTCGACGCTGTGGGAACGATTAGCAAAACCCTTTTTGGAACTTTGAACGCGGAAGACGCTAAGTACTACGACGATCAGATCGAGAGAGTTCGATATAACCAAGACCACTTATTAAATTTGATAAAAAATCAAACGGTTATAATTGAGACAACTGCAAATATCCTAAATAAATCACAAACTGACTTTAATAAACAGATGGAAGCACTCGATTTCAAGCTTTCCTATGTTAAAGATTTGGTTAGTAATCTAACTAACGGAAGTTACCATCAGAAAGTCATTTCTGAATTTGAGTCCCTCATTGCTCTGATAACACTCATGATAATGCGTTATCAAAATGTCGCCAATGCCATTGTGGAGTTAGTGACAGATGTCCGCCACGGAAAATTTTACCCCGCGATCATTACTCCAAACCAACTGGACGAAGTATTGGTTACGATCCGCAAAAAGCTCCCAAGCGATATTAAACTTCCCTCAAACATGAAGGATAATAACTTGCTTTCACTTTATCAAATAAGCCATGTAAGTACATCCGTTCTTAACTCTAAGGTAATATACGAACTCCGAATACCCATACCCAAGAGGGAATGTTATCAACTGTTTAAAGTCATCCCCTTACCAACCCCACATAAAGAACACCTGGTGTTTATACAACCTAGTACGGAATATCTTGTAATAGATTATGATAAGCAACACTATTACGATATGTCCCACAGGGAATTCGCTAACTGTGTCACGGAGGACCACAACTTGTTTATGTGCCTCATAAATCACCCGGTATTCGTAATAAATACGAATACAGAACTCTGCGAAATAAATCTGTTACGAAGAGAAAATACAATTCTGCTTTCGTGCAACCTAAAGCAGTTTAACCATAATACTATTTGGATACAATTGTCCCAGACCAATAAATGGCTCTTTTCGACGCTTCAACCTCGCACGGGTGATTACATATGTCACGACAATATATATCCGCAGACTATATCAGACGTAGGTATAATTGAAATATCAGGTAATTGCTATTTACGCACAGCCGATCTAACGATACTAGGCTACGACACCAAGGCCACTGAAATAAAAAACTACTACATACCCTCATTAAACCTAACAACAATTATTAATAATAACTGCACTTCCAAAAACAAATAACCATAGTACTACCTATAATAAGGTGGGATTTATAAAGTACTCTACTCAGACCGATTTGACGAGCTTATCAAGGAAGATAAAGCTTCAGCAAGAACAAGAAAATAAAGAATTGGTTCAAATAGACTCGCACAATGTTCATCATTATTCCGCGATGCACGTAATTATTTTCGTAATATTATCAGTATTTGCGTTTAAATTTTACAAAAATCGTAGAACAATTAGCATACAAACTATGAATATCGAAAATAAAACTGAAAATGACTTAAATACTAGCAATAGTGAAAAGGTGGAACCTAAATCAATCGCACTAGCAATAAAGTAAAAGACTTGATAATATCAAAATAAAATCAAAATCAATCAAAGAAAAAATCAAATAAAAAAAAAACATGCTTAAAATATAAACGATGATACAATTCTGAAACCTTTCTAAAGTTCTTGAGGCTTCTAATGTTAAAAATCATCTATCCGTAAGTAATAAAATGTTACTCCGAAAAATAAAGGAGAAGATATATTTGAATAAGATATTTATACAAAACTAAAAAAACGTTCATATTAAATACCTTTCAAATATTTTTAATATTTTTATTAATAAAAAAAAAAAATTTTTTTTCAGTGAAAAATATACTTCTTTAGTCATAGAATGTTACTCCAAAAAATAGAGGAGAATTTATATTTGAGTAAGATTTTTTTTTTTGATATAAATAATAATCAGGTATAACATATACGAACCCTCTATAATCATTATTATAAATATATTGTGAACATTTCTTGTAAACGGGGACTGACACATAGTATCGAAAATTCGCTCTTCTTTGGCATCTCGAATTTTCTTTTTCCAAGGGGATGGGATGTTATGATGACACAAATACCATAGTGCCATCATAGCGTATCATCTCACGTGGCACCTAAATTATCAAAGTGCACATGGTGCACTTGAAATAATTTCATATTTCGTTCAAGCAAACGAAATCATAAATTATAAAAATTCGAGCAAACGAAATAATAAATTTTCATGCTCTTAAGAATACAAAATTCCAGCGACACAAGCAATCAGCAAAATCCACTTCGACGTTCTTGCTAACGTCATCATAAATTTTCCTCCAAATTGCCTGACCGCTCTTCACACGGGCGCGATATCAGTTTACACTAGATATACTGCGTATATACATTTTCTGCTGATTACGCTGGCGTCGCATGGGTACCACGAAGTCACGTCGCCAAGGAAAAGCAGAGTGGGTTTTAACATTTCGTAGCGGTCGGTTTGCGGTTGTGATTTGTCTCAATAGAAAACTTGTCTCTTACAGTAGTGTCAGCATATAATACTTAAAATAATAATAACGAACGATTATAATTTAATAAAATAAATACACGAATAAAGTGATCTGCGTGTTTATTTAATTAATTTCAGCTCTTTCCAGCTCCCGCTTCCTCTTCTTCTCCTCAAAACGGAAAGCACGAGAGGCGGCTTGTAACATATAGCTTGTTTACAGCATCATTATCTTCCTCAGAATTTTTAAGATTCTTAATTTTGTTGAATTGCATATCATAGTTTTTATCTGATGCTAGCAGAAAACCCACTCCAGCAGGTCCGGTGGAACCCTTTTCACCTGGTGGTCCTGAAGAACCCGGTTTTCCTCGAGGTCCAGGAGAACCTTGTCCAATATTACCATCTCTTAGCAATCGTCCGAACTTGTCAACACACATTTCATGAATAAATATATTAAAAGCGGAAGGAGGCTTTTTTATAAAATTATATCAGAATCTCTTAACGCCTCAATAATGGAAACAATTTCATTATTATGACTAATATTCCCAGCTACTTGAGAGCCAATTAAAAGCTGTAATCTGTCTATCAATTTATTTGGATCATCCCAGTAAACATAGTCAATCGTCTCTCTGGGAAGCTTCATTAGCCCCATACCTTCATTTAGGTCCTTTACTACCTTTTATTTGCCCATCTGCACTATAATCACGTCTGTGGGCATTAGAATCTTCCAAGATTTCTCGATAATTAGCCAAGTCTTTTTCACCATATAATCTGTTTGATGGTTTTTTCATAAAAAGAAGTTCGCATAAGCCAGCTGTTATGTTATAGTGCTTCCCATTAATGGCAAAATTTTGTGCATCAATGTTAATGCTAGATCTCCCAATTTTCCACCTCCCATTATCCATATAAACATCATAAGTTCGGTCAATTTTAGGACTTTTGGCTTGGTAAAATCCTAAATATTTATTAACTAACCCAGTTGATAAGTTGAGGGTGGAATCTGATTTATTAGCTAAGGTTCTTGAATGAGTTGGTGTTCCATACTCGTCTTGTGATGACATTAAAGAAGAGTCTCTATACTTCAGTGGTGTGCTTGTTGGTTCCATTTTCATATACATTTGTTTTGGGTTTAACTCGAAGCCATCATAATCATCATCATCATTTATTTTATTTTCCTCTTTAGGTTCTGATTTTGTAGTCCCTGTTTTACTTTTGTTTCATTTGCAAGCTCTTTAAGTGCTTTTGTTATGGGCTTAAATGTTTCTTCAAGTTGAGATTCAACAGCGATTCGCACCGTTTTTATAGTTCGATACTTTTTCTTGATAACATTCCTAGTTTTAATAATATCCCTGATTATTACCCATTTGTATTATAATCTTTTTCAACACCGATCTGGTCTATTAACAGCTTTATTAAATGGTCTGTTAACTGCTTTAACTGGTCTGTTAACAGCTTTATCTGATCTGTTGACTGCTTTAATGGATCTGTTATATTAATATGGAAATAAATTTATCGAATCCCTGACGGTAAGGTCCCTTGCTTAAGGGGCTATCTTTCTCTACTACCAGAAACCCATATTTATCCTTCCAACACTTAGCACACATATCTCGGAAAGTATCAAAGCTTATATCCATATTCACATGATCATCATAAGCATACCTAAGATTTGTAACATCTTGTTTAAATAAAATGAGAAAGTTGGCATTATCTCGTACCAAGTGTTTTGGTATATGATGGCAAAGATAGAAACTATCAATGTTATTATGTCTACCCATACAAAAAAAAAGAGCGTATGTTGTCTTGTTTCCCGCATGCTACATCATCAAAAATTAAAATTGAATTTTGTTTTGCCTCATCAAATGGTATAACATCATCATTATTAGAAAATGTATAATAGACTAATCCTTGTATGGGTGACAAAAGTTTTCTTAAGTATAAATACTTTGATTGGTAGAAGGATTTTGAATATACATAAAAGTTTTCACAACTCAAACCATTAGGATGCTCCAGCAAACTAATCATGACATTTGTTTTCCCACAATTTGAGGGGCCGACTATTAGAGCACGTATGCTATTTGGTAATAATGAACTATTTCTTCCAGTTTTCTTAATATTGCTCTGAAAATCATTATTTCTGATTCGTAGAGATAGATTTTGCTTAATGAGCTTCATTTTGAATACTAACGCAAAACTATAAATGCTTACTGAATTTAAATACTTTGTGGTTTGTATCTGAATGTTGAAGGTTAAAGTCATTCATACTTATGCTTGAGCATAATAAGAAAGGGGCGGAGGTAACACACTCATTAATAAGTTACCGTTTGAATTACACTTACCAGGCTACCAACATTGTGGATCTGGTACGAAGCTAGCAAAAAGATTAGCTCGAGGTGCTCCTGGTATTAATCCGTTCAAACGCACTGCTAGTTACCAATATCATGAATGCTAAGCCTAAGTTCGGGATAGGTATGGCGAATAAGAAGAAAAAGAGTACATATAAGAAAAATAAAAAAGTTAAGAAAGATATTACCTTGAGAATGGTTATCTCAAAGCCACGTAAATCCATTCAAAAGCAAAAACCTGATTCTTTGAAAAGAGCCATTGCGTTGGCACGAAAGAAAGTAGGAGATATGGTACAATTAAATATAGGAAGAAAAATGTGAAAGTTCCACGAGTCATACCTATACCAAAAACTGGAGGTATTTTACCATTCCTCGTTCCTTTATTTGCCGGCCTTTCTGCCTTAGGATTTTTAGGAGGAGGTGGTGCTATTATTTTTAAAGCTGTTAATGCTGTTAAGGATACAAAGGAGCAGCTTAAGGAGAGTAAGAGACATAATGAAGAAATGGAATCTCGTCTAATAGGGAAAAGTCTTTACCTAAAACTTCATAAAAAAGGATTGGGGCTCTACTTATACCCAGAGCCAAAAAACTGTTGAAAACGCTACCTAAAAGAAAATTAACTGAGGGAGATTTGCATAAATATGCAAAACATATGCCATATTTTCGAGATTTCATGCGAGATAAGCTTCCAAAGAAACTAAACAAGACGGAATGCTGTATTATCAGCTTGGATATATCATCTGGCTCAGGAACTCATTGGGTAGCGTATTATAAAAATGATGAAGATATTCAGTACTTTGATAGCTTTGGAAATTTACAACCCACATTAGAAATTAGAAAATATTTAACTAATTATGTAAGGTATAGTTCTTCTCCATATCAAACATATAACTCAGTAATATGTGGCCAATTATGTTTGAAATTTTTGTATGAATGTTACAATAAATAAAATAATATCATTATATGTATGTATTTTTTATTTAAAATATTTCCTTTATACAATAGGAACAACAAGGTCCCTTAATTGTATTACATAACTTCAATAGTTTGGTTATTCGCAAAAATTCTCTTTTAACATGCCGACAATTACAAGTATCTGGACCTGATGTTGAAGTATTGTAAACCCAACTGCAGGATTCATAATACTCCCCATATTGTGAAGTCATAATGTTCATTTCTCTATATTCACCCAAAAAGCGGTAGGATTTTTCTATTTCCTCCTTATGTTATTCTAGTAACAACTTGTCATACTCTTGCAAGAATCTTCTAATATCGAAATGTTTAAGAAATATTTGTACTTCATCATTTAATCTTTCCATATTTTTTTCCTTGTTTTAAATTTACTGAATCCACCTGTGGTTAAAACTGAAATGATTCTCATGCCCTTATAAATCTATATAAATGAGGAGGAAACCACACAATTGCATCATTTTAAATTACACCACAATGTCATTATCACTTACATTAAGCCGAAATTCATCTATATTAACAACTGAGTATTTCCCACCCATAGATTTGTCAACGGATTATGTATGTGAGTTAATTGATTTCCAAACTTATAATTCAATACCAAATATTGAAAATAAAAAAAAAGAATCTATTTCACATTGGGAATGCGGTTATAGAAATACCTACATGATCATATGAAATAGATGACATAGCTGAATATCTTGAGTATCAATTAAGTAAATTAAGTAAAGAGAGTTACCATATAAAATTGCATGAGAAAAATAGCACTTTGAACAGTGAAATCAAATCTAGTGGACCTACTTACTTTAACAAGCACTTTTAGGGTTTAGTAATCGACAACTGGAACCTATTAAATTGCATGTGTCAGATTCACCAGTTAATATAATTAAAGTCAATACAATAAGAGTGGAATGTAATATAATAAGTGAACAATACGCGAGTACGTACAATACACGAATTCTCTCCAAAGGTGGGGCCTGGTTATAAGATTGTTGAGGTCAAAGAACATCATTTATTTACCGCTAATCGCTCGAAGAATTATTTCCATCAGCTTAAAGCTGCTTGATCAGGACGATGCGATGATTTAATAAATTTTAAGGGGTGTGACAATAACAGCTCGGTTACATCTTAAACTGCAACATGATATTGTATAATAAGGATATATTACGTACATTAGCTGCCATCAACAACAGTTCTTCTTTCATCGAATTTAGACCTCAAAGACAACAACGGTGCAAACTTACCCCACAAAATAAGAAATACTTAAGTACTTTAGAACTTATCATAAAAGACAAACAATGAGTGAAGTTTTGAGTATAAAGGATGCTGTAAGCTATGATAATAGTGTCGCAAAATTAAATATCATAGTTACTCAGCTTTTACACACTCTTTTAAAAACAATGATGAAATACGTATAGCTATTCAGCATCAAGATATCTATGTGTATACTTCCAAGCGAAAGCTTTATTTATATTGAAGGGAAATTGGAATGCACTCCTTCTAAACCTGACAAAACTGCGGATGTAAAATTAACTAATAATGCGATGGCATTTTTATTGGAGGAGATCCGGTATGAAAGAAATGGAGTACAAATTGATCGCAATAAAAATGTTGGACTTACCTCAACGATAAAGAATAAGCTTTCTTTAAACGAAAGTGAAAGTAAAATGCTTCGAAATTCAGGATGGTCTCTCACCAATATATCTCTTAACTCAGAAGAAAACTTTAATTTTTGTATACCACTAAAATATCTTCTTGGATTTGCTGAAGACTATAAGTAAATAGTTATTAATGCCTAATGTGAACTAGTTTTAGTTCGTTCTAGAATGAACCTAAATGCAATTTATGCTAAAGATTGTGATGGCTCAGTAAATATACTTAAATTACAATGGTATCTGCCACATGTTACTGTAGCTGATATGGAAAAGTTGTCTCTATTGAAAATTACTCAAAGCAATCACCGTATTGAAATGGTATTTCGAAATAGGGATTTGTATGAATATCCATCACCATCACAATCCACCCTCCATACATGGACTGTTAAAACAGTTAATCAACTAGAAAAACCAAGATTTGTGATTTTTGCTTTTCAAACTACCCGTAAAGATTCAAGTGAAAAAGATGCATCCAAATTTGATCACTGCAACCTAACAGACCTAAAAGTTTATCTAAATTCTGAAAAATATCCATAAAATGATTTGAATATAAAATGTAACATAGATCAATACGCTATATTATATGAGATGTATTGTAAATTCCAACAGTCATATTTCAACCGCCGATCTGAACCATTACTCACTGAAGAGCAGTTCAAAAATTTGGCTCCTTTAGTTGTTATTGATTGCTCAAGCCAAAATGAATATCTCAAAACTGGTCCTGTAGATGTCAGCATAGAGTTTCAAACATCTGTAAATATACCGAAAAATACTGCTGCATACAGTCTACTTATACATGATAGCATAGTTCAGTACAATCCTCTAACTAGAGAAGTTCATAAACTGTAAAAATGAATTGCATCATTGATATTCAAGGGTTCAAAGGACCTAGAAATACGTTCATCTTAAAGGAAATTGTCATTATAACTCAGGATAATCAACTACAGCACTTTATTTTGAAACCAATATACAACTTTGAAAATCTACCTCCGGATGGCTAAATCAATATCACCATGGATTTGTTTGGAATGGAGGATTTACTTCACAAGATAGTGTCACTGCCATTTTTAAAGACATTCTCCAAGACAAAATCATATATGTGAAAGAATATGAAAAAAATCAAGGGGATTACCGATATATTAAAGTTGGAAAATAATGTACCAATTTACAATTTAGATGAAAAAGGATGCCCTATATAAGAAGAATTAAGAAAAAATATATATTGATGTACCACGATGTACATAATGGTATATGTGCATTACAAAATCTTCTCCTGTATAAGAAATTTATGGATAATTTTTAATAAAATACATGTTTTTTTTTGTTTAAATCAGTTCTTTTCTTATTCACATAATATTATAAACTTTGTTTTTTATTTAATATTGTGAGATCTGGGCTCAACGTCAGGAGGGGGTGCCGGTTTGTAAATGGATAACTCAGCTTTGTCTTAATTCAAATATAAAATTTTTATTCAATATATATGCTTAAAACTAATATCACAAATTCAATTCTTCTTTTAATTCAGTATTCTTAACCTATGCAAATTCAATCCCTAAAACTAGCCCTAGCCTACCACAATAATTCACTAATCCGAATGACAATTCAAAAAAAATAATTCAACAAATTAAAAAAAATTCGCAACAATGCAGGAATACTCCAATTTCGCCACTATGTTGGTTTCTAAAAGAGAAGAAGAAAAAATATTGTTTAAGCAAGTGCTAAACAAGTGAGTAAACTTTTATAGATAAATGCTATGCTTGAATTAATATATGCATGTATTCTGGACAATGAACTGTCACGTGAAAACACAACTTGCTCGTGCAAGCACAGTAGCAGTACCAAATCTAAATGTCACGCAGAAGTAAATTTCTGCAGTAGGAGTAAATTCCTACTCGGGTGAAATGAAAATATAGCAGAATTAAATTTCTGCAGTAGGAGTAAATTCCTACTTTAAGTGGACTAGGGATATTAGCAGAATTAAATTTCTGCAGTAGGAGTAAATTCCTACTTTAGGTGGGGACAGAATATAAGCAGAATTAAATTTCTGCAGTAGGAGTAAATTCCTACTTTAGGTGGGAAAGGAATATCAGCAGAATTAAACTTCTGCCGTAGGAGTAAATTCCTACTTAGATGGAAGCAAATAAGGTTTTAGGATAGTTGGAAAAATCAGATTAAACTCTGATGTGTTCAGATTAAATTCTGAACTAGGAATGGATGATTCTGCTGCGGCTCGCTGCTTATTTATAGCCGCCGCAAACCGCTATTTTGTTGCTTCAAACATGCGTTGCCCTGGCAACGCTAATTTCATAGTTTCGTTTCTATTGCGGCGAGAGCGACAGCAGCTGATTTGTGTAATGTCATGTTGATGACATTAAAGAATGTAAATAATCGCAGCGAAGTGCGATTTTTGGTAAGTTTGTACTATTTATTAATTTTATTAGTTATTTATAAGATTTTTTGTTTATTTTCAGGTGAAATATCATGGAGCAAGCCCCAGGACGGCGTTGGATCAAAGGGAGGAAGTTCCCTTATATTAGATAAGTATTTTTGTTTTAAATTATTTTAAGTTGAAATTCTTTGTGTTTCTTTTTTTTGTTTCTTTTTAGGAAATGCAAACTAGGGAAGGAAGCTGCATCGAGGGATTTTATATGTGGGCTGAACAAATATAATACAACATTTTATAATTCTATAACTTATCTTAGGAAAAAATAAGAGAGTTTTATTTTATACCTCCAAATATTTTAGTTTTTAGTATATTAGTATAAATAATCTATCATAATATTTTACATTATAACATATACATATGTATATAAGTATATATCAAGTAAAAAGAAGTAAAATGGTAAGCTTGAAATTACGCAATGTAATTACCAATCAATTTTAGCAGATGTAATAGTATACTTAATTCAATAGGACAAGTAGAATGTAATAGCGGGGTAGATTGCTCTAAAACAAAAAGAAAAATAGTAAATTTATAATTTTAGAGGAATTCTGAACTTATATACAAATGTAAGATGGTAACGATAGTGTACGTATATCAAACATATAACCTGCGTAACTTTTGACTTGACAAAAACTAAATTATGTGCTTCACTTGTTTTTAGCGAAAATCCACATGTGGATTTTCTTTCCAAAGGGGGATGGTGTAATGAGTCGCTGGATGCACTCATTACTTTGGGGCAAAGACCTCACTCATTCCCTATGAACGCAATAAATTGTTTTTTTTTTCATTATTGAAAATTGAAAAAGCAAATTGCCAGCTTTTGCGGCGACTTACATTAATTTTGCAATCAATAATTGCTGTCGCATTATTCATTGACCCCATCAAATTACATATATGAAATAGCCAAAAAGCTTAATCAGCAGCCGGGTCTTTTGCACTTGAGGCGAATGCACTTCGCTTGTACATAAGCGTTTCCCCTACATTACTATGTATGAATGATGCGCCAATCACTTTAAGCGATATTCAGCAATGATAGGTAATTAGGGGGTGTTATCGCTGAGACATCGATTGATGCGAAATAAAGAAAGTGATGGACAGCATTGGCGGGGCAGTCAGGCAGTTTTTGTCAAGTCTTGAAGTCGGGCAGAAAAAAAAGATAAATTATCGAACTTAGTAAAATTTTGTGATTCTTGACTAGGAATTGTTGTACCATAATATAATTTGAATTTATATAGTATATATTAAATGATTGTGCCACTGGTTTTTTTTAAATAAACATCGAAATAAGTGCGAGAAGCAAATTGTTTTTTGAGTTAAATTTTGAACTGAATGTGCCATTGAAACCATTGAAAACAATAAGGGGCTGGTGATCTTCTCATTTAGTTGAAAGCACTCCCAAGTCCTATTGCAGATGACGTCCAATACGCATCAGCTGTAACAACATACGATCACTTTCTATAATTCCACTTATGCCCTTTTCTCTGTTCATTAAGCCTTGCCTAAATCCTTCAATTGCCTCTTCAACACTCACTATACCATTTTTTTGGTATTAGTTCTACATCAGTTTCCTTAGGAGACTTAGTTCCATTTCTAAAGATATAACAGAAGAATTATCATTTACATATGCTTCATCATCATCATGATCATTCAAAGGCATGTTAGTTGTTGTTGTTGTAGGTATGGCGTCATAAGTAGCATTACTTAGAGTAAGTAACCGAAATGATAAAGAAATTTGTATAGAATCATTATTTGGTAGCTTTATATTGAAATCGATATTATCAGTTGATTTATGTTCTAAGTTTAAATTGATTGGGAGTGCTAAACAACTTTCACATAAAGAGCATATTAATGCAAATGCTATAAAAGTTTTGAATGACATAATATATCTTTATACGTTTAGTTGTTGACTGTTCAAAACGTTGACAAAGACTATACATCATTACAATAATTTAATTTATTATATACAATTCTTATCACTCAATTTTCATATCATTAATTGTTTGAATATTACCGCTTTCACACACTTTTACATCTTTTATATTTTCTGATTTGTTTGCTTCCTGCAGTTTTATTGGCTTACGACACCATTCCTCCTCACCTGTAAACGGACAGTTGTGTAGGAAGAAATTAGTACTTGGACGTTTGATCACCCCTTCTTGTAGCCAACCTATTACAGTTATTTTTCCCCTCTTGACTTCAATCTTAACATGTTCAAATGGATTGATGTGCATCTCCCCCAAACTTGAGGGAATTGGTTGATCTCTAGTTAAAGTCTATATCTTACATCTTTTACCATCTTCAGTAGTCATATATATTTTCATTAAGTCGCATCTTACAACTGAATGTACAATCTTCATATACATCCAACCATTCAGGTAGGTACAAAAATGTGTTTCATCCGATATAGAATCAACCTAGAACATTTTTTATGTTTGCATTTGAAACTGTATAAACCTGCCTATTGCTAGATTGCCAATTATCAGGTATTAAAAATGATAATACCTTTATATCTTTTCTTCCAACCATACACCTGGATAATAATTTAAACAAGTAAAAAAAGCTAGAATTGGTCTAAGACCAATTCTTATGATACCCTAGAATTGTCCGTGGGGATAATAGCTGGGGGAATGGTTGAGGTGTATACCACGACCCTAGAAAGCGCTAACAAGCTTATGCTTCAGGGCATCGAGGTGAAGGGTAGATACCTTGTACCGTTCCCACTCAGAAAACAGCCCACGAAGGTCGTGTTTTCGCGGGTCCTTGTGCGAGCCCAACATGAAGACCTCGCAAATTGCCTTGGGAGATTCGTGAAGATTCATGGAAAGGTTCGCGCCATTCCAATTAAAATTGGAGACGAGGGTCTCGGGCGGGGTATTTTCGGTACCAGCCGGGAAGCGTCCATTACCTTGAATAAGGGATGTACGCTTCCGTCAGGCTTTTACCTGAGCATATCCGGATCGAGGTACTGGATAGACATGGGAACCGAAGCGAAATGCCATGCTTGCCATTTGGTAGGGCATTTTTATTGCTAACTGCCCCAGAGAAGCGAGAAGAAGGCTGAATCGAGGGTTGCCTCGAAGGAAACCACTGCTACAGTGGTGGCTCTGGAGAAGGAATCTTCAGCCAGCACTCAACCTGCCATTTTGGAGCAGCCAGTGGCTAAAGTGCCTGAAGTTGTCTTAGAGGCAAAAGCAATTGCGACTGTAAACGGCGCCACGTCGGCACGTGAAAGCATGGCTACTTCCGCCGAGGAGTTGATTAGGAATAAGGTGGACCGGGTGATGCTGCCTCCTCCAGAGCCAGCAAAGCCAGTCGCATCAAAGCGGCCCCACTCGGATAAGGACGATATTGGAGCTCGCGGTTCGAAGGTTGTTGTGAGAGAGGCGGAAGCATCTTTCGAACAGCTTTCGGACTGCGAAATGACCGGTTTGGATGAGACTGGTCTCTCGAGCTTCAGTGGCTACGAGTCCTATGGTAGCACCATTTCGACTGGTACCCAATTTGAAGTTTCGATGGGTATGGAAACCATTCCTAGGGAGCAGATCTCCGAAATTCTTGCCCAGTCAAAGTACAAGAAGAATTCAGATAAAATCTGGAGTATTCTTGTAAAGAAGCTGGAGAGGCCAGAGTTGTTACTTTCTCAGCTTCAATTCCAACAACAGGAGTGCAATAAGAAGAGGAAGTACAACGATGCAGCTCGGTTAGATCGACTTCATAGGAAGGTGGAGGAGTTGATTCAGGAGCATCGCTTGACCGATTCTCCTCGTCAGTAGATGCCGTACCATCATCGTTTGAGCTTCTTATCTCTTTGAATGTGAAAGATAGCGTCTCTTAACACCGGGATTTAAGTGCTCATACAAGACTGCACAGTACTACCAAACATGTCAAAATGTTTGCTATAGACATTACACTTCTGCAGGAGACGAATTTCACCGATGACACTTATACACAACATGAGCGTTTTGCTTACCTGCACACTGGCTATGCAATATTTGCCACACCTGCACCTCGCCGAGGCTCAGGGGTGGCAATCATTGTATCCAATAAATTTACACTATCGTCTCCTGTCTATACAGATATCTTCCCAGGTTTCGCTTCTTCCTTGGACTTTGTCGTTCAAGACAAACATATCAAGGTAGTAAACGTGAACCTTCCTCATGATCAGGATATTACAAGACAAGTTCTTGATAGTGTTTAATCCTGTCTGGTGAATTTTAGCGGCGAAACTATCCTCGGAGGTGATTTCAACTGCACGCTGAATCCCTCAATGGATCGGCATTCTTGAGCTGAGTTCAACTGCGTTAATGCTACTCGATTGAGGAATTTTGTCCGTGTTTTCAGACTCGTGGATATCTATCGTCAGATGGATCCTATGACTAGAGGGTCTCGCGAAATATCCATGGAAGTCTGGCAGGCTCCAGAATTGATAGACTTTACGTCTTACCTGGAATACTAGAACATTTCGTTGGTGTCACTCATGAAGTGTGTTCCGTTAGCGATCATCTTCTTGTGGTGGCAACCTGCACTCTAGTTGAAAGACGAGCTGCATACTGGATATTCAACAACTATTTGCTGAATTCCGAGCAGTTCATAAATGATTTCATGGAATTCTGGCACGATTGGCAAGGGAGGAAAGCTGACTTTCCTTTTCTTAGTCAATGGTGGGATGTTGGAAAGCTCCTATTCCATCTTTTATCGAAACGAATTTTAATCGAAGTGGGTATCAAGCTTCTATCTTGTCGGCCGAAGTATCTCGGGTGGCAGCTCTTCTTCCAACTCAGCCGGAGTTGATTCTTTATTTTTACAGAATAAAGGAACGCTTGGCAACACAAACTTACAAGCATAGCTTGGGGTTTGTGCTGCGCAGCCAATCACGCTGGCTGAGTGAAGGCGATTCTCCAGCCGAGTACTTGCTTCAGGCAACTAGACGACGTACTGCTTCTTGTGAAGTCGAATCGATAGTTGATGAATCTGGACAAATCCTCAACGGACAACAGTATCAGAATATATTCGAGACTACTAGAGTAGTCTCTACTCTTAATCGACGTCGACAACATCCTCGACCACTCATGAATTTTTTGAGAATATTCCCACTTTCTCTGAAGACAGTAAGGAGCTGCTGGATACAGTAATTACATTGGAGGATATGATCGCTCTGACAAAGGATCTCAGGCGACACACTTCACCTGGTTATGACGGCTTGACTACAGAATTCTTCATACGTTTCAATTCGGCGGTTGAAACACATTCAGACTTTTCTTCTAGTTGGAGGAGGTCTGTTATGCGATTGATTCCAAAGAAAGGAGATTTGGAGAGGATGGGGAACTGGAGGCCAGTAACCCTATTCAATGTGGACTACAAAATCGTCTGCAAAGCGTTAGGGGCGATACTCCTCTCAGTGATTGCTTTAGTAATATACCCGGAACAGTCCTATTGTGTTCCTGGTCGTAGTATCTACGACAACATCGCGGTAGCCAAACATTTGTTTACCTATCATGAACAGACAGGTACACAAATGGCCATGATTTCACTTGACCAGCAAACGGCTTTTGACAGCGTCTCACACGAGTATCTCCTGACTGTTCTCGTGGCATTTGGGCTCCCGCCTAGGTGGCTCGATATCATCGGGAAACTGAATAGAGATTCAGCGATTTTGATTAAGCATCAAGGAGAAGTTCTGGCTCCTATCTTGTTTCATCGAGGTATCAGACAGCGCTGTCCATTGTCAGGTATGCCTTATGATCTTCCGTTGGAGCCGCTACTGGTGAATCCTCGTCGAATGCTCGGACAATATTTAGTGCATCTACCATACACCAATGAAATGCCTCTTAAGTTGGCCTACGCCGATGACAATTATATTTTCGTGACAAGAGATGAAGCTTTTCCGGTCGCTCGTGCCGTTTTTGAACAGTACCAATGTATAGCCTCATGGTGTAGTCGACTGTTTCTTTTATCCTTCATGGGAAGGTCAGTCGTGATAATCTATTTGATTACCTCGTCTATTTGCTAAAGTCTGAGACGTTTGATGAAGGCTTCATAGGTCTTCTTCAGGTAAAAGCAATAGACCCCTTTTGGTGCGGAAGACGATGGGTTGCTGAAAGCACGCTCTGTCTGCCAGTCAAGATAGGTGGATTAGGTCTCACTAACTTGATTGTGAAATCAAGGTGTCTCCAAGTGCGTGAATTCCAATGAGTGTTTTGCCAAAGAGACAATTTGATTTCTCTGCTGTGGGTGAATGTACTGGGAGGGATTGGCATAGGGGAGTATTACTACCTGCTCTCTGTTCGACCACCCTATCCTCGTGACTGGCCACAGGATCTACTCTCAACGATTCACACTTGGGGTAGAATCATAGGTGGAATGCTCTACGGTACACGCAATTCGCGTCGATTCCAAACAGGTTTAATCTTGAATTAATAGATTCAGTGTTCATTAATGCTCGAGGTTTTGAAGCTGGCACGCATACACTGAGAGTTCTCGGAGATATCATTGATATCTCTGGAAACTGTCGAATAAACACTAACACTCCAAAACTACACGACCTGGGTGCTTCTGCGCGGGAGAGATTTCGCCAACTTGAAACCAGTGACCCTGGCTCTAAGTTGGAAGATGCTTTCGTTCTGAACGGACCACCTCACACAGCTTTCAGCACACTTACAACAGGTGTGCTCTATGACGTGCTTATGTCAATAAGACCTCCAGAGTATATAGGATAAAACAATTGCCGGGTGAATATGTGCGTGATGGGAGGGATAAGTTGCACAGTAGTCTACAGTTATCCTTCTAGTTACAAATATGCTGATGTAGCATTCAAATTGCTGCATCACAGTCTTATGCATCCTAATCAGTTGTCACATAACGACCGGCGGGCTCAGAGGATCTGCTCAGTTTATTCTGGTGAAGGCACCTTGTTTGACAGGTTCTTCACTTGTCCAGCTTTGCATAGTCTAATGGAACTCGTGCGCGATATGTGCGAGTTGATCCACCAGAATTTCGTCATTACTAGGACATCGTTTCTATGGGGTCCAAAGGTTAGTAGTCGGGTGAACTTTTTGATTAGCTTTGTGTTTACAGTGGCCAAATCTACAATTCACTTGTACTACATGAGAGCCGGAGATGGGAATCAGAACACTGACCCACAACATCACGCACAAGCACTAAAGTGCCACTTCGTTGACAGATTGAAGAAACGTTTACGTCTTGAATATCTGGCAATGAACGCAGACACATTCAACTGCACATGGCAACCACTATCGTCGGTGCAGGATGGAGCCCTTGTCTTTCGCTGGTGATAGCAGTCCACAGCATTTGCAACATTAGTCCACGGGGTTCTCCCCGCTTAGGAATCGTTGCACGTGCTGTGGGAAAGACAAGCGTTCCGTTAGAGATACTAAGCTGGAGGGATGATGAGGGCAGTTTGTAGAGATCTATGATACTACAGGCTACCCTCGCGGGACTCTATAACAGTATCAGTTGCATTTAATAAAATTATTCGTCTCTAAATTCTAAATTCCTCATTCGGTCGTTTAAAAAAAAAACAAAATTCTTTTTAATTATTTGGTTGATTTTTCATTGGGAACCCTTCTTGGAACTGCCACTTATCTCTAGATGTAGGCACACTTTTTAAATTAAATTTAGGATAACTTCGACTTTGGCATTAAAAGTTTATTTCAAAATTATTGTGAACATTTTTACATTAACCTTTTACCTTTGTTTTTTATTCTTTTGTGTTTTTTTGTGCCATGTCTAGTTTTAGTCTTCATACCTTTTGTCAAGTTTCTTTTTTGTATCGTTTGAGCCTTTTGCGACCATTTGGATCTAGTTTATTTGGAGTCCTTGTTTTCTGTTTTCAGAGCCACTTTTTACATATTTTCTTTTTTTTTATATTAAGAGTCATTTTATAACGTGTTTAATAAAGAATCATATATACATAAAAAACAAAAATTATTATTATACAAATAAAAAGAAATACATATTAAAAATTTAATGCTAGTTTTTCTCATAAAAAATACTACGTTGAACATCATATCCATATTTTCCGTAATCAGCTCCATCTATAAAATGATAAAACTCATTTTTTTCTTTAGCATCCTCTGCACAAAAGTAAAAATACTTAATCCTAGGTGATGGATCGTTAATTATATTATATTCTGTCTTAGGAAAGAATCCACATTTGAATCGATCTCGGAGACTGGGTTCCAAAAGATCAATTTCATTTTTCACACACCTATCAATTCTACTCATTTACGTCTGAATGACATTTGCTATTGGTATATTTACTTGATACACCTGTTGCTACAAAATTCCTGTATCAACTTCGGGTCTAAGTTGATACAAAAACTAATCCCAAGTAACTTGATGACGCAGGTATTCATATACTGCCTCATCCCAGTATAGCGAGTTGTACCAAGCTTTTGAAGCCAAGTACGTTAAGTTGAACGGAGACATTAGACGAATTGATGGTATATTAACATGAAAATTTTTCATTGAAGAAAGAAAAGAAAAAGCAGCCCATGATATTGTTCCTAGAAATGCCAAATCCAGTAATTCTGAGATAGATCCACTAAAGGATGCCTCTGATTCAGCAGAACAAACTTCTACTCCAGAATTCGTATCCGTATACCACTTCTCCTCACTTGTCCCCGGCGGAGTTTCACCTCACATATTAGTAAATCTGAGAAAATTAAAAATAAAATTGCTAACAACCCCACCACAATAAATACTAATCTAATTTCGAAATATACATTTGCTTTTATACCATAATTGATGCTTAATATCTTCTAACAATGACGCGTATGTCGCTCATTTTTGAACATCTCACCACAGTTTTCAGATATATCCGGCGGCCCCTTTGTACTCCACAAAATTAACGCGCATTCACAACCCCAACTTCAAACAACCCGCATCATGCAGCGGCTTACTTTTTGCCCACTTAAAGGCGACCGCACAAATGTATGCTAGCCATATGAACTTCTAACCGCAAATTTTACGGCGGCTCCTTTATACTTCAAAGAAGCCGCCCGGCGGCTTCCTTTATACACCACACAGCCATCGGAACTTTTAACCACAAACATTTTACACTCTCTGGCGGCTCCCCAAACAACATACCAAACCTCAAGGTCAAACAAACACAAAATGTACCAAGAATTCTAAATCAAATACACATGCACTTGGTCCAGAGCCCGCATAGCTACTCTACTCACTGGACTTCGCCTGACGGACCAGTCTCCATCTTGTAAGATGGAGCACTGGACTGGAATCTTCACTGGGACAGCGGCCAGAGGTTGTGTTCGCATATGTAATGAAGCCCCATTCATTACCCAATTCCTTATCCAATATCATGCATCACATTAATCAATTAAATGTGCATGCAGGCATAATAATACGCACATCCACTGCATTCATGCAAAACCTAAAAACGTATCCAAAAATAGAGATCATTTTCATACTTTCACTTCACCCAAAACCAAAAACATATGCATCTCAATTTACATTCTCATGCGGCTAGCCACTTTTTATTTAAAAACAACTTTCTCTGTTGTCTTTTCCTAGCTAGCCGACAATTAATATAAATTATTGCAGTCTCAACATTTTTGCGGCAATACACCGTACTCAGAACAAAAAATCCAAACGCCACAGCACGAGACCGATTTTAAGCATTGCAATGACACTGGGTTAGCCCTGACCTATCCCACTGTCAGTATATGCTGTTTGTTTACTTGCAGTTCGTTTACTTGTAATAATTGGGAAAGGCCATGTGTAAAGTGCATAGCGGCTGACCCAATTATTGAGTAATGCGCGTTGTTTTTTTGTCTTTTATTTTGTTTTCTTTTGGTTTGCATTATTTCCTATGTACTGCCCGTAGTCAGAGCGTACATGCAAAAAATGTATAATGTGATGAAAATTGATGCCACTGGTATAAAGTTAGTGGTTGTATTCGTTTGTCTACAAATTCTACACTTCACTGTTAAACTAGAGCTTTAATACTCAATAAATTTCAGATCCAAATAGTTCAATTTATCAATATTCAATATATGCGAAATATAAGATATATAATAAATGTAGTAATTCTGTTGCAAATAACTTTGTACTCAGCTGATCTATGTTTGGCACTTGATTGACTTGATTTTAATAATTTTAACTGATGTTGGGATTGGGATATTCTTTATTCTGGTCGATATCCAGAATAAAGTGAGGTGAGTAGTTCTTACTCCAGTCGAAACCCACAGAGAATCTGCATTGCAGTCGTTCCCCACAATAAAGTGTTGGTTAGTAATTTTCTTGTTATAGTCGTTACCCGTAACAAGAATTTTTATTGTAATCGTTACCCACAATAAAGTGTTTTATTAGTAATTTATTAGTAACAAGAATCTTTATTGTAGTCGTTACACACAATAAAGTGTTTTATTAGTAATTTTCTTGATACAGTCGTTACCCGTAACAAGAATATTTATTTTAGTCGCTATTCAAATAAATCTCTTAATCTAGTCGCAACCCAGAACAAGAAAAATTTATTTGAATTGTCAACCAAACAAAGTTTTAGACTGTTAATAAAAATGCACAACATTAGGAAATAAAAATTCACAACACTAGGGAATACCACTGAGAAAAAATTATCAAGTTAATCACTGCATTGCCAAACTGAAAAAGAGATCGAGTAAAGTTAGATTGCTGTTTATATAGCCTTGGTTTGCACACGACACCAAAGAACGGTAGTCCAAGGCGTATGGCAACTATAATTGGCATAGTAACAATAACCTAGCATAGCAACAATAACCCAGCATAGCAACTGCAACTCAACGTGTGTTTATACAGTGTTACCATTTTAGTCATTGCTGCTATCAAGCTGTTTTTCGCTAAATATCTTTAAAAATAAACTACTTTATGGTATTTTCAATCAATATGGTATAAAATTATCTTCGCTTTGTTAAATATACTTACTTGCAAGAAAACAAATTAATTTGTACAGTATATGCTACTAGAATTTGAATCGAATAAGATTGCGAATCATATTTACTTCCTCGAACTTGATTCGTGGTAATAGAGAAATTTGATTGATTCATGGAATTGTGTTGAATTCGATGTCTCTAGTGCAATGTAGATGGCACTATTTCGTTCCACTACGTACCTTATTTCCATTTTATCGTCTAGTGCGTTTTGTTCTCTTGAAGTTGGCTCACTGTCGTGTAAAGTATTCATGTTGACGTACGACAGCTGACAGGGAAAATTTTTAATCTGTTCATGTAAACATTTGGAAATTAATCAGCTAATAAGTTTATACTTTATAAAAAATGCCATGATTCTTTGTGGTTTGTTTATTTTCCTTTCAGGATCTTCATCAAGGGCAGGACTGGAACAAGTCACTTTAAATCAAGCAACATTTCGCTTTTGGAAAATTATGCTTAATGTATCCGGGCATCTTCGTGTCGCCAGTGTTTAGGGAATTTTGTTATGTAGCGCATATATTTCATTCAAACACAAATATTCTAGTCTAGTTCGGTAGTATCTGTGTTCATTGTATCTTTTGATTGATTGTATCTATATGCTATCGTATGATCTTACCTTTGTTTTGTATTCATTTTAATTTAGATTCGTTCAATGTAAATCTTTACATCGTAATACCCAACGTCTTAGGACGTGGCTGAGTGGCCGGGGTTGAAAATAAACAATCTTTCTATTCTAACTGCTTTGTTGAGTATGGAAATGTTAATATTGATATCCGGTTATTTTTCTAGCCAGCGATCAGCAACAGCAAATGTCTTGTACGAGGGAACGTCCAATAAATAACAAATTTGCACTGAAAAACAATACTTTTTGTTTGTTTGGACCAAGTTGCAAAGTTTGTTTTATTCTCTGCGATATAGCAGCTGTGTGCCGATCGCATAATCCCATCATCACACACTGACACCGAGTGGTTCCCGACATTGTTCTTGTAAACGGGGACTAACACATAGTATCGAAAATTCGCTCTTCTTTGGCATCTCGAATTTTCTTTTTCCAAGGGGATGGGATGTTATGATGACACAAATACCATAGTGCCATCATAGCGTATCATCTCACGTGGCACCTAAATTATCAAAGTGCACATGGTGCACTTGAAATAATTTCATATTTCGTTCAAGCAAACGAAATCATAAATTATAAAAATTCGAGCAAACGAAATAATAAATTTTCATGCTCTTAAGAATACAAAATTCCAGCGACACAAGCAATCAGCAAAATCCACTTCGACGTTCTTGCTAACTTCATCATAAATTTTCCTCCAAATTGCCTGACCGCTCTTCACACGGGCGCGATATCAGTTTACACTAGATATACTGCGTATATACATTTTCTGCTGATTACGCTGGCGTCGCATGGGTACCACGAAGTCACGTCGCCAAGGAAAAGCAGAGTGGGTTTTAACATTTCGTAGCGGTCGGTTCGCGGTTGTGATTTGTCTCAATAGAAAACTTGTCTCTTACAGTAGTGTCAGCATATAATACTTAAAATAATAATAATAATAACGAACGATTATAATTTAATAAAATAAATACACGAATAAAGTGATCTGCGTGTTTATTTAATTAATTTCAGCTCTTTCCAGCTCCCGCTTCCTCTTCTTCTCCTCAAAACGGAAAGCACGAGAGGCGGCTTGTAACATATAGCTTGTTTACAGCATCATTATCTTCCTCAGAATTTTTAAGATTCTTAATTTTGTTGAATTGCATATCATAGTTTTTATCTGATGTTAGCAGAAAACCCACTCCAGCAGGTCCGGTGGAACCCTTTTCACCTGGTGGTCCTGAAGAACCCGGTTTTCCTCGAGGTCCAGGAGAACCTTGTCCAATATTACCATCTCTTAGCAATCGTCCGAACTTGTCAACACACATTTCATGAATAAATATATTAAAAGCGGAAGGAGGCTTTTTTATAAAATTATATCAGAATCTCTTAACGCCTCAATAATGGAAACAATTTCATTATTATGACTAATATTCCCAGCTACTTGAGAGCCAATTAAAAGCTGTAATCTGTCTATCAATTTATTTGGATCATCCCAGTAAACATAGTCAATCGTCTCTCTGGGAAGCTTCATTAGCCCCATACCTTCATTTAGGTCCTTTACTACCTTTTATTTGCCCATCTGCACTATAATCACGTCTGTGGGCATTAGAATCTTCCAAGATTTCTCGATAATTAGCCAAGTCTTTTTCACCATATAATCTGTTTGATGGTTTTTTCATAAAAAGAAGTTCGCATAAGCCAGCTGTTATGTTATAGTGCTTCCCATTAATGGCAAAATTTTGTGCATCAATGTTAATGCTAGATCTCCCAATTTTCCACCTCCCATTATCCATATAAACATCATAAGTTCGGTCAATTTTAGGACTTTTGGCTTGGTAAAATCCTAAATATTTATTAACTAACCCAGTTGATAAAGTTCACTGATTTTATGGATAACACTTGGTGATAAGTTGAGGGTGGAATCTGATTTATTAGCTAAGGTTCTTGAATGAGTTGGTGTTCCATACTCGTCTTGTGATGACATTAAAGAAGAGTCTCTATACTTCAGTGGTGTGCTTGTTGGTTCCATTTTCATATACATTTGTTTTGGGTTTAACTCGAAGCCATCATAATCATCATCATCATTTATTTTATTTTCCTCTTTAGGTTCTGATTTTGTATCAGCATGAAGTCCCTGTTTTACTTTTGTTTCATTTGCAAGCTCTTTAAGTGCTTTTGTTATGGGCTTAAATGTTTCTTCAAGTTGAGATTCAACAGCGATTCGCACCGTTTTTATAGTTCGATACTTTTTCTTGATAACATTCCTAGTTTTAATAATATCCCTGATTATTACCCATTTGTATTATAATCTTTTTCAACACCGATCTGGTCTATTAACAGCTTTATTAAATGGTCTGTTAACTGCTTTAACTGGTCTGTTAACAGCTTTATCTGATCTGTTGACTGCTTTAATGGATCTCTTATATTAATATGGAAATAAATTTATCGAATCCCTGACGGTAAGGTCCCTTGCTTAAGGGGCTATCTTTCTCTACTACCAGAAACCCATATTTATCCTTCCAACACTTAGCACACATATCTCGGAAAGTATCAAAGCTTATATCCATATTCACATGATCATCATAAGCATACCTAAGATTTGTAACATCTTGTTTAAATAAAATGAGAAAGTTGGCATTATCTCGTACCAAGTGTTTTGGTATATGATGGCAAAGATAGAAACTATCAATGTTATTATGTCTACCCATACAAAAAAAAAGAGCGTATGTTGTCTTGTTTCCCGCATGCTACATCATCAAAAATTAAAATTGAATTTTGTTTTGCCTCATCAAATGGTATAACATCATCATTATTAGAAAATGTATAATAGCCTAATCCTTGTATGGGTGACAAAAGTTTTCTTAAGTATAAATACTTTGATTGGTAGAAGGATTTTGAATATACATAAAAGTTTTCACAACTCAAACCATTAGGATGCTCCAGCAAACTAATCATGACATTTGTTTTCCCACAATTTGAGGGGCCGACTATTAGAGCACGTATGCTATTTGGTAATAATGAACTATTTCTTCCAGTTTTCTTAATATTGCTCTGAAAATCATTATTTCTGATTCGTAGAGATAGATTTTGCTTAATGAGCTTCATTTTGAATACTAACGCAAAACTATAAATGCTTACTGAATTTAAATACTTTGTGGTTTGTATCTGAATGTTGAAGGTTAAAGTCATTCATACTTATGCTTGAGCATAATAAGAAAGGGGCGGAGGTAACACACTCATTAATAAGTTACCGTTTGAATTACACTTACCAGGCTACCAACATTGTGGATCTGGTACGAAGCTAGCAAAAAGATTAGCTCGAGGTGCTCCTGGTATTAATCCGTTCAAACGCACTGCTAGTTACCAATATCATGAATGCTAAGCCTAAGTTCGGGATAGGTATGGCGAATAAGAAGAAAAAGAGTACATATAAGAAAAATAAAAAAGTTAAGAAAGATATTACCTTGAGAATGGTTATCTCAAAGCCACGTAAATCCATTCAAAAGCAAAAACCTGATTCTTTGAAAAGAGCCATTGCGTTGGCACGAAAGAAAGTAGGAGATATGGTACAATTAAATATAGGAAGAAAAATGTGAAAGTTCCACGAGTCATACCTATACCAAAAACTGGAGGTATTTTACCATTCCTCGTTCCTTTATTTGCCGGCCTTTCTGCCTTAGGATTTTTAGGAGGAGGTGGTGCTATTATTTTTAAAGCTGTTAATGTTGTTAAGGATACAAAGGAGCAGCTTAAGGAGAGTAAGAGACATAATGAAGAAATGGAATCTCGTCTAATAGGGAAAAGTCTTTACCTAAAACTTCATAAAAAAGGATTGGGGCTCTACTTATACCCAGAGCCAAAAAACTGTTGAAAACGCTACCTAAAAGAAAATTAACTGAGGGAGATTTGCATAAATATGCAAAACATATGCCATATTTTCGAGATTTCATGCGAGATAAGCTTCCAAAGAAACTAAACAAGACGGAATGCTGTATTATCAGCTTGGATATATCATCTGGCTCAGGAACTCATTGGGTAGCGTATTATAAAAATGATGAAGATATTCAGTACTTTGATAGCTTTGGAAATTTACAACCCACATTAGAAATTAGAAAATATTTAACTAATGATGTAAGGTATAGTTCTTCTCCATATCAAACATATAACTCAGTAATATGCGGCCAATTATGTTTGAAATTTTTGTATGAATGTTACAATAAATAAAATAATATCATTATATGTATGTATTTTTTATTTAAAATATTTCCTTTATACAATAGGAACAACAAGGTCCCTTAATTGTATTACATAACTTCAATAGTTTGGTTATTCGCAAAAATTCTCTTTTAACATGCCGACAATTACAAGTATCTGGACCTGATGTTGAAGTATTGTAAGCCCAACTGCAGGATTCATAATACTCCCCATATTGTGAAGTCATAATGTTCATTTCTCTATATTCACCCAAAAAGCGGTAGGATTTTTCTATTTCCTCCTTATGTTATTCTAGTAACAACTTGTCATACTCTTGCAAGAATCTTCTAATATCGAAATGTTTAAGAAATATTTGTACTTCATCATTTAATCTTTCCATATTTTTTTCCTTGTTTTAAATTTTTATTCTACTGAATCCACCTGTGGTTAAAACTGAAATGATTCTCATGCCCTTATAAATCTATATAAATGAGGAGGAAACCACACAATTGCATCATTTTAAATTACACCACAATGTCATTATCACTTACATTAAGCGGAAATTCATCTATATTAACAACTGAGTATTTCCCACCCATAGATTTGTCAACGGATTATGTATGTGAGTTAATTGATTTCCAAACTTATAATTCAATACCAAATATTGAAAATAAAAAAAAAGAATCTATTTCACATTGGGAATGCGGTTATAGAAATACCTACATGATCATATGAAATAGATGACATAGCTGAATATCTTGAGTATCAATTAAGTAAATTAAGTAAAGAGAGTTACCATATAAAATTGCATGAGAAAAATAGCACTTTGAACAGTGAAATCAAATCTAGTGGACCTACTTACTTTAACAAGCACTTTTAGGGTTTAGTAATCGACAACTGGAACCTATTAAATTGCATGTGTCAGATTCACCAGTTAATATAATTAAAGTCAATACAATAAGAGTGGAATGTAATATAATAAGTGAACAATACGCGAGTACGTACAATACACGAATTCTCTCCAAAGGTGGGGCCTGGTTATAAGATTGTTGAGGTCAAAGAACATCATTTATTTACCGCTAATCGCTCGAAGAATTATTTCCATCAGCTTAAAGCTGCTTGATCAGGACGATGCGATGATTTAATAAATTTTAAGGGGTGTGACAATAACAGTTCGGTTACATCTTAAACTGCAACATGATATTGTATAATAAGGATATATTACGTACATTAGCTGCCATCAACAACAGTTCTTCTGCAACTTTCATCGAATTTAGACCTCAAAGACAACAACGGTGCAAACTTACCCCACAAAATAAGAAATACTTAAGTACTTTAGAACTTATCATAAAAGACAAACAATGAGTGAAGTTTTGAGTATAAAGGATGCTGTAAGCTATGATAATAGTGTCGCAAAATTAAATATCATAGTTACTCAGCTTTTACACACTCTTTTAAAAACAATGATGAAATACGTATAGCTATTCAGCATCAAGATATCTATGTGTATACTTCGAAGCGAAAGCTTTATTTATATTGAAGGGAAATTGGAATGCACTCCTTCTAAACCTGACAAAACTGCGGATGTAAAATTAACTAATAATGCGATGGCATTTTTATTGGAGGAGATCCGGTATGAAAGAAATGGAGTACAAATTGATCGCAATAAAAATGTTGGACTTACCTCAACGATAAAGAATAAGCTTTCTTTAAACGAAAGTGAAAGTAAAATGCTTCGAAATTCAGGATGGTCTCTCACCAATATATCTCTTAACTCAGAAGAAAACTTTAATTTTTGTATACCACTAAAATATCTTCTTGGATTTGCTGAAGACTATAAGTAAATAGTTATTAATGCCTAATTTGAACTAGTTTTAGTTCGTTCTAGAATGAACCTAAATGCAATTTATGCTAAAGATTGTGATGGCTCAGTAAATATACTTAAATTACAATGGTATCTGCCACATGTTACTGTAGCTGATATGGAAAAGTTGTCTCTATTGAAAATTACTCAAAGCAATCACCGTATTGAAATGGTATTTCGAAGTAGGGATTTGTATGAATATCCATCACCATCACAATCCACCCTCCATACATGGACTGTTAAAACAGTTAATCAACTAGAAAAACCAAGATTTGTGATTTTTGCTTTTCAAACTGACCGTAAAGATTCAAGTGAAAAAGATGCATCCAAATTTGATCACTGCAACCTAACAGACCTAAAAGTTTATCTAAATTCTGAAAAATATCCATAAAATGATTTGAATATAAAATGTAACATAGATCAATACGCTATATTATATGAGATGTATTGTAAATTCCAACAGTCATATTTCAACCGCCGATCTGAACCATTACTCACTGAAGAGCAGTTCAAAAATTTGGCTCCTTTAGTTGTTATTGATTGCTCAAGCCAAAATGAATATCTCAAAACTGGTCCTGTAGATGTCAGCATAGAGTTTCAAACATCTGTAAATATACCGAAAAATACTGCTGCATACAGTCTACTTATACATGATAGCATAGTTCAGTACAATCCTCTAACTAGAGAAGTTCATAAACTGTAAAAATGAATTGCATCATTGATATTCAAGGGTTCAAAGGACCTAGAAATACGTTCATCTTAAAGGAAATTGTCATTATAACTCAGGATAATCAACTACAGCACTTTATTTTGAAACCAATATACAACTTTGAAAATCTACCTCCGGATGGCTAAATCAATATCACCATGGATTTGTTTGGAATGGAAGATTTACTTCACAAGATAGTGTCACTGCCATTTTTAAAGACATTCTCCAAGACAAAATCATATATGTGAAAGAATATGAAAAAAATCAAGGGGATTACCGATATATTAAAGTTGGAAAATAATGTACCAATTTACAATTTAGATGAAAAAGGATGCCCTATATAAGAAGAATTAAGAAAAAATATATATTGATGTACCACGATGTACATAATGGTATATGTGCATTACAAAATCTTCTCCTGTATAAGAATGTTATGGATAATTTTTAATAAAATACATGTTTTTTTTTGTTTAAATCAGTTCTTTTCTTATTCACATAATATTATAAACTTTGTTTTTTATTTAATATAATACAACATTTTATAATTTTATAACTTATCTTAGGAAAAAATAAGAGAGTTTTATTTTATACCTCCAAATATTTTAGTTTTTAGTATATTAGTATAAATAATCTATCATAATATTTTACATTATAACATATACATATGTATATAAGTATATATCAAGTAAAAAGAAGTAAAATGGTAAGCTTGAAATTACGCAATGTAATTACCAATCAATTTTAGCAGATGTAATAGTATACTTAATTCAATAGGACAAGTAGAATGTAATAGCGGGGTAGATTGCTCTAAAACAAAAAGAAAAATAGTAAATTTATAATTTTAGAGGAATTCTGAACTTATATACAAATGTAAGATGGTAACGATAGTGTACGTATATCAAACATATAACCTGCGTAACTTTTGACTTGACAAAAACTAAATTATGTGCTTCACTTGTTTTTAGCGAAAATCCACATGTGGATTTTCTTTCCAAAGGGGGATGGTGTAATGAGTCGCTGGATGCACTCATTACTTTGGGGCAAAGACCTCGCTCATTCCCTATGAACGCAATAAATTGTTTTTTTTTTTCATTATTGAAAATTGAAAAAGCAAATTGCCAGCTTTTGCGGCGACTTACATTAATTTTGCAATCAATAATTGCTGTCGCATTATTCATTGACCCCATCAAATTACATATATGAAATAGCCAAAAAGCTTAATCAGCAGCCGGGTCTTTTGCACTTGAGGCGAATGCACTTCGCTTGTACATAAGCGTTTCCCCTACATTACTTTGTATGAATGATGCGCCAATCACTTTAAGCGATATTCAGCAATGATAGGTAATTAGGGGGTGTTATCGCTGAGACATCGATTGATGCGAAATAAAGAAAGTGATGGACAGCATTGGCGGGGCAGTCAGGCAGTTTTTGTCAAGTCATGAAGTCGGGCAGAAAAAAAAGATAAATTATCGAACTTAGTAAAATTTTGTGATTCTTGACTAGGAATTGTTGTACCATAATATAATTTCAATTTATATATGTATTAAATGATTGTGCCTCTGGTTTTTTTAAAATAAACATCGAAATAAGTGCGAGAAGCAAATTGTTTTTTGAGTTAAATTTTGAAGTGAATGTGCCATTGAAACCATTGAAAACAATAAGGGGCTGGTGATCTTCTCATTTAGTTGAAAGCACTCCCAAGTCCTGTTGCGGATGACGTCCAATACGCATCAGCCGTAACAAAATTTTGGTGGCAGCGGTGGGATTTTATTCCCAGCTACCTGTGCAACTAAATCAACTAAGTATAAAATGTAACCTAAGCCAGGCGCTTAGGAGTAGCCAACGTTGTTAAAAAAAAAAACCCCAATCCCAGCCAGGTGCTCAGGGATTGTGTAAAACAATGAAAAACGCTAAACAGCTTAAAAAACTTTAACCAGAAGACCTCACCCAACTACTCATGGACAGTAAGGACAGTAAAACTAATGAAATAAAGGAGGTGGAGCAGGCAATTGCAGAGATCGATGGAAAATCCACCGATTTGACGAGGCGACATCCGATTTCCAAGAATATATAGGCTACAAGCGACGACTTCTTTTATTAAAAGAGAACAAAGGAAATTCAATGTAAGTGAGCTCTCGTAAAAATTTGTTTTTTACTAAGATATTTGGTTTATTATCTATTAAATAATTTCTTTACAATAATATATACAGAATATAATATAATATACATATTTAATGTATATACCTCGATAAATTTAAAATTTTGTTTTTATGTGAAAGTTATTCCTTTTTTTAATGCTTTCGTGAAAACTTGGTTTTTTGTTGTTTTGTTGACTCGAGGATAGAAATCCTGAGCACTAATTTGTTTTTTTTTACATATACTAATATTGACCAATGTATAATTGACAAGTGACAAGTGCTACAATTAGGAAAAGGTGAATCTATCAAAATAGTTGTAACTCGGTCAGGAAAGCGAGCAGCTCCGGCTCCAGGTAGTCGTCGATTTGCAGCTACTCGTTTCATTCGCGCTACTCGGTTTGTGCATTTAAACAATGCTTCAAATATGCCAACAGACCCCCCTCCTAATCCAACTGATAAAGCTGTAAGCCTTCAAATATCGCTATCCGATGCACGAAATATGGTCCCAGAATTCGACGGAAAATCTGGAGATCTGCATCGTTTTATTGCATGCTGCGAGTTATTGTTCTCGCAAGCGAAAGGTGCCGCGGATCGAAAAATTTTCCTTATGGTAGTAAAAACAAAGCTAATCAGCGCGGCTTATGATATCTTGAAATACACAGATTTCCAAGATTGGGATGAATTGAAAACCGAGCTGAACGCTCAATTTCAAGATAAGAGACCGCGATTAGCTATTCAAGGTGAAATGACGCGTCTCAAAAAAGGTCCTCGCGAAGATTTGAACGAGTTTGCGAACAGACTCACAAAAAAGTTGTCCGATTTAAACTCAGCGACTAGTGAAGCTGTCGAATCGTCTTCCCGAACGTACTTGCTCAGTGAGAATGAACAAAATGCTATACGTGTATTTGAGGACGGACTTAGAAACGAACAGCTTAAGACTATCGTGAAAGCTCGAGGTGAAAAAAATTTACAAAAGCTAATCACCTTTGCAGCAGAGCATTCATTTAGAATAGAAGAGGCCCAGCAAACTACACCCCGCTCAAGCTATTCTCCCACTTGCGATCATTGTGGAAAAAAAGGCCACACTAAGGAAACCTGTTTTAAAAGAAGACAGTTTCCTACATTCCCTTCTTATCCAAACGTCAAAAAAGAAGTAAATAGGTTAATCTGTGGATATTGTAACAAACCCAATCACAACCTAAATGAATGTCGTACTCGCATATACCATGAGCAATTAAAGCGTTCTCAAGTTCAAAGACACCAACCACAATTTCTACAATCGCAGGTTTTCAAAAACAAAATTCAAATAATGGGCAACTACGAAATTTCAGACAAGTTAGGTGGTCTGATAAAAGAGACCAGACCCAGAAAAACGATTTTATGCGGGAGGTATCGGACGGCGAACCTTCCCGCCAAGTAACTACCCAAGCTGTCATTCACCATCAATCCCAATAAAGAGTACCAAAATTGTAAGGGTACGAATAAAAAACTTCCTGCATTCACTAACCGTTTTCTTCCAAACAAGTATATCCAAATCAGCTCCAGCGACTTTTATTCTTGATACAGGTGCGGAAATAAGCCTGATAAAAGCTGAATCCACCCGCGATGATGCACTAGTGAACGAGGATAAACGCTGCTTCATAACTACTCTAGCAGGCGATAGTTTTCCATCATATGGTGTAACCTGTGGCTTAATTCTATTAACCACTCAAAATGAGTTATTACACATGGAACACCCATTCCATATAGTTCCAGAAAAAAGTAAATTGCCCTGCGACGGCATAATAGGAAATGATTTCCTCAAAAAATATAAATGTACAATAAATTATTCAAAGCTATTTCTAGAACTCAACTTAGAAGCAAGTATCCAGTACTCGAGTCCAAGTGAAACAAATATAAAAAGTAAAATTTCTAATATGCAGGAAAGCAACCCAAGTTATTTAAAGAGTGATAAAGACAATGAAAATGACAGAAATTTTAAAATTAATGACGGCAGAATTAGCCGAGAAGGTGAAAATAAAAAAACCTATAAAAAGGAAAATGATTATAAAGAAACAAATAGCAGAAGAGAAACTGTGAATGAATCCGTATGTGAGAGTTCAATTAAGCCATTGCCAGCGAGCCCCACTGCCTACGAGATTCATTCCGAAAACTCTTCCTCTTGTATGAATAATAATATTTCAGGAGTTATATAATAATGAAAACCTAAGCCAATATCATCGAAACTATATGACATCAGAAAAATTTGCTGATGACGGAGGTGATCATTCCGGCACTAATTTAAAACAAGAAAACAGTCACTCACTTGAACAAATCAAACTTCCCCCACGTTCGGAAATAATAGTAAATATTCCTGTAGACTTTAACGAAGAAGTATTATGCATAAAAAAGGAAATACAACCGGGTGTTTTCATAGGAGATACCTTAGTAAATCCACATGGTAAATCAGCAAAAATCTCGATGTTGAATTCTACTTCTGATATTGTCAAAATAAATCGCCAAAAAATTACTCCTACTTGGGAAAAATTAAGTAGTTATGACATCCTTTACGCCCAATATGACCGGGACCCTGTCTTGAATCGATTAAAACACTTGGAAAACCATTTGGTTTTAGATCATTGCAATTCTGAAGAGCGGCAGTTCATTCTCAATATCTGCCGTGTTTTCAACGATCTCTTCTTTTTAGAAGGTGACTATCTTACCTACACTGATGCTGCTAGCCACAAAATACCAATCCTTAGTAATGCAGGTCCGATACACGTAAAACCATATCGTCTCCCCGAAATGCAAAAGGATGAAATAAACAGACAAATAAAGGAAATGTTGAACCAGGACATTATCAGTCCAAGTCGAAGTCCCTGGAATTCTCCTTTATTGCTTGTTCCTAAAAAACCTGATGAAACAGGTAATAAACGTTGGCGAGTTGTCGTTGACTTCAGACGACTGAACGAAGTCACAGTAGGAGACGCCTATCCTCTTCCAAATATTACAGAGATATTGGACCAACTAGGGAAATCGAAGTACTTCTCTACTCTCGACTTAGCAAACGGGTTTCATCAGATTCCTATGGATGCAGGAGATAGAGACAAAACAGCATTCAGTACACCATTTGGCCACTTTCATTTCAACCGAATGCCATTTGGTTTGAAAGGCGCTCCTGCCACGTTCCAGAGGCTAATGAATACAGCTCTGACTGGTCTTCAAGGTCTGCACTGTTTCGTATACTTGGATGATATAGTCATTTATGGTTATAACTTAAAAGACCATAATTCGAAACTCATACAAGTACTACAAAGACTAAGGGACCACCGTCTCAAACTACAGCCGGATAAATGTCATTTCTTACAAAAAGAAATAGCCTATCTGGGACACGTGGTAGGTGAAAATGGAGTCATGCCAGACCCGAATAAGATAAAAGCCGTCAAAACATATCCAACTCATCCACGGAAAAACGGAAAGTTTAATAGACCAAAAGGGTATTACCCATAAGTATTTCCCATTACCAAGTACGGAAAACGAAATCGAAGTATATTTGAAGGAAATATTTCCAGAGCTGGATACCTCAAACCCGCAACTAACAGTTCAGGAGAGAAACAAGCAAACGTTCATAATATCGAAAACAGCGTATCCAATGCGCACAAAAGAGGATTACAAACGGATAATAGAAACGTTGTACAATTTCAAAAATAAATGTTAGAATATAGTCAAAATGAAATCAATATATATATGTCAAAAACAGAAAATGCAACCCATTTCGAATTGAAGGCCCTTATCTCACTTATCTTTGGAAAAATCAAACTCACGCTGTTTCTTTCAGAAATAATTAACGTAACCGACAAAAAGGCCCAGAAAGATATAATTGAATTGTGCCACAATACGCCATTAGGTGGGCACCAGGGTATCACACGAACTATAAAAAACATTCAAACTATGTATAACTGGCCAGGTTTAACTCAAGATGTGGAGCAATACATCAACAATTGCAGCTCCTGTCAAACCAATAAGCTTAGTATAAATCCCAAAATACCTATGAAAATCACGACAACCAGTTCGAGACCCTTCGAGAGGGTTTCACTAGACATAGTCGGCCCTTTGCCAGTGAGTCGCGAAGGTAACAGGTATCTTCTTACTTTCCAAGACGACCTCACTAAGTACACGGAAGCTATTCCTTTACAAAATGCCGAATCTCGAACTGTAGCTGAAGCTTTTGTAACCAATATAGTTTGTAGGCACGGTATTCCAGAATCCATATTAACGGACCAAGGCTCGAACTTTTTGAGCGAGATGTTTCTACAAATGTGCAAGTTACTACATATTAAGAAATTACAGACGACGCCGTACCATCCTCAAACGAATGGCGCTTTAGAAAGCAGTCATCGCACACTGGCTGAGTACTTGCGTCATTATGTAAAACGAGATCCACTAACATGGGATTCATGGATCCCGTATGCAATGTATGTATACAACACCAATATCCATAGTATCCGCCGTATGAATTATTGTATGGTTACCCGCCAAGGATTCCTTCATTAATGAAAAGAAGCCCAAATGTTAGTTACAATTATGACAATTATAGTAACGAGTTGAGAGCCCGAATGCAACACAGTTATATAATTGCAAAGTAAAACTTGTTAAAAAATAAGCATAAATCGAAAGCCTTATATGATAAAGCTACAAATGAAAAAATTTTCTGTCTCAGAGATAAGGTCCTGTTAAAGAACCACACGCGGAGAAACAAGTTGTCACCACAGTGGACAGGACCATATGAAATAGAAAAAATAAACTGAACAGAAAATTCAACAATTAGAATAGGCAACAAGCTTAAGACTGTACACAACAACAATCTAAAACTCTTTCGAGACTAACACTAATTCTAAATTCCGTAACCGTAGGAAGTTGTTCCTGGTTGCTGCCTTGATATTGTGGCCCAATACATTGGAAGTCACCTGCAACCTGAAGATTACCCCATTAACCTCTAACCCGGGAATCTATTTTGAGGAGGTGGGCCGTGTTGGGTTGTATAGCAACGAATGGCAGGTAATAGTATACTATGATCTCACAGAATTTAATTTTGAACTAGATAAGCTTACAAATTGTACAGAAACTGCACAAAAACTTTGTGATTCAATAAAATACCACCATAATAAACTCCCGCTCTGTGACGATATTACGTACCAATTATATATCCTCATACGTATACTGAAACAATACTCAGAAATACTGAAAGAGAAAGGAAATAGGTATAAAAGGGGACTAGTCAATGCTGTGGGTACGGTTAGTAAGACACTTTTTGGAACCTTAGATGAGGATTATGCATTGCAGCTCAATAACCACATAGACAGCCTTAAAACTAACCAAGACCATTTGTTGAATTTAATAAAAAATAAAACACTAATAGTTGACACCACCGTTAACATCTTTAACAAAACTCGGTACGCCATAAAAGAACAGTTTATTCATTTAGACAAAAAGTTAGAATCTCTAATCATTGTGAGTAATCGACTCTCTTTAGAGAACCTTAAACAAAATATTACCATAGAATTAGAGACTATGGTATCCCTGACCACTCTGATGATGATAAGATACCAGACTACTCAAAACCTTCTCATTGACTTGATAACAGATGTACGTCACGGTAAACCTCACCCTTCCATTATAACACCCCAACAAATGAAGAACGTACCAGAAACCATCCAGAAAGAAATTCCCAACTCCCTAACCTTACCAATCAATAAGGACAAGAACAACCTCTGGCAAATTTACCAAATCAGCAATGTTCGCACAGCAGTAATAGATAATAAAATAATTTTCCTCCTAAAGATTCCCCTACCGTTTAAAGAAAATTATCAGTTAATGAAAGTATATCCACTCCCTACACCACACCAAGATAGAATAGCCTACATCAAACCATCCCTAGAGTATCTAGTAATAGACTACAATCGAGAGCACTATTACTCACTGAATAATTTCGAACTGCAAAACTGTGGAACTACTGATCTAATTAATTACTTATGCCGAGTAGTACACCCTATATTCAATGTACACTCAGTAAATAACCTGTGCGAAATAGACCTATTAAAACACTCTAACACCGTTCCTACTCAGTGCGAAATCCAAATAGTACCAAAACTAGATTTCTGGATTCAATTGTCACAACCGAACAAGTGGTTGTTTTCTATGAAAGAGCCTGTGATAATTGATACTGTGTGCAAAGACAAAATAATTCCACACGAACTTAACGCTACTGGAATATTGGAGCTCTCGGTAGGCTGTTATCTAAGAACAAAAGATCTTATCATCCAGGCCCACAATGTAAAAGATATCAAATTGAATAATCATTATCTACCCACAATAAACCTCACGTATACCATTCCCGCATACCCACAGCAGCAAAACTTAGTCAACCCTAAAGTCCACGTCATAAAGTTTCATGACCAACAGGAGCTACAAAACCTCAATATCGCGATTCAATCACAAAACCTAGAAGAAAAGCTAAAAAACACTGACCTATCCCCACACATTATTCACCATTATTCCTTGCTCTACCTGCTGATCGCAGCACTACTAATCACGGTCACGGTCATTTGTTTTAAAAAACTCAAAAGAACCTCGAAGAAACAAGTAAACGTAAACAATGCAGATGAAATACGAGAAGCAACGACCGACTACCGGTTAACCGTGAAAACTTAAAAAAAAAAAACAACAAAACAATAAAAAAACAAGTACTCAAAACAAATTCTAAAAAAAAAACAAAAATTTGTATTTTTGGAATGTTAAGCTTAAATTTTCACAATCACCATCCAATTTCTCTTCTCTTTCAATTAAGTCTTGTGCAGTTTTTTTTTTCTAAAAAAAAAGTAATAGCTATTTGAAGCAAAGAGAATGTACGATTTACGGAAGAATTTTATGTATACATATATAACACATGTTGTAATATAATAATTAAGTAGGTAAATGAAAAAAAAAAGAGAAGAAAACCAAGGAAGTCAGGGAATATTGCCTTTTTTGCTTTTTTCCCTCAACTCTAACTCTAATTTAATATAATACAACATTTTATAATTTTATAACTTATCTTAGGAAAAAATAAGAGAGTTTTATTTTATACCTCCAAATATTTTAGTTTTTAGTATATTAGTATAAATAATCTATCATAATATTTTACATTATAACATATACATATGTATATAAGTATATATCAAGTAAAAAGAAGTAAAATGGTAAGCTTGAAATTACGCAATGTAATTACCAATCAATTTTAGCAGATGTAATAGTATACTTAATTAAATAGGACAAGTAGAATGTAATAGCGGGGTAGATTGCTCTAAAACAAAAAGAAAAATAGTAAATTTATAATTTTAGAGGAATTCTGAACTTATATACAAATGTAAGATGGTAACGATAGTGTACGTATATCAAACATATAACCTGCGTAACTTTTGACTTGACAAAAACTAAATTATGTGCTTCACTTGTTTTTAGCGAAAATCCACATGTGGATTTTCTTTCCAAAGGGGGATGGTGTAATAAGTCGCTGGATGCACTCATTACTTTGGGGCACAGACCTCACTCATTCCCTATGAACGCAATAAATTGTTTTTTGTTCCATTATTGAAAATTGCAAAAGCAAATTGCCAGCTTTTGCAGCGACTTACATTAATTTTGCAATCAATAATTGCTGTCGCATTATTCATTGACCCCATCAAATTACATATATGAAATAGCCAAAAAGCTTAATCAGCAGCCGGGTCTTTTGCACTTGAGGCGAATGCACTTCGCTTGTACATAAGCGTTTCCCCTACATTACTATGTATGAATGATGCGCCAATCACTTTAAGCGATATTCAGCAATGATAGGTAATTAGGGGGTGTTATCGCTGAGACATCGATTGATGCGAAATAAAGAAAGTGATGGACAGCATTGGCGGGGCAGTCAGGCAGTTTTTGTCAAGTCTTGAAGTCGGGCAGAAAAAAAAGATAAATTATCGAACTTAGTAAAATTTTGTGATTCTTGACTAGGAATTGTTGTACCATAATATAATTTCAATTTATATATGTATTAAATGATTGTGCCTCTGGTTTTTTTAAAATAAACATCGAAATAAGTGCGAGAAGCAAATTGTTTTTTGAGTTAAATTTTGAAGTGAATGTGCCATTGAAACCATTGAAAACAATAAGGGGCTGGTGATCTTCTCATTTAGTTGAAAGCACTCCCAAGTCCTGTTGCGGATGACGTCCAATACGCATCAGCCGTAACAACATACGATCACTTTCTATAATTCCACTTATGCCCTTTTCTCTGTTCATTAAGCCTTGCCTAAATCCTTCAATTGCCTCTTCAACACTCACTATACCATTTTTTTGGTATTAGTTCTACATCAGTTTCCTTAGGAGACTTAGTTCCATTTCTAAAGATATAAGAGAAGAATTATCATTTACATATGCTTCATCATCATCATGATCATTCAAAGGCATGTTAGTTGTTGTTGTTGTAGGTATGGCGTCATAAGTAGCATTACTTAGAGTAAGTAACCGAAATGATAAAGAAATTTGAATAGAATCATTATTTGGTAGCTTTATATTGAAATCGATATTATCAGTTGATTTATGTTCTAAGTTTAAATTGATTGGGAGTGCTAAACAACTTTCACATAAAGAGCATATTAATGCAAATGCTATAAAAGTTTTGAATGACATAATATATCTTTATACGTTTAGTTGTTGACTGTTCAAAACGTTGACAAAGACTATACATCATTATAATAATTTAATTTATTATATACAATTCTTATCACTCAATTTTCATATCATTAATTGTTTGAATATTACCGCTTTCACACACTTTTACATCTTTTATATTTTCTGATTTGTTTGCTTCCTGCAGTTTTATTGGCTTACGACACCATTCCTCCTCACCTGTAAACGGACAGTTGTGTAGGAAGAAATTAGTACTTGGACGTTTGATCACCCCTTCTTGTAGCCAACCTATTACAGTTATTTTTCCCCTCTTGACTTCAATCTTAACATGTTCAAATGGATTGATGTGCATCTCCCCCAAACTTGAGGGAATTGGTTGATCTCTAGTTAAAGTCTATATCTTACATCTTTTACCATCTTCAGTAGTCATATATATTTTCATTAAGTCGCATCTTACAACTAAATGTACAATCTTCATATACATCCAACCATTCAGGTAGGTACAAAAATGTGTTTCATCCGATATAGAATCAACCTAGAACATTTTTTATGTTTGCATTTGAAACTGTATAAACCTGCCTATTGCTAGATTGCCAATTATCAGGTATTAAAAATGATAATACCTTTATATCTTTTCTTCCAACCATACACCTGGATAATAATTTAAACAAGTAAAAAAAGCTAGAATTGGTCTAAGACCAATTCTTATGATACCCTAGAATTGTCCGTGGGGATAATAGCTGGGGGAATGGTTGAGGTGTATACCACGACCCTAGAAAGCGCTAACAAGCTTATGCTTCAGGGCATCGAGGTGAAGGGTAGATACCTTGTACCGTTCCCACTCAGAAAACAGCCCATGAAGGTCGTGTTTTCGCGGGTCCTTGTGCGAGCCCAACATGAAGACCTCGCAAATTGCCTTGGGAGATTCGTGAAGATTCATGGAAAGGTTCGCGCCATTCCAATTAAAATTGGAGACGAGGGTCTCGGGCGGGGTATTTTCGGTACCAGCCGGGAAGCGTCCATTACCTTGAATAAGGGATGTACGCTTCCGTCAGGCTTTTACCTGAGCATATCCGGATCGAGGTACTGGATAGACATGGGAACCGAAGCGAAATGCCATGCTTGCCATTTGGTAGGGCATTTTTATTGCTAACTGCCCCAGAGAAGCGAGAAGAAGGCTGAATCGAGGGTTGCCTCGAAGGAAACCACTGCTACAGTGGTGGCTCTGGAGAAGGAATCTTCAGCCAGCACTCAACCTGCCATTTTGGAGCAGCCAGTGGCTAAAGTGCCTGAAGTTGTCTTAGAGGCAAAAGCAATTGCGGCTGTAAACGGCGCCACGTCGGCACGTGAAAGCATGGCTACTTCCGCCGAGGAGTTGATTAGGAATAAGGTGGACCGGGTGATGCTGCCTCCTCCAGAGCCAGCAAAGCCAGTCGCATCAAAGCGGCCCCACTCGGATAAGGACGATATTGGAGCTCGCGGTTCGAAGGTTGTTGTGAGAGAGGCGGAAGCATCTTTCGAACAGCTTTCGGACTGCGAAATGACCGGTTTGGATGAGACTGGTCTCTCGAGCTTCAGTGGCTACGAGTCCTATGGTAGCACCATTTCGACTGGTACCCAATTTGAAGTTTCGATGGGTATGGAAACCATTCCTAGGGAGCAGATCTCCGAAATTCTTGCCCAGTCAAAGTACAAGAAGAATTCAGATAAAATCTGGAGTATTCTTGTAAAGAAGCTGGAGAGGCCAGAGTTGTTACTTTCTCAGCTTCAATTCCAACAACAGGAGTGCAATAAGAAGAGGAAGTACAACGATGCAGCTCGGTTAGATCGACTTCATAGGAAGGTGGAGGAGTTGATTCAGGAGCATCGCTTGACCGATTCTCCTCGTCAGTAGATGCCGTACCAGCATCGTTTGAGCTTCTTATCTCTTTGAATGTGAAAGATAGCGTCTCTTAACACCGGGATTTAAGTGCTCATACAAGACTGCACAGTACTACCAAACATGTCAAAATGTTTGCTATAGACATTACACTTCTGCAGGAGACGAATTTCACCGATGACACTTATACACAACATGAGCGTTTTGCTTACCTGCACACTGGCTATGCAATATTTGCCACATCTGCACCTCGCCGAGGCTCAGGGGTGGCAATCATTGTATCCAATAAATTTACACTATCGTCTCCTGTCTATACAGATATCTTCCCAGGTTTCGCTTCTTCCTTGGACTTTGTCGTTCAAGACAAACATATCAAGGTAGTAAACGTGAACCTTCCTCATGATCAGGATATTACAAGACAAGTTCTTGATAGTGTTTAATCCTGTCTGGTGAATTTTAGCGGCGAAACTATCCTCGGAGGTGATTTCAACTGCACGCTGAATCCCTCAATGGATCGGCATTCTTGAGCTGAGTTCAACTGCGTTAATGCTACTCGATTGAGGAATTTTGTCCGTGTTTTCAGACTCGTGGATATCTATCGTCAGATGGATCCTATGACTAGAGGGTCTCGCGAAATATCCATGGAAGTCTGGCAGGCTCCAGAATTGATAGACTTTACGTCTTACCTGGAATACTAGAACATTTCGTTGGTGTCACTCATGAAGTGTGTTCCGTTAGCGATCATCTTCTTGTGGTGGCAACCTGCACTCTAGTTGAAAGACGAGCTGCATACTGGATATTCAACAACTATTTGCTGAATTCCGAGCAGTTCATAAATGATTTCATGGAATTCTGGCACGATTGGCAAGGGAGGAAAGCTGACTTTCCTTTTCTTAGTCAATGGTGGGATGTTGGAAAGCTCCTATTCCATCTTTTATCGAAACGAATTTTAATCGAAGTGGGTATCAAGCTTCTATCTTGTCGGCCGAAGTATCTCGGGTGGCAGCTCTTCTTCCAACTCAGCCGGAGTTGATTCTTTATTTTTACAGAATAAAGGAACGCTTGGCAACACAAACTTACAAGCATAGCTTGGGGTTTGTGCTGCGCAGCCAATCACGCTGGCTGAGTGAAGGCGATTCTCCAGCCGAGTACTTGCTTCAGGCAACTAGACGACGTACTGCTTCTTGTGAAGTCGAATCGATAGTTGATGAATCTGGACAAATCCTCAACGGACAACAGTATCAGAATATATTCGAGACTACTAGAGTAGTCTCTACTCTTAATCGACGTCGACAACATCCTCGACCACTCATGAATTTTTTGAGAATATTCCCACTTTCTCTGAAGACAGTAAGGAGCTGCTGGATACAGTAATTACATTGGAGGATATGATCGCTCTGACAAAGGATCTCAGGCGACACACTTCACCTGGTTATGACGGCTTGACTACAGAATTCTTCATACGTTTCAATTCGGCGGTTGAAACACATTCAGACTTTTCTTCTAGTTGGAGGAGGTCTGTTATGCGATTGATTCCAAAGAAAGGAGATTTGGAGAGGATGGGGAACTGGAGGCCAGTAACCCTATTCAATGTGGACTACAAAATCGTCTGCAAAGCGTTAGGGGCGATACTCCTCTCAGTGATTGCTTTAGTAATATACCCGGAACAGTCCTATTGTGTTCCTGGTCGTAGTATCTACGACAACATCGCGGTAGCCAAACATTTGTTTACCTATCATGAACAGACAGGTACACAAATGGCCATGATTTCACTTGACCAGCAAACGGCTTTTGACAGCGTCTCACACGAGTATCTCCTGACTGTTCTCGTGGCATTTGGGCTCCCGCCTAGGTGGCTCGATATCATCGGGAAACTGAATAGAGATTCAGCGATTTTGATTAAGCATCAAGGAGAAGTTCTGGCTCCTATCTTGTTTCATCGAGGTATCAGACAGCGCTGTCCATTGTCAGGTATGCCTTATGATCTTCCGTTGGAGCCGCTACTGGTGAATCCTCGTCGAATGCTCGGACAATATTTAGTGCATCTACCATACACCAATGAAATGCCTCTTAAGTTGGCCTACGCCGATGACAATTATATTTTCGTGACAAGAGATGAAGCTTTTCCGGTCGCTCGTGCCGTTTTTGAACAGTACCAATGTATAGCCTCATGGTGTAGTCGACTGTTTCTTTTATCCTTCATGGGAAGGTCAGTCGTGATAATCTATTTGATTACCTCGTCTATTTGCTAAAGTCTGAGACGTTTGATGAAGGCTTCATAGGTCTTCTTCAGGTAAAAGCAATAGACCCCTTTTGGTGCGGAAGACGATGGGTTGCTGAAAGCACGCTCTGTCTGCCAGTCAAGATAGGTGGATTAGGTCTCACTAACTTGATTGTGAAATCAAGGTGTCTCCAAGTGCGTGAATTCCAATGAGTGTTTTGCCAAAGAGACAATTTGATTTCTCTGCTGTGGGTGAATGTACTGGGAGGGATTGGCATAGGGGAGTATTACTACCTGCTCTCTGTTCGACCACCCTATCCTCGTGACTGGCCACAGGATCTACTCTCAACGATTCACACTTGGGGTAGAATCATAGGTGGAATGCTCTACGGTACACGCAATTCGCGTCGATTCCAAACAGGTTTAATCTTGAATTAATAGATTCAGTGTTCATTAATGCTCGAGGTTTTGAAGCTGGCACGCATACACTGAGAGTTCTCGGAGATATCATTGATATCTCTGGAAACTGTCGAATAAACACTAACACTCCAAAACTACACGACCTGGGTGCTTCTGCGCGGGAGAGATTTCGCCAACTTGAAACCAGTGACCCTGGCTCTAAGTTGGAAGATGCTTTCGTTCTGAACGGACCACCTCACACAGCTTTCAGCACACTTACAACAGGTGTGCTCTATGACGTGCTTATGTCAATAAGACCTCCGGAGTATATAGGATAAAACAATTGCCGGGTGAATATGTGCGTGATGGGAGGGATAAGTTGCACAGTAGTCTACAGTTATCCTTCTAGTTACAAATATGCTGATGTAGCATTCAAATTGCTGCATCACAGTCTTATGCATCCTAATCAGTTGTCACATAACGACCGGCGGGCTCAGAGGATCTGCTCAGTTTATTCTGGTGAAGGCACCTTGTTTGACAGGTTCTTCACTTGTCCAGCTTTGCATAGTCTAATGGAACTCGTGCGCGATATGTGCGAGTTGATCCACCAGAATTTCGTCATTACTAGGACATCGTTTCTATGGGGTCCAAAGGTTAGTAGTCGGGTGAACTTTTTGATTAGCTTTGTGTTTACAGTGGCCAAATCTACAATTCACTTGTACTACATGAGAGCCGGAGATGGGAATCAGAACACTGACCCACAACATCACGCACAAGCACTAAAGTGCCACTTCGTTGACAGATTGAAGAAACGTTTACGTCTTGAATATCTGGCAATGAACGCAGACACATTCAACTGCACATGGCAACCACTATCGTCGGTGCAGGATGGAGCCCTTGTCTTTCGCTGGTGATAGCAGTCCACAGCATTTGCAACACTAGTCCACGGGGTTCTCCCCGCTTAGGAATCGTTGCACGTGCTGTGGGAAAGACAAGCGTTCCGTTAGAGATACTAAGCTGGAGGGACGATGAGGGCAGTTTGTAGAGATCTATGATACTACAGGCTACCCTCGCGGGACTCTATAACAGTATCAGTTGCATTTAATAAAATTATTCATCTCTAAATTCTAAATTCCTCATTCGGTCGTTTAAAAAAAAAAACAAAATTCTTTTTAATTATTTGGTTGATTTTTCATTGGGAACCCTTCTTGGAACTGCCACTTATCTCTAGATGTAGGCACACTTTTTAAATTAAATTTAGGATAACTTCGACTTTGGCATTAAAAGTTTATTTCAAAATTATTGTGAACATTTTTACATTAACCTTTTACCTTTGTTTTTTATTCTTTGGTGTTTTTTTGTGCCATGTCTAGTTTTAGTCTTCATACCTTTTGTCAAGTTTCTTTTTTGTATCGTTTGAGCCTTTTGCGACCATTTGGATCTAGTTTAGTTGGAGTCCTTGTTTTCTGTTTTCAGAGCCACTTTTTACATATTTTCTTTTTTTTTTTATATTAAGAGTCATTTTATAACGTGTTTAATAAAGAATCATATATACATAAAAAACAAAAATTATTATTATACAAATAAAAAGAAATACATATTAAAAATTTAATGCTAGTTTTTCTCATAAAAAATACTACGTTGAACATCATATCCATATTTTCCGTAATCAGCTCCATCTATAAAATGATAAAACTCATTTTTTTCTTTAGCATCCTCTGCACAAAAGTAAAAATACTTAATCCTAGGTGATGGATCGTTAATTATATTATATTCTGTCTTAGGAAAGAATCCACATTTGAATCGATCTCGGAGACTGGGTTCCAAAAGATCAATTTCATTTTTCACACACCTATCAATTCTACTCATTTACGTCTGAATGACATTTGCTATTGGTATATTTACTTGATACACCTGTTGCTACAAAATTCCTGTATCAACTTCGGGTCTAAGTTGATACAAAAACTAATCCCAAGTAACTTGATGACGCAGGTATTCATATACTGCCTCATCCCAGTATAACGAGTTGTACCAAGCTTTTGAAGCCAAGTACGTTAAGTTGAACGGAGACATTAGACGAATTGATGGTATATTAACATGAAAATTTTTCATTGAAGAAAGAAAAGAAAAAGCAGCCCATGATATTGTTCCTAGAAATGCCAAATCCAGTAATTCTGAGATAGATCCACTAAAGGATGCCTCTGATTCAGCAGAACAAACTTCTACTCCAGAATTCGTATCCGTATACCACTTCTCCTCACTTGTCCCCGGCGGAGTTTCACCTCACATATTAGTAAATCTGAGAAAATTAAAAATAAAATTGCTAACAACCCCACCACAATAAATACTAATCTAATTTCGAAATATACATTTGCTTTTATACCATAATTGATGCTTAATATCTTCTAACAATGACGCGTATGTCGCTCATTTTTGAACATCTCACCACAGTTTTCAGATATATCCGGCGGCCCCTTTGTACTCCACAAAATTAACGCGCATTCACAACCCCAACTTCAAACAACCCGCATCATGCAGCGGCTTACTTTTTGCCCACTTAAAGGCGACCGCACAAATGTATGCTAGCCATATGAACTTCTAACCGCAAATTTTACGGCGGCTCCTTTATACTTCAAAGAAGCCGCCCGGCGGCTTCCTTTATACACCACACAGCCATCGGAACTTTTAACCACAAACATTTTACACTCTCTGGCGGCTCCCCAAACAACATACCAAACCTCAAGGTCAAACAAACACAAAATGTACCAAGAATTCTAAATCAAATACACATGCACTTGGTCCAGAGCCCGCATAGCTACTCTACTCACTGGACTTCGCCTGACGGACCAGTCTCCATCTTGTAAGATGGAGCACTGGACTGGAATCTTCACTGGGACAGCGGCCAGAGGTTGTGTTCGCATATGTAATGAAGCCCCATTCATTACCCAATTCCTTATCCAATATCATGCATCACATTAATCAATTAAATGTGCATGCAGGCATAATAATACGCACATCCACTGCATTCATGCAAAACCTAAAAACGTATCCAAAAATAGAGATCATTTTCATACTTTCACTTCACCCAAAACCAAAAACATATGCATCTCAATTTACATTCTCATGCGGCTAGCCACTTTTTATTTAAAAACAACTTTCTCTGTTGTCTTTTCCTAGCTAGCCGACAATTAATATAAATTATTGCAGTCTCAACATTTTTGCGGCAATACACCGTACTCAGAACAAAAAATCCAAACGCCACAGCACGAGACCGATTTTAAGCATTGCAATGACACTGGGTTAGCCCTGACCTATCCCACTGTCAGTATATGCTGTTTGTTTACTTGCAGTTCGTTTACTTGTAATAATTGGGAAAGCCCATGTGTAAAGTGCATAGCGGCTGACCCAATTATTGAGTAATGCGCGTTGTTTTTTTGTCTTTTATTTTGTTTTCTTTTGGTTTGCATTATTTCCTATGTACTGCCCGTAGTCAGAGCGTACATGCAAAAAATGTATAATGTGATGAAAATTGATGCCACTGGTATAAAGTTAGTGGTTGTATTCGTTTGTCTACAAATTCTACACTTCACTGTTAAACTAGAGCTTTAATACTCAATAAATTTCAGATCCAAATAGTTCAATTTATCAATATTCAATATATGCGAAATATAAGATATATAATAAATGTAGTAATTCTGTTGCAAATAACTTTGTACTCACCTGATCTATGTTTGGCACTTGATTGACTTGATTTTAATAATTTTAACTGATGTTGGGATTGGGATATTCTTTATTCTGGTCGATACCCAGAATAAAGTGAGGTGAGTAGTTCTTACTCCAGTCGAAACCCACAGAGAATCTGCATTGCAGTCGTTTCCCACAATAAAGTGTTGGTTAGTAATTTTCTTGTTATAGTCGTTACCCGTAACAAGAATCTTTATTGTAATCATTACCCACAATAAAGTGTTTTATTAGTAATTTATTAGTAACAAGAATCTTTATTGTAGTCGTTACACACAATAAAGTGTTTTATTAGTAATTTTCTTGATACAGTCGTTACCCGTAACAAGAATATTTATTTTAGTCGCTATTCAAATAAATCTCTTAATCTAGTCGCAACCCAGAACAAGAAAAATTTATTTGAATTGTCAACCAAACAAAGTTTTAGACTGTTAATAAAAATGCACAACATTAGGAAATAAAAATTCACAACACTAGGGAATACCACTGAGAAAAAATTGTTAAATATACTTACTTGCAAGAAAACAAATTAATTTGTACAGTATATGCTACTAGAATTTGAATCGAATAAGATTGCGAATCATATTTACTTCCTCGAACTTGATTCGTGGTAATAGAGAAATTTGATTGATTCATGGAATTGTGTTGAATTCGATGTCTCTAGTGCAATGTAGATGGCACTATTTGGTTCCACTACGTACCTTATTTCCATTTTATCGTCTAGTGCGTTTTGTTCTCTTGAAGTTGGCTCACTGTCGTGTAAAGTATTCATGTTGACGTACGACAGCTGACAGGGAAAATTTTTAATCTGTTCATGTAAACATTTGGAAATTAATCAGGTAATAAGTTTATACTTTATAAAAAATGCCATGATTCTTTGTGGTTTGTTTATTTTCCTTTCAGGATCTTCATCAAGGGCAGGACTGGAACAAGTCACTTTAAATCAAGCAACATTTCGCTTTTGGAAAATTATGCTTAATGTATCCGGGCATCTTCGTGTCGCCAGTGTTTAGGGAATTTTGTTATGTAGCGCATATATTTCATTCAAACACAAATATTCTAGTCTAGTTCGGTAGTATCTGTGTTCATTGTATCTTTTGATTGATTGTATCTATATGCTATCGTATGATCTTACCTTTGTTTTGTATTCATTTTAATTTAGATTCGTTCAATGTAAATCTTTACATCGTAATACCCAACGTCTTAGGACGTGGCTGAGTGGCCGGGGTTGAAAATAAACAATCTTTCTATTCTAACTGCTTTGTTGAGTATGGAAATGTTAATATTGATATCCGGTTATTTTTCTAGCCAGCGATCAGCAACAGCAAATGTCTTGTACGAGGGAACGTCCAATAAATAACAAATTTGCACTGAAAAACAATACTTTTTGTTTGTTTGGACCAAGTTGCAAAGTTTGTTTTATTCTCTGCGATATAGCAGCTGTGTGCCGATCGCATAATCCCATCATCACACACTGACACCGAGTGGTTCCCGACATTGTTCCAAATTTGGAACATCCTATGTACTTGGAAGTGAACTTCTTTTTGTTTGAATTATTTCCTATGTACTTGGAAGCGAACCAATTACAGAAGAGAATTTCTTGAACGCAGGGGAAATGCTCTGTTGAAATGTACCAATATCGCGTTCCCGACATTCAATTCTAACAATTCTTACATACGCCACTACGAAATTACTATATATAAATTTTGCTGAGTTAATAGGAAATCGAACAAAGATCTCCTAAATAAAAAGCCGATACTACTTACGTTAACAGGGAATTCCTGAATGGAATTACGAAAAAATGTAACTGTGGGGTTAGTGTAGCGGAAAGTTAAATTCAGAACAAATCAAAGTAAGTTCACATTCGATTTATTTATAGTTTTTCTCACGCTTCTATGCAATTTAAACTTAATTCAAAATTATCTAATATATGCAGATACTAATTATACAAATTTATTCACTTAGCAAAATTAGTTCGCAGAATTATCCAAGCTAACCCGAGACGGGAAGATCAGGGACAGCTGACATGAACTAATTGTACACTGAAAATTTACTACTATATTTTTACTTTAATTAAATCGTATTATATTCTTAATGTGATATTCTATTTATTCATACTTCAAATAATCTACAAAAATTAAAATACTAAAAAACTTCAAACAAAATTTCACACTGTTGACTAAAGCTGTCACCAATTATTTTTCTACACAATTAAAATGTCCTCCACCTAATTGCATATGAGCTTGCACAAACCTTATTGGATGGTAGCAAACCAAGTTTCACAATTAGAATATTCACAAAAAAAAAGATATTATGCACTGTACTTCGTATGTGATGTTAACTCTGTGACTTTTGAAAACGCAAGAGAGTGATCCATGACACTGCACCTCTTTATATAGAGCCTGAACCGCCATTTTTCTGTGGAACCTATAACCATAATGTAAATTTCTCCAAGAAAATAATATTTCGTTCATTTCTATTATTTTCATTCGATGCGGAAATTTTCATTTTATTATCTTCCAATGAAAAATTCTTATTCTTTATTATTTCTTACAAATGCTGGCAAAAAGTTTAAATTATGCCATAACATGGCGCTGATTAAATTTGGCATCCATTTTCAATAGTTTAAGTGTGGAACGCAATTTTTCATTTATCTCGTTCCCCTTAGCTATCTCTTTCTTTCTCATTATGCTTATGAGAAAACTAAAAATCTTAAATATCTTTTCAAGAAGATATTTTCACACCTTTTAAGCGCTGCCACTGTATTCCTCTTTGAAAAACACCCCGATTTCATATGTCATATGTTGACAATATATGAAGGTGACAGTTCCGCGGTTTGTATTCGTTTCGCGCCGTCAAAGTTTTCGCGAGTGTTTTTTAGTGGTCCTTTGTGATTTACTTACAGGTGAGTGTTGAATAATGCCAAATAATAGTGCTTGTGTATTGAATTTATGTATTTGTGTGTTCAATCCCTTGATTTTTTCCGAGTATAAATATCCTAACCTGTACCAGGTGCGATATTTACCTTTGTTTTTTATGTGCTTAATCTTAGAATTCAGGTGTGCACATATATTAAATTTTGCTTACAAGTTCTAGCAAGGTAATTTTATATTGTTTTTACAACATAGCAATATGAATTTCGCAAATTTTCTTGCATTTTTGTTCTGTTCGCGGCAGCTGTCAACAGGTGAAATTTATACGAATTTTACCTGAATTGCCCGACTGGAACTTAGTTTTCAGTAGAATTTTTATTCTACTATTAGTATTTCATAGATTGGTTAAACTTCCAGGTGTTGATGACTGAAATTCAGCATAATATCACCACTTGAAGTTTAACACAATGTTGTTGTTGTTTATATGTAATTTGTTTACGTTTGTACTATGCATGTAGGATGATATGCATTGGTTGTAACGTTTTCATTTTGTACTTCATATAAAACTCATTATTTCTATTTCAAATAATTCATTTTTTATTCTAATAATTTCAGGAGTTCATTTATGTGGGCCCTGGAACTACACTTCAACTAGGGACTTCGTGGGAGCGGTACCAAAATGAGATAAGTACTCATATCATTGTACAATTTTTACTGATTCTTCCTTTTTTGTTTTTTTTTTGTAGGTTCATCGCTGAACATTCTCCCCCCGTTGAATGCTTGCATTCAACCGAGCTCTTATTTTTGATATTCCTCGTTTGTGATAGCGATTGAACGTAATCTTGCCATCGGATCCCACGTGTAGAAAGACTTGATACTGATCAGGAAGATTAATCGTTTTGGTTTTGCGTTTTGTTTTTCTAATGGCATCAAAGTCAATTCGTGCCAACACATGTCGTTGCAATTAAATATCGACCTTTTCTTTGGTTAAAAACCGCTGGTGGGAGTTTTCAGCACGCATTTGTAATTCGTCAATGTTTGTGGTATATTTCAGGCGATCCAGTGACTCTAGCTGTCTTCCAGTGATGGCTGCTGGTTCAGATGGTGTAGCCTTCGTATGTGGAGTAGTGATATACGTAGTTGCTGGTAGCTGCCGGGATCCCTTCTGATTTTCGGACTGAGCGCCTTTTTGGGTAGACCAGTTAATACATCACAACCAGGTTCTACAAACAAGTTTGCCATTGGACTCCTGAGTGGAGAGAAACGAATGTCTTCGAGGATGCATAATACATATGCATCTTGATTTTCAAAATTGGACGACATCTGAAAATGTACTGAATAAATAACTTGATAACTAGTGAACAGGACATTTACAAGACGACACGACTGACAAATAACATAAATGTGACGACATCTGTGTAGTGGTCAGCTCAGTTTACTGCCACTCTGTTGGGCGGAAGCTTCTATAGGCAATCGACATACTTTCGCTATAGGCCGCTGCAATGTGCTATTATGTGTTCGAATTTGGACAACTCTTACCAGGCCGTCTTTTCCTGGATATGTTCGTTCGATTATGCCTAATGGCCAACAGGTTGGTGGCATATTTTCGTTTTTTATGACCACGATATCCTCAGTTTTTAAATTTGATTGCGTTGTGGACCATTTTGGTCTGTGCTGAAGCTGATTTATATAGTCCTTGGACCATTTATCCCAAAATTGTTTAACTAGTTGTTGATAATGTCTCCATCTTTGTGTTAAAGATACCTTGTGACTGGAGTAATCCGGCTCTGGAATAGCGTTCAGAGGCTGGCCAATTAAAAAATGTCCAGGTGTCAATATGAATTGTTCATCAGGATCATTGTGAACCTGACATAACGGCCGCGAATTTAGACATGCTTCAATTTGCGTGAGTACAGTAACATATTCTTCGAATGTGCAGATTGAATTGCCTAGTGCTCTTTTTAGCTGGTGCTTAATCGACTTCACACCGGCCTCCCAAAGTCCTCCAAAGTGTGGAGATGCTGGCGGATTAAAGTGCCAGTGTTTCTGCTTCCTTGATAGCTTGTCTTAAGTCCTTTTCTAGAATGCCTTTAGCACCGATAAAATTGGTGCCACAATCAGAAAATATATCTGTGCACAAACCTCTTCTGGCAACAAATCTTTTTAAGGCTGCTAGAAAGGCTTCGGATGTGAGATCTGACACTAATTCAATATGTATGGCTCGTGTGGCCATACAAATGAATATACAGAAATATGCCTTTTGGCGTTTGGCATTGCGAAGATTTGATGTCTTGACTGTAATGGGACCTGCGTAGTTAATCCCAACCTTAGTGAAGGGTTTAGTGATGTTTACCCTTGAGGAAGGTAGGTTTCCCATTAGTTGAGTGCTTACTAATTTCCGATGTCTAGCACATGTAATGCATTTATGTATTCTGCTGGTTATCGAGCGTCTGGCATTTAGGATCCAATACTGATTACGACTCATGCTTAGCACTAGTGATGGTCCCCCATGTAACGTTTCATGATGAAATTTATCGATGATAATTGCTGTTACATGATGCTGTTGTGGCAAGATTATTGGGTGCTTTCTTGCATATGGTATTGTAGCGTTTTCTAATCTTCCACCTAGTCGCAGTAATCCATTGCTGTCAATGAATGGATTGAGTTTTAATAACCTGCTATTGCTTGGCAATGGTATGTTGTGCAATAAATGGTTATATTCCTACAGTTTTATATAAATCGTTTTATGGTTGCTACGATGCGAACTAGCCGGTTAAATGATGAATATCGTAATAAAATATCGTCTTCGGCACTGATTGTAAATCTACTAGTCACAGTCTTCTTAACTTCCAGATCTGTTTGACTATTATCTATTTTAGATTTTGGCCAGTCACTCGCATGACTTAATAGCCATGATGGTCCGTGCCACCATAGCTCATTGTTTTGTAAGTTTGCAGCTGAACTGCCTCTTGACGCGAGGTCCGCTGGATTATGACTTGAGGAAACATGTTGCCACCGATCAGGATTGAGAATATCTTGTATCTCAACGACGCGGTTAGCTACATACGATTTCCAGCGGGAAGGATGGTCATTAATCCATTGGAGGACAATTGTTGAGTCTGTCCATGCGAATACCGGAACGTTGGTCAACTTCATGTCTTCAATAGTAGTTTTTAGTAGTCGTGCTAATATCACTGCTCCATTTAGCTCTAAGCGAGGGATCGTTGTGAGCTTAATCGGCGCTACTCTTGACTTTGAAGTGAGAAGAGTGGACGTTGTTATGCCATCTGTGTCTTCAACCCGTAGGTATAGTACCGCAGCGTAAGCTCTCTCCGACGCATCGCAAAACCCATGTAATTGCATATTTGCACCCTTGGAATAATGAATCCACCTCGGAATTTTTATGTATTTTATCTGAAGTAAATCTGTGTTGAACCTTTCCCATTGAGATTGGATAGCTTCTGTTACTGGAGTATCCCAAGAGCAACCTGTTATCCACAAGGTCTGCATTAAGATCTTGGCTACTACAATTATTGGAGCAAGCCATCCAAGAGGATCATACAACGAGGCTATTTCTGATAAAACGGTTCGCTTAGTTGTGAGTGAATGCTTTTCCCTTTGGGCGAGCGTGAAAGTGAAATGATCATGGGCAGGATGCCAACTTATTCCAAGTGTTTTAATCAATTCATCATTAGTTAATGTTAGCTCGCTTTTAAACTATCTGTGATCTAATGGCAGGTCATCTAGCAATTTTGGTTCGTTGGTGTCCCATTTCCTTCAATTAAAGCCACCAGCCTTCATCATGTTGATCAACTCTACTTGAATGTCCTTAGCATCGGCAATGTTATCAGCTCCTGTCAATAGGTCATCGACATAGAAGTCGGTATATGTTGCTCTTGACGCTAATGGCCAATGACTCTCTTCATCAGCAGCTAATTGTTGCAGAGTACGTATGGCAAGATATGGAGCGGCGGAGGTACCAAACGTGACTGTTTTAAGTTGATAGTCTTGTATCTGCTTGGTGACAGGATGTTGCCAAATAATCCTTTGGAATGTACGATGATCTGGATGCATTTCGATCATTCGATACATTTTTTCAATATCCGCATTCATTGCTACTCTATACTTTCTCCAGTTGAGCAAGGTTGCAAATAATTTTGGCTGTAGTGTCGGCCCCTTTAACATGTAATCATTGATCGACCTTCCATTTGTTGTCTTGGCCGATGCATCGACGACTACTCGTAACCTTGTTGTGATGCTATTCTTAAACACTGCATGATGCGGAATATAATAATGTGGTTGATTATCGTTTGGTGGATCGATTTCCTCCATATGCCCAAGCTCTATGTATTCGTTTAGACACCGTGTATAATCTCTTTCTAGTTCGGGATCATTTTGAAACCTTCTTTGTAAAGTTGACAAGCGTTTTAATGCTTGGGCCCTCGAATGCCCTAATAGAGGAATGTCATTGTTGATGAAGGGTAGCTTCACTTGGTAAGTACCATTGCTTAATCGTTTGGAAGACATTTGATATATCTCCTGACACTCTTCTTCCCTTTTATTGAGAAGGGGGCTTATTGGAAATTCTTCCAATTCCCAAAATTTCTTCACCTGTTCATTTAAATCCACCGTTGTGGTAAAGGTACGACTTTGCATTTTATCGTCGAGTGCCTTGTTTGTTGACCCTAGTAGGATCCAACCGAAAATCGTTTTAACTGCTACTGGTGCCGTGTCAGGTCCGCGTCTGATACCTTCTTGAATAATTTTTGCATAAACTGTAGCTCCTAATAAAGCGTCTATCCTGCCAGGTTTCCAGAATGTGGGGTCTGCCAGATTCAAACCAGCTAGATATCGCCAGTCATTTCTGGAAATTACCCTTGTTGGCAAAGAATTTGTAATATTCTTCAGGACCAGGAAATTCTCTTCTAGGATATTTCGATTACATCCGCATGATGTTAACCATAGTTTGGTTTGCTGAGTTGCTTCAGCAGAGGGACTAGCGTTCAAACCCGTGATTCCTATTGATGTGGGTGTGCGCGAAGCACATAGCCTTTTACATGCATCTTCTGTTATGAACGAAGCTTGTGAACCACTATCTATGAGGCAATGTAGCATTATAGGTTCACCAAATTCACCATTTGCCATCACGAATGCTGTCGATAATAACGCATGATGGCTTTCTCTGTTTATGAAGGTTTGAGTCACGTTTGACTCAGCAGCGCTGTTGGCCAATGGTCCTCGTATAGGACTATTGTTTATCTCCGAGTCTTCGTTCTGATGTGATTGCTTCATACTTGTTGAGGCTGCCTTGCGTTTTCATACGTCTTGTTCTTGATCTTCTGTGGAGTTAAGATTGGTTTTCCCTTGTCGTAATCGATATGCAGCGAAGTATGATGCCTTTTGTTACATTTAAAGCATTTGTGTTTGCTACTGCATTTATTTAATTGATGATTAGTTGATAGACAGTTAAGGCAGCTCCCAGCCGCCTTAATGACCTTTAGTCTTGCCTCTGTGTTCATTGTTTGGTATTTTGAACACTTCTGAACCCGATGATCTCCATTACATACTGGACATCGATTATCCTTCGTCGTATAACACGTTAATGTTGTTTGTTTGAGTACTGACCTTGATTGCGATGTCTTCGCTACTAAAACATCTGTAATGGATTCCGAGATTTTTAAACGTTTGTTTAAAAACGTAATGAATTGTGAGATCTTTGGTAGATCTTGAGTTGCACCTTGATCTTCCTCCCATAGTTTCAGAGTCGTAAATGGTAGTTTCTGTACAAGAAGATGTACCAGCAATACATCCCATGAACTTGTATTTACTTGTAGACTCTTTAGCTGTTGTAGGCATTCTTCTGTCGTATCGATTATAGATTTTAAACCCTTGCTCGTTTCTACATGTTGTTTGAGTTGATTTACTAGTGCCTTGAGTTGATAATTAACTAGAATCCGTTAATTTTCGTATCTTTCTTTTAATTTATTCCATGCTGCCTCGAAGTCTTGATTCGTAACAGGAGTATGTCTCAAAACCTTTACCGCTTCACCAACTAAACATGCCTTTAAATGATGCAGTTTTTGTACAGAACTTAATCGTGTATTATCGTGCACTAATGATATAAACATATCATGAAAGGATCGCCATCGATCGTAATCGCCATTAAAGGTAGGTAGTGCTATTCTAGGCAATTCAGTTTCCTGTTGGATTACTGTATTTGTATGTGTTGGACCAGATAAGGTAGCATGTGTATCTGTATTTGCAGGAAAACTACGTAAGTCTTCCATTAATTCGCTCATTAACTCCGAGTATCTACATTCTGTTTTGCCGTAATTATCTTCTTCTAGATACAAATTAGATTCTTCTGACTCTTCCTCACATAACGTTTCATTGAGGGTTAAATCTATTGCACTGTAATCTTCACAAATTTTCTTTAAATCGGAAATTTTTGCTACATAAAATCCTTGAGTTCGCTTAGAACTTTCAACTCCCCTTGTGTTGTCAATAAATTTGTTTAACCTGCCTCTTAGAATCTTCTCTTTATTAAATATTTCCTTTAAAGAAGACATAATTGCAGGTAATACCACGTGAGTAGCTGTAAATGCACGTAGGTAGCTTGTAAAAGACTAACTGTAGCTGATTACCGCTATGTGCAAAGAATGCTTGCTTGAAGACGTTCGAATCTAACAGTGAACTATTATTAATCGAATGCTCTTACTTTCCTGGATGGAACCACCATAAAATGTTACGTTAACAGGGAATTCCTGAATGGAATTACCAAAAAATGTAACTGTGGGGTGGTTACTGTTAGTGTAGCGGAAAGTTAAATTCAGAACAAATCAAAGTAAGTTCACATTCGATTTATTTATAGTTTTTCTCACGCTTCTATGCACTTTAATCTTAATTCAAAATTATTTAATATATCCAGATACTAATTATACAAATTTATTCACTTAGCAAAATTAGTTCGCAGAATTATCCAAGCTAACCCGAGACGGGAAGATGAGGGACAGCTGACATGAACTAATTGTACACTGAAATTTACTACTATATTTTTACTTTAATTAAATCGTATTATATTCTTAATATGATATTCTATTTATTCATACTTCAAATAATCTACAAAAATTAAAATACTAAAAAACTTCAAACAAAATTTCACACTGTTGACTAAAGCTATCACCAATTATTTTTCTACACAATCAAAATGTCCTCCACCTAATTGCATATGAGCTTGCACAAACCTTATTGGATGGTAGCAAACCAAGTTTCACAATTAGAATATTCACAAAAAAAAAAAGATATTATGCACTGTACTTCGTATGTGATGTTAACTCTGTGACTTTTGAAAACACAAGAGAGTGATCCATGACACTGCACTTTCAATTTCACTTTCAATTTTTTGAATTTCTTACAAATGCTGGCAAAAAGTTTAAATTATGCCATAACATGGCGCTGATTAAATTTGGCATCCATTTTCAATAGTTTAAGTGTGGAACGCAATTTTTCATTTATCTCGTTCCCCTTAGCTATCTCTTTCTTTCTCATTATGCTTATGAGAAAACTAAAAATCTTAAATATCTTTTCAAGAAGATATTTTCACACCTTTTAAGCGCTGCCACTGTATTCCTCTTTGAAAAACACCCCGATTTCATATGTCATATGTTGACAATATATGAAGGTGACAGTTCCGCGGTTTGTATTCGTTTCGCGCCGTCAAAGTTTTCGCGAGTGTTTTTTAGTGGTCCATTGTGATTTAATTACAGGTGAGTGTTGAATAATGCCAAATAATAGTGCTTGTGTATTGAATTTATGTGTTTGTGTGTTCAATCCCTTGATTTTTTCCGAGTATAAATATCCTAACCTGTACCAGGTGCGATATTTACCTTTGAAATTTATACGAATTTTACCTGAATTGCCCGACTGGAACTTAGTTTTCAGTAGAATTTTTATTCTACTATTAGTATTTCATAGATTGGTTAAACTTCCAGGTGTTGATGACTGAAATTCAGCATAATATCACCACTTGAAGTTTAACACAATGTTGTTGTTGTTTATATGTAATTTGTTTACGTTTGTACTATGCATGTAGGATGATATGCATTGGTTGTAACGTTTTCATTTTGTACTTCATATAAAATTCATTATTTCTATTTCAAATAATTCATTTCTTATTCTAATAATTTCAGGAGGTCATTTATGTGGGGCGTGGAACTACTCAACTAGGGACTTCGTGGGAGCGGTACCAAAATGAGATAAGTACTCATATCATTGTACAATTTTTACTGATTCTTCCTTTTTTTGTTTTTTTTGTAGGTTCATCGCTGAACACATACGCCACTACGAAATTACTATATAGAAATTTTGCTGAGTTAATAGGAAATCGAACAAAGATCTCCTAAATAAAAAGCCGATACTTCGAGCGTACTGGGCAATCAGCTTTTTGAAACATCTAAAGAATAAGGTTGACCCCCACCAGAGGTAAGGCAACCTATTCTACTAAAGTAATTAGTACAAAGTAAAGTAACTAGTAACAAAGTGTTAAATGTAATTGCTAAAATCAACATAATAAAAAAATAATTTCAAAGCAAAAGATAAAAGCGTATTTATTCAATTTCAAAGTGAAAGGATAAAAGTGATTTTATTCAATTGGGCTAGTGATCTCCGCTATAAGCAAGCACTCCTAGTCAAAGTTACGGACCCAAATAAACGTGTCGTAACAAAAAATTGGTGGCAGCGTTACGGATCGATATTATAATATCCAGTAGCTACCTGTGCGTGCATGTAAAAGATAACCTAAGCCAGGCGCTGAAGGTGTAGCCAACGTTGTGTCTCCACATCCCGATCCCAGCCAGGCGCTCAGGAATTGTGAAATATCATTCAAAATGAAAAACAAAGAAGAACAAACCAACAATGGAACAAACTGGCCCCAGAAGGGAAAACATATCCAACATAATCCAGGAACAGATCATGGAGTATGAAAGACAGAAGATCATCGCAAGACTCCAGCACATCAAACGCCTTCGGAAGTAAGTTAAGTTTCCGACTAATTTTAATCTTATTGTATTATATATATAAAATACACAAAAAAAAAAAAGAACGGAAACACAAATTTATATATTTATATATACATATTAGAACGCAAATTTAAAAGTGTAAACATTTTGTAAAATTTTAATTACATATTTAAATGCAAAAAGCGAAAATTTTAATATTGAAAACGCCAAGTTAAAAGTGAAAAAATTCTAATTGAAATATTTAAACCCCTTTTATCCATATTTAAACGCAAATTCTTTAAAAACTGAAAAACACTTTTTTTATTCTCTTTATATTAAAACGCCAAATTTAAAAGTGAAAAATTTTAGTTATTGAACGGTGAAATCGTTATATCTTTTTACGCATTGAATTTTTTTTTACAAGTGAAATATGTGCTACGTTTGAAAATCTATTTCTTAAAAGTAATTGATTTTGTGTAGTTTATCTCTCTCCTTTATCCCACCAAAGGGTATTCCACATAACTCCCGTTTAGTTACTTCGCCAAACAAATTTCGTTCGAATAATTCCTATCGAATTCTCCTCTTATGCTAGGAGCTAATTTTTCTGGGCCCCTTCGGTTCTATTTTTTTGTCTTTTTCCTCAAAACTGTGTATACTTCAAAAAAATAGTTGCTACACGATTTCGCGATTATTCGGCCCGGGATGGTACCACCCACAGAAATTCGGCCGCCCGAGTAGGTCGTGCCACTAGTTATCTACGTGCCTCACACCGAGACAGAATGACTCAGCCTTCGGGTCCCGTTTTAGGGTCATCCGACCTCAAAATAACACTTACTGATGCACGAAATATGATCCCAGAGTTTGATGGAAACGCAGGTGATCTGCATCGATATCTCGCGTGTTGCGATATGGTATTCTTAACCTCTAAGAGCGATGTCGACAAGAAAATACTGCTCAGCATCCTCAAAACCAAAGTAACTGGTCCAGCTTACGACATATTTAAGTATAAAGAGGTCTCAAACTGGAAAGAATTGAAAACTGAGCTTGTCAACCAGTTTCAGGAGTATAGACTACGTGTAGCGATACAAGGAGAACTATTGCGGGCTAAGCAATCTCCACGAGAAAATATTTATGATTTTGCTTCGCGTATTTCAAAACAGCTAGCTAATTTGAATAGCGATACATTTAATGGAGCTACTGAGCTTTCAGCACGGGCATACCTCATTGCTGAGAATGAGAAAAATGCCATTAGAGCATTTGAAGATGGCCCAAAAAGTGAGAAACGAAAAACTATCATAAAAGCACGATCGGAAACCTCACTAAGGAAGCTTATAACCTTCACTTACGAACATGCTCAACGCATTGAGGAGTCGCAACCTAGCAGCCAGAAAGATACATCAAATGTACCAGTGTGCGAGCTCTGTGCCAAAAGAGGCCATACTAAAGAGAACTGCTACAAAAGGAAACAGTTACCTTTAATGCATTCTTACCCGAATATTAAACGGGAAATAAATAGGATAACGTGCGATTACTGCCGTAAGTCCAACCACAAATCTCAAGACTGCAGACAAAGACGGACGCATACAGTATCCAAACCGGGATACTCAATTTGGAACTCATCCAATGTCATACCAACAGCAGAGTTATCCCAACATTGAAGATGGTGATAGAGCTCAACCTCGTCACATGAAACACATACGATGGACAACTCCTTAAACCGTTTCCTTGGGAAACGAGTACACGCGGGCGTATTCAGCCGGCGAAACTTCCCGCTAGGAGAATACTCACGCCGTTGTCCACCATGCCCACAAATAAATCTAGTTGACACTCCAATGAAGGTGCAAAACAGTGCCCTAGTAATTTCAGTCAGTATAAATATATCCCCGAAGCAAAAAGTAAATCTTATCATAGATACATTGTAAATAAGTATACTTAAAGCTGAGGTCACATATGACTCAGCGCTCATATATGAGAAAGAAAAATGCACCATTACTACTCTATCTGGAAATTGCTTTCCTTCATTTGGAGTCGCCTACGGAATAATAACCACCAAAACTTATTGTCAAATAGAACACCATTTCCACATAATACCAAATGATAATAATTTACCCAATGACGGATTTATTGGGAATGATTTCCTATCTAGATGCAAATGTGTTATAGACTATTCTAAAAATATCCTAATATTAAATACTTGCTCAAATCAAGAACATTAAAATCCACCGAATTAAATAACTATGCGGAGAAGAGAAAATAAAATTGGTAAAGTACATATCGAGAAGAATGCGATAGAGACAAATCCCGAAGTAAAGAAATCAACAAAAATAAGTAATGGGCAAACCAATAACTCAAATATAATGATAACCTTCTTTCAAATTCTCTATTATTTTATGATCTTAATACTAAAGAAGCCAGCTAATTCATTAGATCAAAAAGTTGATACAGATTCACGACGCTACGACTGTGATCTGTATACAGCTGATCAGAAAGTTGATAAAGATTCACGACGCTACAACTGTGATCTATATACAGCTGATCAAAAAGTTGATACAGATTCACGACGTTACGACTGTGATATGTATACAGCTGATCAAAAAGTTGATACAGATTCACGACGCTACGACTATGATCTGTATACAGCTGATCAAAAAGTGGATACAGATTCAAAACGCTACGACTGTGATCTGTATACAACTAATAACGGAAAGGAACCAAATAAAATCGAGGGTAGAAAATCCCGATCGATATCCAAGCCGAACGATAATGATAAAACTGAAGAAAAACTTAATAAAGTTTAAATAAAAGCCAATAAGGTTGTACTACCTGCGCGCTCAGAAGTAATCGTCTCACTCCCATCAAAAGGAAAATAGGGTGAAATATTATTAAACCACAATGAAGTAAGACCAGGTATATATATAGGAAACACTTTGTCAAGAAATAGTAATAGTAGGGTAAAGGTATTAATGATGAATAACAATGAAATAACGTAGTAATTTCTACTAATGAAATACAGCCCAATTACAACGCGGATCCAATTGAAACAGTCTCAGAATATTGGAAAATAGCGTAAAGCTAAAGCATTGCAATCAGGAAGAGAAGGCGTCGCTTATGAATATCTGCAGGGAATTTAATGACCTGTTCTATCTGGAAGGAGATGTATTAACATATACCGAAGCTACGGCTCATACGATCCCAGTTAAGATGGATACGACACCCATTTATGTCAAGCCATACCGACTACCAGAGTCCTAACGAACTGAGATTAATAGGCAGATAAACGACATGATAGATCAGAATATCATAAGCCCTAGGAAGAGTCCATGGAACTGTTACTGGTACCTAAGAATCCAGATGAAACAGGACAAAAACTTTGGCGAGACGTAGTGGATTTCAGACGCTTCAATGAGGTCACCCTTGGAGACGTTTCCCCCTAACCGAACACAACGGGACTTTAAGGTATTCGCTGTTTTGTCTACCTGGATAATATCGTGATTTATGCATATGATTTACGAGACCATAACACCAAACTTGTAGAGGTATTTAATCGATTGAGAACACAACAACTGAAATTGCAGCCACACAAATGCCACTTCCTTCCGAAAGAGATCGTTTATCTGGGACATGTGGTTGGAGAAAATGGAGTTCAGCCTGACCCAGGTAAAATTAGTGCGGTAAAAACATACCCGACTCCAAGAAAATCCAAAGAATTCAAAGCCTTTTTGGGATTCGTAGGATACTACTGACGTTTTATTCCCAATTTCTCCAAACTCGCTAAGCCTTTAGTTAATCTCCTAAAAAAGGATTCTGCATTTGTGTGGGATGCATTTTGTGACGAATCATTTAAAATCCTAAAACAAAAGCTTATCAGCGCACCAATTCTGGCCTATCCAGAATTTGATAAAGAATTTAACGTCACTACTGATGCAAGTGACATTGCATTGGGAGCTGTCTTATCCCAAGGAGAAATAGGAAAAGATAATCCCATTTGTTTCGCCAGTCGAACATTAAATCCTGCAGAAGGAAGATACTCCACAATTGAGAAAGAACTCCTAGCCATAGTTTATGCTGTGGTACAATTTCGTTCATATATTTACGGAAAGAAGTTCAATATAGTCACTGATCACAAACCCCTCGTGTGGCTTATGAGTTTGAAAGGCTCAACCTCCCGTCTTATGAGATGGCGAATAAAGCTAGAGGAATATGATTATACTATAATACATAAACCGGGTAAATTAAATGCAAATGCTGATGCTTTGAGCCGATTTAAAACAGAAGTACCTGAAAACTCGGTTAAAAAATGAATCAAGGTAGTCTAAATCATGATACCTAGACTTGGATAAAATATATAATGAATACATCTCATCTCCTCATACGAATAATTATTCTGAAATCAAAGGGCATATATTAAGCAATAAAAAATTACCATATAAATTCTTCATATTACCTAACACGGAAGATCCTACTGGAACATACATGAAAGAGCTGATTCCAACCTTAGACGATGCCTTGCAAAATACACAGTTATACGTAAATTCCAAACAAACATACATAATTGCTAGAACACCCTTACCCATGAAAACAGTAAACGATTACAAACTAGCATTACATATACCAGCAAAAATAAAAGATTATGGAAAAGAAAAAGATCTTGTAGAAATCCCCAATTATTCTCTCTAAAAAACATAAGTAGCGGAGTAAGAATATATACAACCCAAGTGTTAATAGTGTCTGATCAAAAAGAACAAGAACACATAATGGAATCTTTTCATAAAACACCGTTAGGTGGACACCAAGGTATAACTCGGACTATTAAAAGAATAAAAACCGCATATAATTGGCCAGGATTGAGACAAAGATGTTGAGAAATTTGTAAAGAAATGCCAATCCTGTCAGATGAATAAACTTGTTAGAAACCCTCGAGTGCCTATGAAAATTACCTCAACTAGTACTAGACCATTCGAGAGAATAGCATTGGACATAGTCGGGCCTTTGCCAATAAGCCACAATGGTAACAAGTTTCTTCTCACCTTCCAGGACGACCTCTCGAAATATACTGAGGCTATACCCCTACAAAATGCAGAAGCCCGCAGCATTGCTGAAGCTTTTGTTCTAAATATAGTCTGTAGGCACGGTATACTGGAATCAATACTGACAGACCAGGTTCTGAGTGAAATGTTTGCACAAATGTGTAAACTATTAAAAATCAAGAAACTACAAATAACCCCATATCATCCGTAGACCAATGGAGCTCTAGAACCCTAGCGGAATATTAACGGCATTTTGTGAACCGAGACCCGCAAACATGGGATATTTGGATACCATATGCTATGTTTACGTATAATACAAGTACACACTCCAGTACCAATTACAGTCCATACGAGTTGATATACGGTTTTCCACCCAGTATCCCAGCTATAATAAAAGCAAACCCAACGGTAAATTACAATTACGATAATTACAGCAACGAGGTAAAAGCGAGATCGTAACATAGTCACAAGATAGCTAGAGAATCCATTCTAAATAAAAAGAAAAGCGAGAACCTTTAACTTAGGAGATAAGGTCTTTTTAAAGAACCACATAAGAAAAAACAAATTATCCCCGTTGTGGACAGGACCTTATGATATTGTAACTATTAATTCTATGGAAAATACAACTATTAAAATAGGGAATAAAAACAGAACAGTACATAACAATAATCTTAAGTTATTGAACGAATATGAAAGTAATTCTTTTATCTATATCCTAGGATATTATGGGTTTTCGCCTTCATCCTCCTAACCCACAGAGCCGACGCAATGATACAAAACGAACCATTGCAAGTAACGATCCTGAAGAACAATCCCGGAATCTACTTCGAAGAAGTAGGAAGAGTAAGTCTTTACAGCAACGAGTAGCAAGTAATAACATATTATGACTTAGAAGAATTCAACTTTGAACTTGACAAATTGTGTAACCATACAGAGCGTACAAGTAGGTTAAGTAATTACATAGAAAACTACCACAATACGGCACCCTTATATAAAGATATAACACAACAATTATACACTATAATCGGAATCCTCAAACAAAATTCACTCCTGCTAAAGTCTGAAACTACTCGATTTAAAAGAGGATTAATTAATGCTGTAGGAACCCTAAGCAAGACCCTTTTTGGCACTCTCGACGCGGATAACGCTAAGACTTTTAACTCGCATATAGATAAATTAAAAAACAACCAAGACTACCTATTGCAATTAATCAAGAATCAAACCGTCATCGTTGATTCTACAGTTAATGTATTCAATAAAACACGCATGATAATAAAAGAACAGTTCCTACACGCAGAGAAAAAGCTTAATGCCTTGAGTAACCTAGCCAATCGCGTATAAACTGATGAACTGTCGAAAAGTTTTACCACTGAACTCGAGACGATGGTCCCTATAATGGTATTAATGATGGAATGATATCAGACCACCCAAAACTCTTACTAGATCTGATAACAGATATTAGATATGGTAAAGCACATCTAGCAATAACGACCCCACCTCTAATGAAACATATCCTAGAAAACATCCAAAAAGAACTACCCAATACGCTCACTTTACCAATAGACAACAATGAGAATAACCTTCTACAACTCTATCAAATTGGTAACGTGCGAAGTACGAATAATAATTTTCCACCTCAAGCTCCCTCTCCCATTCAAAGGTGAATACCAGCTTCTGAAAGTACATCCCTTGCCGACAAATTATCTAGACAAATTCATTTTTATAGAACCTTCACTCGAATATTTAGTAATCGATTATAATAGCGAACACTATTATACCGTAAACAGTTTCGAGTTACAGAACTGTCAGACGCAAGATCAAGTACATTTCTGTGCCGTATTATACACCCCATATTTAACACCCAGTCTACAAATAACCAATGCGAAGTACAACTCCTCAAACACAGCCATGAAGTACCAACTTCTTGTAATATAAAAGCCGTTCCTCAAAAGGATTTTTGGATACAACTATCCCAACCAAAATAAGGGGCTCTTTTCTATACGAAAAATCACAGTAGTCGATGTCATTTGCGGAAATAATAATACTACATATAGTTTGGAAAACACAGGTATTATTAATCTCTCCACGGGATGTCATCTCAGTACGCAAGATCTAATTATCCAAGCACATAATACCAAAACATCGGAGCTTAGTAACCATATTGTAATAATATATCCGAGAAGTTGTTCCCATGTAATATTATAACAGAGATGATATTAGATGTTGTCACCATGTTGTAGTAGTATGAATGATTAGGTCGCCATGTAGCAATAGATGAATGTACAACAGATAGGAGAAGTTTTGTGAAAAGCAGACCTCCGCTACTACGACGGGCGCAGCTGTAAACAGCAGATTCCCGGTAGTACTATCAAGGGTAAAAGATGGTACGTTGGCGCAGCTGTAAAACAGCAGATGCCGAGTGAATAAAAGACTACTTGTTCTGTCTATGACTAGTGGAAATCAATTGTTCTTTATTAAGTTGTTGCTATTTTATTTATACACAAATTATTACTTACCGTTAACACAATTCTACAAAATGCATACTTGCATTGTTTACAATTATTATTGATCATGACGCAATTGCATATTTGCATTTATTTGTTTAACTCCGGCAGAAAGGTGTGACGCAATGTAATTGACCCGTATTACGCTGGTTGCAAAAATGTAAACAAACGCATGTAAACAATTTCAGTCACTTCTTAGGTTGTGACATATATTTTGTTCAGCGTATGTTTTTGCTTAATTATGCAATTAATCAATCGATCGCATTTATTGTGATTGATTAATTGAGCGATGAGTTTTGGCTCAATTGAATAATGCAAGAATGCAAAATGTGCATTCTTGTATTTTCAATTGATTAGGAAATTATTGTGTAAATTCACATCACACCTTTCCCTTTACGGAGAAAAAAATGATAATAACAATCTTTTGTTATTATTATTTTTTTTTACATGCTTATTAATGAGTAATCCAATTGCTCATTATTACATTTATATTTACATATTAATTTTTATGATTAGTTATGCTTATGTTAACTTATTATGCTATAAATTATTCCAATAATTACTAATATCAATAACACATAATTTTTGGGGTTTAATTTCTAGTATCTATTAAAATTTTTTACTATAATGGGTTTGAATCTATTACATTTGTTGGTTCTTGTTTTTTTTTTTTATTATTTTAAATCTTTTTACTTAATTTGTTTTATTAATCAATTTATTTTGTTATTCCATTATTTTTATTTAATTTCGTTTTTGATTCATATGGAAGTTGTGTGAGAGTTGAGTGGTAGCTGTGTGGTAGTTGATTTATTTATTTATTTATGTACTTTCTGTCTTCAGTTATAGGTTCATGTAATTTGCGTGATATTTTATTTGCGGTTATATTTATTAGATTAGACGCGTTGTTTTTCTTTCTCATCCAATACTTCGAAACTTGCTCTAATGCGAGTTCTACTGATTGGGTATATAAATTCATTTATTCATAATTTCTTTTATTAGCGCTAGCATCAATGCTTTTCATTTATATTATTCCCCTTTAAATTTCGAATTTCGCTTTAGTGCGAATTCTACTAATAGATTCTTCTATCTCTATTTACTGCTCATGAGTAGGAGTGTCTTTTCAAAAGGGGATATTTACAATTTTCATTTTTTTTAAGTTAAGTATGAGATTATATTCTCTACTCTGAAATTCAAGATTTCGTCACTGTAAACCGAAACAAAACGCGATAAACTCATAGGAAATCTTACTTGAAAACACTTGTTCCGATCAAAAGGGGATATTTACATTAAAAAATATGACAATATTACTATTACTTTGGTTTCATTTCAAAAAGGGATATTTACAGTACGATTTCAATAGTCGAATAAATTTTTAAGGGAGAAGTTTCTGTTTTATATTTTTGAGTAAAAATAGAAGTAATAATTAAAAAATAAAAACTGATAAGAATACTCAAAATATGCTTTGATAATTTTATTCTAGTATAATGTACAAATCAAAAGAGGATATTTACAAAAACGTACAACACAAAAAGGGATATTTACAAAATGGTACAGAACAAAAGGGGATATTATAAAGATTTTTATTCAAAAGGGGATATTTCCAAACTTTGCAAGCCAATATTACCGGAAGTAATAGTCAAATTTTTTTCAAAATAATATATTCTAGATAACTTATCATATCTTTTCCATATATTCCTCCTATTATTCTGTAAAGCTGTTGGTATTGCTACAGTCAGTTTTTTCGATTTTATGAAAAAACGATTAGGACGTAAATATCCCCTTTTGAAAAGACACTCCTGAGTTGATATCCATCCTTTCGAACCTTTCGGATACCTGCTCTAGTGCACGCTCCACTTGTTGCATTAACTTTCTACATATAGTTACTTTAATATGCTTCCTCATGGCTTCAATCTTTATTGCGTATCTTTTTTTTTAATAAAGTGCCGCTTATTGTGATTTAACTTTGCTTATTTTCAAGTTTTCGTTGTAATCACATTAGGATTTTCGTACTCCTAATAGCTCAGTGTTACGCAGGTGATCAATCTGCCTAGGTTTGAGATACGCGCTTATTTGTTCTTTATTTTTTCTTTATTATTACACGCCCAATATAGACCTCTTTTTATATTGTTTTCAATAGCCAATCTTTTTGGTCCAGCTGTGTATGTTGGTACCTCTACTGTGGGTTGTTTTGCCTTTGGTACGTGTTTGCGCATTTGTAAAGGATGTGGAATGTGGATCGGATTTTAATTGAAAAAACTCTTGCCTATTACTCAATTATAACTTTATTTTCGGATTTACACAATGATATCGATTCCGGCGAGACTGAAACTAGACTGATTCGATTTTGCTGTACTTGAGTAGCAGTGGCTGGTTTAACTGTCCCGTTTAATTTACTGGGATGAGTGTGTTGGTGTAGTTGTTGCTTTTGTTGAAAAAAGATAATACACTCTGTCAGCCGTTTTACTACTGAAAAATACAATAATTAATTTTAAAGATATACGACCTGGAATGCAAAAATTCCAGTGCTTGTTTAAGATGACATAGTAGCATGCTCATCTTTGATTGGCAACACGCAGATTTTTACAATAGGTCTCTTGAATAGAGACCTCTTGCTTTGAAGGGTAATTACTAGAGTTCTTCCATCAGAGCCAGGATGAAGTTGCACAACACGGCCCAGCATCCATTGAGAGGGAGGCAAGCGATCCTCCTACGACGTCACCAAGTTTGGGTTCCGAAGTCGATTCGTTCCACTTCGACCTCTGCTGTAAATGCTGAAGATATTCCGGACTCCATTTTTTCCAGAAATTTTCTGTCATGTTCTGAAGGAGCTCCCAACGTGATAAACGATTGATTGGTGTATTCAGAGTTGATGGTTCAGGAAAATTGTTTAGCGCGGTTCCAATGAGGAAGTGTCCTGGGGTCAAAGCTTCACAGCTTGTAGGATCGTTGCATAGAGGACATAAAGGCCTCGACTTAAGGCATGACTCGATTTGACATAAAACTGTACTCATTTCCTCATAAGTGAGGATGGTGTCGCCAATTACTCGTCGGAGATGATGTTTAACGCATTTTATATTGGCTTCCCACAAGCCTCCAAAGTGCGGAGAAGCGGCAGGAATGAAGCGCCATTGAGTCCCAAGGATAGACAGCGACTCGGCAACATCCTCATGAAACTGCTTCCAGAACTTCGATGAATTCCTTTGTAGCTCCCTGCTACTACCGACGGAAGTTGTCGCATTGTCTGAGAACATTGTGCTAGGAATGCCTCGCCTAGCGGAAAATCGTTTGTATGCTGCAATGAAAGCTGTAGCGTCGCTGACAATTTCCAGATGTATGGCTTTAGTAGAGAAGCATACAAACAATGCTGCATAGCCCTTGAATGTTTTGTTACCACGACCTTTGGAGACTTTTAAGGAAAAAGGTCCTGCATAATCAACTCCTGTGTTCATAAATGGGCGAGAAGGTGAAACTCGTTCTTTTGGTAGCGCCGCCATTATTTGAGAGCAAGCTGTGGCTCTTATTTTGAAGCATACAGTGCATCTTTTGATGATATTGCGAGTTAAACGGCAAAGACCGATTACCCAATATTTCTGTTGAACATAACTGCACGTTGCCTTTTCACCGCCATGCAGGGTAGCCAAGTGGGCGTCACGAACGATAAGAGTTGAAAGTGGAGAGGTCTTCGATAGAATTAATGGGTGTTTCTCAGAAAAGGACAGGTCCGAGTTCTGTAAGCGACCTCCAACTCTTAATAAATCCTCATTATCGAGTCTCGGTTGAAGATTTAGAATTGTGCTTTTTGGATGAACTGAGTTTTGGCTCTTCAATGCAATGATTTCTTTTCCATATAATAGATACTGTTGAGATTTTATCCAATATTTTAGTGCGCCAGCAATTTCATTGACAGTTAAAGGTCCAAGTAGACGGTTTGCGCGATGCTTTAAGGAGTTGTAGGGAAAACGAATGATGTAAGCAGTGACACGTAGAAGTTTTCTCAAAGTAGAGTAACGCTCAAGAAGATCCCATTGCTCCATCGTTGTTGATGTGTGATGTGCTTTCACATTCCTTTCTTCTTTCAGAATTGGCTCCTTGTTATGTAGACTATAATCTGCAGGCCACTTTGTTAAAGGTGCAGATAACCAAGCAGGTCCTTGCCACCATATATCAGAATTGTCAAGCAAATTGGACGCTGTTAATCCCCTTGTCGCGAGATCAGCAGGATTCTGATTAGTGGGGACATAACGCCATGAGTTTCCTTTCAATAGTGTCTGAATCTCAGATACGCGATTCGCAACAAAGCTTTTCCAGCGATTAGGGGTTGATCTGATCCACGCGAGGACAGTTGTAGAATCAGTCCATGTATAAACGGGAATGTCGTTGAGTGTCAACGCCTTGCGAGCATAGTCAATAAGTCTAGCCAGTAAGACAGCTCCGCAGAGCTCTAGTCGAGGAATAGTGACTCGTTTCAGAGGAGCTACTCGTGATTTTGCTGTAAGTAAGGACACTTGTATGTTTCCAAAATTATGTCCTACTCGAACATAAACTGCTGCAGCATATGCAGATTCCGAAGAATCGGAGAAACCGTGAAGTTCAAGAAAAAGTGTATTTGAATGCAGTCCTATCCACCGGCTAATCCTAATGCTTTCGATGTAACGTAATTCCAAACAGAACTTTTGCCAGTCAGCTGCTAAGTTATCTGGCAAGTAAGTATCCCATTCTAGGCCGGCTACCCACAGTTTTTGTAAGAAGATTTTGGCTGCAACCGTTACAGGAGACAGCCAGCCAATGGGATCATATAATCGAGCGATTGTAGATAGAACGCCGCGCTTGGACATGATCTGCTCGTCAGGGTTCAGATTCAGCTGAAAGGCGAATTCATCGCTTGATAGATGCCATTTTAATCCCAGAGTCTTAACTCCTTTATCTAGAGATAGTTTCAACGGATCATGTAGCCTCATGTTGTCTTCTAGATTCTCTAAGATTTCAGATTTGTTGGCAGCCCATTTCCGCAAGTTGAACCCAGCTGTCTTTAGAAGCCCAATTAGTTGACGTTGGAGTTCCAAAGCCTTGGGAACATCTTCAGCACCTGAGAGAACGTCATCGACATAGTTGTCATTTTAAATGATAGCAGCGCCAAGAGGAAACTGTTCCCTTTCGTCTTCCGCTAGTCGATGAAGGGTGTTGATGGCTAGATATGGAGCACAACTCATACCATATGTCACAATAGTTAATCGAAAATCCTTTGGAGTTTGATCTGCGTTTTCTCGCCAGACTATGCGCTGCATATCTTGGTCGTCTTCATGCACTAAAATTTGGCGATACATTTTCTCGATGTCTCCCGAAAATGCGATCATGTGCTTTCTCCACCTGAGCATGATACAAAGCACATCTGACTGCAATTTAGGACCTACGTGCAGGATATCATTTAAAGCTCGACCATTTTATGTCTTAAAGGAGGCGTTGAAAACTACGCGTAGCTTGGTAGTTATGCTTTCATCTTGTACAATCGCGTGATGTGGAAGATAGCAAATGAGGCTAGCTGTTTTGGTTTTCTGAGGAAGAACTTCTGTCATATGTTTGAGCTCTCGGTACTCAATCATAAATTCGGTGTAACTTTTACACAGAGCGGGATTTTGAAGAAAACGGCTCTCTATTCGTTGTAGGGATTTTAGAGCACCCCTTCGTGAATCTCCAAGACAAGATTCCGAAGACAATAATGGCAACCGTACAATGTATCTTCCGGAGGGTTCTCTAGTTGTAGTATCATTGAAGTACCGCATGCATTCCTCCTCTTCCGGGGTTATTAGTTTAGAGCATGGCACCTCTTCAATTTCCCAAAACTTGGCTAGTTGATTATTAAGGTCTTGACTTGAGAGCGTGTGCAGGCAGGCAGGAATTTCCTGAGCAGGCTTGGAGGTTGCATTATTTTCTCCATGAATGGGACCAGATAGAATCCATCCAATGGCCGTTCGTTGGGCAGTAGGAGTGCCAAGAGCACCGTGAGGGACTTCATTTCTAAGTAGCAGGGCGTAGACATCAGCTCCTAGGATGATATCTATGCTCCCTGGATTTTGGAAATCTGGATCTGCAAGTCGCAGGTTTTTAATGTGTAACCAATCTGATGATTTTAATGTCTGCAGGGGAATGTCACTTGTTAGTTTGGGGAGGACAAGAGCTTTAAAAGGAAGAACAAAGTTAGGCTCTACATCTGACAGAAGCTCAAGCGAAACTATGCGTCGAGCAACGCCTGCTGAAGTGGATCCGACACCAGCTATGGGGATCTTTATTTTTCGTCCGATGAGATTAAACTTGTATAACAGCGAAGCTGACATTAGTGTAACTTCTGATCCTTGATCCAACAAGGCTCTAGCTCGAAGAGTTTTTCCATTGTAGCTGCGTAGGGTAATGATGGCAGTTGCTAGCAGCACCGAGGTTTTGTCAGAAGAACGACTCGCCGTGTGTGATGATACCGTCGAAAATTCCGAAGGTTGACCGCTGATTATAGCGGGTTTGGAGGAAGCAGCCGCTGAGCTTGACGACTCGGATCTTACAAACAAATCTTTGTGAAGCATAGTATGATGCTTACTTTGACATATTTGACATCGTTTGGAGTTAGAGCAAGCGGTGCTTAGATGCTCGGTTGAAAGGCAGTTGAAGCAAATTTTATGTTTAGAAACTAAATTACGCCTTTCATCCACCGTTTCTTTTCGAAATTTAGGACAGAAGAGTAAGAGGTGTGGTGTTGAGCAAAGGGGACATTTGCGCTTAGAAGTGGTGACATGAGCCTTGCGTTCTGGTTTGAAAATTCCAGAATTCAACTTTGCTGGACGAACTTTTGTGCTGGTTAAATGATCTGATAACACGGCAACCGATTCAAGCGCTCTGATTCGGCTTGCTAGAAATGTTTTGAGTAAGTTAAATGATATTTGGTTGAATTCCTTTTCCGATATGGAGTTCTCCCACTGAAGACGTGTTTTGCTGTCTAGCTTCTGCACTGTCAGGTAGATGACCCAGTCATCCCATTCTTTAACGGGTCTGTCTAGATTTTCAAGAGCTTTTAAAGTGTCTATAGTCCCATCTAAAAGGCTTTTAAGATCTGAACTGGAATCTGAGCAGCCGGAAGGTAGAGACATTAGAGATTTGAGTAGAACATTAACAAGGATTCTTTTATTTTCGAATCGCTCTTCAAGAATCTTCCATGCGCAATCATAATTCGCTTCCGTTATAGATATGTTTTTTAAAAGCTTTTCCGCGTCCCCGCCTAAGTTTGACTTTAGATACTGTAATCGTTGAACATCCGTTAGATTATTATTTGTGCCGATGAGCGAAGTGAACATATCTTTGAAGGATGGCCATTCAACATAGTTACCCGTAAAGCGCGGAAGTTTGATAGTGGGAAGATTTAATTGATTTATAACGAACGATGTTGTGGACGGAGGAATTGTAAGATTATTAAGGTTATCAGCATTACTAGACTGGAGTAGCGGGGTTGAGGAAGTTGATTTGGATGTAATATAATCATTCAAAAATCCCAATTTCTCACAATATGAAGTTTCCACATGCGAATAAACATCATTCGCGAAGTAATCTTGCTGGAGTATAGAGTCATCAGCAATTTCAAGAATTTGAGTATGTAGTTCGGTATATTTTGACCAATAGCTATTTAATAGATCTTTGCGTCCTTGAGCGAAGCCTAATGTATGATTTTGCTTTCCCGTTTTATTGAAATTCTTTATAAAATTTGATATATGCTTACTGACTACTTGGATTTTACGTAATAGGTCGCTAACTAGCTGCTCTGTATTTGGTGCTTCTTCCAGAGAAGAGTCATCTCCCATTTCCTTCTCGTTAGACATTTTAAATAAAATAACTGGAACAAACTCACCGAGATTTATTATAATGCTGTGTGAAAAATATCCAAATCAATTCTGTCGATCTATACGTAACACCGCTACACATGAAACAAGAAACACCAATCGATAGTCCACTGTTTATTCGTATTTGTCACTATACCATTTAGTTCGCACTGTGAAGAGTTTCAAAGAACTCAATTTGTAAGTATCCCGTATGATGAGGCACAAGGTTTCATCTATGGATGAAATCAATACGAATTTCACTAAGTATTGAACGCAAGTCGCGTTTTGCAAAAAATTCCTTTTTTTTTATTTTTGTTGTTGTGCCTAATCATCAAGCAATGATTAGGTTAATCGTTAGGCACTGATGCTTATCACAATTCACAAAAAATGCTGCAGTGTTAATTGTATTGATATGAACACGTGCAATTTAGTTTAACCTTGGAACACAATAGCTCTTATTCTATGCAGCAAGCACTGATTAATTATTAGCAATAATTTACGGTGTCTGAGGCAAGCACCTCTTAACACAGTAAGGCGAGCGCCTTTTCCACAATCTTGCATTTCACAAACCCACAAATTGTAGCGAAGCGAGTACTTTGCGCTATGCTACGTATAAGAGTACGTAGAGCTCAGTTCCGTTTTGCGCGGAAAATTAAGCGGGTATTCGCGTACACGTTTCCTATAGCAAGTACTATCGTTGTCACGCGATAATTCCCGGCCGATGCACCAAAAAATGTTTGCGCATTTGTAAAGGATGTGGAATGTGGATCGGATGTTAATTGAAAAAACTCTTGCCTATTACTCAATTATAACTTTATTTTCGGATTTACACAATGATATCGATTCCGGCGAGACTGAAATTAGACTGTTTCGATTTTGCTGTACTTGAGTAGCAGTGGCTGGTTTAACTGTCCCGTTTAATTTACTGGGATGAGTGTGTTGGTGTAGTTGTTGCTTTTGTTGAAAAAAGATAATACACTCTGGCTGCACCAGTACGTATGGTTCTGGAAGTGGTTTTCCTGCTGGGTATAGAGTGAGACCTTGGACGTTACTTTCCGGTTTTCGGGGTTGGTTATCCTCAATCTCCTTCAACATTCTATTAAAAATGTCTTCCAGTTACTTCATGCTAGTTAAATGCTCACTCAATCTCGTTCCGATGATTACAGGTTAAATTATCACGGTCCGAATATATCGTTCCTTTTAACGTCACGGTCCAAAGATTACAGTTTAATAATCACGGTCGCCATGTAATAATATTGTAGAAACGTTGTTGCCATGTAATATTAAAAGGAGATGATGTTAGATGTCGTCAGATGCCGAGTGAATAAAAGACTACTTGTTCTGTCTATGACTAGTGGAACTCAATTTTTCTTTATTAGGTTGTTGCTATTTTATTTATACACAAATTATTACTTACCATTAACACAATTCTTCTTTCTTAATACAAAATGCATACTTGCATTGTTTACAATTATTAAAGATCATGACGCAATTGCATGGTTGCATTTATTTGTTTAACTCCGGCAGAAAGATGTGACGCAATATAATTGACCCGTATTACGCTGGTTGCAAAAATGTAAACAAACGCATGTAAACAATTACAGTCACTTCTTAATGTTGTGACGTATATTTTGTTCAGCGTATGTTTTTGCTTAATTGCAATTAATCAATCGATCGCATTTATTGTGATTGATTAATTGAGCGATGAGTTTTGGCTCAATTGAATAATGCAAGAATGCAAAATGTGCATTCTTGTATTTTCAATTAATTAGGAAATTATTGTGTAAATTCACATCACACTTTTCCCTTTACGGAGAAAAAAATGATAATAACAATCTTTTGTTATTATTATTTTTTTTACATGCTTATTAATGAGCAATCCAATTGCTCATTATTACATTTATATTTACATATTAATTTTGATGATTAGTTATGCTTATGTTAACTTATTATGCTATAAATTATTTCAATAATTACTAATATCAATAACACATATTTTTGGGGTTTAATTTCTAGTAGTCTATTGCTCTACTAATCATTATTTCGAGGTGTTACAAACGGAATGACAAGCTAATTGTACCCTTTAGATTTCATCTAAGGTATAATAAAACAGGGTTTCTCTGTGGAAGCAGGATCCGAGAGACCAACAATTTTACTTACACAGCTGTAACAAGAGTAAGGCAAGTAAATCGATTGGCGAGCGATTTGATATGGCTAAGTCAACTTTATCATTAGTTTTTTTTCGAGTTGTCGACTGCCTAAATAAATTATCTTGCGATGGAATTTCATGGCCCAGTATAGAAGAAATGCGCGCAACTTCTATTTACATAGAAGAAGCGACAAAAATTAAGAAGGTAATAGGCGCAATTGATGGTACGCACGTAGCCGTAAAAGCCATTTGCAATCATAAAATGGAATTTATTAATTTTTTGCTGGGTTTCCAAGCTCAGCGCATGATAGAAGAGTGTTCAATAATTCTGGCATTTATCGTGACATCACCGAGAATCCATCATTATTCTTCCCAAATGGTGAACGAATTTTGGGTGACAAGGCGTATCCGCATCTCAAATACTGCTTGGTGACTTTCATTGACAGAGAAAATTTAAGTGATGTAGATAAACATTTCAACAAAGTTCATGCAGCAGCAAGGCAAGTTATTGAAAGAAGTTTTGCGCTCTTATTTGGGAGGTTTAGGAGATTGAAGTACATTGAAATGCATGCTTTCTACTTGGTTTCGTATACCATGTGTACTTCTCAATGTTTGCCTTAAATTTCCTGATTCTAGAGTCGACACTTACCTTGATGAAGGGCTTTCGGATGTACGCCGGAATGAAACCCAAAATTCGGACAACTCATACGCACAAATGTCACAAGAGACAACAACAAGAGATGTTGAGCATATTAGAAAAGCTATTGCCAGGGAATTGTGGGACAGTAAGGAGACGTTGAAGGTATATTAAAGAAAAGACGTGGAACATTCAATTGTAATTTTGTTTTAAATTTAAATACAAAATCTATACTCTAAATTAATACTACTTTACATATACTAATTGTAAAAACTATATTATTAAGGAATAGTCGCTAAAATATGGTCAATAAAATTAAATAACTACAACTACATCTTATCAATTAATTGCTTCATCATACTTTAATACTCAACCACGGCATTTTCTTGCGCTACTACTGCTCGTTCCTGTGCTATTACTGCTCGCTCTTGCAATTTCACTAATTCTTTTAAAATTCCTTTTTTCTGGTCATGCTGCTGTCTCCTGTCCTCTCTGCCCTTTTCCATCATTTCCTAATTTCCTCGCCTTGGTATTGTTGGCTCTAACAGCGAATTAACATTCTCCGCTTCTTCAACTCAACATCAATATCCTGTTTGGTTTCCGCCGCCGCTCGTGAAGTGCTTGGCTGAGGTTGCCTTTCCTCTACTTTCCGTGGAGGCTGCGGTGTTGTATAATGAGCTGAGTCAGCTAATGATATGGGGTCCACCGCATGGCTCCGGTTGAAAATTTGACACATTTCCTCAAAATACGGGTAGTGGTAACGGTCAGCTCCAATGGAACGCAAGTTGTCCTTTTTTTCTTAATTGCGTTTTTAATGCATTGAACTTCCACTTGCATTGGCTGCCAGAATATGGAAATTCTTGCCGCAACATTTCCACAGAAATTTCTTTCCATATGTCAGCATGCCGATTCCCGGAGTTGAGGAACTCATTCTTTTTTTCCCCGTAGATGGAAATCAACCTTAGCACAGCACTTCTACTCCATTTCTTTCCTGTAAAAAATTGTATTAAAATATTTGTTTAAAGTATTGCATTATATTGATTAAAATAAAAAACTATACTAGTAACAGTTTGGAGTTACTGTTACTGATTTATCAGCACTGGTGTGTTGTTGGTAGCCATCGGTAGCCATTAATCTGGTTGTCAACTCCGCTTAGAAGGACATGTCCTCCTCTAGTCGTAGTGAGTATTAAAGTCTACATCGAATGGTGACTTAAACACATTATGTGAGTGGCTAAAAATTAATGTATTTTTGCTAATGTTAGTCAAGTTAATATATAATAGCAACAACAATTAGTTACTAAATAATTATAAAAAATACTATACACTACACTATGTATTTGGACACTGATTGAAAACCCGTTGTAGTAGATTTGAGATTTTGTATACGGCATTTTCGACAATTCTTACGATGCCCTAGATGAATGCAAGTATGTACGTATGTATATAGTTACCACTCTGTGTAAGTTTCATTGTTGAAGCAATTTTTCATATTTATTTCTATAATGGTTAGTGAAAAATTGCGGCAACAATTCCAAACTTCCACGTGGGAAATCATTTTTCAGGCAAGTATAGTTACGATTTGTTATTTTATGTACTTTACACACATATTTATATTTAAATAAATTGAAATCAATAACGAAAACGATAAAATATCGAAAGATCGTTTGCCAAGCTCCGCTCCACCGAGATTTGTTTACGTTTACCATACACATATCTACAATTTAAGATTTATTATTTACAATAGAGCAGGTACACAACATTCTTTCAAACGTAATGGTTTTCAGTTGTGTCGTAAAGGAACTAAGCGTCTGTTATAATAATAATTTATTTTTACCACCCACGCCGCTTGCGTCCTCTTCCAAATTGCTGGGTGTCAACGATGCTGACGATGTAGCAACTTTTTTTGTCTGCATGATCGTTGGAGCCGCAGTGCTGGTATTGGAAATTGTTGCATCAATTTCAATTGGCTGGGAGTTTTCCACATTTTCCGGAAAATTTGCCATCAAATGCTCCGCAATATACGGAGTAATTCCCTGCATTCAAATATAATAACATTAATTATTTTGTTTATAAAAAACAATTTAATTCTTACCTTCTTCAACTGCTAACACAGTATTTCCCATAAAAATGGGTGAATTTGCTTCATTTAGCACAATATTTATATTTTTCTCAGCCGCGCTTGCCATTTTCCACTTGTCACCTCCGAACTGTCAAATGACTTTTATTCCTACGACTACGATGACTATCCTCCTGATGTAGTCGAATGTAGTCGACTATTTGCTGCCTTCAAAGTGCGGAGTGAACGATACTCGTAGTCAAGCGTAGTCGTTTACTGTCGACAAAAAGTCACTTTTTCGGTGGCAGTGAACGCGCCCACTGTTGAGTTTCGGTACATCGTTATATTAAACTTAATTCAACACACCGTTGAATTCTGTTCAAGGTCCTTCGAGCCGAGAAAAAGAGAACAACTAAAGGTTTAACACACTGTTGAATCTAGCTCATTTTTACAATCATCCAGCTGAATCATATCATCGCTACAGCAGACTTAACACACTGTTAAATCTAGCTCTACTTCACACCCAACCAAAGTGTTAAATCCAAAGCCAAAAGACCAGCTTTCTCGTTTCTGAGAATTATCGGAGCATCATCTTATAAAAAAAAAACCGGCAGTATCAAGACTAAGATTTGACACACTGTTGAATCTAGCTGTTATCTACGTCTGCAGAGTTTTGAACACACAGAGAAGTCTTTTGGATCCAAAGCATTTCTACGAAAGTTCTCAGACAAATAGAAATATCGTTTCAGCTTCATACAAGAATCCCTACCAAGAAACAAAATAATGACGAAGTTAGAAGAATACATCAAATCTCAAAAAGCAATAGCAAAAAATATATCGGATATAATCAGAAACTTTACAAAAGACTCCATAGAAAGGAAAACAGATCAATACTTCATAATAAAACAAAGGACTTGCACGATTAGTGGTCTAAGTTCACATCTCTTCACCAAGAGATCGAGAACATCATACCACAAGAGCATCCGTACCATACTGAGGACTTGTTCGGAAAGACGTTTGAATCATACAAGGGTGGTATTGAAATGTACGCAAACTATCAAGATGTTACAGGAAAAACACAAAATCCAGTAGATGAACAACCAGCTAAAACTACACCTGCAACCAAAAGTGACCCCAAACAAACAGAGCCAGAGTCACGCTTCAACTATAACTTTCCTACTGTAACTTCAAGCAACCTGCCTGTACCAAATACGACTGCAAAAACCACAGCAGCAACTTCCCCGATTCAAACGTCAAATCTACCTGCCACATCCGTGCTGGTTTTGGAACCTTAACAGCATCTTACATCAGCCTTTCCACATCAAGAGCTTCCAAGGATAAATAACTTCCCCAAGTTACCACCAGTGAAAATTCCTAGGTTCAACGGAGATTATAGAGAGTGGAAATCTTTCATCGATATCTTTTCGAATGTCATCCACAACAACCCTCACCTTAGTAACGTTGAGAAGATGCAATATCTCATCTATCACTTAGAAGGAGATGCCAAAGAGTAATTTCTCATCTGCAATTAAGTAGTAATAACTACAACACTGCCTTACAATTAATTAAGGTAAGGTTTAATAACACAAGGAAAATAATCACAACCTATGTGAACACGATAATAGACGCCAAAAAGACTGAGACATTATAATGTTATTTGACCTATTAAGGGAATGCTTAGAGGCATTAAAAAACCTGACCTGCAATACGGACGAATGGGGCCTTATAATTGTGTGAATAGCAATGAGGAAGCAAGATTTAGAAAGCCTTCGATTATTTGAGGAACGCCTCTCATATCCTCGTGAAATGCCATCTATTCAGGAGTTGCTAGAATTCCTAGAAAAACGGTTTCAAGTTTTAGACTGTACTAAAAGTTCAAAACAACCGAGATCAGATGTTTACACCAGAAATTTAAAGAAAACATTCCACACTACATTCAAGAATACATGTGTCGTATGCAGGAAAGCTCATAATATCTATCAATGCGGAGAATTCAAGCTTATGGAAATTGACCAACGACACGCAGTGGTCAAACAAAACAATCTTTGTCTTAATTGTCTAGCACATAATAAGACAGAAAGATACAAATCAACCAAAATCTGCCTTTTTGCAAAAGGAAGCACCATAGCTTATTACATCGAAACAGCGAAAAAGGGTTCAATTCCACTCAAACACCTGCTACAGATAAAAACAATCTAGCAGCTCACTTAACGACAAATACACGTCAACATGGGAATGAATCCGCAGCAAAAGATATCATGACCTTTCAAACTAGTAACACCAGAATTACACACGTATTATTACCCACTGCCGTAGTGAGGCTAAGAAATGCATTTGGACAAATAGAGTCTTTTAGAGCATTGATAGATCCTGGTTCGCAGGTCTCTCTAATAACAGAGGAAGCTGTTCAAATCATGAAGATCCAAAAGCATCCAATCAAAGCAACAATACTAGGAGTTGGGGAATCTGAGTCTGCCAAAATCTCCAGTAAAGTAAATATCAAGCTCCAACTCCGAAACAAACAAGACACTTACCTCTCAGTAGAAGCACTCGTCTTGTCCGAAGTAAACTCCTACCTTCCTGAAACGCACTTAACTTTAATCAACATTAAGAGATACGAAAACATGGTATTGGCTGATCCAAATTTCAACAAACCAGGTTCCATTGATTTGCTTCTGGGAGCTGACGTGTATGCTAATATTCTAATTGAAGGTGTAAAAACAGGACAATCAGCAACCCAAAATACCAAATTAGGATGGATTGTTTTTGGCAGTATCCCAAATACCTGGCAAGAAACAACCAAACTAACAAGTCTTCTATCACTCGTAGAAATGCAAGAACAACTTGAAAAATTTTGTCAAATTGAAGACAGTGTTCCAGTAACTCAAACTAATGACATATTTGAAGAACACTTCAGAAAAACGCATAACCGAGATGATGATATGATATGATAAGGGATAGTTAGGCCAATCTAAAAAGGTAGCCATTGCCCGCCTAATCCAGATGGAGAAGAAATTAAGCAAAAATCCAGACTTACAAATTGAATACAACAACTTTTTGAAGCAATATCTGGCTTTGGCCCATATGAGCCCAGCAAAACCATATAAGGGAGATGTATCTATGGTATATTACTTGCCACATCATGCCGTGTTTAAAAAGGACAGCACGACCACCAAAACACGCGTTGTATTTGATGTATCATGCAAGACTGAATCTGGACATAGCCTTAACGACTTACTGCACAGTGGGCCAAAGATTCAGTAGGATCTTACAGAAATACTTTTAAGATGGGGAAAACATCGGTACGTTTATACAGCCCGTGAGTTACAAAGGCAAATAAATCTGTTACTAAAGAAAGGAGGATTCAATCTTAGAAAATGGACGTCGAATGATGAGGGACTTTTGAGTGATATCCCCAAAGATATAATAGAGAGAGGGATTCTTGAAATAAAAGAAGCTGACACAATAAAGGCTTTAGGAATTCATTGGAATCCCAAACAAGATGAACTGCAATTTAAATTGAAACTTAAAGGCTCTAATGCAACTCTGACAAAAAGAGCTATGCTATCTAAAATTGACACCATATTCGATCCCTTAGGATGGCTGTCTCCTGTGACACTAACTGCAAGGTTAATAATGCAGGCTCTTTGAAGAACTGGCACAGATTGGGACGAACAGCCGCCCTTTGAAATTATTAAGGCTTGGAAGAACTTAGAAAGTGAACTGCATGAAATACAATTGCTTAGAATACCGCGCTGGATAAATTATCGTGTGGGTCAGCAATTGCAGCTTCACGGATTTTGCGATGCCTCAAAAAAGGGCTACGCAGCAGTCATATATTTCCGCACAACAGACTCATTCGGAAAAGTCCATAAGACCCTATTAGCAGCCAAAACTAAGGTAGCACCGCTAAAACAAAAAAATAAAATTACCACGCATGGAATTTTGCGGTGCCTTGATGTTAGCACTACTACTCAAATCCACCATCATTACCTTAGGAATAACTTCGCCCACAGTATTTGCATGGTGCGACTCTGAGATAGTTTTGGCATGGATCGCAAAGGACCCAAATACCCTTCACACTTTCGTTGCGAATAGGACATCGGAAATTCAAAGACTTTTTTGACAAACATTTGGAAGCATGTCTCATCTCAAGAAAATCCAGCAGACGTGGCTTCAAGGGGTACTAATTCAAGTAAGCTCATTGCACAGTACATAGTGGAAAAGCCCGCTTTGGCTCGCAAAATCACCAGAAGCTTGGCGTTCAAGGAAATTTAACATCCAAATGAACGAAGAAGTCAAACTGCAGGCTACCAAAGGCCCAAGGAAGTATCCAACATCTCTCCACAGAAGAATTAAGATTCTCTAAAACGTGCACAGTCAAAATGGTGCAGCAAGAATCGTTCTTTGAAGAAATAAACTCCCTAAAAAAGGGGGACCGGTTGAAGAATTCAAGCAAGCTACTTTCACTTCATCCATTTGTTGACCAAGAGGGAGTTCTAAGAGTAGAAGGTAGGATACAGAATGCCAACCTCTCACCCGACAAAAATCATTAAGCTCTACTTCTTCAGAACCACAATGTAACTAACCTCATATTGACCATGCGCATCTCCAGACTCTACATGGCGGCACACAGCTTACTCTAAACTACCTAAGAATGCAATACTGTATAATAAATTCCAAAATTAGGGTACAAGCCAATATACATAGATGCATAACATGCTTGAGACATCTGCAGAACTTTACCCAGCAACTCATGGGAAACCTACCAGCTGTAAGAATAATTCCTTCCCCACCATTCTCCCACTGTGGGTTTGATTATGCTGGACCCTTCCTAACAAAATTGTCAAAATTTATATGTATAGTGACCAAGGCAGTTCACCTCGAATTAGTCAGTGATCTTACTACAGATGGCTTTCTGGCGGCATATAAAAGATTTGTTGCACGCCGTGGAAATTGCAGGGAAATATACAGTGACAATGGAACGAATTTTGTTGGCGCACGAAACAAAATGAACAAGGAGCTGAAGCTTGCAATTGATCACTCCACCAGACAAGCTGCAGAGGTTCTAGCAAATAAAGGGACAGAGTGGAAGTTCATCCCACCAGGCAGACCACATTTCGGAGACTCTTGGAAGCTGGTGTTAAATCAGTCAAAGGCCATCTCAAGTGAGTTCTAGGCGAAACAATGCTGACATACGAGGAATTTAGCACGATATTGTACCAAGTTGAGGCCTGTCTAAACTCAAGAACAATTTGCCAACAGTCGAGTGATCCCACAGACTTAGAACCATTAACACCAGGCCACTTTTCGATTGGCCGACCGATAATAGCACCACCAGAGCCCGATATAAGCAACACGCAGGTTCATCAGAGGTGGAAGTTAGTTACCAAATTACAGCAAGATATTTGGAATAGATGGTCGCGAGAATATCTGTCCTTGCTACAACAAAGGAGCAAGTGGAAAACCGAAAGCAATAATCCTGATATCGGCGAGCTGGTACTAGTGAAAGACGACAACTTACCACCACAAAAATGGTCACTAGGTAGAATTGTGCAACTTCACCCAGGAGAAGATGGAATCGTCCGGATTGTGTCAGCCAACTACAAAAACGACATAAAGAAGCGTTCACTAAACAAGCTTTGTCAGCTACCCATAGATACATACACATCGTCAAGAGCACCTAAGCTCAAAACTCTTGCCACATTGACAGCCCTTTCTAACGCTACGCATAAGCCAGTCACCACTTGCAGGAGATCACATATCAGCAATATTCAGCCTGAACCAGAACTTTGGTCTAAATCAGAGCACTTTGATCAGCCATGAACATGTGCAATAAAAATCAAAGCAGACGATTCACCACACTCATCAAAAAGAAGGAAAATTAAGATTGCACCCTGCACGTGGGCTACTAAACTACTACACTCGGTTTTTATAGTACTATACTGGATAGCTACAGTTTTTGGCCAGAGTTATGAGATCTTTCAACCCAAAACTGGTTTGTATATCGAGAACTTGGGTTCTGCACAAATCAAACGAGGAAACCTTGGGCTTCAGATTACCTTTCCAACAAGCGAGGTAATTGAAGATCGAAAAATGATAGCAACAACCTGGACCCAAATAAGAGATATGTGCGAAAAAACTAAGACTCTTATTGACATCACTTACTGTGGTATACTTTTTGGACATATGTCACCAAGAAGGCAAAACCTGATGAAGGCCACTGATGAAATCATTCAACTAGCCCAGCGTAAGTCTAGAGGAAGGAGAGGTCTACTCGGAGATGTACTAACAAGCATTTTTGGGGTCAATGACAAGGTTTATACAGACTTAGAATTAGTGCAGCATAATCGGGAAGGCCTTCTTCAAACAACTAACCAACAGGTATTGCTCATTAACTCCAAGATCAACCCATCTAACTACATCATTGGCGAGAAGCTGAAATAGCTCGACTCACGATTGTCTCAAGTCATTGTCTCAATTAATGAAATGGCTACATGGTTCAGCAAGGCCGACCACAACAGGATCAACATTGAGGTAATATCCACCTATCTCAGCGCTGAAGATTACTATGATGAGTTAGCAGAAAAATATAAACGATGGTTGAATGCCATTCACCAACACGGTCATCTCCTAGACTTTATTACGCCACATCAAATCAAAAGGGCAATAGAGGATACTTCAATTAAGCTAGCCTCTAATCTCCTCATACTAGAAACACCTCAACCTCGACTAGACATCAAGGCAGAAAATAATACATTAAAACTAAATGGAACCTGAAAATAATAGAAAGAAATGCATATCAACTCATGCATGTTACACCAATACCACAAATGATCAATATTCGTTTGCTATTATAGACCTGAAACTATCCGCTTTTGCTGTCAACTTTAATCACCAACTCTACTTTAACTTAAAAGAGGAAGACTTGAAATCCTGTACAATGATAGGTAATCACACCTATCTTTGCGCTCCGACATTTTTGCATAGCATTGATGACAGTCCATCGTGTATTGTTGACGAGCTTTACAATCGCCATACAGCATCTATTTGTGAAATGCGGAAAATGCGGAAAATGCGACTGGAGCTGTTTGGAAGGCATTGATGATGAAAAATACCTGGCTATACATCACCAAGGAGCCCAATAATCTGCAACGGAACAAGAAAAGAATTGCTTCTCAATGCCACTGGAATCATCCACCTTCATGAGGACTGCTCATTAAAAACAAAAGAAATAACCCTGAAAACTGCGATAGATCAACAATTTGTGGTTGTCACGAGTCACATAAAGCAAACATCTCCGGTGATAACAGAGATCAACACCACAGAGGTCTCTCACATCCTCCAATCTGGAGTATTAATTCATCCAAATCAACAGATCATGGATTATACACTAGCACCAGAACCACCATTCACCCAAACAATGCACAAGGTATTAGCAGTCCATACAGCTGCGATGACCAGCCTTTTCGTCTTTATTCTACTAGGCATTTGCGTTTACAAGCCTACAAGAAGGATGAAAATCAGCCCTCACATAGCACGCAGGCAGATTCTCAGCCTTCAATTCAGCAACAATTTGACAAGGTTCTTGCATCCGCCCGGCTCCAACATGTTAATCCCATGAACAAACAAGAATTCCTTACCGTCATAATTAGAATCAATGCAATCATTAGCTTTCACAACATAAAGCGATTGCATTGATTCACAGTATAAAAAATATATTTATGTTTCTACATACACTACATACATATGTACGAGCGCTTTTTCTTTGGTTTACCAAGTCAGTCAAAAAGCTGACCATACATTTTTTTATTTTTAATCTATATTGAAATAATTCAACATAGCTCTGCTATGTAGAAATTATTTCTTTTTAAAAAAAAAGCTGACCATACATTTTTTTATTTTTTAATCTATGTTGAAATAATTCAACATAGCTCTGCTATGTAGAAATTTTTTCTTCTTAAACATAATTTAGTTATTATTGGCATGTTAACATTTTTTCTTTATTATAAATAGCCTATAGCTTTAAATGATTAAACTAGTATTATCGAGTACGTTGAGTGTTTCATTTACCAACTTCCCAAGCAACCCAGTGCTTATTCATCCCCCGCCAGTGGTAAGAAGATAAGCCAAGCAAAGTAAATTTAACTCAACACACTGTTGAGTTTCGGTACATCGTTTATTAAACTTAATTCAACACACCGTTGAATTCTGTTCAGCTCGCATACAACTTCCACTACTCACCTCAGCCAACATATCATACCACATTAATATCATAACACAGCGTTCTTCTATCAAAGCTTTTAATGTGACCCACTCTCAACTTAATGGTAAGTAAGTAACGTACCTGCCCCAATAAGAGAAGATAAAATTATCTTATTCTTATCAGCTTCATGTGAACTATTTTTTAGATATAGGAGTCAATCAAGTCTTATAACAGCTTAACTGCTTGATTTATAAGAACAACCCGCTACCTTTATATGCTCACCACAAGATGGAATTATGAACATGAAATTAACACGTTCTTATCTAGCCACCGAGTCAACTTAAAGAAAACATTCCTGCTGGAGACTAAAAGTTTAAGCCTTAAGATACATGAAAACTTTCAATTTAATCCACAACTTACAGCACCCAGTCTCAACCCCCACCACGATCTTCAGTATTATCAATTTTTTCTCCCTTCATACAACACCATTTGGATAATAATTTAGGGAGATAAATATGAAGCGACATTGCTGATAAGATTTTTATTCCTTACTCACAGCTCCCAAACAACTTCCATTACTCATCTAAGACAAGATATAATACTACATTGATATCATAACACCACCTTCTTTCATCAGAACATTTAATTAAACCCACTCTCAACCTAATGGTAAGAAAATAATGTGATCACCCAATGGTATGAAGTTAAAATTATCATATTCTTATCAGCTTCATGTGAACTATGATATCGAGGATCAATCAAATCTCATAACAGTGTGACTGATTGAGAAATTTTATTGGAAATAAAAAACAATTCTTCATAAAATCTAAGACTTTTCAATACAAACTCCTAGATACAAAAAAACATTAATCGCTCCATTTGTCTCTTTACTCGGCATTATTTGTTTATGCAAGATATCAAATTACCATCCACCTGGCCACCTTTTCTAATGCTTTAATTTCCATTACTTCTAATAATTTGATGTGTCTTACCATCCCAAGCAGCCGTGATCAATTTTTACACATCGAATATTATAACATGATCACTCTTGTTTATGAAAGGCACCTACAGACCACAACTTACGTTATAGTTGTTGTTGTTTATTTTAGAAAAGGAATTTTCAATTATAACTTCCACTACTCATCTAAGACTTCATATCCTACAGATTAATATTAGTTGTTGTTGTTTTCAGCTAAAGAAATTGGGAATCTTACATTAAAACACATAAATTGCTCAATTTGTTTCCTTTACTCGGCTGCTGTGCGAATTTGCTTACACTATTCAACTGCGAATTTGTTTACTTTACTGGACTGTGCGTTTGTTTATGCAAGCAATAAAATTGGAAGCCTGAAGAGCAAAATTACACATTTACTAATTTCCATTACTTATCTAAATGAACATATCTACCTATATTCGTCCCCAATCAGCTTCGCCTGATCTATTTTTAGATATATGATCATAATGGTGCAATCTTGTTTATAAAAGACACCTACAGATTAATATAATCAAATCTTTAATCCATAACTTAGGTTATGGTTGTTGTTGTTGATTTTTAGCTTTTGAGTTACTAATATTAATTACACCTATGAAGGTAAGGTCGCTAATATCTCGAACCATAGCCCGTAGAGGATTTCTGATGAAAATTTTACCCCCTAGTCATTGGCGTAGCCAGCGTTTTGTTGTGGGGTGGGCAGTAGGTGGCAGACTGACACAATATTGAAGAAGAATATTCTTCAAACAAGTATTGTTTTTCAAAAATGTGTATAACTTTCTAAAACGTTAATCAGTGTTAAAACCAAGTTTCCTTACATGAAGCAAACTATTTCATTGATTACCGTTGTTTTTTTCAACCAATGAATGTTTAAATTAAACAACAATAAGAATATTTCCTAAAAACAAGAATAAAATAAGAATGATTTACTAACATATAATTATATGGTTTTCTAAAAAAAAGTTATTTCAAATTCATGGTTCTAATAAATTGTGAAAGTATCCCAATAATAGCCCTGAAATTAGAAAATTTGATTTTTGAAGTAGTTTTTCGCATATATTTCTAAAACGGTTCGTCGGACAGTAAAAATTATTGTAACCAATTTCATAGGATTTCATAGTCTGAAGAACTTTTCAGTACAATAAAAACATCTAGTTTTGTATGGCAAGGCAATTCAATTAAGGAGTTGCCTGATTTACTCCATTTCCGAACTTAAATTTCCTTTTTTCTCGAAAAGCTCGTGTGCAAAATTTCAGCTTTCTAAGTAAATCCGTTCTGGAGCTATCGTGAGGACGGACAGACATGCAAAAATTAAAATAACTTTTAATATTATGCTTGGGTGTCCAATCCATTTAGCTATACCTTCATTATTTCTATGTGTTACAAACGGAATGACAAACTTACTTTACCCAATAGATTTCATTTAGGGTATAATATTCAGTAAACAGTCCAGAATAAAGCGATGCGAAGTACACTGTTGTGTGCAAGATATTCGTCTGTTAAGTGGTTGTTAGATACGCTAAGTGGATGAAGATACAGCAACGAATTGATTTAAATGTACTTTTATTCATTTTTAAAATAAAGAAGAAATATTACTAGAGATACATATTTACATATCCATTTTCTTTATATAAATGTCGTACAAAAAAAAAAGCTTTAAACAGATTTAAATTATTCTTGCAGAATCTATCGCTGTTCAAACATATTCAACAATTCTTCAATAAGTTAATAGTGCTAACTTCAAAGTTCAATTTCTTAAATTCATACAAAATTTGCAATTAATTAATATTCCCAGTGAGATAGACGAGATTTAAGCAGATCTGTATTAAATCATTAAACGTCATTACTATCGAAATATTTATTCGATTCGATTAATAAAACATATCCATTGCCAGTTACCACCTCATTAGAACTAGTGGGGTATCTTTCTAGGTTGCAGATCTGCTGAATCAGCTCTTTATCTTCAGATTTACAAGGAATGGTATTATTTTCTTGATATTCGGCATTCTAGGGCTATTATTCTTGGATCTCCCAATTGAAAATACATGCACGTAGCACTCTGTCGGTTCAATTTATTTTCCATTTCTAAATTTTCAAGCATAACTGTATTAAAATCTAATTCGGCACTGAAATCTTCTTGCACTTCAGCAGAGCTTTCTACTCGTCCTCCAACTCCACTCGGGTAAACAGGGCCTCCAATTTTTGCTAAGAATAATTATAATATCTAAAACTCTCATAAGATATATAAGTTTAAGTAGGGTAAAATCACCAATTGTTGGACAATGTTAAAATGTTCTATAGATAAAGGAGCCACGCTGATTATCCTCAGCTAATCTTAAAATGTGTGCATACAATGGATTGATTTCTTTCTTCTTGTGGAATTAAATGGCTTATAAAGATATTCCGTTACATTAAAAATACACTTTTGTATAATTCTACGTTATTTTTCTACGTACAAATTTGCGGAAAAGTTTAAAGGTTTTGCAAATTATAGTTACTGTACTATAGAAATAGAATGATTTATATTCAGAAAAAAAAGGATCGCATAAAATTCATATATATCCATCCATTAATGAACTTAATACCATTTTATGGGCCAACCGATGATACAAAGATTAACAAGTTATGGCCGAATTAGCTGTCAATTGGTTGCTTGGCTGCTTTGGCTACAATTGTCACAAATTTGTTAACATATAATTAATTACTTTTCCCGAAGTGCTTTAAACGAAGAAACTAATGGTTAGATAAATATTATAATATATTCAAGAGGTATTTCAGTCAATAAAATACGAAAAACTCAAAACGAATTCGCTGGAAATGACATTATCACCTCATGACGTAGCAACACAAAAAATTCCTTTCGAATCGGCCATAGCTTGTTATCTCTGTGTCATGGGCCAACCTACACATATTAATCACGATCATTCTGCTACACTTGTGCCCAGATGCATGTCATCAGAAAAATTTTGATCAACTTACAGTTATTGATATAAATAATAATTGTATCACAAATTCGTAGCATATAATGAGAATTGAATTATTATATTATAATATCGGTTAAGTCTACAATCAAGTTCTGGCAAAATAAAATTTTACACGTCTGCAAATACATATTTCACATTAAAATTGCTGGTGAAATTTTGTCATATCTAAGAGCCAGATTTTGCGTAATGAATTTCTGGTTGTGTTGGTAGTCCATTTTTACATGTATTTACCCGCCATCCATATTCTAAGCAAATTGTGAATTTGCAAAAAGTAAACAAAGGTCTTGTGCGGAGCATCTGTGGTAAAAAACGTTCTTTTTCTACTTTATTTTGAAATAATTCACATAATTAATTTATATAAATCTCTGCTTCTATTAACAAAAAAGATAATTTATATAGTGCAGTTGCCTCAAACAGGATTTCCCTAGTTTATAATCCAATTTATATTTGCAAGCACTGACCGAACACTTCATTTCTGTTTTTATACCCTAGATGAAATTTATAGGGGTATACTAAGTTTGTCATTCCGTTTGTAACACCTCGAAATAATGATGGTAGAGCAAAATGAATTGGACACCCACGCATAATATTAAAATATATTTTGATTTTTGCATGTCCGTCCGTCCGTCCGTCTGTCTGTCTGTGCGCACGATAACTCGAGAACGCGTATACTTAGAGAGCTGAAATTTTGTACACGGACTTTAAAAAAAGTAAAATTGAGTTCGAAAATGAGACAAATCGGGCAACTCCTTCGTGGGGTTGCCATACAAAACTTTCGTTTTCTCTATATATTTGGACACTGCCTGAGTACGCATCAATATAGAGAGCTGATATTTGGTACGTGGTGTTTTCATTGTACTAGCAAATAAAATTTCAAAAACGGACTAAATGGGGAACCTCCTTCTTGGTGTTGCCATATAAAAATTTAGATTTTTTACGTATACTGTGAAAACGGTCAGTCCAAGACATTTTTATTGTACTAAAAACTTTTTCAGAATACGAAATCCTATAAAATTGGTTATATATATATATGTACCCAGCTGTGACAAATCTTTCCTGCAGAATCTCACTTACTCTTATGTATAATCTCCTGCTCTTGACAAATTACGCTCATGTATACGAATTTTACACGATTCAACCATTCCTGTTTGCTCTATATTCTAAGATCTGGCTTATCAGCATTCCTGTTTGCTAAATATTCTAAGGAGTGAGCTATTACTGCAAGGCTGTAGCCGGCCCGTTAAGGCCTTTTAATTTCCAGTATTTATGATGTCGCCTTCTGGTTTGACGAATAAAGACAAAAAATGTGATATCGCAGATTTACATGCAACGAAAAAGAGCGGCAAATTGATTAATTTTCATAAATAAATGATAATGACAAGTGGCGGAATTTTCAGATTTACTCTCATATAATACCGCGCTTTTGTGAAAGCACTTTTTTCTGAAATATTGAAAGAGGTTACCAAAGTTTGTTCCAAAGTTGTTGCTGTATAATCCTATGTTATTTGAACAGAACGTGCTTCTGTTTACACGCTTTGCTCTAAAGAGGGTGGGTGTTATCAGTATTGGGAGATCGTGGGAATTCCATATTCTGGCAATTTCTGTCATTAAAATATTGAAAAGTAGTAAATTAATATATAGTAGCACTGATTACTTTGTGCCTAGTTGCTAATGTACTTTTATAGATATCTCTCCTATATCAATAAAAATTAATTAGTTTTCGAAAGTTACGTGAACTAAACTATTCCTTTTGGGTATTTCTTATGCTTTTGGTACCTAGGATAAAAATGGTTGGAATTCACATAATATAATAATTTGTGGGAAAAGTCGCCATTAATTCCCATTTTTGAGAGAATTTTACCCGCAACAATCTCCCAACGCTACTGTAACTCATTGTCTGATAGGCTTGGGAAATATGAGAATTTTATTTGACTGATAGACATTTAAAATCTCCTTGCAGCCACCGACTTATAACAATGGACTGAGCGTAGTGCCATTTTCCTATAGGAAAGAAGGGCACAAGTTTTACAGTCCTCTCTTTCGCCCTATGGCAGAGTTGGAGCTACCAACACAAAATATTGCTTACTGAACGTTTCTTTATGCCATTTGATGTTTTTATGTTGGCTGCGGATACAATCACCGCAGAAAGAATAAGGTAAAGACAGTGTTTATCATGCGCCGTCTCTTTTGCCCATACGCAGGATTCAGTTAAGAATAAGTTTTGAAAATTAAAGTCGGAATTAGTTTAATTTCTTATAAGAGTGCTTATAATCGATTAAAATTTCACTTGGGCACAAGAAAATAATATTGTTTAATTTAATTCGATTTACGGGTGTAAAATTTCATCTGATTGGTTGAGTTTTACATATTGTTATGTACTAAACGTTTTAAAGGGTCCTCTAACGGTGATATACAGAAACACAATATTTTTTGTGTCACATGAAATAGCATGTCCATTGTTATAAGTCAGTGCTTTCAGCACATTGGCCAAAACGACATTTGTCTTCTTCTTAAGAAATTGAGGTAGAGTAGATATACGAAAAATTCATTATTATGAATAATTTGAGACGATTTTGAAGTTATTCAAAATTTTGCAAATAATTGAATAAAATCAATTATTCTTGTACGTATATCTTACTACATGAAAGTAGAATGAATGAAAGAAAAAATTGCAAATTATTAGTCATAATTGCTTCGTATTTCTGTGGAGGGGGGGGGGGGCACAGAGCCTACACGGGTTTCTGGGGGGGGGCATTGCCCACCCGCGCCCCTACCTCGCCACGCGCATGCCCGTAGTACTAATACTGTCGGCATGAACAGAAAATATCCTAGGGTTAACTTGAATTATTATTACTATTAATTATACCTGAAAAGGTAAGATCGCTAATATCTCAAAGCCATAGCCCGTAGAAGATTTCTGATAAAAAATTTGTCCACCCCTATAACCAAGACCCCCACTGACATCTTCTAGAATCTATTGGTATGAATAAAAACATTGTAGGGTTAACTTGAATTATTACTTATACTAATTACACTAATTCACTTAGGGAATTTCACAACATTCCTTATCCACATAAATACACAGCTGCACACATCCATCCACGCCTTATGTAACGTTTCCTCAGCCACAAAGTAGCCCAGCCCAACATACCACAGGCACTCATACTAAAGTAAACAACTAACAACAAACTCAAGCTGACAAGTATACAGCCCCAATATAAATTCGCTTAGAACATTTCACATCATTACTTAAGCCGCACACATTCTATCCAAGCCTTGGTAGAGGTAACGTAGCCCAATCCAACACACCCCAGGCGGTCCTAGTCATAGTATCAGATATTGCTACCCAAAGTGGTCTCGTATCCCCAAGACTCGAGATGAAAAATCAGTGAACTTCAGAAACAAAATCGAAGTCCCATGCTATTTCCCTATGCTGGAGAGAGCTAAAAGTGGTCTCCTATCCCCCAAAGTGGTCTCGTATCCCAACATCCAAGATATAAACCTCCAGTAGCCAGACACAGGAGGGGGCATCTCAAGAACAAATTGTAGCCTTCAAGACTAGATCAAACTGAACCAGCAACCTCCACCAATAAAACTTCTCACCCCTTCACAAATGTTTAGAGCTACGATCTCCGAGATGAAAAATAAGTGAACTCCAGAAACAAAATCGAAAACCTATGCTATTTCCCTATGCTGCAGAGTACTGAAACTGATCTCGTATCCCCAAAGCTCCAGATAAAAAATGTTGATGTCAACATATAGGCTACGAGTCTGAGATGAAAAATAAGCGAACTCCAGAAACAAAATCGAAGTCCTATGCTATTTCCCTATTCTGGAGAATGCTAAAGTGGTCTCGTATCCCCAAAGTGGTCTCGTATCCCCAAGACTCGAGATGAAAAATCAGTGAACTTCAAAAACAAAATCGAAGTCCCATGCTATTTCCCTATGCTGGAGAGAGCTAAAAGTGGTCTCCTATCCCCCAAAGTGGTCTCGTATCCCAACATCCAAGGTATAAACCAGTGCAACCAAGACACAAACCCACATTTAGTATGGACTCGAACCACCCAGCGACGGTGGCTCCAGCCGTGGTGAAATTCTGGAAGCTAAAAAAATGGGCCAGAACCAGCATAGAACAACTACTCTGTTATCCCAGGTCACAAAAAGGTAAGTTTAATCGAATTTTTTTATGGACAGATGCAGAGAAAAATCTTTATCGGATTAAGTCGCATTCCTCAAAGTTTATGACATTCGTTGCAAACCGCATATTCAAGAACTCACTTCCTCTGATTCATCGTTGCATCTTCTGAAAATCCTGCCGACACCGTATCACGTGGACGCCTGCCATCTCAGTGGCTTGTTTCAAATATGTGGTGGAACGGCCCCTGGCCCTAAGTTTCTAACTAACAGCGAGCATTCCTGGCCACAACAAAAGAAATTCAACATTGATGAAAGCCAACTCGAAACCAAAAGGGAACAAGCCACCATCGCAATTACTAGCTACGGCGAAAGCAAATGGCTATATAGATTTTCTGAACTTCGAAGTCTTGTCCGCTTTGTCGCAATATGGCTTAGGTATTTCGATAACCTTGTTCGTCCGAAGGAGCAGCGCAAAACAGAAGGTATCTCATCACTTGAGCTCGAGCGAGCTCCCAAACGTATTGTGAGAATCGTCCAGCTTCAAACTTTCTCAGGCGAGATTAGAAATCTTCAAACACAAAAAATGGTGAGCCGCAAAAGCACAATTTATAATCTCACTCCACTTTTAGACTCTTAATGCATATCACCTTAATGCATATCACCTGCCATACGATCTAAAGTTCCCAATAATCCGCCCAGGGAAGCATTACTTCAGCGGACTCTTGGTAAGACATGAGCACCAAAGAAGCCTGCATTCGGGAACACGCGCGCTCTTGAATCAGTTGCGCCAGAGGTTCTGGTTAATATCAGCTCAAAGTATATGCAAACTTGTTTGCCGACAATGCATCTCCTGCTTCCGAATAAAGTCAATCTCAGCTGAGCAGGTAATGAGCGACTTACCAAACTATCGTGTTCAGCCTGCTAGGCGTTTCGTAAATGTCGGCGTCGGCTTTTGCGGACCTTTTACCATCACACAGAAAATTTGAGGAAGATCACCTATAAACATGTACTTGGCAATATTTGTTTGTCTCACTGCAAAAGCGGTTCAAATTTAATTAGTAGAAGATCTAATCACTCAAGAGTTCATAGCTGCTCTACCCTGCTTCGTCAACTAATTTTAGAAGTGCCTGCAACGAGCTTCAGGAAATTCAGCGAATGGTTAACGATCACGATAGGCGTGAAGAAATTCAACGTTTTTGCACTAACGAACATATGCAATAGCATATGTTTCCTGCCCGATCTCCGCACGTAGGTGGCATTTGGGAGGCTGCTGTGAAAATGGCCAAAGCACATCTTAAATGCACAGTGGGCTTCCAAATCCTAACCGCCAGTGAATTCAGAGTCGTAGCAACTCAAATAGAAGCGGCGGCTTACTTAAGACTCGACATCATCATCCGATCTATCAGCATTAACGCTGGATCACTTTTTAATACATGCTCCCTTAACAGCAGTCATAGATCCAGACTTGTCACAGCTCCACATCAACCGTCTATCAAGATGGCAGCTCGCACGGCACATTAACAGACCTTGTGGGAGAGGTGGTCTTCTGAATACCTGCTGTCACTCCAGCAACAGGAAAAAATGGAACATCAAACAGAAAAGTTTAGCTATTGGTACCCTGGTCCTGCTTAAAGAAGAAATTCTTCCACCTCAGTAGTGGATTCTAGGATGCATCTCAGCCACATATGCAGGAACAGACGGCCTTGTTCGCATAGTACAGGACAAAAGTACGACGGGCACATTTACTTGTTTAATTGTCAAGATCTGTCCATTACCCATCGACGACAACCCTGCAACAGGAGGTATTGGAATAGGATTCCAAGGCGATCGGCATGATATGGCACATATGACTAGTGTAGTCTCAGACAAGTTCCTATTTTCTCTCTCTGCCTAAGTTTGAATTTTGCTTATTGCTCCCTCCGAATTTAAGGCTTTAATTCAGTTACTTTAAAAATTGTTTTAGAGTCAAGTTTTCAGTCTATCGAGAGACTTCATTACGACTGCCGCAATCTGTAATCTTCACCGTCTAATAAAGAATTAATTAGCAAAAGCGACAAGAGTTTTTCTTTAACAACCTAGCAACATTTGACCTCTTTACAGTCCACGTCTATTTATTATTATTCTAATACAACACTCCTATATTATACCGAGGAGGAAGAAATAATGATAGTGATTACTCTATAGGATTTTTTATCGGGTTAAACTTATATTTGTTCAAGAAGGAACTTTTTTTTTGATTCTTCGGTATATAGCAAAAGCTAAAAAATGTTTTTAATTTGTTATTTCATCACACAACCCATTATATTTTGGGTGGCAAGTTTCAAGTCTTGGTTTGACTCATCAACAGGTCCAAATTAGCGAAATTGAGTGACTTGAAAAACAAAATAGAACAAGGAAAAGAAATGAAAAAATGAAAAAATTGAGAAAAAGAAAAAAAAATTTTATTAAAATAATTTAAAAAAATTAAAAAAACCAGATTAATTCGAAACGAATCGAACATGTATTCGCCCGCAGTGGGTTGGAATTTAAAATGAAAAGGTGGAAGAAGAAGAAGCATTTCGTATTAGCAGAACAGGTTACACTCATCGGTGTAACTTGGTTTTCTGGCTGCTGCAGACGCTTGAAACAGGTCAAATTAGTCTCCTCTCATATAAACTCAGAATAAATTCTGGGTGTGAATTATATGAGGCAAAAATGGAAAAGAAATAACAAATTAAAAACATTTTTTCGCTTTTGCTATATACCGGAGAATCCAAAACAGTTCCCTCTTGAACTAATATAAGTTTAACCCGGTAAAAAATCCTATAGAATAATCTCTATCATTATTTCTTCCTCCTTTGCCTCATATAATTCACACCCGGAATTTATTCTGAGTTTATATGAGAGGAGATCAATTTGATATATATTTAAAGCGTCTGCGGCAGGCAGAAAAACAAGCTGCACCGATGAGTGTAAGGTATTCTGCTAACACGCAACACTTCTCCTTCTTCCCTTTTATTTTCTTTTTCAGCCCACTGCGGGCGAATACAGGTTCGATTCGTTTCGAATGTATCTGATTTTTTTAAATTTCTTTTTATTTTGTTTTTTTCAATTTTTCTAAATTTTTTCATTTTTCATTTTTTTCTACTTTTTGATTTGTTTTTCAAGTCACTCAATTTCGCTATTTGGGACCTGTTGATGAGTCAAAGACTTGAAACTTGTCACCCAAAATATAATGGGTTGTGTGATGAAATAACAAATTAAAATCATTTTTGTTGTGATTTACATGCAATATTATGAAATATAGATTAGTATTATGCTAAGTCCATATAGTTCAGTTTAAATAGTAGACTTAAGAGTCGCCATCCATATAGACAAGCTTGTAAGTTAGCAGTTCATATACGACAGCAGTACTGACAAGATGTCATAAAGACAATTTAATAAATATTTTATATTAAAGGCATCATCTGTGTTTTCATTAATTAAAGTCTTTCACCACGTAACATGGTGTCAAGTGTTTTGTTTTATGAACTCATTAAATAATAAAATGACAGAGACTGAAGATAACAAAAATAAAAAGTGCCAGTATCGAATCTAACAAAATGGCCGTCAGCGATCCGCAATTCATCGTGTCGCCATTGAATCGGGAATCATCAAATCTCCCATTGCCGTGGAAAGATTGGCACACGCAATTTAAAATATTTTTACGTGCTACAGGTGTTGAAGACTACGTCAACGACAAAAAAGTCGCAGTGTTGCTGCATTGTATGGGACCAGGTGCTATACACATCTTCAACTCATTCAACGAAAACATGGATACGGTAACCTATAATGACCTAGACAATAAATTTGAAGAGTACTTTTTACCAAAAGTTAATATAGCTGTAGAAAGACATAAATTCTTCACGCGGATACAGAAATCTAGTGAGTCAATTGATGACTACATGAGAAGTTTAAAAATTTTAGTCTAACTTGCGAATTTGGTTCTTTGCGAGAACAATTAGTAAGAAAAATTTTTGTCTGCGGATTAAGCCAACATTTTGTACATATCAAAGAAAGGCTTGTGAAGGAGATATCGAACTAGCCAAAGCCATAGAAATTGCCAGAAAGATAGAACTCACAAAAACTTAGGTCCAATAGATTCAATCTTGCTCTTCATTAGACAACGCAATGATCGGGACTATGACAAATTATCATAATTCCAGGCAAGAGCAACTTCCATCGCAATCAAATGGAGCAGGTCGAAACAAAAATCATAACAGTCGTCAGCAGTCCACAGTCCTACATTCATCGTCATTGCACGGTCGCTCTGAACAAGTACAAGTGCCCAAGTCTTATCAGTCACAATCGTCATGTTGAAACTGTGGTCAAGTGCACAAATATCGCTGCCCGGCACAAGGTGTGTCGTGTCGCAAGTGTTTAAAAAGAAATCACTTTGCTGCCATGTGCAGGTCCAGTGTTTCTATTAAGAGTATCGACACATGTAATACTGCAACAAAATTTAACGACGAAGTACTTTTCATGGGCTCTTTAGTGTCAGCAAAAACCAACAGGCATCTTTGGTATATCACCCTCTATATTAACGGAGTTGGTATTAATCGGTCAATGTGTCATCGGTCAATGTGTCATCAGCTGTCAACATAATGGAAACAATCTGAAAATCTTATTTCACATAGTCAATATGGATTGTCAAACAGTTCTAGGCCATATAGTTAATAGTTCAGTTTAAATAGTAGACATAAGAGTCGCCATCCATATAGACAAGCTTGTAAGTTAGCAGTTCATATAAGACAGCAGTACTGACAAGATGTCATAAAGACAATTTAATAAATATTTTATATTAAAGGCATCATCTGTGTTTTCATTAATTAAAGTCTTTCACCACGTAACAATTTTTTAGCTTTTGCTATATACCGGGGAATTAAAAAAAAAATCCTTCTTGAACAAATATAAGTTCTGTTTTATGTAACTGATAAAAATTATTAGTCTAATCCAATATTCCTAAAATAGTTAAAAAGTTGTGGGATTAAGAGGACGAATTTGAATACACATTTGGGCAAAATGGAATAATTAACATAAAAAATTCGACTTACGTGATGCTGTGGATCCCTCGCAGGAGCTCCTCTGAGGTAAGAGCGCCTTCTTTTAAAGCTGGAAAGCTATGCTGGCTTGAATGATACTGAATTTAAGATTATGTTAATTGTCCGGGTTTGCTGCACCTTATTTCGTTCGTTTTTGCTTAACTTGACTTAGAGTCCTTTAAGTATCTGCCTTCCATAGCGATTTATACAAATAGGCAGGTATCTAATGGGGGTGCTATACTATAGGCTTATGGTATTGCTTTTCTTAAAACCTCCTTCTTATTTATTCCATGTCTCATTTTGTGTCCAACTACAAATAGTACAAATATCTTCTTCAACTGACAATATCTTTGACAAAAAACAAGTGTTTATATTAAGCATTGGATGTGAACTGAAAAAATTTAATTATGGGAATGAATCTAAGATGCACGAAAATCTATATTTTAGACTAAAATTGTGTACAAATACCATCACTATTAATACGGAGTACGTCCATTCTGTGTGCTGCTGAATCGGATGACTTGAGTCGTCTTTCAATGGCTTGTGACTAGCATTGGTTACAAAATCGCCCAAGAAAAAAATGAATTTCCTTTTGACAAGTCTTCTTATATTTCTTTTAAAACTCTAGCTGGTGGCCCGCCGTCAGACGTCAAACGTCAAACCTTGTGAAGGTGGCAGCACAATCGCCATGCGGGTTTGTATAGCAAACTGCTTCTAGCTTCAGTGTAGCATACTGCTGCATGAAGTAAACAACGTCCATAACAGGGTAGGGTTGCCTAGTTCACCTGTGGTCCAGACGATACTGAAATTGGTCGACTGAGCTAGCCGATTTTAAAACTTGGGCCTACGACCCATGAATGCATTTTCCCAACCGTAAGGCCATGCTGATGAGAAGGATTGACCAACCTGCTCTAGGTGTGATGAATTGGAAGCACATCCCTGAAGTCAAGTCAGCCCATGACCAGAGTACGACATCAGTCTCTGTATCGAAAGTCAGAGGTGCACCAACAAGCATGCAAATTAAAAACAATACCACTTGCATTATTGTGAGGACCTGGAATAGGATATTGTTTTACTCATTTATGATTATGTTTTCTTGAAGGGAATGAAGCTTTTATATTAATCTGTAAAAGGTTTCAAGTCGTTATTGTGGACTCCATTGTAAGGCTATGGACATAACAGAAATTAACATTTTCAGAGACATTGTGCAAGTGGGATTCCTGCGGCGACATGGCCTCCCTAGCGTACCATGTAGGAGGTGTTCTGACGCCATTGTTACGCGAGAACGTGTGGAAAAGTGAATCTATTAACAAGAAGTATACCGGCAGCTAATCTGGGAAGGTCCTAAGTGGCACATTGGCATCCTCTGGTTTACCAGTTAAGCTGGCTGGATGCTTTGTTAGGGATACCAGAAATGAAGAAGATACAACAGGTAAGTACGACAGACCTTTCAGTTCAATTACTCGCGATCAGGGCTTTATGTCTTTACCCTGATACACTCCTACTGATTTCCCCTACAGATCTTCAAGCTCATAAAGGGAGTTCCCTTTCTTTGCTTTAATGCGACACTGTAAAAATGTTCTCATTAATTTTGCACTAATCTGTTGCTGGAAATTACTCTGTGTCCAATTTGGTCTATATAGTTCTTGACCATTCGCTTGCGGTGAATAGACTGCTGTTCGCAAATGCTTAACGCCATACTTTTCAAGAGCAAAACTGGACTCCATTGTCGGAGACTATTGTCTCCGGAACTCCGAACGTGTGAAACACTTCTGTCTCAAGGTACTGACAGACGTTAAGAGCGGATGCTTTCCTCATCGGTGTGAGAATTGGGAATTTGGAAAAGTGATCAAGAACTATCAGAATACAGACATTTCCATTTGTTGATCGGGGATATGGATCTAAGCAATCAATGTACAACTTTTGCCAGGCTTTTTCTGTCACAGACTGAGCTCCCATAGTTGGTCTAAGTATGGTTTAGGGGCTTTAATTTCCTTGCACACGTCACAGGCGGCTACGTAGTTTCTGACATCGACGGTCATTCGAGGCCAGTACAGATGTCTTCTCAAATTTTCCAGTGTTTTCCCTATACCTCCATGTGAAGCTAGTGGTGGATCGTGCGCCCTCGAAATGACGTCGGATATAAGCCCACGTGCAATCCAAAGCTTCCAAGCTTCTGCGTCCTGAATTAGATCGCCTATTCTCGAAACATTCCGAATATAAACGAAGCCATCCTAGACACAAAGATGTGGTAGTGTGTCCAAAGCTGATTTAACTTTCTGCCTCAGCTCATCATATTCCAACGAGTTGGAATACGGAGAACTAAGGTGAACTTCCGGGCCAGGATCTTCAGATGGTGAAAAGCTGGCACAGTGGATACGTGACAGAGCATCAGCAATGACGTTTCAGGCTTCCCTCTCTGTGTTCAATGGTGAAGTCGAAACCGTGAAGCTTCAAACTACACCGAGCAAGTCTACCGCTGAGGTCCTTGAACGGCATAAGTTCGATGAAAGGTCGGAGCTTTTGTACGCTTAGTATTTCTGCTAAGTATTCTTGCTCTGTGACTGTGTGATTTCTCTGTGCTGAGTTCAACTTTTTCGAGACGTAGGCTATCGGCTTCTCGTGGCCATCATCTTCTAGTTGTGACAACACTCCCCAATACATTGTTGGCTCGCTCCGCTCTGTATAACAAATGGCTTGGTAAAATCTGGACTCACTAATGTAACGTTCTCACGGTTGGTCTCACTTTTCACGGATGTGTATAGCACCAATTCAGTAACACAATCAGAAATTTTACATAAACCTTTATTCAGTTATTGTTATTAACCTTTGTATATATCAAAATGTTATTATATACATATATATATTATGTATTTCTGTTATTTATAATTATTTATTAAATCTGCTGCACTGACTCACGCTTTTACTTATCTTAATATTAAATCAATTCAAACTTTGCTTCCAATCCCAACTCAACTCACTAACTCACCGCTAACTCAAACTCAACTCAGCTGCAAGTTTATTACACATATCAAAAATAATTCTTATAAAAATAAACAAATTGCTACACATCTTCATCACCTCATTAATTCACCTTGCAATTAAACAAAAAATTAATTAATCATCATTTTCCATATTTCATTTTGAACCACTTCTGGTATCGATATGTTGTGACATTTGATCCGACTTCCATTTTGCAAAGTTATTAATGCAGGTCAGATTTTTTATGTCACAACAAGTGAAATGGTGTTACATGGTTTTATGATGTTGTGATGATAACTATGTGAAGCAATACCGTAACAATATCTCCCCCTCTTTAAAAAAATGTGTGTTATTCTTTGAAGAGGAATAACACACTTCACAATCTAATCATAAGGAGGTAAGGAGATGTTAGTTTTATTTACTTATCTACAGTAATTTAATTATGGGTTAAACGTCTTTTTTTAAAAGTATTTTTAAAGTATGTATATTCTCAAAGACTTTTATCAAGATATATGGAAGTGCTTAATGTTCTTAATAATATTTCTAAATTTGTTAGTTAATACATAGTGAAGAGTATCGATACATATATATTCTTAATTCCAATGCAATATACAATATAATGCCTGTATTTACTTATTTTCGCTAAAAGTAGTAATACTAATTAAATTTTTTCCACTCTCATTACGTTTCAATTATTATTATTTTTTTTTCATAACTTTTGTCGCGTGGATCAAATAACCTGAACGTGACGGTTACGGGATGGAGTAGTTGTTTTTCTGAGGTGGATGTTTTCATTTTTTATGTTTACAGTGGGAACATTTAAAGAGGAAGGTGATCTTAACCGTTTGGGTTGTATGTTAATAGCATTCTCAGTGGGTAATGCTGGTGGGGGAGGAGGTTTGACTTATTGCAATTGAGTCGCTTGTGCCTCAGTTTCCGCAATTGGGGTTGGTGACTCAACGTCCTGTAGTTTTAATTTTGTCATTATGGATGGTTTGGATTGTTTATCCAATGGCTTTTTCTCAACGTGTTGTACTAGCTCTACGGTTTTACCTTTTTACTAGCTTGATTACCTTAATCATCCCTATTATAATAAGATAGCCAACGAGCTCAAGCTTAGCGAACTTAGTTGAATGGCTTGTATTTTATTTCTTTCACGACGTTGGGTCTATAAATTGTGCATTTCTAGCTCTAATTGGTCTAGGTATGTGTTCTCGTTTAGGAGTTGGTTAGAGCTTTCCCCCCTTAGTAAGATAATTCGGTTAGGACTACTCGAGTTACTCAATGTTTTCAGTATGCTTTGAACGGTTTCGTTTAAATTCAAAGTTTGTGATTATATGTGTTCTGGTTGTGATAATTTTATGTCATGATGATCTTCATCTTCATAAAATATCACTTGGTCGTCAATTTGAATTTGACACGGTTCATTTAGTATTAGTACTCCGTGATTGTTGAGGCTAGAACTATGTAGTCCGCTTTTGCATGACATCGTAATCTTTTGTTGGGAAGGGAAAGAGAATAACCAGGCATTTTTTCGAGTTAATTTCACCAGAAGTTGTGGTGCATACGCTTGAGCCAAATACTCGCAATGATTCGACTCATTGAGGGGTTAAATATGAAGTTTATGGGGCATTCTTTTAGAGTTTGTCCCTTAAAAATTGCATTTAGTAAAGGGCCAGCATACGTATTTTGGTGGGGATTAATTAATAACTTTTTGTATACTCTAAATTCTGTTTGTCGAAGTAATACAAATTCTTTGGTGGTTAGGTGACTAGCTGAATAGGAGTGTTCCAAATTCAGAAGGAGTGAGTGGTTGGTAGAATGTCTTGATGGGGAACAGATGTATTTGCTGAAGCTTGAAAACCGGGAGATTTAGAATAGGAAATTTAATTCTGACTACAAGGTTACCTTTTACGACCTGTGATTTAACTTCTAGAGTTTCAGATAATAGTGCAAAATCCTTTTTTTTCGCTAGGCTCTTTTGGGTTTGCCTTGTAATAGGCTTCTAGAAGAGTAGATGGAGATATTAGCAAGGGGTGGATTTGATTATTTTTTAGAGTTGTTAATATTTCAAGTAGTGTTTGTTGTCTTAACTCTATGTCGATAATATGCAAACTGATTGTTGTCATTACCTCTTGAATCCGTTGACGGGTACTTATCTCCTCTGTCACCTTTTTGAGCAAATCGTTTACTGTTCTGACGATTAAACGTTGGTTCGACTCCAGCTTCTGTATAGATTTCTTTTGTTGTTCGTACGTTGATTTGAAAAGCGTAATCTGATGTTTTTCTAAATCTAACAGTGCCTTTGTGTCTGTTTCAAGGTTGGAAATCCGGCTATATATCTCCTTTTCGTTATCGCTATCCATTGTGCCAAATAGGAAATGAAAGCCCTTTCCTATTCCATCGGCCAGTGATCTACTCTGATGTCGGGTTGTTGTTAGTTCCTTGATAACAGCGGCACGCTTTTTGATCGCTTCTATTAGATTGTGGATTTGTATTTTTATGCTTTCCGCATAGTTGGCTGACGAGGAATCCAGTATGCTCCACCAACATGGTCTCCGTCTCATGGTTACTTATATTGATTTGGTTTTCTTCAAGAAAGAATTTTTTGGGATATCTCCGGTATATAGCAAAAGCTAAAAAATGTTCTAATTTTTTATTTCATCACACAATCCATTAATTTTTGGTGACAAGTTTCAAGTCTTGGTTTGACTCATCAACAGTTCCCAAATAGCGAAATTGGGTGATGAGAAAAACAAATGAAAAAATGAAAAAAGAAGAAAGAAATGAAAAGTTTAAGAAAAATAGAAAAAAACAATTCTTTTATTTATTAAAAAAATTTAAAAATTTTTAAAGAAACAGATTCATTCGAAGCGAATCGAACCTGTATACGTCACGCAGTGGGCTGAAAAATGAAGAAGAAAAAGGAAGAAGAAGAAGCGTTTTGTGTCAGCAGAAAACCTTCCACTCATCGGTGCAGCTTGGTTTTCTGCCTGCTGCAGACGCCTGAAAATAGATCAAACCGATCTCTTCTCATATAAACTCAGAATAAATTCTGGGTGTGAATTATATGAGGAAAAAACACTCCTATACAAGCCCAGGAGGAAAATAAATAAAAAGAGATTACTCTTTTGGACTTTTTACCGGGTTAAACTTAATTTTCTTCAAGAAAGAATTTTTTGGGATATCTCCGGTATATAGCAAAAGCTAAAAAATGTTCTAACTTGTTATTTCACCACACAATCCATTAATTTTTGGTGACAAGTTTCAAGTCTTGGTTTGACTCATCAAAATTAATGGATTGTGTGATGAAATAACAAATTAGAACATTTTTTAGCTTTTGCTATATACCGGAGATATCCCAAAAAATTCTTTCTTGAAGAAAATTAAGTTTAACCCGGTAAAAAGTCCAAAAGAGTAATCTCTTTTTATTTATTTTCCTCCTGGGCTTGTATAGGAGTGTTTTTTCCTCATATAATTCACACCCAGAATTTATTCTGAGTTTATATGAGAAGAGATCGGTTTGATCTATTTTCAACGTCTGCAGCAGGCAGAAAACCAAGCTGCACCGATGAGTGGAAGGTTTTCTGCTGACACGAAACGCTTCTTCTTCTTCCTTTTTCTTCTGTTTCTTTAAAAATTTTTAAATTTTTTTAATAAATAAAAAAAATTGTTTTTTTCTATTTTTCTTAAACTTTTCATTTCTTCATTTGTTTTTCTAATCACCCACTTTCGCTATTTGTGACCTGTTGATGAGTCAAACCAAGACTTGAAACTTGTCACCAAAAATTAATGGATTGTGTGATGAAATAACAAATTAGAACATTTTTTAGCTTTTGCTATATACCGGAGATATCCCAAAAAATTCTTTCTTGAAGAAAATTAAGTTTAACCCGGTAAAAAGTCCAAAAGAGTAATCTCTTTTTATTTATATTGATTTGGGTAAATAGATTCCATGTGTCGTGGAAAAACAAAATCTCTCCTAAATCATCAAACATAATACCCGTATTTGTTAGAGGCTGGACTTCGAAAGGTAGAGTTGCTTCCAAAGAAATAGATATGCTGACGCAATAGTACCCTAGTAATAGTCGTGCCATGTCTGGGGAAATATATATACATATTTTGTTTTAGACTTTATTCATAGAAAGGTTTTAATCTATTATTATGGACTACGACTTTCCTGTTACCAATTTGGATTTTAGTATTCACTGAATTGAGAACTTCAATCACCTGATATGGTCCTAGCCATACCTGGGAGAGTTTGTGTTTTTTGGCTGCGTTTTTTTTACTGTATCTCCGACATGGAAAGTTATTGGCCGTGAATGTTTGTCATAAAGTTCTTTAGAGCGATTTTTGCTACATAAAAGGTTTTTACGAGCAATGGCAATGTCTTCTGTAGTTTGTATTTCAGAAGATAATAATAACTTTGATGATTGTATACAGGTTCCGGCTCTCTTTTCAAATTGGAGGGAACATCAGCCGTGAAGCCGAATAAACAGTCCATGGGGGTAAGTTTGCTACTATCGTGTACGCTGTTGTTATATACAAAGGCTGCAGTTCTTAAAAACTGATCCCAAGCATTTGGGTTCTCATCTACAATGGTCCTAAGATACTCTACTAATGGTCTGTGAGTTCTTTCTAAAGAGCCATTTGATTGAGGGTGGTACGCGGATGTCTGCAACTTATTTATTTTAAGGAGTTTACAGACCTTCTTGAATAGGTCACTTAAGATATTGGAGTCCTGATCGGTAACCAAATTTTTGGGTATGCGGTAGCGAGTAATAATTTCATCAAAGAATTTTCGGGCTACAGTGTCCGCCTCTGCATTTAGCATAGCATACCAATCAAAAAACTTTGTTAGGTTGTTTTGGAATGTTAGTATATATTTGTTTCCCGCATGCGTCTCTTCTAGAGGCCTCACGATGTCTAGGTAGATTTTCTCGAAGGGCATTCGAGCTGTGTCTGTAATGGTCATTGGCATACGTGTTTCTGGGCTAGCCTTCATTTTCTGACACTTTGGACATCTCTTAACGTATTTTTTTATGTCCCTCAACATGTTTTTCCATCGAAATTTCTTTTTGATTCGGTTGTACTTTTTTATAACACCCTGATGTCCACCAAAAACAGAATCATGGTAGTCTTTTATTACCCCTCGAATTTCTGTGGGGTTCGTGATTATCTCGGGAGGCTGGCTGTTAAAATTTGATCTGAGAGAATAGGGCTCTATAGGATTTTCATCACTATATTCAGCGTGTCTGCCATAAGAAATATTAGTTTGAGATTGTGAGTCAGAACTAACTGAAGACTCTGAAGGTATTCTTTTTTTGTTTGTCATTTCGCGTGAGTCATTCGTCACACGGGTATGCTGCGCCTGGGCACGAGTGATTGCAAGGCAGTGAACTGGAGCTGTATTTGATTCCTGTAAGTCTGGCGGAGTATGGAATTGCGCTTGTACAGGTATATTTGGAAACTTTTGTTCAACCTGCTCTGAGTTATAAGAACTTCTACTAAGAGCATCCGCGTTTGTGTTGTATTTCCCTGGCTTATACTCGATGGAATAGTCGAACTCAGAAAGCTTGGGATGAAATCGAACTAATCTTGAAGTGGGGTCCTTGGTGCTGAAGACTCCTTTCAAGGGCTTGTGGTCTGTATATACTGTGAATTTACGCCCTTGCAAATAACAGCGAAAATTCCTTGTAGCCCAAACAATTGCTAGTAATTCTCTCTCAATTGTCGAGTAATTCCTTTCTGCCTTATTTAGAGTCCGACTCGCATAAGCTATGGGGCGATCTTTACCTATTTCTCCCTGAGACAGGACAGCTCCTAGAGCTTCCTGGCTAGCGTCCGTGGTTAAGTTAAAAGGCAGAGTAAAATCTGGATATATAAGAAGTGCCGGTGAAGTGAGATTTCTTTTAATCTCGCTAAAAGCATTCTGGCAGTTTTCAGTCCACGCAAATTTCACATCTTTTCGCAATAAATTAGTCATAGGACGAACAATCTTGGAGAAATTGGGTATAAATTTCCTGTAATAGTTAGCTAAGCCAAGAAAGGATTGAACTTGTCTAACAGTACGCGCGACGGGAACGTTGTGAGCGCATTCTGTTTTTGAGGGATCTGGGAGGGCTCCCTCACTGGAGCATTTGTGTCCCAGATATATGACTTCGCGCATTAGGAACTGACATTTCTCTGGCTGTAACTTTAAATTATTTTCTCGTAAACGATCACAAACTTTTATCAATTTACTGTTATGATCTTCAAGGTTTTTCCCATAGATAACTATGTCATCTAGGTAAACGAAACATTCTAGACCTTGAAAACCTGTGAGAACATAATTCATCAACCGTTGGAATGTAGTTGGTGCTCCTTTCAATCCAAAAGGGATGCGCCGAAATTCATAATGCCCATAAGCTGTACTAAAGGCTGTCTTGGGTCTATCTTTAGGATGAACCAGTACTTGATGATACCCACTGGCAAGATCCAAAGTAGTGAAATACCGGGAATGACCTAGTTGGTCCAGGATATCTTCAATCCTGGGCAATGGAAAAGCGTCACCTATTGTTTTATCATTTAATTTCCTAAAATCGACCACAACCCTCAATCGTTTTTCATCATTTGGCCCTGCTTTCTTTGGAACCACTAACAGCGGTGAGTTCCAAGGGCTTTTGCTAGGTTTAACTATTTCATTTTCTAGCATTTCATGGAGCTGTTGATTTATAACTTCTCTTTGCGTCTCTGGAAGTCGACACATTTTTTGATTAACTGGAGTTTGGTCAGAAACTATTGGAATGATATGCGAAATGGCATTGGTATAAGTGAGCTTATCGCCAACCAGATGAAATATGTCATTGTATTGGTGGCAAATATTCAGGATAAAAGATTTTTCATCTAATGTTAGTTCTTGTTCTAGTCGTACTAGGCGTGATACTTGCAGAGAGTCTGTTTGAAAGTTTGGTTGAGTCTGCTTGAGTAAACGTGTGGAATTAATTAGTTTTGTAGGTGAAATCTCGTTTTTCGGACAGCTAGTGTTAGTGAAGTTATGTTTCACTTTTGAAGTCAGACTATAGCCGCAATCGCTACTTGGCTGTAAGCTGTAGGTATTGTAATTACTATTGGGCTCCAGCGAAAGTGTGAGTTTTTTTGATGTAACACTATGGCTATTAACGTTAAGCACACCAATTAAGTTTCCTCTCTTTTCGGAACTTAGCAAACTATTAGCTAGAAAAACTCCTGATTCCACCTCTTGGGACTGACAGAGCATTTCTTGCTCTAGTGTCAAAGGTGCTTCAACTACTACGTGCGACCGCGCAGGTATGTGTACTGGCTGTGGGAATTCAATAGTATAGTGCGTGATATTGTCAGTGAGCGAGATTTCCTTCAAATTAAGGTTTTCCTTTTTACTTTCTTGAAGCTCCTTTACTCGCTTGGTGGCACTGTCGTATACCTGGGTTTCGACATAGTGGGTGGCTTAAATAGTCTCCATGGTTTTCTTTTGGTTCCCTTTGTTCTTGACAGAGTCGCAACAATTTTTCTCATTAATTGCGGCCAAAAGCGGTATTGTGAACTCTGTCGAATTGATTTCCGTGCGAGGAAATCGGAGAATTCGATTAAGGCCCTCGATGTTACAATTTTTTGAAAGAAAGTCGTTTCCTAGCAACCCGTCGTGCGAGATCGGTGTGCTGGTTTTCACAACTTGAAAATTGCATGGTATTGGGCTTTCAAAAGAAAATTTACCGTGGCAGCTACCTAGTGCTTTACCTTCACCGAAGGGAGTTTTCAACACAGTAGTATCATTCCGCTGTATTGAGTCGCTAGTATTTAAGGCGTTTTGTTTGATTAAGCTGACTTCAGCTCCATTATCCACTACTAGCTGAACCGAATTATTCTTGCCTATATCTAAAGGTAAGTGAGCCAGTGATATATTTTCGCTGCTACTGGCAGGCGGCGGGGAATACCTTAATAGTGGTTGAGAATGCGATTTTAAAGTCGAGCCGGGGAATTTTCGGTCGACTGGCGCTTGTTTCCCGAAGATCTGGCTTACAATCTTTGTTTCTGCATGCACTCAGATATGGAATGTCCTCGTCTTCTACAGAAATCGAATTTTAGTTGCACATGATAAACCCTCGGGTTACATCGGGTTGTGTCATTGGCACGATACGTTTGTGAATTCTCGGGTGGATAATTATTCCTGTTTCTACAGTTTTTAGCATCATGCCCACCTATTTTGCATTTCACGCAACATGAGGTATTCTTACGCTTTAGGCAGTCGTCATAAGTATGCCCCTTAAAATTACAATATGAACATGAAACTCTAACTCTAACTCTAACCCGTTTCAAAATCGGAACAAGAAGAACGCTGAGTAGGCAAAACCATAGAAATTTGTTGGCAATTTATAATGAAAACAGTACACAGCTGAAGAGCAAAGAGAGAAGTAATAGTTAACGACAGAAGATTTTAATACAATATAACCACTGCGAAAAAACGTATGAGTAGTTCCGAAAAAAAGAAAAAATTCTTTATGGGAATAAAGAGTACGAAAAACATAAAAATTATAGAAAACAATGCAGTTTTCGAAAAAATGTTGGTTATCAACCACACGAACTTCAAGATTTATATTTACATGTACGAAAAAAGAAAAACAAATTTCACTGAACACTTAAGACTTATTAAATAAATAAATAAATTATTTCACTGACTGATATATAAAATAAAATATATATAATATATATATGAAAAAATATTTTCTCTACTTAATTATAATAATTTTATATTCAATTGTTTACTTTTCCTACTTGTTTTCTTTCTCAATTCTTCTGGGATGTTTCCAGCTACCAAAACCAGGAATCTGTAGTGTCGTCCGGGAAAGAGGATTATTGAAGTGTTGAATATTTCTTTTATCCGTCTTCCTTCTTCAATTTGGGCAGGGATTAGGCCCTCTAGAATCCCTCGTTGGTGCTTTGCACGTTGGTGAGGGGGTGGCTGCTTGCTTTTATCAGCAGAGGCAGTTACAGTTGACCGATCTCGAGCGTTGGGGGTAACTTAAACGAAATTGTAGTATCCCAATTACCCCTTATTTTTTTTCGTGGAGAATCGAGGGTTTTGAAGCTCTTATATTTATATATATATAGGCAAAAACTGGCTTCCCCGATCCTACCGGCTGCGCCAATGTAACGTTCTCACGGTTGGTTTCACTTTTCACCGATGTGTATAGCACCAATTCAGTAACACAATCAGAAATTTTACATAAACACTTTATTCAGTTATTGTTATTAACCTTTGTATATATCAAAATGTTATTATATACATAGATATATTATGTATTTCTGTTATTTATAATTATTTATTAAATCTGCTGCACTGACTCACGCTTTTACTTATCTTAATATTAAATCAATTCAAACCTTGCTTCCAATCCAAACTCAACTCACTAACACACCGCTAACTCAAACTCAACTCAGCTGCAAGTTTATTATACATATCAAAAATAATTCTTATAAAAATAAACAAATTGCTACAAGTAGTTATACTATGCCGGTACCAGATCACTTTTTTGTGCTTCCAGGATTTCGCCACAGATGGCGCCACCGCCGCCCATACTAAATGTAGGTTTGTGTCTTGGCTATATTGGTTTGTGCCTTGGGTGCACCGTTGTGTCTTGGGTGCACCATTGCGTCTAAACTGCACCCTAGCGGGATTAATCGGTTCTACCGGGATGTATCATTTGGTCTTGACTGCGCCCTAGCGGCATTAGCAGGTACTACCAGCATGCTCCGGTTTTCTAGCAACATCTGTTCGGGCGCAAACGCCATTTCTTGAGTATGGTTCCCTAGCGGCCTTAGCCGGAACTACCTGGCTTTGCTGTTTTCTTTTATTGGCGGAAGAGTTCAGCATCATTCGAATTTCACAACATGACATCACCATGAACAGATTCTAGAAGATGTCAGTGAGACATTAGCCGATACGCAGCGACATCTGTTTGGGTGCAAACTCCATTTCTTGAGTAAGGTACCCTAGCGGCCTTAGCCGGAACTACCAGCAACACTCAATGTTTTCAGTATGCTTTGAACGGTTTCGTTTAAATTCAAAGTTTGTGGTTGTATGTGTTCTGGTTGTGATAATTTTATGTCATGATGATCTTCATCTTCATAAAATATCACTTGGTCGTCAATTTGAATTTGACACGGTTCATTTAGTATTAGTACTCCGTGATTGTTGAGGCTAGAACTATATAGTCCGCTTTTGCATGACATCTTAATCTTTTGTTGGGAAGGGAAAGAGAATAACCAGGCATTTTTTCGAGTTAATTTCACCAGAAGTTGTGGTGCATACGCTTGAGCCAAATACTCGCAATGATTCGACTCATTGAGGGGTTAAATATGAAGTTTATGGGGCATTCTTTTAGAGTTTGTCCCTTAAAAATTGCATTTAGTAAAGGGCCAGCATACGTATTTTGGTGGGGATTTATTAATAACTTTTTGTATACTCTAAATTCTGTTTGTCGAAGTAATACAAATTCTTGGGTGGTTAGGTGACTAGCTGAATAGGAGTGTTCCAAATTCAGAAGGAGTGAGTGGTTGTTAGAATGTCTTGATGGGGAACAGATGTATTTGCTGAAGCTTGAAAACCGGGAGATTTAGAATAGGAAATTTAATTCTGACTACAAGGTTACCTTTTACGACCTGTGATTTAACTTCTAGAGTTTCAGATAATAGTGCAAAATCCTTTTTTTTCGCTAGGCTCTTTTGGGTTTGCCTTGTAATAGGCTTCTAGAAGAGTAGATGGAGATATTAGCAAGGGGTGGATTTGATTATTTTTTAGAGTTGTTAATATTTCAAGTAGTGTTTGTTGTCTTAACTCTATGTCGATAATATGCAAACTGATTGTTGTCATTACCTCTTGAATCCGTTGACGGGTACTTATCTCCTCTGTCACCTTTTTGAGCAAATCGTTTACTGTTCTGACGATTAAACGTTGGTTCGACTCCAGCTTCTGTACAGATTTCTTTTGTTGTTCGTACGTTAATTTGAAAAGCGTAATCTGATGTTTTTCTAAATCTAACAGTGCCTTTGTGTCTGTTTCAAGGTTGGAAATCCGGCTATATATCTCCTTTCATTATCGCTATCCATTGTGCCAAATAGGAAATGAAAGCCCTTTCCTATTCCATCTACTCTGATGTCGGGTTGTTGTTAGTTCCTTGATAACAGCGGCACGCTTTTTGATCGCTTCTATTAGATTGTGGATTTGTATTTTTATGCTTTCCGCACAGTTGGCTGACGAGGAATCCAGTATGCTCCACCAACATGGTCTCCGTCTCAAGGTTACTTATATTGATTTGGGTAAATAGATTCCATGTGTCGTGGAAAAACAAAATCTCTCCTAAATCATCAAACATAATACCCGTATTTTTTAGAGGCTGGACTTCGAAAGGTAGAGTTTCTTCCAAAGAAATAGATATGCTGACGCAATAGTACCCTAGTAATAGTCGTGCCATTTCTGGGGAAATATATATACATATTTTGTTTTAGACTTTATTCATAGAAAGGTTTTAATCTATTATTATGGACTACGACTTTCCTGTTACCAATTTGGATTTTAGTATTCACTGAATTGAGAACTTCAATCACCTGATATGGTCCTAGCCATACCTGGGAGAGTTTGTGTTTTTTGGCTGCGTTTTTCAGTAATACTTTATCTCCGACATGGAAAGTTATTGGCCGTGAATGTTTGTCATAAAGTTCTTTAGAGCGATTTTTGCTACATAAAAGGTTTTCACGAGCAATGGCAATGTCTTCTGTAGTTTGTATTTCAAAAGATAATAATAACTTTGATGATTGTTTACAGGTTCCGGCTCTCTTTTCAAATTGGAGGGAACATCAGCCATGAAGCCGAATAAACAGTCCATGGGGGTAAGTTTGCTACTATCGTGTACGCTGTTGTTATATACAAAGGCTGCAGTTCTTAAAAACTGATCCCAAGCATTTGGGTTCTCATCTACGATGGTCCTAAGATACTCTACTAATGGTCTGTGAGTTCTTTCTAAAGAGCCATTTGATTGAGGGTGGTACGCGGATGTCTGCAACTTATTTATTTTAAGGAGTTTACAGACCTTCTTGAATAGGTCACTTAAGATATTGGAGTCCTGATCGGTGACCAAATTTTTGGGTATACGGTAGCGGGTTATAATTTCATCAAAGAATTTTCGGGCTACAGTGTCCGCCTCTGCATTTGGCATAGCATACCAATCAAAAAACAATGTTAGGTTGTCTTGGAATGTTAGTATATATTTGTTTCCCGCATGCGTCTCTTCTAGAGGCCCCACGATGTCTAGGTAGATTTTCTCGAAGGGCATTCGAGCTGTGTCTGTAATGGTCATTGGCATACGTGTTTCTGGGCTAGCCTTCATTTTCTGACACTTTGGACATCTCTTAACGTATTTTTTTATGTCCCTCAACATGTTTTTCCATCGAAATTTCTTTTTGATTCGGTTGTACTTTTTTATAACACCCTGATGTCCACCAAAAACAGAATCATGGTAGTCTTTTATTACCACTCGAATTTCTGTGGGGTTCGTGATTATCTCGGGAGGCTGGTTGTTAAAATTTGATCTGAGAGAATAGGGCTCTATAGGATTTTCGTCACTATGTTCAGCTTGCCTGCCATAAGAAATATTAGTTTGAGATTGTGAGTCAGAACTAACTGAAGACTCTGAAGGTATTCTTTTTTTGTTTGTCATTTCGCGTGAGTCATTCGTCACACGGGTATGCTGCGCCTGGGCACGAGTGATTGCAAGGCAGTGAACTGGAGCTGTATTTGATTCCTGTAAGTCTGGCGGAGTATGGAATTGCGCTTGTACAGGTATATTTGAAAACTTTTGTTCAACCTGCTCTGAGTTATAAGAACTTCTACTAAGAGCATCCGCGTTTGTGTTGTATTTCCCTGGCTTATACTCGATGGAATAGTCGAACTCAGAAAGCTTGTGATGAAATCGAACTAATCTTGAAGTGGGGTCCTTGGTGCTGAAGACTCCTTTCAAGGGCTTGTGGTCTGTATATACTGTGAATTTACGCCCTTGCAAATAACAGCGAAAATTCCTCATCATGGATGTCACGCTGCCCTTTTGTGCGTGAAAAGCGGTAGCTCTAGTGGAGGAAGGCCGTGGATTCAATTGGGCGAAAACCAACTCTCTTTTGTTCATGTAATGGGCGCCACGTGATTTTTGTGATAGAGATATCACGAAACTCAGCGTGTCAGTGCAGCGATTCAAAGAACGAACAAGTAACCTTGAGATATATCCTTACTTTATTCTATCATTCACTTTCAGAACTATAAAATATTTCATACAAAAATTCACTTTCAAAATTAAGAAATTAGTGAGGGAAACTATAAATGTATCTATATGCCGTGTATATTACTAAGCTAAAAAAAAACAATTTTTAAAACGCATACTTAACTTTAGAGAATACGTAGCAACATGGAGCGCCTCCGAATCAAACGACCCAAGTGTACAACACAAATTCTGCTCCAAGATTCCTTGCCGGTTACTTCGATCAATCCAATTTTCAATCCTTGAACCTTTAATATGTCACTATGGTTGTGCAATTTTACAGAAGCGAAAACAAAACGAATCAAACTCGACTTAACCATTGACTTTATTCTTTTTTTCTTTTCTGTTCTTCTTTACTCTTCTAGAACTCGCACTGCAATGAACTCCTGTCAAGGGAGCAGAGCCGTAGGGCGCCCGACTTGTCGGATGTTAATGCCCCTTTCCAGTAAAACCTTTGTGTCTGTTCACATCGGCTTGAAATTTGTAGCAGCGATCCATATAGATAGTGGTCAGTATTATGTTCCCCCTTTTTTTTTTATTAATTTTTTTTTTCTTTTCTTAAATCTTGTTTTGTTTTGCTTAGATCTTTCTTTTCATGACAGAAGGAATTTGGACCAGCACTAAATATACGTATTTACAGATAAATTATATGGCGGCATCCATGTTGCTTAAGTATTTAATTTAGTACTAACCTTATATTAACAATTAACAATTTCACTAAATCTATTGTAGCCGGTAGTGAACCGATGAACAATCAATAGTTTCAATTAATACCTGTTAGCAGGTAGTGAATCACTTAACAACAACAACAAAAATTCAATTCCCTGCTATATTTTATGATTTCTGTTTGTCTACACTAACTATGCTTAAGTTATAATTTCCCCAAGTTAGTTCAAAATTAAATTTTCCCTTAAAATACATTTGGTTACGATGGGTAACCCTAATGTCTTGTGATTCTACTCCTAGATCTCCCTCTTATGGCCTCGAACACGATGACATTTATAGGTGGTCTGCACGAACTATATTTGTGTATGCATGTGTGTGTGCATGAGTTAGATTTGGTGGATACGTGGTGTTGTGCCTAGGTGTGTCGTATGCGTGTCTGATCAAGGTGGTACGTGTTCTTCTTTCCCCCTTTTTTTTTGTTATTATCTGTTTATACTTCAATCTCCCATGCTCTTCTAACCCGTTGTGGCTTTAGATCCTAAAACAAAAAGAACTAAACAGAATCAACCGTTCATATATATAATATCACAAACACTGACATGTAACACTCCTCCCTTTCTTCCTGAAGGTTTCGGTGAAAATACCGAAATCTTTACTCATTTACCGAACTTCCGACAACAAGGCACAAATATATATATAGGCATCTCAGAGCAATTAATATGTAGAAAATTACTCAGAATACGGGCACTTAGCGGTAGCGCTCGAGATGTGGCATTTAGGACTGATCTGTTACCGCATGCAACCATATATATATTTTATAGTGTAACAAATCCCGAATCCTAATCGATAACGTCAAACACCTGGCTGGGAGTATACTGTATTGCGACAAAGCGGAGTAGACTAGGTCTGGAGGGAAGGTACTAATAAAACCTTCAGCACTAACTAGGAATGTTGGATAACATGATGGACTTCGTGAAGACACGATCCCAACATCGATGCTAAGAATAAATACCGCTGAGAAGGCATCAACAAAAAAAAAAATTTGATATACCCAATTCCTTTTAATATATAGGATTGTTGTCGCTAATCACTGGGTAAGTCTGTACTGTATGGTTTCAGATCTTTAACATTCCAAATACCGCCCCTCTTCCCTATACCATTCTCTAGTTCGTACGTCCACGGTGAAACTCGACGCTTTATGATAAAAGGGCCCACATACTTAGGTGCCAACTTAGCAGCAAAATGTTGCGCTGCATCAGATAGTACAAAATTCCTTCTCCAAACTAAATCTTTTGGGAAATAACTACTGTCTCTCCTACGAAGATTATATTGGTTCTGACTTGTTTCAGAGGCTTTCTTTAAACGTCCCTTCACTTCCCTCTGCAGTTCTATTAGGGCTTTAGCGTGTGCTTGCATATCGTGTTCTTCACTTTCTTTAAATTCTTTTATGCCCGTCCCATTGATCGATATCTCCCTACCAAAATTGACGAAATAAGGGGTTAGCTTCGTTACTACGTGTTGCGATGTTCGAATAGCACAAGCCACCTTTTGTAGCTGAAAATCCCAATTGCGATGGTTATCCGAAATATACGCACGAAGCATTGTTTTTACGACCTGATTTACTCGTTCTGAGGGGTTCGCCTGAGGATGGTATAAAGCTGTAAAATTTATTTGTATCCCATATCCATTGCAAAGTTTACTAAATTCTTTACTCCTAAATTGGACCCCGTTATCGCATATTATGTTCCTGGGTGCACCGAATAACAAAATCACGTGGTCTTCAATATTTCGGCTTACCAGTTTTGCGGTGGCAGATCTCAAAGGAAAGAGGAGGACGAACTTGCGGAACTGATCTAGCACCGTCAGTATGAAGGAGTAGCCTCGGTTCGACTTCGGGAGTGGGCCTATCAAATCGATACATAAGGTTTCCCAGGGACGGCTTGCGTGCCTTCGTATGGACATTAACCCGGCAGGCTTACGTAATTCCGGTTTGACCGCTTGGCACGTTAGACAATTTCTTACGTATCTCGCAACATCTTTTCGCATCCCTGGCCAAAAACACCTTTGTTGGAGGCGGTCGTAGCTTTTTTGGACCCCCCCATGACCGGATGTTGGTTTATCATGGACGTCATATAAAATTTCTCTCCGCTTTTCTTTAGGAACTACCTCTTTCCAATGGTCCGAGTCGACAGCTAAGGAAGGATATTTTAATCGAACGTGTTTCCATAGTTTTCCTTGCTCGACTCGCCAATCTGGAAATAATGAGGGACTCACTCCTACTCGTTCTAGCATTTTATTGTACCACTTGTCTGTAGAACTTATCCCTGGTTCTGTACATACTGAGTGAATTACAGGGACGGATCTCGAGAGAAAGTCGGGAAGAACGTGCTCTTTACCTTTTCGATGTAAAATATCAAAATCATGCTGCTGCATTTTCACCGACCACCTGGCAAGACGCCCATTCGGATCTTTCAGATTGTTAAGCCAAACCAATGAAGCATGATCCGTAACAACTACGAAACGCGAGCCTTCCAAATAAGGTCTTAATTTATCTACTGCCCATAAAACAGCGAGGCATTCACGCTCTGTCGTTGAGTAGTTTCTTTCGCAACGGTTCAAGGAGCGGCTTAAATACGCGATAACTCTTTCCCCATCCTCCTCCTTTTGGGTTAATACAGCACCTATTCCGTACCCGGAAGCATCTGCGTGCACAATAAAAGGAAGTTCGAAGTTAGGACACGACAAGATTGGGGCACTTACTAATTTGTCTTTAATGGCTTTGAAGGATAGCTCACACTCTTCACTCCAAATAAATTTTTTGTTATTCTTGAGGAGGGCTGTTATAGGTGCGCAGAGGCACGAGAACGATGGAACAAATCGCCTATACTACGAGACCATTCCTATCAGTCGTCGAACCTCACTCACAGTTTTAGGACGCGGATTGTCTAAAATACACTTTACTTTATCTGGATCCACCTGTAATCCGTTTGCACCGACAACATACCCCAAATACTTAAGTTCGGCTCGGCAAAACTCACATTTATCGTAATTTATCACTAGACCGGCTTTGTGTAGGCGTTGAAATACATCTTTTAGGACTTCTAGGTGTTTCTCAAAAGTTTGAGTAACGATGATAACATCGTCTAAGTACACAAACACGTGGTTGTCCAGGGCACTAGACAAAACGCGGTCTATAAGCCTCTGCCAGGTCGCAGGAGAATTGGTGAGACCAAATGGCATTCGGAAAAACTGGAAAAGTCCTTTCCCGGGCACCGTGAATGCCGTATACTCTTTAGAATTTTCTGCCATCGGGACCTGCCAGAAAGTTGACTTGATATCGAGGGATGATATATCCCTCTTCTTTACCAAAACTATGGGCGACGACCAAGCACTATCAGACGGCTCCACAATACCATCCTCCAACATTTTGTCCAGCTCGATATTAATAGCCTTTTGAATCGCAGGAGATACTGGATAGTACCTCTGCTTTATTGGTGGCGAATTTGTCCTTATAACGTGCTCTACTACATTTGTCTTTCCTAATCCCTTTCCCATTATTTGCTTTGTTTCAGCCATCAGATTTTCAAGTCTACGCCCCTTGTCCCCATTTGCAAGCGTCGCTGAGCTCCTGATAGAGGTGACCACTTTTATATTCATTGCTTGTAACTTCTGCCACCCAGTCTTCCCAATTACCGTCCTGGAAGCCCCTGAGTCCAGCAGTCCAATCATCGGTGTGTTGAAAATTGAAACCTCTAAATACGGCCTTTCATCATTCTTCACTCGTGCGAAGATAAAATCCAGCATAGCTGATTTAAAAGGATCGTTTTTATCAACTTCAATGAACTTAAATACACTTTTAACTACTGCGGCTTTCTTGAAACTATTGGAACTCAGGATGCCGCCTACTGCTGAGCTCTCGACGCGTTTCCCGAATTTCCGCGGCTATTATTATTATTGCCTTGTGATGCACAGTTAGGACAACGAGCACGCATAACTCCGATTGTACCACACCCGAAACAGCAACGGGGCTGCCTACAAATTCGGAATGTGTGCCCTTCCCTTTGGCAGTTATAATATATGTATACGGGGTTTGCTCTGGGTTGGCTTGAAATTGCTGATATTTGCGGGTTTGTGTAAGAAACGTAAGCAAGGTCGGGTTCCAACAGCTGTGTATGACGCCTAGAGGGGGGGGGGGTATAAATGCTTCGACTGAAGCCCGGACTGCTTCCAGCTTCCTTCCAATACCAACCAAATCTGCTATACTCTCGATTTCACTTAAGCCTAACTGGCTTTGGTAAAAAGGACTTATATTCCTTTTTAAAATTCTCATTTGTTGGCCTGCGCTCATTGGTTCAGTCAAACGTGAAAAAAGACTACTCATCACCGCTACATATGTCCCGATGGACTCGTCTTTACCTTGGGTGCGCTTCTTAATCTCCTCAATTAAGCGATCATCGTAATCAATGGGGAGGAACTCATTTCGTAACTCCCTCACCAGACCGGACCAGGATTTGAAGCTTGTCTTATTCGCCCGGTACCAAATTAGGGCGCGACCACTGAACAAGTCCAAGGCTGGTTTAAATAATTGAGCTTCGGATATATCTCGAGCTTCACGCAACTCTGTTACCCTTTCTAGAAATGAACTGAGAGATTGACCTTGTTCCCCGGAAAATCTCAGGTTCCACTTGTGCACCGGCACCCGTGGGACTATTCTTCCAGTCAGTGTGCAATTTAGAATCTCTTCATCCTCGCTGGCTGACCCACCGGATATATTCGCTTCTATTTTCGACTGTATGGACCCTAGGGCAGAAATCAGTTCAGATTTTAGTTGTTTCTTTAGCGCTATCTGTTCTGGCCTTTCTGGTTTCATTCGATTAATTCTGTCCAATGCCCAGTTGATTTTTGAGTTTATCTTGGCGTAAGTACTACTAGAAGCATCATCCGCAAAACTCTCAATGGCTATGTTAAGTTCCGTAATTTTATTCTTTACTGACTCTACATCTTGATCAATAGTAAAGGGGTATTTATCAGCCTTCAGAAGATCTTCTCTACTTTAAAGGCCCCTCTTAACTTTTTCCGCATCTCATCTACTGAGCCAGTTTCTAAGCCCCGTACTAGTAGTTGATAACTCAACTCATCTTGAGTGAGGCGATTAACTTCCATTATGGGGAACAAATATCGGAACTATTTATGAGTTTTACTGCAGATAATAACTACGCGCGGCTATTAGTACCAGGCGACCAGGATTTACACAAACTATAATAGTAAATCCACAAAACACGGATTACGAGACTACTTCAGTATAATTAAGCAATACTCAAACTTAGTCAGCGGAAATATAATCGATTAATCACAGGAAAAAAAATTTTCCGCAGAGCGGAACTTATGCTCATAAGGAACAACTTCTAAGAGCCAATATAAAGACAGTATCTCTGCCCTATTTATTTCCGAAATTGTTAGCTGTGGATGTTCCCCACTAGTTTAATCGTACGTCATCAGCCAAGCTGATAACCAGCTGCAACGAGCTCGACGATAGTGACCGGACCCGTTGATGAAATATTAATTCAGGCTCAACTCTACTAAAAGTATTGACTTACTGTTCATGCGTCTACCAAGCTTTTATATAACAATTGCTATCCTTTGCTATGTGATAGTCAGAGTTAAAACTGATCCGAATTAAAGCTCTCACCGTCTTCTATGGTTTTAAAAAAAAAATTATATCTTTGTGGCCTTCGAGAAATCTAATAAAGCGTCACCTGGCTTTACAACAAAAAAAAAAATTTTTAATCAAGTCTGACCTTTCTTCTGTAGCACTTTTATTGGGAAGCCATCTAGTACTCTATATGGCTATACATAGGTCCGATTAATGCCCTTTGTGATGACAATGTTACATATCTAGCACTTAACGAAATTCAGTAACTAAATTTTTCGAGATCACGCGTAATTTTGCAACTATTCCAGGTATTCCCAAAATACATATATATCCTAGTTATTTGGACTTAATGAAACAAAAAGGATCATGAACTGGTAAGCAAAACAAGCAAACAAACAAAATTACAAGTGTTTGAGGAATCGTATTATGTCGCTATACCTACACCAATTCCGGTAATATTTTTGAAGTGACTAATTTAGGTGGGTATTTGCCGTTTATCTTGATGTGACATTCCTGGCCACTTAAAGATTTAAAGCTTAGGTAAAGATCATACTCCTGAAATGAATATAATTTTTGTTGCCCAAAATTCTATAACAGTTGTTTGTTGTGTTAAGTTAATCACCCCTTAATCACTTAATTAATTTATCTTTTCCAACGTTTTTTTTTCCTTTTTTTTTTTTCTTAAACATTCATTTTAAGAATGCTCGTTCCAATAAAATCAATAAACTTCAGTTTGCATTTCATACAAAATATTGAAACCTTTTACTCTTCCTATAAATCAAACCCAATAGGCTTCAAGTGGCCAAACGTTCATAATTTTCATCCTTTGTAACAGAGACAGAACAATCAAATTAGACCCCTACCTCAAGTGAAACGTCTCGCCGAAATATTCTAAATAAAATAATTTTTCTTTGTCCTCGTACAAAATGCAGTACCAAAACTATGTGAGATGACGTAGCGGGTACGTAGGCGTATATATATAGAAGTTAGCTGTTTCCTGAAAAGAAACGGTTCACGAACGCACCAACCCAATTTCAGATACTAATGGCACTACTGTAACTAACCAACTGTATCACCAACCTATTTAATAAGCAGCTGCTTGACTCCAAAGCATTCGCAGGGTCTAATAAAAAGCCAACGATAATTTCTTTTTCTTCTTTTCCACTTAAATTATTATTATATGATAATATTCGCAGAACACTCCTATGTACCTACCTACATAGGTACAGAACTATAAATTTCTGCCCGATTGCTTTGAGATGCACTATATACTATATGATTAATTATATGAACACTTACTGTAGACGACATGCAAATTTTAAAACCTGGATCAGAAATTAAATTTTGAATTTTTTTTTTTTTTTATAATATGAATATTCTGAAAAGGTCTAAAAAAATATATTCCTTGTCATAAATAAGACAATGAATGCTCGCCTTTTAGCGTCTCACACAATAGAATTTGCAGGCACGATTTTCATTACATCATTTTATAATATCACATAATTTTCGTGGACTAAATGGATAAACTGTGTTTAGCCAATCTACTGAAATTTTAGAAGTACTCAGCACTGACACGCAAAATTAGCGGTTTTCTATTGTAGCTTTTCTAACTGTTTGTTCGGCACATGTAAAATTTTCACTTTTCTGGATTGATTTTTCAACGCACTTCAGCAGAATGGCCCCACGTTGGGCGCCAAAAATGTCACGCTGCCCTTTTGTGCGTGAAAAGCGGTAGCTCTAGTGGAGGAAGGCCGTGGATTCAATTAGGCGAAAACCAACTCTCTTTTGTTCATGTAATGGGCGCCACGTGATTTCTGTGATAGAGATATCACGAAACTCAGCGTGTCAGTGCAGCGATTCAAAGAACGAACAAGTAACCTTGAGATATATCCTTACTTTATTCTATCATTCACTTTCAGAACTATAAAATATTTCATACAAAAATTCACTTTCAAAATTAAGAAATTAGTGAGGGAAACTATAAATGTATCTATATGCCGTGTATATTACCAAGCTAAAAAAAAAACAATTTTTAAAACGCATACTTAACTTTAGAGAATACGTAGCAACATGGAGCGCCTCCGAATCAAACGACCCAAGTGTACAACACAAATTCTGCTCCAAGATTCCTTGCCGGTTACTTCGATCAATCCAATTTTCAATCCTTGAACCTTTAATATGTCACTATGGTTGTGCAATTTTACAGAAGCGAAAACAAAACGAATCAAACTCGACTTAACCATTGACTTTATTCTTTTTTTCTTTTCTGTTCTTCTTTACTCTTCTAGAACTCGCACTGCAATGAACTCCTGTCAAGGGAGCAGAGCCGTCGGATGTTAATGCCCCTTTCCAGTAAAACCTTTGTGTCTGTTCACATCGGCTTGAAATTTGTAGCAGCGATCCATATAGATAGTGGTCACTTGTTTACTTTCCTATAGGTGCTTCATGTACAAAAAAAAAATGTCACTATTGCTCTAGCTCACTCTAGCCAGGGTATGCACTATCAGTATTATGTTCCCCTTTTTTTTTTTATTAATTTTTTTTTCTTTTCATAAATCTTGTTTTGTTTTGCTTAGATCTTTCTTTTCATGGCAGAAGGAATTTGGACCAGCACTAAATATACGTATTTACAGATAAATTATATGGCGGCATCCATGTTGCTGAAGTATTTAATTTAGTACTAACATTATATTAACAATTAACAATTTCACTAAATCTATTGTAGCCGGTAGTGAACCGATGAACAATCAATAGTTTCAATTAATACCTGTTAGCAGGTAGTGACAAAAAAAAAAAAAATTCAATTCCCTGCTATATTTTATGATTTCTGTTTGTCTACACTAACTATGCTTAAGTTATAATTTCCCCAAGTTAGTTCAAAATTAAATTTTCCCTTAAAATACATTTGGTTACGATGGGTAACCCTACTGTCTTGTGATTCTACTCCTAGATCTCCCTCTTATGACCTCGAACACGATGACATTTATAGGTGGTCTGCACGAACTATATTTGTGTATGCATGTGTGTGTGCATGTGTTAGATTTGGTGGATACGTGGTGTTGTGCCTAGGTGTGTCGTATGCGTGTCTGATCAAGGTGGTACGTGTTCTTCTTTCCCCCTTTTTTTTTGTTATTATCTGTTTATACTTCAATCTGCCATGCTCTTCTAACCCGTTGTGGCTTTAGATCCTAAAACAAAAAGAACTAAACAGAATCAACCGTTCATATATATAATATCACAAACACTGACATGTAACACGATCACAAACTTTTATCAATTTACTGTTATGATCTTCAAGGTTTTTCCCATATATAACTATGTCATCTAGGTAAACGAAACATTCTAGACCTTGAAAACCTGTGAGAACATAATTCATCAACCGTTGGAATGTAGTTGGTGCTCCTTTCAATCCAAAAGGGATGCGCCGAAATTCATAATGCCCATAAGCTGTACAAAAGGCTGTCTTGGGTCTATCTTTAGGATGAACCAGTACTTGATGATAGCCACTGGCAAGATCCAAAGTAGCGATTTACCGGGAATGACCTAGTTGCTCCAGGATATCTTCAATCCTGGGCAATGGAAAAGCGTCACCTATTGTTTTATCATTTAATTTCCTAAAATCGACCACAACCCTCAATCGTTTTTCATCATTTGGCCCTGCTTTCTTTGGAACCACTAACAGCGGTGAGTTCCAAGGGCTTTTGCTAGGTTTAACTATTTCATTTTCTAGCATTTCATGGAGCTGTTGATTTATAACTTCTCTTTGCGTCTCTGGAAGTCGACACATTTTTTGATTAACTGGAGGTTGGTCAGAAACTATTGGAATGATATGCGAAATGGCATTGGTATAAGTGAGCTTATCGCCAACCAGATGAAATATGTCATTGTATTGGTGGCAAATATTCAGGATAAAAGATTTTTCATCTAATGTTAGTTCTTGTTCTAGTCGTACTAGGCGTGATACTTGCAGAGAGTCTGTTTGAAAGTTTGGTTGAGTCTGGTTGAGTAAACGTGTGGAATTAATTAGTTTTGTAGGTGAAATCTCATTTTTCGGACAGCTAGTGTTAGTGAAGTTATGATTCACTTTTGAAGTCAGACTAGAGCCGCAATCGCTACTTGGCTGTAAGCTGTAGGTATTGTCATTACTATTGGGCTCCAGCGAAAGTGTGAGTTTTTTTAATGTAACACTATGGCTATTAACGTTAAGCACACCAATTAAGTTTCCTCTCTTTTCGGAACTTAGCAAACTATTAGCTAGAAAAACTCCTGATTCCACCTCTTGGGACTGACAGAGCATTTCTTGCTCTAGTGTCAAAGGTGCTTTAACTACTACGTGCGACCGCGCAGGTATGTGTACTGGCTGTGGGAATTCAATAGTATAGTGCGTGATATTGTCAGTGAGCGGGATTTCCTTCAAATTTGGGGTTTCCTTTTTACTTTCTTGAAGCTCCTTTACTCGTTTGGTGGCACTGTCGTATACCTGGGTTTCGACATAGTGGGTGGCTTAAATAGTCTCCATGGTTTTCTTTTGGTTCCCTTTGTTCTTGCCAGAGTCGCAACAATTTTTCTCATTAATTGCGGCCAAAAGCGGTATTGTGAACTCTGTCGAATTGATTTCCGTGCGAGGAAGTCGGAGAATTCGATTAAGGCCCTCGATGTTACAATTTTTTGAAAGAAAGTCGTTTCCTAGCAACCCGTCGTGCGAGATCGGTGTGCTGGTTTTCACAACTTGAAAATTGCATGGTATTGGGCTTTCAAAAGAAAATTTACCGTGGCAGCTACCTAGTGTTTTACCTTCACCGAAGAGAGTTTTCAACACAGTAGTATCATTCCGCTGTATTGAGTCGCTAGTATTTAAGGCGTTTTGTTTGATTAAGCTGACTTCAGCTCCATTATCCACTACTAGCCGAACCGAATTATTCTTGCCTATATCTAAAGGTAAGTGAGCCAGTGATATATTTTCGCTGCTACTGGCAGGCGGCGGGGAATACCTTAATAGTGGTTGAGAATGCGATTTTAAAGTCGAGCCGGGGAATTTTCGGTCGACTGGCGCTTGTTTCCCGAAGTTCTGGCTTCCAATCTTTGTTACTGCATGCACTCAGATATGGAATGTCCTCGTCTTCCACAGAAATCGCATTTTAGTTGCACATGATAAACCCTCGGGTTACCTCGGGTTGTGTCATTGGCACGATACGTTTGTGAATTCTCGGGTGGATAATTATTCCTGTTTCTACAGTGTTTAGCATCATGCCCACCTATTTTGCATTTCACGCAACATGAGGTATTCTTACACTTTAGGCAGTCGTCATAAGTATGCCCCTTAAAATTACAATATGAACATGAAACTCTAACCCGTTTCAAAATCGGAACAAGAAGAACGCTGAGTAGGCAAAACCATAGACATTTTTTGGCAATTTATAATGAAAACAGTACACAGCTGAAGAGCAAAGAGAGAAGTAATAGTTAACGACAGAAGATTTTAATACAATATTACCCACTGATTGTATTGAGAACTGACTGAATTAATAAAACTCGATCAAGTGCTGTCGGATAATCAATTAATCATTTTATTAGTTCAATTCTCTTATTTATACAATTAATCATACACATATATACATATAAATACAATAAACCAAACCAAACAAAACAAAAATTTATATTAATGAAATAAAATAACAAGATCAGCATAAATTTAATTTGTAGGTAATGTCACCGACCGTAATTTCACTTGCACTTCCATGCAATTGCTGACATAGAAATTTGATGAACGTAAGAATTCAATAGCTAAGTGAAGGTAGAAATTGCATATTAGAATGAAATTGCGGTCGTTGACTTATTGAGCTTGACTATGCATTTTGTATCTCTACATTCTCCCGCCTCACATTATCAAGTCGGGGTACCTCCAAGATAATACCGAGTTTCTCTTGTGACCTGGACCCTGCTCGTCTTGGGGTTGGTTGAGGTAGGCTTAGTTGTGGCATCATGTTGTTTCGTCGCTTTTTCCACAAGAAATAGGACCCCACACTGATGATTAAGATAGCTGCCAATGTATAGAATCCAACATAATGATGTATGTGGTGACGATGCAGGTGAGAAATTCTCGCGATATGTTGTTGTTGAGTTTTAATTGCCTTATGGAGCTCTTCAATATCATCAGCCTTGATCTCTTTAATTAGCAAGCGAATGGAATTATTGATAGTATTTGGACTTGCTAAATATTCACCAATGTGCGTAGAAATAATTTCTTGCTCCGGTATGAATGACGAGTTTAATGCTCCTGGTTGTTGATTGTTTGCACTTATGAATAATGTTGGATGCTTTATCATACAGGTGGGCTGTATTTGTATAATCCCACTCTCTTCAAGGATTATAGGGTGGATCGTTGTTCCACATATGATGTCGAAATGAGTTATTTCATCCATTATAAAGATCCAAGTACTTGATGTATGTAGCTTATACCACATTTTCTTCAATGGTATATTTCGTAATTGACAGAAGGATGACAATTTTCCCTGGTGATTAAGCAGTTCTATCTCACATCTGCTTTGATTCGATTGCGCACTGTATATAGGCTGTTTTAGATTGCAAATTAATTGGGCCTCTAATAATTGTATGTATTCCTTGATATCTTCCTCTTTTAATGGTGTAAAGCGGTCCTTATGGAGGTTTACAGCCAGGTATTGCGTTGAGGGTTGGATGTGGATGAACTGATCTGCATGTTTCACAGGTATAGGCGTAAGTTTGAATAGCCGATATATTTCTGCATTGAGCAATGGAATTCGAACGTCAAATAATACATTCCTTTGCGTGATGCGCATCTTAACCTGCATTGAATTGTATATTGGCAGTAATGATTTCAAAGTTTCATCTCCTGGTACTCTAAGATGCTTTGGCAGGTGCTCTTTAATTATGCTTAGTTGTTCACGAAGCTGAATGGGTGTGAGCAGTAGTGTGTTAAGCCTTCCGTGTTTTGTGTCGGTTACTACAGCTAATAAGCTCTTTTGCATATGTTGAAAGTTTATCAGATTTAGGGTTACTAGTAATACTGCCGACGTAAAGGCTTGCGTAGTTTTTAAGACTTCGTCAGCTTTATTAAGTCCATTTGTAATTGTCTCTATATGATGTTCCAAGATAGTGATTTGATGATTTAACGTCTCACTATTCTTCTTTATGACATTAATTGTGTGTTCAGCAATGGATGTTTGATTCATTAGCAGTTCTTTCAATAGAACTTCATTTTCCTTGATGTTCTGAATTTGCTCTTCGTATCTCTCCGCAAACCCTTGATCAAGGATACCAAATAAACTGTTTGCGATTGAGCCCACTATTTCAAGAGGAGCTCGTTTGGTTCTAAATCTTTCATTTTCATTTTGTTGTTGTAATATGTCATTAATTTGATAGGATTCACCATACTGATGTTGTAACTGTAAAATTGTAGCGTTACATAGTTCTTTTGGTATTGTTAGATGGGTGTTTTGTTGGCAGATTTCTGTAAGCCTTTGCACTGATTTTCTTATCCCTGTGAACTCCTTCCAATATGATGACAAGTCATAGTAAATGATAAGATTCCATTCGCTTGAATATAGCTGGATCTCTGATACGTCTTCAAAATATATTCCTTCTTGTTCTTTAAACCTGGTTATACTATATGGTTTATCAGGTTGCTGGCCTATAACTAATATAGTGAGCAATGCCAATATCATGAAGGTTAGCCATGATTTACTCAGTGAGCTTGAGTTTTGAGGTGGAATTGTATTTGGCTGTCGGATGCGTTTAACATTTCTATCTTCATGTAGTGAATCTGAGCACCTCCGCCTTTTGTTCGAGCTTTGAATGCAATGCGAATTAATTATTTTGCTATCGGACACAGGATTGGGAACCGTCTCTATCGTAGTAGTTTCTTCATTTATTTGATGCAGGAGTCTCTTTGGATCAACCGATTCATTCATGTGATTGTCGATTATAGGAAGCAGCGACAATTTAGTGACTGGTCGTTTGATCCTTGATCCCCTTGTTTGTAGTGTTACTACTCTAGTTAGCTCATCGAGTCCAGGGTGCGTTTCTATCACTCGGCCAAGTGCCCATTTTGTTGGTGGAAGCTGTTCGTCTTTAATAAGTACCAGATTTCCAATTCGTAGATTCGGTTGTCGTTGAGTCCATTTAGGACGTTGCTGTAGTCTTGATAGGTATTCGGATGACCACTTTCTCCAGAACTCCTGATGCATCCGTCCTACCCTCTGCCACTTATCAAGAGTATTTGGATTATTTTCAAGATGATTTCTTTCAGGTATGGCAAGTAATGAAGAGCCAGTCAAGAAGTGACCTGGAGTGAGCACTTCCAAGCTTTCAGGATCTTCGGATATTGGGCACAGCGGTCGCGAATTTAAGCATGCCTCAATTTGAGTCATGAGTGTACACATTTCCTCATATGTCAGCCTGTTATCACCTACTACACGGCGCATATGATGTTTCATAGCTTTGACGCCCGCTTCCCATAAGCCACCAAAATGAGGGGAGGCTGGATGAATGAAGTGCCATTGTGTGCCGATTTCTTGTAGTGCATTCTGCACGTCATCTTTATACGATTTTTGTGTGTGTATTTTGCTAAGTATGTTATTAGCGCCAACGAAATTAGTTGCATTATCGCTGTAAATATGAGCGATGTGTCCTCTTCTCGCGACAAATCGTTTGAAGGCAGCTATAAATGCCTGAGATGTGAGGTCGGTTACTACCTCCAAGTGAATCGCTTTTGTCGTTAAACAGACGAATATTGCTACATAGCCCTTGTGCGATTTGCTTCCTCTTCCTCTGGCCAGTAAAAGTTCGAATGGTTCAGCATAATCTACCCCCGACTGGCTGAAGGGTCGAGTAGAGATCACTCTTGCCTTAGGTAACATTCCCATCATTTGTTCGGTCATTTAAGTTTTGTTTCTATGACAGCTTATACATTGATGTATGAACCCTTTAACTGCTTTCAGGCCATTTAATATCCAGAATCGCTGTCTTATGACTTCCAAAGTCAAGGTGTTTCCACCATGTAAGGTAAGTTTATGCATTTTGTCCATCACTAGTGTTGTCAGCCGGCTTTTGTAGGGCAGTATAATAGGATGCTTGCGATCTTATGATAGTTCTGCTTGATGTAATCTCCCGCCTACTCGTAATATCCCCTTAGATTCTATAAACGGCGATAGAGGAAGTAATCTGCTCTTCTTATTTAGTGGTTGTTCTATTGATAACTGGGATATTTCATCTTTAAAGACTTGCTGTTGGGTAGTCTTCACTAGTGGTACTAGTGCTTCTTCGATTTCATTTATTGTCAAGTACCCAGATGTACGGTTCGCCTTGCTTACCTTCATATTTTGTATAAACCTTTTAATGTATGCTGTTACTCTTTGTAATTTTCCTAATGTTGAAAATCTTACGAGCAACTCTTTATGCAAGTTTAGATCTTGAAGATCATCTTTCTCGTGTTCGGCTTTGGAATCATAACAAGAATGAGCCGTCAACACTTTCTTCTCTAGGTCAGTTGTCTTCTTTGGGTTTGATGGAAACGATATTTCCTTGGAGCTAAGCCAAGAAGGTCCATGCCACCAAAGAGTATGATTTTTAAGCAGCGATGGCGATATTCCTCTAGAGGCGATGTCGGCAGGGTTCTCGGATGATTGCACGTAAAACCATGTATTTCGGTCTGATAATCCATGTATTTGTGCAACTCGATTCCCCACAAATATTTGCCACTTATGCGCATCTTCTTGTATCCATGACAGAACTATCATTGAATCTGTCCAGGCATAGCACTTTAAGTCATCGATTTCTAGGCTTTTTCTAGCCTCGTTTATCAGTCTAGCGAGTAGCGTTGCTCCACATAATTCTAATCTTGGAATAGTCAGCTTTGTTTTCAGTGGGGCTACCTTAGTTTTGGCGGTTATTAGGTGTGTCTGAACATGCGATTTGCGTGTAATTCGCAGATATATTACTGCACTGTAGCCCTTTTCTGACGCATCTGAAAACCCGTGAAGCTCGCAGCTAGTGTCCTTTCCTGTGAACCCAATCCATCGCAGGATTTCAATTTCTTCTAATTTTGGGAGTTCAGACTTTATTTGTAACCATCTAGTTAATAATGTACTTGATAATGGTTCATCCCAGGACGACTTCTCTAGCCAAATGTTCTGTAGGCGAATTTTGATTGACATGACTACCGGCGATATTAATCCAACAGGATCAAAGATTTTCGCCGCGTCGGACGCTACGTTCCGCTTTGTTGTGGGGTTGTCGTTCATGCTTATCGAAACGTGTATTTTGAAATTGTCGGCTATAGGGTTCCAGTGCACTCCAAGTGCCTTAATTGTCTGTTCTTTTTGGAAATCTATAAAGCTAGGTTGTTCTCGAAACTCATAGGGTATATTCTTAACAACCTTGAATTTATTGCTTGTCCACTTGCGAAGCTTGAAACCTCCGCCCTTTAGCATGTTTATTTACTGCTGACAAGATTCTATTGCTTCATCCGGGGAAGCGCCTCCTGAGACTACGTCGTCTACATAAGTATCGCTCAGTATGATTCTGGATGCGATAGGGTAATGTTTTTCTTCATCTTGCGCGAGTTGCTGCAAAGTACGTATTGCAAGAAACGGTGCTGAGTTTGTGCCGTAAGTAACGGTTGTCAGCTTATATTCCTTGATAGGGTGATTTGGAGACTCTCGCCAAAGAATACATTGATACTGCTGATCTCTCACATCCACTTTTATCTGGCGGTACATTTTTTCTATATCCGCCGTGAATACTATTTTATGTTTTCTCCATCTTAACAGAATGGAGATTAGGCTTCCTTGTAGTTGAGGACCGGTCATCATGATATCATTTAGACATCTGGTGTTGTTTCTTTTGGCCGAAGCGTCAAAGACTACACGTAATTTGGTTGTTGTACTGTCTTGTTTGAAAACCGCATGGTGAGGTAGGTAGTATTTTATCTCACCATCATCTTCGGCTGGAACCATATGACCTAAGCGTTGGTATTCTTTCATAAAATCCTTATACACGGTTTCAAATACTTTGTCTTGGTTAAATTTTCGCTCCATTTGGAACAGTCGGGCAAGCGCTAGTTCTCTAGATCTGCTCAAATTGGCTTCTTTAGGATTTTGTTTAAATGGAAGGCGTACGATATATCGACCATTCTCGTCTCGTCTGTGCGTTTGCTGGTAGTAACTTTCACAAGAAATGTCTTCTGGTGTGGTAATAGTTTCGGCTGCTAGTTCTTCGCATTCCCAAAATCTCTGCAGCTCGCTGGTTATATCTATTTCTGTTACCATGCAAATAAGCTTATTCTCGTTGTTGCTGTTACTATTGCTCCAGATAATATCCATCCCAGCTCTGTTTGTTGGGCCACGGGAGCATCTTCAGTTCCACGCAGAAGGTAGCCTAGTATTACCTTCCCGAATACTTCTGCTCCTAATATGACGTCAATCCTTCCCGGCTTATGGAACGTAGGATCTGCCAAAACCAGGTTTTCGGTATGCGTCCAGTTAGTTGGAATGATTTTATTTGCAGGCAATTTTCTTGTCAGATTTTTTAATACCAGGGCTGTGGTTGTGAGAGAGAATGTAGATTTAAATCGTGGCATTACTGTAATCTCTATACTGGATTTTGTGATTCCTGGACTGGAGCACCCAAGACCGGAAACTGTGGCTTGAATTTTTCTTCTAGGTAATCTTAATTGTTGAGCTGCATTCTCAGTAATGAACGTTGCTTGAGACCCTTGGTCAAGTAATGCCCTGAGTAGCACAGCATCTCCTGATTTATTGATTACTTGTATGAGAGCGGTTGCCAGTAGTACGTCATACCCCTTTGATTTCTTCGCAAAGTGGGTTGCAACCGCTTCGTTTGGTGTGCTATCATCTCGACTGGCTTCCGTTCTTGGATAGTTAATACTTTGTTGATAACATGGTGCCTGCTGGTTTTGGTAATGTAAAAGAGTGTGGTGTTTTTTCTGGCATAACTTGCAGGTGTACCGGCTTTTACATTGTAGTATATTGTGGCCTTTTACTAGGCAGTTCTGGCAAAGGTTTGCCTTTTTTACCGCTTTCAGTCGTTGTTGTACGCTTAGCTTACTAAATGTTTCGCAATGATATATTCTGTGATTTTCTCCACAGATAGCGCAATGCTTTGAAATCATTCCCAGGTATACTTTTGTATTTCTCCCATTTCTTTCGGGTTGTTTTGGTTTCAATGGCTCTACTGCTTCAAGACCTCGAAATCGATTTTCTAGGAATTCAAGAAATTTGCTTAGCTCTTGAACTTCTCTTGGTGTGGCCACTGATTGTTCATAGATTCGGTGAGTTTCCTTATCCAATTTTGTTATGATGATGTGTATGATCAATGGATCCCAATTTTTCGTGTCTATGCCTAGATTTTTGATGCTCTCTAGACATTCAATTGTCACATCATGTAACTTCTTCAAGCCTTCCGATGATTCTTTGAATAGTGAAGGTTGTTTTAGAAGTAGATTTAATTGCGCTGTCAAGAGAGTCCTCTTATTGTTATATCTTTTTTCAAGAATTTCCCAGGCCGTCTCAAAGTTTTCATTTGTTATTTGTAGATGCTGTATGAGTTCAATTGGGTCACCTATGAGATTGCCTTTGAGATAAAATAATTTTTGAGCTCCAGACATTTTGTCGTCTTTATAAATGAGTTCCATGAACAAATTTCTAAATGATTGCCACTTGATATAGTCACCGTTAAATGACGGAATATCGACTCTTGGCAACTTTATCTGTATTCCTTTTGACTCGTTGGTGCTTATCGTATTTTTAGATTGAGGATTTAATTTATTCAATACTTCTTGTAGTTGAATTGTGGTAGTTTGATAGGTCTCCTCAATGCTTGAGAATATATCATTCTCCATATATTCGTGTTTTGTTCTACCCATCGACATAATCTCTCCATGGTTTCGGACAAGGTGCTCCCAATAGTCATTTACTTGATTTTTTGCATACAGTATGCTGCAGATACCTCTTGTTTAATCTCTTCTCTGATTGAAACTGATGCCTTTTGTAGAGTTTCTATAATGGCATATTGCTTCTTAATTACCTTCAGTTGATCTTGCAATACTTCAGTGATTTTCGCTCTTGACATTACATCCGCTAAGGAATTTTCTAACATCTCCCGTGTTTCTTCATACAATTTTTCCACGGTGTCATAAAAATTCTCTTTAAAGTATGGCTGTTCTGAATTAGTTTCACGGTATAGCTCCAGATCATCATTTCTTTTGTCAAAACTTTCCCAGAGCTTGCTTATTTTAATCAAGCGGGTTTCAAAATAATCCCTTGTTTTACGTACGTCAGAGTCTTTGGTGTAGTTTGTGATAAATTTCTGAAGTTTTACAGCATCTGCCATATTTGCTTTAATTAACTGCTCCATAGTAGTATATATTTGTTGAATTATCGAGTAGCTGATGAACTGATGTTGCTAGTTTGAACGTAATTCTTCGCTTCTCGCTCGCCAATATTGTTTGAGGTATTAGGACTGAAAAAAAATCTTTTTTATTAGTAAATAAATTGCCTGAGGACAAGCTCGAAGGACCAATGATTGTATTGAGAACTGACTGAATTAATAAAACTCGATCAAGTGCTGTCGGATAATCAATTAATCATTTTATTAGTTCAATTCGCTTATTTATACAATTAATCATACACATATATACATATAAATACAATAAACCAAACCAAACAAAACAAAAATTTATATTAATGAAATAAAATAACAAGATCAGCATAAATTTAATTTGTAGGTAATGTCACCGACCGTAATTTCACTTGCACTTCCATGCAATTGCTGACATAGAAATTTGATGAACGTAAGAATTCAATAGCTAAGTGAAGGTAGAAATTGCATATTAGAATGAAATTGCGGTCGTTGACTTATTGAGCTTGACTATGCATTTTGTATCTCTTGATCAAGGATACCAAATAAACTGTTTGCGATTGAGCCCACTATTTCAAGAGGAGCTCGTTTGGTTCTAAATCTTTCATTTTCATTTTGTTGTTGTAATATGTCATTAATTTGATAGGATTCACCATACTGATGTTGTAACTGTAAAATTGTAGCGTTACATAGTTCTTTTGGTATTGTTAGATGGGTGTTTTGTTGGCAGATTTCTGTAAGCCTTTGCACTGATTTTCTTATCCCTGTGAACTCCTTCCAATATGATGACAAGTCATAATAAATGATAAGATTCCATTCGCTTGAATATAGCTGGATCTCTGATACGTCATCAAAATATATTCCTTCTTGTTCTTTAAACCTGGTTATACTATATGGTTTATCAGGTTGCTGGCCTATAACTAATATAGTGAGCAATGCCAATATCATGAAGGTTAGCCATGATTTACTCAGTGAGCTTGAGTTTTGAGGTGGAATTGTATTTGGCTGTCGGATGCGTTTAACATTTCTATCTTCATGTAGTGAATCTGAGCACCTCCGCCTTTTGTTCGAGCTTTGAATGCAATGCGAATTAATTATTTTGCTATCGGACACAGGATTGGGAACCGTCTCTATCGTAGTAGTTTCTTCATTTGTTTGATGCAGGAGTCTCTTTGGATCAACCGATTCATTCATGTGATTGTCGATTATAGGAAGCAGCGACAATTTAGTGACTGGTCGTTTGATCCTTGATCCCCTTGTTTGTAGTGTTACTACTCTAGTTAGCTCATCGAGTCCAGGGTGCGTTTCTATCACTCGGCCAAGTGCCCATTTTGTTGGTGGAAGCTGTTCGTCTTTAATAAGTACCAGATTTCCAATTCGTAGATTCGGTTGTCGTTGAGTCCATTTAGGACGTTGCTGTAGTCTTGATAGGTATTCGGATGACCACTTTCTCCAGAACTCCTGATGCATCCGTCCTACCCTTTGCCACTTATCAAGAGTATTTGGATTATTTTCAAGATGATTTCTTTCAGGTATGGCAAGTAATGAAGAGCCAGTCAAGAAGTGACCTGGAGTGAGCACTTCCAAGCTTTCAGGATCTTCGGATATTGGGCACAGCGGTCGCGAATTTAAGCATGCCTCAATTTGAGTCATGAGTGTACACATTTCCTCATATGTCAGCCTGTTATCACCTACTACACGGCGCATATGATGTTTCATAGCTTTGACGCCCGCTTCCCATAAGCCACCAAAATGAGGGGAGGCTGGAGGAATGAAGTGCCATTGTGTGCCGATTTCTTGTAGTGCATTCTGCACGTCATCTTTATACGATTTTTGTGTGTGTATTTTGCTAAGTATGTTATTAGCGCCAACGAAATTAGTTGCATTATCGCTGTAAATATGAGCGATGTGTCCTCTTCTCGCGACAAATCGTTTGAAGGCAGCTATAAATGCCTGAGATGTGAGGTCGGTTACTACCTCCAAGTGAATCGCTTTTGTCGTTAAACAGACGAATATTGCTACATAGCCCTTGTGCGATTTGTTTCCTCTTCCTCTGGCCAGTAAAAGTTCGAATGGTTCAGCATAATCTACCCCCGACTGGCTGAAGGGTCGAGTAGAGATCACTCTTGCCTTAGGTAACATTCCCATCATTTGTTCGGTCATTTGAGTTTTGTTTCTATGACAGCTTATACATTGATGTATGAACCCTTTAACTGCTTTCAGGCCATTTAATATCCAGAATCGCTGTCTTATGACTTCCAAAGTCAAGGTGTTTCCACCATGTAAGGTAAGTTTATGCATTTTGTCCATCACTAGTGTTGTCAGCCGGCTTTTGTAGGGCAGTATAATAGGATGCTTGCGATCGTATGATAGTTCTGCTTGATGTAATCTCCCGCCTACTCGTAATATCCCCTTAGATTCTATAAACGGCGATAGAGGAAGTAATCTGCTCTTCTTATTTAGTGGTTGTTCTATTGATAACTGGGCTATTTCATCTTTAAAGACTTGCTGTTGGGTAGTCTTCACTAGTGGTACTAGTGCTTCTTCGATTTCATTTATTGTCAAGTACCCAGATGTACGGTTCGCCTTGCTTACCTTCATATTTTGTATAAACCTTTTAATGTATGCTGTTACTCTTTGTAATTTTCCTAATGTTGAAAATCTTACGAGCAACTCTTTATGCAAGTTTAGATCTTGAAGATCATCTTTCTCGTGTTCGGCTTTGGAATCATAACAAGAATGAGCCGTCAACACTTTCTTCTCTAGGTCAGTTGTCTTCTTTGGGTTTGATGGAAACGATATTTCCTTGGAGCTAAGCCAAGAAGGTCCATGCCACCAAAGAGTATGATTTTTAAGCAGCGATGGCGATATTCCTCTAGAGGCGATGTCGGCAGGGTTCTCGGATGATTGCACGTAAAACCATGTATTTCGGTCTGATAATCCATGTATTTGTGCAACTCGATTCCCCACAAATGTTTGCCACTTATGCGCATCTTCTTGTATCCATGACAGAACTATCATTGAATCTGTCCAGGCATAGCACTTTAAGTCATCGATTTCTAGGCTTTTTCTAGCCTCGTTTATCAGTCTAGCGAGTAGCGTTGCTCCACATAATTCTAATCTTGGAATAGTCAGCTTTGTTTTCAGTGGGGCTACCTTAGTTTTGGCGGTTATTAGGTGTGTCTGAACATGCGATTTGCGTGTAATTCGCAGATATATTACTGCACTGTAGCCCTTTTCTGACGCATCTGAAAACCCGTGAAGCTCGCAGCTAGTGTCCTTTCCTGTGAACCCAATCCATCGCAGGATTTCAATTTCTTCTAATTTTGGGAGTTCAGACTTTATTTGTAACCATCTAGTTAATAATGTACTTGATATTGGTTCATCCCAGGACGACTTCTCTAGCCAAATGTTCTGTAGGAGAATTTTGATTGACATGACTACCGGCGATAGTAATCCAACAGGATCAAAGATTTTCGCCGCGTCGGACGCTACGTTCCGCTTTGTTGTGGGGTTGTCGTTCATGCTTATCGAAACGTGTATTTTGAAATTGTCGGCTATAGGGTTCCAGTGCACTCCAAGTGCCTTAATTGTCTGTTCTTTTTGGAATTCTATAAAGCTAGGTTGTTCTCGAAACTCATAGGGTATATTCTTAACAACCTTGAATTTATTGCTTGTCCACTTGCGAAGCTTGAAACCTCCGCCCTTTAGCATGTTTATTTACTGCTGAGAAGATTCTATTGCTTCATCCGGGGAAGCGCCTCCTGAGACTACGTCGTCTACATAAGTATCGCTCAGTATGATTCTGGATGCGATAGGGTAATGTTTTTCTTCATCTTGCGCGAGTTGCTGCAAAGTACGTATTGCAAGAAACGGTGCTGAGTTTGTGCCGTAAGTAACGGTTGTCAGCTTATATTCCTTGATAGGGTGATTTGGAGACTCTCGCCAAAGAATACATTGATACTGCTGATCTCTCACATCCACTTTTATCTCGCGGTACATTTTTTCTATATCCGCCGTGAATACTATTTTATGTTTTCTCCATCTTAACAGAATGGAGATTAGGCTTCCTTGTAGTTGAGGACCGGTCATCATGATATCATTTAGACATCTGGTGTTGTTTCTTTTGGCCGAAGCGTCAAAGACTACACGTAATTTGGTTGTTGTACTGTCTTGTTTGAAAACCGCATGGTGAGGTAGGTAGTATTTTATCTCACCATCATCTTCGGCTGGAACCATATGACCTAAGCGTTGGTATTCTTTCATAAAATCCTTATACATGGTTTCAAATACTTTGTCTTGGTTAAATTTTCGCTCCATTTGGAACAGTCGGGCAAGCGCTAGTTCTCTAGATCTGCTCAAATTGGCTTCTTTAGGATTTTGTTTAAATGGAAGGCGTACGATATATCGACCATTCTCGTCTTGTCTGTGCGTTTGCTGGTAGTAACTTTCACAAGAAATGTCTTCTGGTGTGGTAGTAGTTTCGGCTGCTAGTTCTTCGCATTCCCAAAATCTCTGCAGCTCGCTGGTTATATCTATTTCTGTTACCATGCAAATAAGCTTATTCTCGTTGTTGCTGTTACTATTGCTCCAGATAATATCCATCCCAGCTCTGTTTGTTGGGCCACGGGAGCATCTTCAGTTCCACCCAGAAGGTTGCCTAGTATTACCTTCCCGAATACTTCTGCTCCTAATATGACGTCAATCCTTCCCGGCTTATGGAACGTAGGATCTGCCAAAACCAGGTTTTCGGTATGCGTCCAGTTAGTTGGAATGATTTTATTTGCAGGCAATTTTCTTGTCAGATTTTTTAATACCAGGGCTGTGGTTGTGAGAGAGAATGTAGATTTAAATCGTGGCATTACTGTAATCTCTATACTGGATTTTGTGATTCCTGGACTGGAGCACCCAAGACCGGAAACTGTGGCTTGAATTTTTCTTCTAGGTAATCTTAATTGTTGAGCTGCATTCTCAGTAATGAACGTTGCTTGAGACCCTTGGTCAAGTAATGCTCTGAGTAGCACAGCATCTCCTGATTTATTGATTACTTGTATGAGAGCGGTTGCCAGTAGTACGTCATACCCCTTTGATTTCTTCGCAAAATGGGCTGCAACCGCTTCGTTTGGTGAGCTATCATCTCGACTGGCTTCCTTTCTTGGATAGTTATTACTTTGTTGATAACATGGTGCCTGCTGGTTTTGGTAATGTAAAAGAGTGTGGTGTTTTTTCTGGCATAACTTGCAGGTGTACCGGCTTTTACATTGTAGTATATTGTGGCCTTTTACTAGGCAGTTCTGGCAAAGGTTTGCCTTTTTTACCGCTTTCAGTCGTTGTTGTACGCTTAGCTTACTAAATGTTTCGCAATGATATATTCTGTGATTTTCTCCACAGATAGCGCAATGCTTTGAAATCATTCCCAGGTATACTTTTGTATTTCTCCCATTTCTTTCGGGTTGTTTTGGTTTCAATGGCTCTACTGCTTCAAGACCTCGAAATCGATTTTCTAGGAATTCAAGAAATTTGCTTAGCTCTTGAACTTCTCTTGGTGTGGCCACTGATTGTTCATAGATTCGGTGAGTTTCCTTATCCAATTTTGTTATGATGATGTGTATGATCAATGGATCCCAATTTTTCGTGCCTATGCCTAGATTTTTGATGCTCTCTAGACATTCAATTGTCACATCATGTAACTTCTTCAAGCCTTCCGATGATTCTTTGAATAGTGAAGGTTGTTTTAGAAGTAGATTTAATTGCGCTGTCAAGAGAGTCCTCTTATTGTTATATCTTTTTTCAAGAATTTCTAAGGCCGTCTCAAAGTTTTCATTTGTTATTTGTAGATGCTGTATGAGTTCAATTGGATCACCTATGAGATTGCCTTTGAGATAAAATAATTTTTGAGCTCCAGACATTTTGTCGTCTTTATAAATGAGTTCCATGAACAAATTTCTAAATGATTGCCACTTGATATAGTCACCGTTAAATGACGGAATATCGACTCTTGGCAACTTTATCTGTGTTCCTTTTGACTCGTTGGTGCTTATCGTATTTTTAGATTGAGGATTTAATTTATTCAATACTTCTTGTAGTTGAATTGTGGTAGTTTGATAGGTCTCCTCAATGCTTGAGAATATATCATTCTCCATATATTCGTGTTTTGTTCTACCCATCGACATAATCTCTCCATGGTTTCGGACAAGGTGCTCCCAATAGTCATTTACTAACTTGATTTTTTGCATACAGTATGCTGCAGATACCTCTTGTTTAATCTCTTCTCTGATTGAAACTGATGCCTTTTGTAGAGTTTCTATAATGGCATATTGCTTCTTAATTACCTTCAGTTGATCTTGCAATACTTCAGTGATTTTCGCTCTTGACATTACATCCGCTAAGGAATTTTCTAACATCTCCCGTGTTTCTTCATACAATTTTTCCACGGTGTCATAAAAATTCTCTTTAAAGTATGGCTGTTCTGAATTAGTTTCACGGTATAGCTCCAGATCATCATTTCTTTTGTCAAAACTTTCCCAGAGCTTGCTTATTTTAATCAAGCGGGTTTCGAAATAATCCCTTGTTTTACGTACGTCAGAGTCTTTGGTGTAGTTTGTGATAAATTTCTGAAGTTTTACAGCATCTGCCATATTTGCTTTAATTAACTGCTCCATAGTAGTATATATTTGTTGAATTATCGAGTAGCTGATGAACTGATGTTGCTAGTTTGAACGTAATTCTTCGCTTCTCGCTCGCCAATATTGTTTGAGGTATTAGGACTGAAAAAAAATCTTTTTTATTAGTAAATAAATTGCCTGAGGACAAGCTCGAAGGACCAATGATTGTCTTGAGAACTGACTGAATTAATAAAACTCGATCAAGTGCTGTCGGATAATCAATTAATCATTTTATTAGTTCAATTCGCTTATTTATACAATTAATCATACACATATATACATATAAATACAATAAACCAAACCAAGTAAAACAAAAATTTATATTAATGAAATAAAATAACAAGATCAGCATAAATTTAATTTGTAGGTAATGTCACCGACCGTAATTTCACTTGCACTTCCATGCAATTGCTGACATAGAAATTTGATGAACGTAAGAATTCAATAGCTAAGTGAAGGTAGAAATTGCATATTAGAATGAAATTACGGTCGTTGACTTATTGAGCTTGACTATGCATTTTGTATCTCTACACCCACTGCGAAAAAACGTATCAGTAGTTCCGAAAAAACGAAAAAATTCTTTATGGGAACAAAGAGTACGAAAAACATAAAAATTATAGAAAACAATGCAGTTTTCGAAAAAAATTTGGTTATCAACCACACGAACTTCAAGATTTATATTTACATGTACGAAAAAAGAAAAAAAAATTTCACTGAACACTTAAGACTTATTAAATAAATAAATAAATTATTTCACTGACTGATATATAAAATAAAAAATATATATAATATAGATATGAAAAAATATTTTCTCTACTTAATTATAATAATTTTATATTCAATTGTTTACTTTTCCTACTTGTTTTCTTTCTCAATTCTTCTGGGATGTTTCCAGCTACCAAAACCAGGAATCTGTAGTGTCGTCCGGGAAGGAGGATTATTGAGGTGTTGAATATTTCTTTTATCCGTCTTCCTTCTTCAATTTGGGCAGGGATGAGGCCCTTTAGAATCCCTCGTTGGTGCTTTGCACGTTGGTGAGGAGGTGGCTGCTTGCTTTTATCAGCAGAGGCAGTTACAGTTGACCGACCTCGAGCGTTGGGGGTAACTTAAACGAAATTGTAGTATCCCAATTACCCCTTATTTTTTTTCGTGGAGAATCGAGGGTTTTGAAGTTCTTATATTTATATATATATAGGCAAAAACTGGCTTCCCCGATCCTACCGGCTGCGCCAATGTAACGTTCTCACGGTTGGTCTCACTTTTCACCGATGTGTATAGCACCAATTCAGTAACACAATCAGAAATTTTACATAAACACTTTATTCAGTTATTGTTATTAACCTTTATATATATCAAAATGTTATTATATACATATATATATTATGTATTTCTGTTATTTATAATTATTTATTAAATCTGCTGCACTGACTCACGCTTTTACTTATCTTAATATTAAATCAATTCAAACCTTGCTTCCAATCTCAACTCAACTCACTAACTCACCGCTAACTCAAACTCAACTCAGCTGCAAGTTTATTATACAGATCAAAAATAATTCTTATAAAAATAAACAAATTGCTACAAGTAGTTATACTATGCCGGTACCAGATCACTTGTTTGTGCCTCCAGGATTTCGCCACAGATGGCGCCACCGTCGCGAGGTGGTTTGAGCACATACTAAATGTAGGTTTGGGTCTTGGCTATATTGGTTTGGGCCTTGGGTAAACCGTTGTGTCTTGGGTGCACCATTGCGTCTAAACTGCACCCTAGCGGGATTAATCGGTACTACCGGGATGTATCATTTGGTCTTGACTGCGCCCTAGCGGCATTAGCAGGTACTACCAGCATGCTCCGGTTTTCTAGCAACATCTGTTCGGGCGCAAATGCCATTTCTTGAATAAGGTTCCCTAGCGGTCTTAGCCGGAACTACCTGGCTTTGCTGTTTTCTTTTATTGGCGGAAGAGTTCAGCATCATTCGAATTTCACAACATGACATCACCATGAACAGATTTAGAAGATGTCAGTGAGACATTAGCCGATACGCAGCGACATCTGTTTGGCTGCAAACTCCATTTCTTGAGTAAGGTACCCTAGCGGCCTTAGCCGGTTGTATGTGTTCTGGTTGTGATAATTTTATGTCATGATGATCTTCATCTTCATAAAATATCACTTGGTCGTCAATTTGAATTTGACACGGTTCATTTAGTATTAGTACTCCGTGATTGTTGAGGCTAGAACTATGTAGTCCGCTTTTGCATGACATCGTAATCTTTTGTTGGGAAGGGAAAGAGAATAACCAGGCATTTTTTCGACTCATTGAGGGGTTAAATATGAAGTTTATGGGGCATTCTTTTAGAGTTTGTCCCTTAAAAATTGCATTTAGTAAAGGGCCAGCATACGTATTTTGGTGGGCATTAATTAATAACTTTTTGTATACTCTAAATTCTGTTTGTCGAAGTAATACAAATTCTTGGGTGGTTAGGTGACTAGCTGAATAGGAGTGTTCCAAATTCAGAAGGAGTGAGTGGTTGTTAGAATGTCTTGATGGGGAACAGATGTATTTGCTGAAGCTTGAAAACCGGGAGATTTGAATAGGAAATTTAATTCTGACTACAAGGTTACCTTTTACGACCTGTGATTTAACTTCTAGAGTTTCAGATAATAGTTCAAAATCCTTTTTTTTTCGCTAGGCTCTTTTGGGTTTGATTGTAATAGGCTTCTAGAAGAGTAGATGGAGATATTAGCAAGGGGTGGATTTGATTACTTTTTAGAGTTGTTAATATTTCAAGTAGTGTTTGTTGTCTTAACTCTATGTCGATAATATGCAAACTGATTGTTGTCATTACCTCTTGAATCCGTTGACGGGTACTTATCTCCTCTGTCACCTTTTGGAGCAAATCGTTTACTGTTCTGACGATTAAACGTTGGTTCGACTCCAGCTTCTGTACAGATTTCTTTTGTTGTTCGTACGTTGATTTGAAAAGCGTAATCTGATGTTTTTCTAAATCTAACAGTGCCTTTGTGTCTGTTTCAAGGTTGGAAATCCGGCTATATATCTCCTTTCGTTATCGGTATCCATTGTGCCAAATAGGAAATGAAAGCCCTTTCCTATTCCATCGGCCAGTGATCTACTCTGATGTCGGGTTGTTATTAGTTCCTTGATAACAGCGGCACGCTTTTTGATCGCTTCTATTAGATTGTGGATTTGTATTTTTATGCTTTCCGCACAGTTGGCTGACGAGGAATCCAGTATGCTCCACCAACATGGTCTCCGTCTCAAGGTTACTTATATTGATTTGGGTAAATAGATTTCATGTGTCGTGGAAAAACAAAATCTCTCCTAAATCATCAAACATAATACCCGTATTTGTTAGAGGCTGGACTTCGAAAGGTAGAGTTGCTTCCAAAGAAATAGATATGCTGACGCAATAGAACCCTAGTAATAGTCGTGCCATGTCTGGGGAAATATATATACATATTTTGTTTTAGACTTTATTCATAGAAAGGTTTTAATCTATTATTATGGACTACGACTTTCCTGTTACCAATTTGGATTTTAGTATTCACTGAATTGAGAACTTCAATCACCTGATATGGTCCTAGCCATACCTGGGAGAGTTTGTGTTTTTTGGCTGCGTTTTTCAGTAATACTTTATCTCCGACATGGAAAGTTATTGGCCGTGAATGTTTGTCATAAAGTTCTTTAGAGCGATTTTTGCTACATAAAAGGTTTTTACGAGCAATGGCAATGTCTTCTGTAGTTTGTATTTCAGAAGATAATAATAACTTTGATGATTGTATACAGGTTCCGGCTCTCTTTTCAAATTGGAGGGAACATCAGTCGTGAAGCCGAATAAACAGTCCATGGGGGTAAGTTTGCTACTATCGTGTACGCTGTTGTTATATACAAAGGCTGCTGTCGAGTAATTCCTTTCTGCCTTATTTAGAGTCCGACTCTCATAAGCTATGGGGCGATCTTTACCTATTTCTCCCTGAGACAGGACAGCTCCTAGAGCTTCCTGGCTAGCGTCCGTGGTTAAGTTAAAAGGCAGAGTAAAATCTGGATATATAAGAAGTGGCGGTGAAGTGAGATTTCTTTTAATCTCGCTAAAAGCATTCTGGCAGTTTTCAGTCCACGCAAATTTCACATCTTTTCGCAATAAATTAGTCATAGGACGAACAATCTTGGAGAAATTGGGTATAAATTTCCTGTAATACTTAGCTAAGCCAAGAAAAGATTGAACTTGTCTAACAGTATGCGCGACGGGAACGTTGTGAGCGCATTCTGTTTTTGAGGGATCTGGGAGGGCTCCCTCACTGGAGCATTTGTGTCCCAGATATATGACTTCGCGCCTTAGGAACTGACATTTCTCTGGCTGTAACTTTAAATTATTTTCTCGTAAACGATCACAAACTTTTATCAATTTACTGTTATGATCTTCAAGGTTTTTCCCATAGATAACTATGTCATCTAGGTAAACGAAACATTCTAGACCTTGTGAGAACATAATTCATCAACCGTTGGAATGTAGTTGGTGCTCCTTTCAATCCAAAAGGGATGCGCCGAAATTCATAATGCCCATAAGCTGTACTAAAGGCTGTCTTGGGTCTATCTTTAGGATGAACCAGTACTTGATGATAGCCACTGGCAAGATCCAAAGTAGTGAAATACCGGGAATGACCTAGTTGGTCCAGGATATCTTCAATCCTGGGCAATGGAAAAGCGTCACCTATTATTTTATCATTTAATTTCCTAAAATCGACCACAACCCTCAATCGTTTTTCATCATTTGCCCTGCTTTCTTTGGAACCACTAACAGCGGTGAGTTCCAAGGGCTTTTGCTAGGTTTAACTATTTCATTTTCTAGCATTTCATGGAGCTGTTGATTTATAACTTCTCTTTGCGTCTCTGGAAGTCGACACATTTTTTGATTAAATGGAGGTTGGTCAGAAACCATTGGAATGATATGCGAAATGGCATTGGTATAAGTGAGCTTATCGCCAACCAGATGAAATATGTCATTGTATTGGTGGCAAATATTCAGGATAAAAGATTTTTCATCTAATGTTAGTTCTTGTTCTAGTCGTACTAGGCGTGATACTTACAGAGAGTCTGTTTGAAAGTTTGGTTGAGTCTGCTTGAGTAAACGTGTGGAATTAATTAGTTTTGTAGGTGAAATCTCGTTTTTCGGACAGCTAGTGTTAGTGAAGTTATGTTTCACTTTTGAAGTCAGACTAGAGCCGCAATCGCTACTTGGCTGTAAGCTGTAGGTATTGTAATTACTATTGGGCTCCAGCGAAAGTGTGAGTTTTTTTAATGTAACACTATGGCTATTAACGTTAAGCACACCAATTAAGTTTCCTCTCTTTTCGGAACTTAGCAAACTATTAGCTAGAAAAACTCCTGATTCCACCTCTTGGGACTGACAGAGCATTTCTTGCTCTAGTGTCAAAGGTGCTTTAACTACTACGTGCGACCGCGCAGGTATGTGTACTGGCTATGGGAATTCAATAGTATAGTGCGTGATATTGTCAGTGAGCGGGATTTCCTTCAAATCTGGGTTTTCCTTTTTACTTTCTTGAAGCTCCTTTACTCGTTTGGTGGCACTGTCGTATACCTGGGTTTCGACATAGTGGGTGGCTTAAATAGTCTCCATGGTTTTCTTTTGGTTCCCTTTGCTCTTGCCAGAGTCGCAACAATTTTTCTCATTAATTGCGGCCAAAAGCGGTATTGTGAACTCTGTCGAATTGATTTCCGTGCGAGGAAATCGGAGAATTCGATTAAGGCCCTCGATGTTACAATTTTTTGAAAGAAAGTCGTTTCCTAGCAACCCGTCGTGCGAGATCGGTGTGCTGGTTTTCACAACTTGAAAATTGCATGGTATTGGGCTTTCAAAAGAAAATTTACCGTGGCAGCTACCTAGTGTTTTACCTTCACCAAAGGGAGTTTTCAACACAGTAGTATCATTCCGCTTTATTGAGTCGCTAGTATTTAAGGCATTTTGTTTGATTAAGCTGCCTTCAGCTCCATTATCCACTACTAGCCGAACCGAATTATTCTTGCCTATATCTAAAGGTAAGTGAGCCAGTGATATATTTTCGCTGCTACTGGCAGGCGGCGGGGAATACCTTAATAGTGGTTGAGAATGCGATTTTAAAGTCGAGCCGGGGAATTTTCGGTCGACTGGCGCTTGTTTCCCGAAGATCTGGCTTCCAATCTTTGTTTCTGCATGCACTCAGATATGGAATGTCCTCGTCTTCCACAGAAATCGCATTTTAGTTGCACATGATAAACCCTCGGGTTACCTCGGGTTGTGTCATTGGCACGATACGTTTGTGAATTCTCGGGTGGATAATTATTCCTGTTTCTACAGTTTTTAGCATCATGCCCACCTATTTTGCATTTCACGCAACATGAGGTATTCTTACGCTTTAGGCAGTCGTCATAAGTATGCCCCTTAAAATTACAATATGAACATGAAACTCTAACTCTAACTCTAACCCGTTTCAAAATCGGAACAAGAAGAGCCCTGGCTAGGCAAAACCATAGAAATTTTTTGGCAATTTATAATGAAAACAGTACACAGCTGAAGAGCAAAGAGAGAAGTAATAGCTAACGACAGAAGATTTTAATACAATATTACCCACTGCGAAAAAACGTATGAGTAGTTCCGAAAAAAAGAAAAAATTCTTTATGGGAACAAAGAGTACGAAAAACATAAAAATTATAGAAAACAATGCAGTTTTCGAAAAAATTTTGGTTATCAGCCACACGAACTTCAAGATTTATATTTACATGTACGAAAAAAGAAAAAAAAATTTCACTGAACACTTAAGACTTATTAAATAAATAAATAAATTATTTCACTGACTGATATATACTTAATTATAATAATTTTATATTCAATTGTTTACTTTTCCTACTTGTTTTCTTTCTCAATTCTTCTGGGATGTTTCCAGCTACCAAAACCAGGAATCTGTAGTGTCGTCCGGGAAGGAGGATTATTGAAGTGTTGAATATTTCTTTTATCCGTCTTCCTTCTTCAATTTGGGCAGGGATGAGGCCCTCTAGAATCCCTCGTTGGTGCTTTGCGCGTTGGTGAGGAGGTGGCTGCTTGCTTTTATCAGCAGAGGCAGTTACAGTTGACCGACCTCGAGCGTTGGGGGTAACTTAAACGAAATTGTAGTATCCCAATTACCCCTTATTTTTTTCGTGGAGAATCGAGAGTTTTGAAGCTCTTATATTTATATATATATAGGCAAAAACTGGCTTCCCCGATCCTACCGGCTGCGCCAATGTAACGTTCTCACGGTTGGTCTCACTTTTCACCGATGTGTATAGCACCAATTCAGTAACACAATCAGAAATTTTACATAAACACTTTATTCAGTTATTGTTATTAACCTTTGTATATATCAAAATGTTATTATATACATAGATATATTATGTATTTCTGTTATTTATAATTATTTATTAAATCTGCTGCACTGACTCACGCTTTTACTTATCTTAATATTAAATCAAATCAAACCTTGCTTCCAATCCCAACTCAACTCACTAACTCACCGCTAACTCAAACTCAACTCAGCTGCAAGTTTATTATACATATCAAAAATAATTCTTATAAAAATAAACAAATTGCTACAAGTAGTTATACTATGCCGGTACCATATCACTTTTTTGTGCCTCCAGGATTTCGCCACAGATGGCGCCACCGTCGCGAGGTGGTTTGAGACCATACTAAATGTAGGTTTGTGTCTTGGCTATATTGGTTTGGGCCATGGGTAGACCGTTGTGTCTTGGGTGCACCATTGCGTCTAAACTGCACCCTAGCGGGATTAATCGGTACTACCGGGATGTATCATTTGGTCTTGACTGCGCCCTAGCGGCATTAGCAGGTACTACCAGCATGCTCCGGCTTTCTAGCAACATCTGTTCGGGCGCAAACGCCATTTCTTGAGTAAGGTTCCCTAGCGGTCTTAGCCGGAACTACCTGGCTTTGCTGTTTTCTTTTATTGGCGGAAGAGTTCAGCATCATTCGAATTTCACAACATGACATCACCATGAACAGATTCTAGAAGATGTCAGTGAGACATTAGCCGATACGCACCGACATCTGTTTGGGTGCAAACTCCATTTCTTGAGTAAGGTACCCTAGCGGCCTTAGCCGGAACTACCAGCAACACTCAATGTTTTCAGTATGCTTTGAACGGTTTCGTTTAAATTCAAAGTTTGTGGTTGTATGTGTTCTGGTTGTGATAATTTTATGTCATGATGATCTTCATCTTCATAAAATATCACTTGGTCGTCAATTTGAATTTGACACGGTTCATTTAGTATTAGTACTCCGTGATTGTTGAGGCTAGAACTATGTAGTCCGCTTTTGCATGACATCGTAATCTTTTGTTGGGAAGGGAAAGAGAATAACCAGGCATTTTTTCGAGTTAATTTCACCAGAAGTTGTGGTGCATACGCTTGAGCCAAATACTCGCAATGATTCGACTCATTGAGGGGTTAAATATGAAGTTTATGGGGCATTCTTTTAAAGTTTGTCCCTTAAAAATTGCATTTAGTAAAGGGCCAGCATACGTATTTTGGTGGGGATTAATTAATAACTTTTTGTATACTCTAAATTCTGTTTGTCGAAGTAATACAAATTCTTGGGTGGTTAGGTGACTAGCTGAATAGGAGTGTTCCAAATTCAGAAGGAGTGAGTGGTTGTTAGAATGTCTTGATGGGGAACAGATGTATTTGCTGAAGCTTGAAAACCGGGAGATTTAGAATAGGAAATTTAATTCTGACTACAAGGTTACCTTTTACGACCTGTGATTTAACTTCTAGGGTTTCAGATAATAGTGCAAAATCCTTTTCTTTCGCTAGACTCTTTTGGGTTTGCCTTGTAATAGGCTTCTAGAAGAGTAGATGGAGATATTAGCAAGGGGTGGATTTGATTATTTTTTAGAGTTGTCAATATTTCAAGTAGTGCTTGTTGTCTTAACTCTATGTCGATAATATGCAAACTGATTGTTGTCATTACCTCTTGAATCCGTTGACGGGTACTTATCTCCTCTGTCACCTTTTGGAGCAAATCGTTTACTGTTCTGACGATTAAACGTTGGTTCGACTCCAGCTTCTGTACAGATTTCTTTTGTTGTTCGTACGTTGATTTGAAAAGCGTAATCTGATGTTTTTCTAAATCTAACAGTGCCTTTGTGTCTGTTTCAAGGTTGGAAATCCGGCTATATATCTCCTTTCGTTATCGCTATCCATTGTGCCAAATAGGAAATGAAAGCCCTTTCCTATTCCATCGGCCAGTGATCTACTCTGATGTCGGGTTGTTGTTAGTTCCTTGATAACAGCGGCACGCTTTTTGATCGCTTCTATTAGATTGTGGATTTGTATTTTTATGCTTTCCGCACAGTTTGCTGACGAGGAATCCAGTATGCTCCACCAACATGGTCTCCGTCTCAAGGTTACTTATATTGATTTGGGTAAATAGATTCCATGTGTCGTGGAAAAACAAAATCTCTCCTAAATCATCAAACATAATACCCGTATTTGCTAGAGGCTGGACTTCGAAAGGTAGAGTTGCTTCCAAAGAAATAGATATGATGACGCAATAGAACCCTAGTAATAGTCGTGCCATGTCTGGGGAAATATATATACATATTTTGTTTTAGACTTTATTCATAGAAAGGTTTTAATCTATTATTATGGACTACGACTTTCCTGTTACCAATTTGGATTTTAGTATTCACTGAATTGAGAACTTCAATCACCTGATATGGTCCTAGCCATACCTGGGAGAGTTTGTGTTTTTTGGCTGCGTTTTTCAGTAATACTTTATCTCCGACATGGAAAGTTATTGGCCGTGAATGTTTGTCATAAAGTTCGTTAGAGCGATTTTTGCTACATAAAAGGTTTTTACGAGCAATGGCAATGTCTTCTGTAGTTTGTATTTCAGAAGATAATAATAACTTTGATGAATGTATACAGGTTCCGGCTCTCTTTTCAAATTGGAGGGAACATCAGCCGTGAAGCCGAATAAACAGTCCATGGGGGTAAGTTTGCTACTATCGTGTACGCTGTTATTATATACAAAGGCTGCAGTTCTTAAAAACTGATCCCAAGCATTTGGGTTCTCATCTACAATGGTCCTAAGATACTCTACTAATGGTCTGTGAGCTCTTTCTAAAGAGCCATTTGATTTAGGGTGGTACGCGGATGTCTGCAACTTATTTATTTTAAGGAGTTTACAGACCTTCTTGAATAGGTCACTTAAGATATTGGAGTCCTGATCGGTAACCAAATTTTTGGGTATGCGGTAGCGGGTAATAATTTCATCAAAGGATTTTCGGGCCACAGTGTCCGCCTCTGCATTTGGCATAGCATACCAATCAAAAAACTTTGTTAGGTTGTCTTGGAATGTTAGTATATATTTGTTTCCCGCATGCGTCTCTTCTAGAGGCCCCACGATGTCTAGGTAGATTTTCTCGAAGGGCATTCGAGCTGTGTCTGTAATGGTCATTGGCATACGTGTTTCTGGGCTAGCCTTCATTTTCTGACACTTTGGACATCTCTTAACGTATTTTTTATGTCCCTCAACATGTTTTTCCATCGAAATTTCTTTTTGATTCGGTTGCACTTTTTTATAACACCCTGATGTCCACCAAAAACAGAATCATGGTAGTCTTTTATTACCACTCGAATTTCTGTGGGGTTCGTGATTATATCGGGAGGCTGGTTGTTAAAATTTGATCTGAGAGAATAGGGCTCTATAGGATTTTCATCGCTATGTTCAGCTTGTCTGCCATAAGAAATATTAATTTGAGATTGTGAGTCAGAACTAACTGAAGACTCTGAAGGTATTCTTTTTTTGTTTGTCATTTCGCGTGAGTCATTCGTCACACGGGTATGCTGCGCCTGGGCACGAGTGATTGCAAGGCAGTGAACTGGAGCTGTATTTGATTCCTGTAAGTCTGGCGGAGTATGGAATTGCGCTTGTACAGGTATATTTGAAAACTTTTGTTCAACCTGCTCTGAGTTATAAGAACTTCTACTAAGAGCATCCGCGTTTGTGTTGTATTTCCCTGGCTTATACTCGATGGAATAGTCGAACTCAGAAAGCTTGTGATGAAATCGAACTAATCTTGAAGTGGGGTCCTTGGTGCTGAAGACTCCTTTCAAGGGCTTGTGGTCTGTATATACTGTGAATTTACGCCCTTGCAAATAACAGCGAAAATTCCTTGTAGCCCAAACAATTGCTAGTAATTCTCTCTCAATTGTCGAGTAATTCCTTTCTGCCTTATTTAGAGTCCAACTCGCATAAGCTATGGGGCGATCTTTACCTATTTCTCCCTGAGACAGGACAGCTCCTAGAGCTTCCTGGCTAGCGTCCGTGGTTAAGTTAAAAGGCAGAGTAAAATCTGGATATATAAGAAGTGGCGGTGAAGTGAGATTTCTTTTAATCTCGCTAAAAGCATTCTGGCAGTTTTCAGTCCACGCAAATTTCACATCTTTTCGCAATAAATTAGTCATAGGACGAACAATCTTGGAGAAATTGGGTATAAATTTCCTGTAATAGTTAGCTAAGCCAAGAAAATATTGAACTTGTCCAACAGTACGCGCGACGGGAACGTTGTGAGCGCATTCTGTTTTTGAGGGATCTGGGAGGGCTCCCTCACTGGAGCATTTGTGTCCCAGATATATGACTTCGTGCCTTAGGAACTGACATTTCTCTGGCTGTAACTTTAAATTATTTTCTCGTAAACGATCACAAACTTTTATCAATTTACTGTTATGATCTTCAAGGTTTTTCCCATAGATAACTATGTCATCTAGGTAAACGAAACATTCTAGACCTTGAAAACCTGTGAGAACATAATTCATCAACCGTTGGAATGTAGTTGGTGCTCCTTTCAATCCAAAAGGGATGCGCCGAAATTCATAATGCCCATAAGCTGTACTAAAGGCTGTCTTGGGTCTATCTTTAGGATGAACCAGTACTTGATGATAGCCACTGGCAAGATCCAAAGTAGTGAAATACCGGGAATGACCTAGTTGGTCCAGGATATCTTCAATCCTGGGCAATGGAAAGCGTCACCTATTGTTTTATCATTTAATTTCCTAAAATCGACCACAACCCTCAATCGTTTTTCATCATTTGGCCCTGCTTTCTTTGGAACCACTAACAGCGGTGAGTTCCAAGGGCTTTTGCTAGGTTTAACTATTTCATTTTCTAGCATTTCATGGAGCTGTTGATTTATAACTTCTCTTTGCGTCTCTGGAAGTCGACATATTTTTTGATTAACTGGAGGTTGGTCAGAAACTATTGGAATGATTTGCGAAATGGCATTGGTATAAGTGAGCTTATCGCCAACCAGATGAAATATGTCATTGTATTGGTGAAAAATATTCAGGATAAAAGATTTTTCATCTAATGTTAGTTCTTGTTCTAGTCGTACTAGGCGTGATATTTGCAGAGAGTCTGTTTGAAAGTTTGGTTGAGTCTGCTTGAGTAAACGCGTGGAATTAATTAGTTTTGTAGGTGAAATCTCGTTTTTCGGACAGCTAGTGTTAGTGAAGTTATGTTTCACTTTTGAAGTCAGACTAGAGCCGCAATCGCTACTTGGCTGTAAGCTGTAGGTATTGTAATTACTATTGGGCTCCAGCGAAAGTGTGAGTTTTTTTAATGTAACACTATGGCTATTAACGTTAAGCACACCCATTAAGTTTCCTCCCTTTTCGGAACTTAGCAAACTGTTAGCTAGAAAAACTCCTGATTCCACCTCTTGGGACTGACAGAGCATTTCTTGCTCTAGTGTCAAAGGTGCTTTAACTACTACGTGCGACCGCGCAGGTATGTGTACTGGCTATGGGAATTCAATAGTATAGTGCGTGATATTGTCAGTGAGCGGGATTTCCTTCAAATTTGGGTTTTCCTTTTTACTTTCTTGAAGCTCCTTTACTCGTTTGGTGGCACTGTCGTATACCTGGGTTTCGACATAGTGGGTGGCTTAAATAGTCTCCATGGTTTTCTTTTGGTTCCCTTTGTTCTTGCCAGAGTCGCAACAATTTTTCTCATTAATTGCGGCCAAAAGCGGTATTGTGAACTCTGTCGAATTGATTTCCGTGCGAGGAAATCGGAGAATTCGATTAAGGCCCTCGATGTTACAATTTTTTGAAAGAAAGTCGTTTCCTAGCAACCCGTCGTGCGAGATCGGTGTCTGGTTTTCACAACTTGAAAATTGCAAATTCCAAATTTACCGTGGCAGCTACCTAGTGTTTTACCTTCACCAAAGGGAGTTTTCAACACAGTAGTATCATTCCGCTTTATTGAGTCGCTAGTATTTAAGGCGTTTTGTTTGATTAAGCTGACTTCAGCTCCATTATCCACTACTAGCCGAACCGAATTATTCTTGCCTATATCTAAAGGTAAGTGAGCCAGTGATATATTTTCGCTGCTACTGGCAGGCGACGGGGAATACCTTAATAGTGGTTGAGAATGCGATTTTAAAGTCGAGCCGGGGAATTTTCGGTCGACTGGCGCTTGTTTCCCGAAGATCTGGCTTCCAATCTTTGTTTCTGCATGCACTCAGATATGGAATGTCCTCGTCTTCCACAGAAATCGCATTTTAGTTGCACATGATAAACCCTCGGGTTACCTCGGGTTGTGTCATTGGCACGATACGTTTGTGAATTCTCGGGTGGATAATTATTCCTGTTTCTACAGTTTTTAGCATCATGCCCACCTATTTTGCATTTCACGCAACATGAGGTATTCTTACGCTTTAGGCAGTCGTCATAAGTATGCCCCTTAAAATTACAATATGAACATGAAACTCTAACTCTAACTCTAACCCGTTTCAAAATCGGAACAAGAAGAACGCTGGCTAGGCAAAACCATAGAAATTTTTTGGCAATTTATAATGAAAACAGTACACAGCTGAAGAGCAAAGAGAGAAGTAATAGCTAACGACAGAAGATTTTAATACAATATTACCCACTGCGAAAAAACGTATGAGTAGTTCTGAAAAAAAGAAAAAATTCTTTATGGGAACAAAGAGTACGAAAAACATAAAAATTATAGAAAACAATGCAGTTTTCGAAAAAATTTTGGTTATCAACCACACGAACTTCAAGATTTATATTTACATGTACGAAAAAAGAAAAAAAATTTCACTGAACACTTAAGACTTATTAAATAAATAAATAAATTATTTCACTGACTGATATATACTTAATTATAATAATTTTATATTCAATTGTTTACTTTTCCTACTTGTTTTCTTTCTCAATTCTTCTGGGATGTTTCCAGCTACCAAAACCAGGAATCTGTAGTGTCGTCCGGGAAGGAGGATTATTGAAGTGTTGAATATTTCTTTTATCCGTCTTCCTTCTTCAATTTGGGCAGGGATTAGGCCCTCTAGAATCCCTCGTTGGTGCTTTGCACGTTGGTGAGGAGGTGGCTGCTTGCTTTTATCAGCAGAGGCAGTTACAGTTGACCGACCTCGAGCGTTGGGGGTAACTTAAACGAAATTGTAGTATCCCAATTACCCCTTATTTTTTTTCGTGGAGAATCGAGGGTTTTGAAGCTCTTATATTTATATATATATATAGGCAAAAACTGGCTTCCCCGATCCTACCGGCTGCGCCAATGTAACGTTCTCACGGTTGGTCTCACTTTTCACCGATGTGTATAGCACCAATTCAGTAACACAATCAGAAATTTTACATAAACACTTTATTCAGTTATTGTTATTAACCTTTATATATATCAAAATGTTATTATATACATATATATATTATGTATTTCTGTTATTTATAATTATTTATTAAATCTGCTGCACTGACTCACGCTTTTACTTATCTTAATATTAAATCAATTCAAACCTTGCTTCCAATCTCAACTCAACTCACTAACTCACCGCTAACTCAAACTCAACTCAGCTGCAAGTTTATTATACAGATCAAAAATAATTCTTATAAAAATAAACAAATTGCTACAAGTAGTTATACTATGCCGGTACCAGATCACTTGTTTGTGCCTCCAGGATTTCGCCACAGATGGCGCCACCGTCGCGAGGTGGTTTGAGCACATACTAAATGTAGGTTTGCGTCTTGGCTATATTGGTTTGGGCCTTGGGTACACCGTTGTGTCTTGGGTGCACCATTGCGTCTAAACTGCACCCTAGCGGGATTAATCGGGACTACCGGGATGTATCATTTGGTCTTGACTGCGCCCTAGCGGCATTAGCAGGTACTACCAGCATGCTCCGGTTTTCTAGCAACATCTGTTCGGGCGCAAATGCCATTTCTTGAGTAAGGTTCCCTAGCGGTCTTAGCCGGAACTACCTGGCTTTGCTGTTTTCTTTTATTGGCGGAAGAGTTCAGCATCATTCGAATTTCACAACATGACATCACCATGAACAGATTTAGAAGATGTCAGTGAGACATTAGCCGATACGCAGCGACATCTGTTTGGGTGCAAACTCCTTTTCTTGAGTAAGGTACCCTAGCGGCCTTAGCCGGAACTACCAGCAACACTCAATGTTTTCAGTATGCTTTGAACGGTTTCGTTTAAATTCAAAGTTTGTGGTTGTATGTGTTCTGGTTGTGATAATTTTATGTCATGATGATCTTCATCTTCATAAAATATCACTTGGTCGTCAATTTGAATTTGACACGGTTCATTTAGTATTAGTACTCCGTGATTGTTGAGGCTAGAACTATGTAGTCTGCTTTTGCATGACATCGTAATCTTTTGTTGGGAAGGGAAAGAGAATAACCAGGCATTTTTTCGACTCATTGAGGGGTTAAATATGAAGTTTATGGGGCATTCTTTTAGAGTTTGTCCCTTAAAAATTGCATTTAGTAAAGGGCCAGCATACGTATTTTGGTGGGGATTAATTAATAACTTTTTGTATACTCTAAATTCTGTTTGTCGAAGTAATACAAATTCTTGGGTGGTTAGGTGACTAGCTGAATAGGAGTGTTCCAAATTCAGAAGGAGTGAGTGGTTGTTAGAATGTCTTGATGGGGAACAGATGTATTTGCTGAAGCTTGAAAACCGGGAGATTTAGAATAGGAAATTTAATTCTGACTACAAGGTTACCTTTTACGACCTGTGATTTAACTTCTAGAGTTTCAGATAATAGTTCAAAATCCTTTTTTTTCGCTAGGCTCTTTTGGGTTTGCCTTGTAATAGGCTTCTAGAAGAGTAGATGGAGATATTAGCAAGGGGTGGATTTGATTATTTTTTAGAGTTGTCAATATTTCAAGTAGTGCTTGTTGTCTTAACTCTATGTCGATAATATGCAAACTGATTGTTGTCATTACCTCTTGAATCCGTTGACGGGTACTTATCTCCTCTGTCACCTTTTGGAGCAAATCGTTTACTGTTCTGACGATTAAACGTTGGTTCGACTCCAGCTTCTGTACAGATTTCTTTTGTTGTTCGTACGTTGATTTGAAAAGCGTAATCTGATGTTTTTCTAAATCTAACAGTGCCTTTGTGTCTGTTTCAAGGTTGGAAATCCGGCTATATATCTCCTTTCGTTATCGCTATCCATTGTGCCAAATAGGAAATGAAAGCCCTTTCCTATTCCATCGGCCAGTGATCTACTCTGATGTCGGGTTGTTATTAGTTCCTTGATAACAGCTGCACGCTTTTTGATCGCTTCTATTAGATTGTGGATTTGTATTTTTATGCTTTCCGCACAGTTGGCTGACGAGGAATCCAGTATGCTCCACCAACATGGTCTCCGTCTCAAGGTTACTTATATTGATTTGGGTAAATAGATTTCATGTGTCGTGGAAAAACAAAATCTCTCCTAAATCATCAAACATAATACCCGTATTTGTTAGAGGCTGGACTTCGAAAGGTAGAGTTGCTTCCAAAGAAATAGATATGCTGACGCAATAGAACCCTAGTAATAGTCGTGCCATGTCTGGGGAAATATATATACATATTTTGTTTTAGACTTTATTCATAGAAAGGTTTTAATCTATTATTATGGACTACGACTTTCCTGTTACCAATTTGGATTTTAGTATTCACTGAATTGAGAACTTCAATCACCTGATATGGTCCTAGCCATACCTGGGAGAGTTTGTGTTTTTTGGCTGCGTTTTTCAGTAATACTTTATCTCCGACATGGAAAGTTATTGGCCGTGAATGTTTGTCATAAAGTTCGTTAGAGCGATTTTTGCTACATAAAAGGTTTTTACGAGCAATGGCAATGTCTTCTGTAGTTTGTATTTCAGAAGATAATAATAACTTTGATGAATGTATACAGGTTCCGGCTCTCTTTTCAAATTGGAGGGAACATCAGCCGTGAAGCCGAATAAACAGTCCATGGGGGTAAGTTTGCTACTATCGTGTACGCTGTTATTATATACAAAGGCTGCAGTTCTTAAAAACTGATCCCAAGCATTTGGGTTCTCATCTACAATGGTCCTAAGATACTCTACTAATGGTCTGTGAGCTCTTTCTAAAGAGCCATTTGATTTAGGGTGGTACGCGGATGTCTGCAACTTATTTATTTTAAGGAGTTTACAGACCTTCTTGAATAGGTCACTTAAGATATTGGAGTCCTGATCGGTAACCAAATTTTTGGGTATGCGGTAGCGGGTAATAATTTCATCAAAGGATTTTCGGGCCACAGTGTCCGCCTCTGCATTTGGCATAGCATACCAATCAAAAAACTTTGTTAGGTTGTCTTGGAATGTTAGTATATATTTGTTTCCCGCATGCGTCTCTTCTAGAGGCCCCACGATGTCTAGGTAGATTTTCTCGAAGGGCATTCGAGCTGTGTCTGTAATGGTCATTGGCATACGTGTTTCTGGGCTAGCCTTCATTTTCTGACACTTTGGACATCTCTTAACGTATTTTTTATGTCCCTCAACATGTTTTTCCATCGAAATTTCTTTTTGATTCGGTTGCACTTTTTTATAACACCCTGATGTCCACCAAAAACAGAATCATGGTAGTCTTTTATTACCACTCGAATTTCTGTGGGGTTCGTGATTATATCGGGAGGCTGGTTGTTAAAATTTGATCTGAGAGAATAGGGCTCTATAGGATTTTCATCGCTATGTTCAGCTTGTCTGCCATAAGAAATATTAATTTGAGATTGTGAGTCAGAACTAACTGAAGACTCTGAAGGTATTCTTTTTTTGTTTGTCATTTCGCGTGAGTCATTCGTCACACGGGTATGCTGCGCCTGGGCACGAGTGATTGCAAGGCAGTGAACTGGAGCTGTATTTGATTCCTGTAAGTCTGGCGGAGTATGGAATTGCGCTTGTACAGGTATATTTGAAAACTTTTGTTCAACCTGCTCTGAGTTATAAGAACTTCTACTAAGAGCATCCGCGTTTGTGTTGTATTTCCCTGGCTTATACTCGATGGAATAGTCGAACTCAGAAAGCTTGTGATGAAATCGAACTAATCTTGAAGTGGGGTCCTTGGTGCTGAAGACTCCTTTCAAGGGCTTGTGGTCTGTATATACTGTGAATTTACGCCCTTGCAAATAACAGCGAAAATTCCTTGTAGCCCAAACAATTGCTAGTAATTCTCTCTCAATTGTCGAGTAATTCCTTTCTGCCTTATTTAGAGTCCAACTCGCATAAGCTATGGGGCGATCTTTACCTATTTCTCCCTGAGACAGGACAGCTCCTAGAGCTTCCTGGCTAGCGTCCGTGGTTAAGTTAAAAGGCAGAGTAAAATCTGGATATATAAGAAGTGGCGGTGAAGTGAGATTTCTTTTAATCTCGCTAAAAGCATTCTGGCAGTTTTCAGTCCACGCAAATTTCACATCTTTTCGCAATAAATTAGTCATAGGACGAACAATCTTGGAGAAATTGGGTATAAATTTCCTGTAATAGTTAGCTAAGCCAAGAAAATATTGAACTTGTCCAACAGTACGCGCGACGGGAACGTTGTGAGCGCATTCTGTTTTTGAGGGATCTGGGAGGGCTCCCTCACTGGAGCATTTGTGTCCCAGATATATGACTTCGTGCCTTAGGAACTGACATTTCTCTGGCTGTAACTTTAAATTATTTTCTCGTAAACGATCACAAACTTTTATCAATTTACTGTTATGATCTTCAAGGTTTTTCCCATAGATAACTATGTCATCTAGGTAAACGAAACATTCTAGACCTTGAAAACCTGTGAGAACATAATTCATCAACCGTTGGAATGTAGTTGGTGCTCCTTTCAATCCAAAAGGGATGCGCCGAAATTCATAATGCCCATAAGCTGTACTAAAGGCTGTCTTGGGTCTATCTTTAGGATGAACCAGTACTTGATGATAGCCACTGGCAAGATCCAAAGTAGTGAAATACCGGGAATGACCTAGTTGGTCCAGGATATCTTCAATCCTGGGCAATGGAAAGCGTCACCTATTGTTTTATCATTTAATTTCCTAAAATCGACCACAACCCTCAATCGTTTTTCATCATTTGGCCCTGCTTTCTTTGGAACCACTAACAGCGGTGAGTTCCAAGGGCTTTTGCTAGGTTTAACTATTTCATTTTCTAGCATTTCATGGAGCTGTTGATTTATAACTTCTCTTTGCGTCTCTGGAAGTCGACATATTTTTTGATTAACTGGAGGTTGGTCAGAAACTATTGGAATGATTTGCGAAATGGCATTGGTATAAGTGAGCTTATCGCCAACCAGATGAAATATGTCATTGTATTGGTGAAAAATATTCAGGATAAAAGATTTTTCATCTAATGTTAGTTCTTGTTCTAGTCGTACTAGGCGTGATATTTGCAGAGAGTCTGTTTGAAAGTTTGGTTGAGTCTGCTTGAGTAAACGCGTGGAATTAATTAGTTTTGTAGGTGAAATCTCGTTTTTCGGACAGCTAGTGTTAGTGAAGTTATGTTTCACTTTTGAAGTCAGACTAGAGCCGCAATCGCTACTTGGCTGTAAGCTGTAGGTATTGTAATTACTATTGGGCTCCAGCGAAAGTGTGAGTTTTTTTAATGTAACACTATGGCTATTAACGTTAAGCACACCCATTAAGTTTCCTCCCTTTTCGGAACTTAGCAAACTGTTAGCTAGAAAAACTCCTGATTCCACCTCTTGGGACTGACAGAGCATTTCTTGCTCTAGTGTCAAAGGTGCTTTAACTACTACGTGCGACCGCGCAGGTATGTGTACTGGCTATGGGAATTCAATAGTATAGTGCGTGATATTGTCAGTGAGCGGGATTTCCTTCAAATTTGGGTTTTCCTTTTTACTTTCTTGAAGCTCCTTTACTCGTTTGGTGGCACTGTCGTATACCTGGGTTTCGACATAGTGGGTGGCTTAAATAGTCTCCATGGTTTTCTTTTGGTTCCCTTTGTTCTTGCCAGAGTCGCAACAATTTTTCTCATTAATTGCGGCCAAAAGCGGTATTGTGAACTCTGTCGAATTGATTTCCGTGCGAGGAAATCGGAGAATTCGATTAAGGCCCTCGATGTTACAATTTTTTGAAAGAAAGTCGTTTCCTAGCAACCCGTCGTGCGAGATCGGTGTCTGGTTTTCACAACTTGAAAATTGCAAATTCCAAATTTACCGTGGCAGCTACCTAGTGTTTTACCTTCACCAAAGGGAGTTTTCAACACAGTAGTATCATTCCGCTTTATTGAGTCGCTAGTATTTAAGGCGTTTTGTTTGATTAAGCTGACTTCAGCTCCATTATCCACTACTAGCCGAACCGAATTATTCTTGCCTATATCTAAAGGTAAGTGAGCCAGTGATATATTTTCGCTGCTACTGGCAGGCGACGGGGAATACCTTAATAGTGGTTGAGAATGCGATTTTAAAGTCGAGCCGGGGAATTTTCGGTCGACTGGCGCTTGTTTCCCGAAGATCTGGCTTCCAATCTTTGTTTCTGCATGCACTCAGATATGGAATGTCCTCGTCTTCCACAGAAATCGCATTTTAGTTGCACATGATAAACCCTCGGGTTACCTCGGGTTGTGTCATTGGCACGATACGTTTGTGAATTCTCGGGTGGATAATTATTCCTGTTTCTACAGTTTTTAGCATCATGCCCACCTATTTTGCATTTCACGCAACATGAGGTATTCTTACGCTTTAGGCAGTCGTCATAAGTATGCCCCTTAAAATTACAATATGAACATGAAACTCTAACTCTAACTCTAACCCGTTTCAAAATCGGAACAAGAAGAACGCTGGCTAGGCAAAACCATAGAAATTTTTTGGCAATTTATAATGAAAACAGTACACAGCTGAAGAGCAAAGAGAGAAGTAATAGCTAACGACAGAAGATTTTAATACAATATTACCCACTGCGAAAAAACGTATGAGTAGTTCTGAAAAAAAGAAAAAATTCTTTATGGGAACAAAGAGTACGAAAAACATAAAAATTATAGAAAACAATGCAGTTTTCGAAAAAATTTTGGTTATCAACCACACGAACTTCAAGATTTATATTTACATGTACGAAAAAAGAAAAAAAATTTCACTGAACACTTAAGACTTATTAAATAAATAAATAAATTATTTCACTGACTGATATATACTTAATTATAATAATTTTATATTCAATTGTTTACTTTTCCTACTTGTTTTCTTTCTCAATTCTTCTGGGATGTTTCCAGCTACCAAAACCAGGAATCTGTAGTGTCGTCCGGGAAGGAGGATTATTGAAGTGTTGAATATTTCTTTTATCCGTCTTCCTTCTTCAATTTGGGCAGGGATTAGGCCCTCTAGAATCCCTCGTTGGTGCTTTGCACGTTGGTGAGGAGGTGGCTGCTTGCTTTTATCAGCAGAGGCAGTTACAGTTGACCGACCTCGAGCGTTGGGGGTAACTTAAACGAAATTGTAGTATCCCAATTACCCCTTATTTTTTTTCGTGGAGAATCGAGGGTTTTGAAGCTCTTATATTTATATATATATATAGGCAAAAACTGGCTTCCCCGATCCTACCGGCTGCGCCAATGTAACGTTCTCACGGTTGGTCTCACTTTTCACCGATGTGTATAGCACCAATTCAGTAACACAATCAGAAATTTTACATAAACACTTTATTCAGTTATTGTTATTAACCTTTATATATATCAAAATGTTATTATATACATATATATATTATGTATTTCTGTTATTTATAATTATTTATTAAATCTGCTGCACTGACTCACGCTTTTACTTATCTTAATATTAAATCAATTCAAACCTTGCTTCCAATCTCAACTCAACTCACTAACTCACCGCTAACTCAAACTCAACTCAGCTGCAAGTTTATTATACAGATCAAAAATAATTCTTATAAAAATAAACAAATTGCTACAAGTAGTTATACTATGCCGGTACCAGATCACTTGTTTGTGCCTCCAGGATTTCGCCACAGATGGCGCCACCGTCGCGAGGTGGTTTGAGCACATACTAAATGTAGGTTTGCGTCTTGGCTATATTGGTTTGGGCCTTGGGTACACCGTTGTGTCTTGGGTGCACCATTGCGTCTAAACTGCACCCTAGCGGGATTAATCGGGACTACCGGGATGTATCATTTGGTCTTGACTGCGCCCTAGCGGCATTAGCAGGTACTACCAGCATGCTCCGGTTTTCTAGCAACATCTGTTCGGGCGCAAATGCCATTTCTTGAGTAAGGTTCCCTAGCGGTCTTAGCCGGAACTACCTGGCTTTGCTGTTTTCTTTTATTGGCGGAAGAGTTCAGCATCATTCGAATTTCACAACATGACATCACCATGAACAGATTTAGAAGATGTCAGTGAGACATTAGCCGATACGCAGCGACATCTGTTTGGGTGCAAACTCCTTTTCTTGAGTAAGGTACCCTAGCGGCCTTAGCCGGAACTACCAGCAACACTCAATGTTTTCAGTATGCTTTGAACGGTTTCGTTTAAATTCAAAGTTTGTGGTTGTATGTGTTCTGGTTGTGATAATTTTATGTCATGATGATCTTCATCTTCATAAAATATCACTTGGTCGTCAATTTGAATTTGACACGGTTCATTTAGTATTAGTACTCCGTGATTGTTGAGGCTAGAACTATGTAGTCTGCTTTTGCATGACATCGTAATCTTTTGTTGGGAAGGGAAAGAGAATAACCAGGCATTTTTTCGACTCATTGAGGGGTTAAATATGAAGTTTATGGGGCATTCTTTTAGAGTTTGTCCCTTAAAAATTGCATTTAGTAAAGGGCCAGCATACGTATTTTGGTGGGGATTAATTAATAACTTTTTGTATACTCTAAATTCTGTTTGTCGAAGTAATACAAATTCTTGGGTGGTTAGGTGACTAGCTGAATAGGAGTGTTCCAAATTCAGAAGGAGTGAGTGGTTGTTAGAATGTCTTGATGGGGAACAGATGTATTTGCTGAAGCTTGAAAACCGGGAGATTTAGAATAGGAAATTTAATTCTGACTACAAGGTTACCTTTTACGACCTGTGATTTAACTTCTAGAGTTTCAGATAATAGTTCAAAATCCTTTTTTTTCGCTAGGCTCTTTTGGGTTTGCCTTGTAATAGGCTTCTAGAAGAGTAGATGGAGATATTAGCAAGGGGTGGATTTGATTATTTTTTAGAGTTGTCAATATTTCAAGTAGTGCTTGTTGTCTTAACTCTATGTCGATAATATGCAAACTGATTGTTGTCATTACCTCTTGAATCCGTTGACGGGTACTTATCTCCTCTGTCACCTTTTGGAGCAAATCGTTTACTGTTCTGACGATTAAACGTTGGTTCGACTCCAGCTTCTGTACAGATTTCTTTTGTTGTTCGTACGTTGATTTGAAAAGCGTAATCTGATGTTTTTCTAAATCTAACAGTGCCTTTGTGTCTGTTTCAAGGTTGGAAATCCGGCTATATATCTCCTTTCGTTATCGCTATCCATTGTGCCAAATAGGAAATGAAAGCCCTTTCCTATTCCATCGGCCAGTGATCTACTCTGATGTCGGGTTGTTATTAGTTCCTTGATAACAGCTGCACGCTTTTTGATCGCTTCTATTAGATTGTGGATTTGTATTTTTATGCTTTCCGCACAGTTGGCTGACGAGGAATCCAGTATGCTCCACCAACATGGTCTCCGTCTCAAGGTTACTTATATTGATTTGGGTAAATAGATTTCATGTGTCGTGGAAAAACAAAATCTCTCCTAAATCATCAAACATAATACCCGTATTTGTTAGAGGCTGGACTTCGAAAGGTAGAGTTGCTTCCAAAGAAATAGATATGCTGACGCAATAGAACCCTAGTAATAGTCGTGCCATGTCTGGGGAAATATATATACATATTTTGTTTTAGACTTTATTCATAGAAAGGTTTTAATCTATTATTATGGACTACGACTTTCCTGTTACCAATTTGGATTTTAGTATTCACTGAATTGAGAACTTCAATCACCTGATATGGTCCTAGCCATACCTGGGAGAGTTTGTGTTTTTTGGCTGCGTTTTTCAGTAATACTTTATCTCCGACATGGAAAGTTATTGGCCGTGAATGTTTGTCATAAAGTTCTTTAGAGCGATTTTTGCTACATAAAAGGTTTTTACGAGCAATGGCAATGTCTTCTGTAGTTTGTATTTCAGAAGATAATAATAACTTTGATGAATGTATACAGGTTCCGGCTCTCTTTTCAAATTGGAGGGAACATCAGCCGTGAAGCCGAATAAACAGTCCATGGGGGTAAGTTTGCTACTATCGTGCACGCTGTTATTATATACAAAGGCTGCAGTTCTTAAAAACTGATCCCAAGCATTTGGGTTCTCATCTGCAATGGTCCTAAGATACTCTACTAATGGTCTGTGAGCTCTTTCTAAAGAGCCATTTGATTTAGGGTGGTACGCGGATGTCTGCAACTTATTTATTTTAAGGAGTTTACAGACCTTCTTGAATAGGTCACTTAAGATATTGGAGTCCTGATCGGTAACCAAATTTTTGGGTATGCGGTAGCGGGTAATAATTTCATCAAAGGATTTTCGGGCCACAGTGTCCGCCTCTGCATTTGGCATAGCATACCAATCAAAAAACTTTGTTAGGTTGTCTTGGAATGTTAGTATATATTTGTTTCCCGCATGCGTCTCTTCTAGAGGCCCCACGATGTCTAGGTAGATTTTCTCGAAGGGCATTCGAGCTGTGTCTGTAATGGTCATTGGCATACGTGTTTCTGGGCTAGCCTTCATTTTCTGACACTTTGGACATCTCTTAACGTATTTTTTATGTCCCTCAACATGTTTTTCCATCGAAATTTCTTTTTGATTCGGTTGCACTTTTTTATAACACCCTGATGTCCACCAAAAACAGAATCATGGTAGTCTTTTATTACCACTCGAATTTCTGTGGGGTTCGTGATTATATCGGGAGGCTGGTTGTTAAAATTTGATCTGAGAGAATAGGGCTCTATAGGATTTTCATCACTATGTTCAGCTTGTCTGCCATAAGAAATATTAATTTGAGATTGTGAGTCAGAACTAACTGAAGACTCTGAAGGTATTCTTTTTTTGTTTGTCATTTCGCGTGAGTCATTCGTCACACGGGTATGCTGCGCCTGGGCACGAGTGATTGCAAGGCAGTAAACTGGAGCTGTATTTGATTCCTGTAAGTCTGGCGGAGTATGGAATTGCGCTTGTACAGGTATATTTGAAAACTTTTGTTCAACCTGCTCTGAGTTATAAGAACTTCTACTAAGAGCATCCGCGTTTGTGTTGTATTTCCCTGGCTTATACTCGATGGAATAGTCGAACTCAGAAAGCTTGTGATGAAATCGAACTAATCTTGAAGTGGGGTCCTTGGTGCTGAAGACTCCTTTCAAGGGCTTGTGGTCTGTATATACTGTGAATTTACGCCCTTGCAAATAACAGCGAAAATTCCTTGTAGCCCAAACAATTGCTAGTAATTCTCTCTCAATTGTCGAGTAATTCCTTTCTGCCTTATTTAGAGTCCAACTCGCATAAGCTATGGGGCGATCTTTACCTATTTCTCCCTGAGACAGGACAGCTCCTAGAGCTTCCTGGCTAGCGTCCGTGGTTAAGTTAAAAGGCAGAGTAAAATCTGGATATATAAGAAGTGGCGGTGAAGTGAGATTTCTTTTAATCTCGCTAAAAGCATTCTGGCAGTTTTCAGTCCACGCAAATTTCACATCTTTTCGCAATAAATTAGTCATAGGACGAACAATCTTGGAGAAATTGGGTATAAATTTCCTGTAATAGTTAGCTAAGCCAAGAAAATATTGAACTTGTCCAACAGTACGCGCGACGGGAACGTTGTGAGCGCATTCTGTTTTTGAGGGATCTGGGAGGGCTCCCTCACTGGAGCATTTGTGTCCCAGATATATGACTTCGTGCCTTAGGAACTGACATTTCTCTGGCTGTAACTTTAAATTATTTTCTCGTAAACGATCACAAACTTTTATCAATTTACTGTTATGATCTTCAAGGTTTTTCCCATAGATAACTATGTCATCTAGGTAAACGAAACATTCTAGACCTTGAAAACCTGTGAGAACATAATTCATCAACCGTTGGAATGTAGTTGGTGCTCCTTTCAATCCAAAAGGGATGCGCCGAAATTCATAATGCCCATAAGCTGTACTAAAGGCTGTCTTGGGTCTATCTTTAGGATGAACCAGTACTTGATGATAGCCACTGGCAAGATCCAAAGTAGTGAAATACCGGGAATGACCTAGTTGGTCCAGGATATCTTCAATCCTGGGCAATGGAAAGCGTCACCTATTGTTTTATCATTTAATTTCCTAAAATCGACCACAACCCTCAATCGTTTTTCATCATTTGGCCCTGCTTTCTTTGGAACCACTAACAGCGGTGAGTTCCAAGGGCTTTTGCTAGGTTTAACTATTTCATTTTCTAGCATTTCATGGAGCTGTTGATTTATAACTTCTCTTTGCGTCTCTGGAAGTCGACATATTTTTTGATTAACTGGAGGTTGGTCAGAAACTATTGGAATGATTTGCGAAATGGCATTGGTATAAGTGAGCTTATCGCCAACCAGATGAAATATGTCATTGTATTGGTGGAAAATATTCAGGATAAAAGATTTTTCATCTAATGTTAGTTCTTGTTCTAGTCGTACTAGGCGTGATACTTGCAGAGAGTCTGTTTGAAAGTTTGGTTGAGTCTGCTTGAGTAAACGCGTGGAATTAATTAGTTTTGTAGGTGAAATCTCGTTTTTCGGACAGCTAGTGTTAGTGAAGTTATGTTTCACTTTTGAAGTCAGACTAGAGCCGCAATCGCTACTTGGCTGTAAGCTGTAGGTATTGTAATTACTATTGGGCTCCAGCGAAAGTGTGAGTTTTTTTAATGTAACACTATGGCTATTAACGTTAAGCACACCCATTAAGTTTCCTCCCTTTTCGGAACTTAGCAAACTATTAGCTAGAAAAACTCCTGATTCCACCTCTTGGGACTGACAGAGCATTTCTTGCTCTAGTGTCAAAGGTGCTTTAACTACTACGTGCGACCGCGCAGGTATGTGTACTGGCTGTGGGAATTCAATAGTATAGTGCGTGATATTGTCAGTGAGCGGGATTTCCTTCAAATTTGGGTTTTCCTTTTTACTTTCTTGAAGCTCCTTTACTCGTTTGGTGGCACTGTCGTATACCTGGGTTTCGACATAGTGGGTGGCTTAAATAGTCTCCATGGTTTTCTTTTGGTTCCCTTTGTTCTTGCCAGAGTCGCAACAATTTTTCTCATTAATTGCGGCCAAAAGCGGTATTGTGAACTCTGTCGAATTGATTTCCGTGCGAGGAAATCGGAGAATTCGATTAAGGCCCTCGATGTTACAATTTTTTGAAAGAAAGTCGTTTCCTAGCAACCCGTCGTGCGAGATCGGTGTCTGGTTTTCACAACTTGAAAATTGCAAATTCCAAATTTACCGTGGCAGCTACCTAGTGTTTTACCTTCACCAAAGGGAGTTTTCAACACAGTAGTATCATTCCGCTTTATTGAGTCGCTAGTATTTAAGGCGTTTTGTTTGATTAAGCTGACTTCAGCTCCATTATCCACTACTAGCCGAACCGAATTATTCTTGCCTATATCTAAAGGTAAGTGAGCCAGTGATATATTTTCGCTGCTACTGGCAGGCGACGGGGAATACCTTAATAGTGGTTGAGAATGCGATTTTAAAGTCGAGCCGGGGAATTTTCGGTCGACTGGCGCTTGTTTCCCGAAGATCTGGCTTCCAATCTTTGTTTCTGCATGCACTCAGATATGGAATGTCCTCGTCTTCCACAGAAATCGCATTTTAGTTGCACATGATAAACCCTCGGGTTACCTCGGGTTGTGTCATTGGCACGATACGTTTGTGAATTCTCGGGTGGATAATTATTCCTGTTTCTACAGTTTTTAGCATCATGCCCACCTATTTTGCATTTCACGCAACATGAGGTATTCTTACGCTTTAGGCAGTCGTCATAAGTATGCCCCTTAAAATTACAATATGAACATGAAACTCTAACTCTAACTCTAACCCGTTTCAAAATCGGAACAAGAAGAACGCTGGCTAGGCAAAACCATAGAAATTTTTTGGCAATTTATAATGAAAACAGTACACAGCTGAAGAGCAAAAAGAGAAGTAATAGCTAACGACAGAAGATTTTAATACAATATTACCCACTGCGAAAAAACGTATGAGTAGTTCTGAAAAAAAGAAAAAATTCTTTATGGGAACAAAGAGTACGAAAAACATAAAAATTATAGAAAACAATGCAGTTTTCGAAAAAATTTTGGTTATCAACCACACGAACTTCAAGATTTATATTTACATGTACGAAAAAAGAAAAAAAAATTTCACTGAACACTTAAGACTTATTAAATAAATAAATAAATTATTTCACTGACTGATATATACTTAATTATAATAATTTTATATTCAATTGTTTACTTTTCCTACTTGTTTTCTTTCTCAATTCTTCTGGGATGTTTCCAGCTACCAAAACCAGGAATCTGTAGTGTCGTCCGGGAAGGAGGATTATTGAAGTGTTGAATATTTCTTTTATCCGTCTTCCTTCTTCAATTTGGGCAGGGATTAGGCCCTCTAGAATCCCTCGTTGGTGCTTTGCACGTTGGTGAGGAGGTGGCTGCTTGCTTTTATCAGCAGAGGCAGTTACAGTTGACCGACCTCGAGCGTTGGGGGTAACTTAAACGAAATTGTAGTATCCCAATTACCCCTTATTTTTTTTCGTGGAGAATCGAGGGTTTTGAAGCTCTTATATTTATATATATATATAGGCAAAAACTGGCTTCCCCGATCCTACCGGCTGCGCCAATGTAACGTTCTCACGGTTGGTCTCACTTTTCACCGATGTGTATAGCACCAATTCAGTAACACAATCAGAAATTTTACATAAACACTTTATTCAGTTATTGTTATTAACCTTTATATATATCAAAATGTTATTATATACATACATATATTATGTATTTCTGTTATTTATAATTATTTATTAAATCTGCTGCACTGACTCACGCTTTTACTTATCTTAATATTAAATCAATTCAAACCTTGCTTCCAATCTCAACTCAACTCACTAACTCACCGCTAACTCAAACTCAACTCAGCTGCAAGTTTATTATACAGATCAAAAATAATTCTTATAAAAATAAACAAATTGCTACAAGTAGTTATACTATGCCGGTACCAGATCACTTGTTTGTGCCTCCAGGATTTCGCCACAGATGGCGCCACCGTCGCGAGGTGGTTTGAGCACATACTAAATGTAGGTTTGCGTCTTGGCTATATTGGTTTGGGCCTTGGGTACACCGGTGTGTCTTGGGTGCACCATTGCGTCTAAACTGCACCCTAGCGGGATTAATCGGTACTACCGGGATGTATCATTTGGTCTTGACTGCGCCCTAGCGGCATTAGCAGGTACTACCAGCATGCTCCGGTTTTCTAGCAACATCTGTTCGGGCGCAAATGCCATTTCTTGAGTAAGGTTCCCTAGCGGTCTTAGCCGGAACTACCTGGCTTTGCTGTTTTCTTTTATTGGCGGAAGAGTTCAGCATCATTCGAATTTCACAACATGACATCACCATGAACAGATTTAGAAGATGTCAGTGAGACATTAGCCGATACGCAGCGACATCTGTTTCTTGAGTAAGGCACCCTAGCGGCCTTAGCCGGAACTACCAGCAACACTCAATGTTTTCAGTATGCTTTGAACGGTTTCGTTTAAATTCAAAGTTTGTGGTTGTATGTGTTCTGGTTGTGATAATTTTATGTCATGATGATCTTCATCTTCATAAAATATCACTTGGTCGTCAATTTGAATTTGACACGGTTCATTTAGTATTAGTACTCCGTGATTGTTGAGGCTAGAACTATGTAGTCTGCTTTTGCATGACATCGTAATCTTTTGTTGGGAAGGGAAAGAGAATAACCAGGCATTTTTTCGACTCATTGAGGGGTTAAATATGGAGTTTATGGGGCATTCTTTTAGAGTTTGTCCCTTAAAAATTGCATTTAGTAAAGGGCCAGCATACGTATTTTGGTGGGGATTAATTAATAACTTTTTGTATACTCTAAATTCTGTTTGTCGAAGTAATACAAATTCTTGGGTGGTTAGGTGACTAGCTGAATAGGAGTGTTCCAAATTCAGAAGGAGTGAGTGGTTGTTAGAATGTCTTGATGGGGAACAGATGTATTTGCTGAAGCTTGAAAACCGGGAGATTTAGAATAGGAAATTTAATTCTGACTACAAGGTTACCTTTTACGACCTGTGATTTAACTTCTAGAGTTTCAGATAATAGTTCAAAATCCTTTTTTTTCGCTAGGCTCTTTTGGGTTTGCCTTGTAATAGGCTTCTAGAAGAGTAGATGGAGATATTAGCAAGGGGTGGATTTGATTACTTTTTAGAGTTGTTAATATTTCAAGTAGTGTTTGTTGTCTTAACTCTATGTCGATAATATGCAAACTGATTGTTGTCATTACCTCTTGAATCCGTTGACGGGTACTTATCTCCTCTGTCACCTTTTGGAGCAAATCGTTTACTGTTCTGACGATTAAACGTTGGTTCGACTCCAGCTTCTGTACAGATTTCTTTTGTTGTTCGTACGTTGATTTGAAAAGCGTAATCTGATGTTTTTCTAAATCTAACAGTGCCTTTGTGTCTGTTTCAAGGTTGGAAATCCGGCTATATATCTCCTTTCGTTATCGGTATCCATTGTGCCAAATAGGAAATGAAAGCCCTTTCCTATTCCATCGGCCAGTGATCTACTCTGATGTCGGGTTGTTATTAGTTCCTTGATAACAGCTGCACGCTTTTTGATCGCTTCTATTAGATTGTGGATTTGTATTTTTATGCTTTCCGCACAGTTGGCTGACGAGGAATCCAGTATGCTCCACCAACATGGTCTCCGTCTCAAGGTTACTTATATTGATTTGGGTAAATAGATTTCATGTGTCGTGGAAAAACAAAATCTCTCCTAAATCATCAAACATAATACCCGTATTTGTTAGAGTCTGGACTTCGAAAGGTAGAGTTGCTTCCAAAGAAATAGATATGCTGACGCAATAGAACCCTAGTAATAGTCGTGCCATGTCTGGGGAAATATATATACATATTTTGTTTTAGACTTTATTCATAGAAAGGTTTTAATCTATTATTATGGACTACGACTTTCCTGTTACCAATTTGGATTTTAGTATTCACTGAATTGAGAACTTCAATCACCTGATATGGTCCTAGCCATACCTGGGAGAGTTTGTGTTTTTTGGCTGCGTTTTTCAGTAATACTTTATCTCCGACATGGAAAGTTATTGGCCGTGAATGTTTGTCATAAAGTTCTTTAGAGCGATTTTTGCTACATAAAAGGTTTTTACGAGCAATGGCAATGTCTTCTGTAGTTTGTATTTCAGAAGATAATAATAACTTTGATGATTGTATACAGGTTCCGGCTCTCTTTTCAAATTGGAGGGAACATCAGTCGTGAAGCCGAATAAACAGTCCATGGGGGTAAGTTTGCTACTATCGTGTACGCTGTTGTTATATACAAAGGCTGCTGTCGAGTAATTCCTTTCTGCCTTATTTAGAGTCCGACTCTCATAAGCTATGGGGCGATCTTTACCTATTTCTCCCTGAGACAGGACAGCTCCTAGAGCTTCCTGGCTAGCGTCCGTGGTTAAGTTAAAAGGCAGAGTAAAATCTGGATATATAAGAAGTGGCGGTGAAGTGAGATTTCTTTTAATCTCGCTAAAAGCATTCTGGCAGTTTTCAGTCCACGCAAATTTCACATCTTTTCGCAATAAATTAGTCATAGGACGAACAATCTTGGAGAAATTGGGTATAAATTTCCTGTAATAGTTAGCTAAGCCAAGAAAATATTGAACTTGTCCAACAGTACGCGCGACGGGAACGTTGTGAGCGCATTCTGTTTTTGAGGGATCTGGGAGGGCTCCCTCACTGGAGCATTTGTGTCCCAGATATATGACTTCGTGCCTTAGCAACTGACATTTCTCTGGCTGTAACTTTAAATTATTTTCTCGTAAACGATCACAAACTTTTATCAATTTACTGTTATGATCTTCAAGGTTTTTCCCATAGATAACTATGTCATCTAGGTAAACGAAACATTCTAGACCTTGAAAACCTGTGAGAACATAATTCATCAACCGTTGGAATGTAGTTGGTGCTCCTTTCAATCCAAAAGGGATGCGCCGAAATTCATAATGCCCATAAGCTGTACTAAAGGCTGTCTTGGGTCTATCTTTAGGATGAACCAGTACTTGATGATAGCCACTGGCAAGATCCAAAGTAGTGAAATACCGGGAATGACCTAGTTGGTCCAGGATATCTTCAATCCTGGGCAATGGAAAGCGTCACCTATTGTTTTATCATTTAATTTCCTAAAATCGACCACAACCCTCAATCGTTTTTCATCATTTGGCCCTGCTTTCTTTGGAACCACTAACAGCGGTGAGTTCCAAGGGCTTTTGCTAGGTTTAACTATTTCATTTTCTAGCATTTCATGGAGCTGTTGATTTATAACTTCTCTTTGCGTCTCTGGAAGTCGACATATTTTTTGATTAACTGGAGGTTGGTCAGAAACTATTGGAATGATTTGCGAAATGGCATTGGTATAAGTGAGCTTATCGCCAACCAGATGAAATATGTCATTGTATTGGTGAAAAATATTCAGGATAAAAGATTTTTCATCTAATGTTAGTTCTTGTTCTAGTCGTACTAGGCGTGATATTTGCAGAGAGTCTGTTTGAAAGTTTGGTTGAGTCTGCTTGAGTAAACGCGTGGAATTAATTAGTTTTGTAGGTGAAATCTCGTTTTTCGGACAGCTAGTGTTAGTGAAGTTATGTTTCACTTTTGAAGTCAGACTAGAGCCGCAATCGCTACTTGGCTGTAAGCTGTAGGTATTGTAATTACTATTGGGCTCCAGCGAAAGTGTGAGTTTTTTTAATGTAACACTATGGCTATTAACGTTAAGCACACCCATTAAGTTTCCTCCCTTTTCGGAACTTAGCAAACTATTAGCTAGAAAAACTCCTGATTCCACCTCTTGGGACTGACAGAGCATTTCTTGCTCTAGTGTCAAAGGTGCTTTAACTACTACGTGCGACCGCGCAGGTATGTGTACTGGCTATGGGAATTCAATAGTATAGTGCGTGATATTGTCAGTGAGCGGGATTTCCTTCAAATTTGGGTTTTCCTTTTTACTTTCTTGAAGCTCCTTTACTCGTTTGGTGGCACTGTCGTATACCTGGGTTTCGACATAGTGGGTGGCTTAAATAGTCTCCATGGTTTTCTTTTGGTTCCCTTTGTTCTTGCCAGAGTCGCAACAATTTTTCTCATTAATTGCGGCCAAAAGCGGTATTGTGAACTCTGTCGAATTGATTTCCGTGCGAGGAAATCGGAGAATTCGATTAAGGCCCTCGATGTTACAATTTTTTGAAAGAAAGTCGTTTCCTAGCAACCCGTCGTGCGAGATCGGTGTCTGGTTTTCACAACTTGAAAATTGCAAATTCCAAATTTACCGTGGCAGCTACCTAGTGTTTTACCTTCACCAAAGGGAGTTTTCAACACAGTAGTATCATTCCGCTTTATTGAGTCGCTAGTATTTAAGGCGTTTTGTTTGATTAAGCTGACTTCAGCTCCATTATCCACTACTAGCCGAACCGAATTATTCTTGCCTATATCTAAAGGTAAGTGAGCCAGTGATATATTTTCGCTGCTACTGGCAGGCGACGGGGAATACCTTAATAGTGGTTGAGAATGCGATTTTAAAGTCGAGCCGGGGAATTTTCGGTCGACTGGCGCTTGTTTCCCGAAGATCTGGCTTCCAATCTTTGTTTCTGCATGCACTCAGATATGGAATGTCCTCGTCTTCCACAGAAATCGCATTTTAGTTGCACATGATAAACCCTCGGGTTACCTCGGGTTGTGTCATTGGCACGATACGTTTGTGAATTCTCGGGTGGATAATTATTCCTGTTTCTACAGTTTTTAGCATCATGCCCACCTATTTTGCATTTCACGCAACATGAGGTATTCTTACGCTTTAGGCAGTCGTCATAAGTATGCCCCTTAAAATTACAATATGAACATGAAACTCTAACTCTAACTCTAACCCGTTTCAAAATCGGAACAAGAAGAACGCTGGCTAGGCAAAACCATAGAAATTTTTTGGCAATTTATAATGAAAACAGTACACAGCTGAAGAGCAAAGAGAGAAGTAATAGCTAACGACAGAAGATTTTAATACAATATTACCCACTGCGAAAAAACGTATGAGTAGTTCTGAAAAAAAGAAAAAATTCTTTATGGGAACAAAGAGTACGAAAAACATAAAAATTATAGAAAACAATGCAGTTTTCGAAAAAATTTTGGTTATCAACCACACGAACTTCAAGATTTATATTTACATGTACGAAAAAAGAAAAAAAATTTCACTGAACACTTAAGACTTATTAAATAAATAAATAAATTATTTCACTGACTGATATATACTTAATTATAATAATTTTATATTCAATTGTTTACTTTTCCTACTTGTTTTCTTTCTCAATTCTTCTGGGATGTTTCCAGCTACCAAAACCAGGAATCTGTAGTGTCGTCCGGGAAGGAGGATTATTGAAGTGTTGAATATTTCTTTTATCCGTCTTCCTTCTTCAATTTGGGCAGGGATTAGGCCCTCTAGAATCCCTCGTTGGTGCTTTGCACGTTGGTGAGGAGGTGGCTGCTTGCTTTTATCAGCAGAGGCAGTTACAGTTGACCGACCTCGACCGTTGGGGGTAACTTAAACGAAATTGTAGTATCCCAATTACCCCTTATTTTTTTTCGTGGAGAATCGAGGGTTTTGAAGCTCTTATATTTATATATATATATAGGCAAAAACTGGCTTCCCCGATCCTACCGGCTGCGCCAATGTAACGTTCTCACGGTTGGTCTCACTTTTCACCGATGTGTATAGCACCAATTCAGTAACACAATCAGAAATTTTACATAAACACTTTATTCAGTTATTGTTATTAACCTTTATATATATCAAAATGTTATTATATACATATATATATTATGTATTTCTGTTATTTATAATTATTTATTAAATCTGCTGCACTGACTCACGCTTTTACTTATCTTAATATTAAATCAATTCAAACCTTGCTTCCAATCTCAACTCAACTCACTAACTCACCGCTAACTCAAACTCAACTCAGCTGCAAGTTTATTATACAGATCAAAAATAATTCTTATAAAAATAAACAAATTGCTACAAGTAGTTATACTATGCCGGTACCAGATCACTTGTTTGTGCCTCCAGGATTTCGCCACAGATGGCGCCACCGTCGCGAGGTGGTTTGAGCACATACTAAATGTAGGTTTGCGTCTTGGCTATATTGGTTTGGGCCTTGGGTACACCGTTGTGTCTTGGGTTCACCATTGCGTCTAAACTGCACCCTAGCGGGATTAATCGGGACTACCGGGATGTATCATTTGGTCTTGACTGCGCCCTAGCGGCATTAGCAGGTACTACCAGCATGCTCCGGTTTTCTAGCAACATCTGTTCGGGCGCAAATGCCATTTCTTGAGTAAGGTTCCCTAGCGGTCTTAGCCGGAACTACCTGGCTTTGCTGTTTTCTTTTATTGGCGGAAGAGTTCAGCATCATTCGAATTTCACAACATGACATCACCATGAACAGATTTAGAAGATGCCAGTGAGACATTAGCCGATACGCAGCGACATCTGTTTGGGTGCAAACTCCATTTCTTGAGTAAGGTACCCTAGCGGCCTTAGCCGGAACTACCAGCAACACTCAATGTTTTCAGTATGCTTTGAACGGTTTCGTTTAAATTCAAAGTTTGTGGTTGTATGTGTTCTGGTTGTGATAATTTTATGTCATGATGATCTTCATCTTCATAAAATATCACTTGGTCGTCAATTTGAATTTGACACGGTTCATTTAGTATTAGTACTCCGTGATTGTTGAGGCTAGAACTATGTAGTCTGCTTTTGCATGACATCGTAATCTTTTGTTGGGAAGGGAAAGAGAATAACCAGGCATTTTTTCGACTCATTGAGGGGTTAAATATGAAGTTTATGGGGCATTCTTTTAGAGTTTGTCCCTTAAAAATTGCATTTAGTAAAGGGCCAGCATACGTATTTTGGTGGGGATTAATTAATAACTTTTTGTATACTCTAAATTCTGTTTGTCGAAGTAATACAAATTCTTGGGTGGTTAGGTGACTAGCTGAATAGGAGTGTTCCAAATTCAGAAGGAGTGAGTGGTTGTTAGAATGTCTTGATGGGGAACAGATGTATTTGCTGAAGCTTGAAAACCGGGAGATTTAGAATAGGAAATTTAATTCTGACTACAAGGTTACCTTTTACGACCTGTGATTTAACTTCTAGAGTTTCAGATAATAGTTCAAAATCCTTTTTTTTCGCTAGGCTCTTTTGGGTTTGCCTTGTAATAGGCTTCTAGAAGAGTAGATGGAGATATTAGCAAGGGGTGGATTTGATTATTTTTTAGAGTTGTCAATATTTCAAGTAGTGCTTGTTGTCTTAACTCTATGTCGATAATATGCAAACTGATTGTTGTCATTACCTCTTGAATCCGTTGACGGGTACTTATCTCCTCTGTCACCTTTTGGAGCAAATCGTTTACTGTTCTGACGATTAAACGTTGGTTCGACTCCAGCTTCTGTACAGATTTCTTTTGTTGTTCGTACGTTGATTTGAAAAGCGTAATCTGATGTTTTTCTAAATCTAACAGTGCCTTTGTGTCTGTTTCAAGGTTGGAAATCCGGCTATATATCTCCTTTCGTTATCGCTATCCATTGTGCCAAATAGGAAATGAAAGCCCTTTCCTATTCCATCGGCCAGTGATCTACTCTGATGTCGGGTTGTTGTTAGTTCCTTGATAACAGCGGCACGCTTTTTGATCGCTTCTATTAGATTGTGGATTTGTATTTTTATGCTTTCCGCACAGTTTGCTGACGAGGAATCCAGTATGCTCCACCAACATGGTCTCCGTCTCAAGGTTACTTATATTGATTTGGGTAAATAGATTCCATGTGTCGTGGAAAAACAAAATCTCTCCTAAATCATCAAACATAATACCCGTATTTGTTAGAGGCTGGACTTCGAAAGGTAGAGTTGCTTCCAAAGAAATAGATATGATGACGCAATAGAACCCTAGTAATAGTCGTGCCATGTCTGGGGAAATATATATACATATTTTGTTTTAGACTTTATTCATAGAAAGGTTTTAATCTATTATTATGGACTACGACTTTCCTGTTACCAATTTGGATTTTAGTATTCACTGAATTGAGAACTTCAATCACCTGATATGGTCCTAGCCATACCTGGGAGAGTTTGTGTTTTTTGGCTGCGTTTTTCAGTAATACTTTATCTCCGACATGGAAAGTTATTGGCCGTGAATGTTTGTCATAAAGTTCTTTAGAGCGATTTTTGCTACATAAAAGGTTTTTACGAGCAATGGCAATGTCTTCTGTAGTTTGTATTTCAGAAGATAATAATAACTTTGATGAATGTATACAGGTTCCGGCTCTCTTTTCAAATTGGAGGGAACATCAGCCGTGAAGCCGAATAAACAGTCCATGGGGGTAAGTTTGCTACTATCGTGTACGCTGTTATTATATACAAAGGCTGCAGTTCTTAAAAACTGATCCCAAGCATTTGGGTTCTCATCTACAATGGTCCTAAGATACTCTACTAATGGTCTGTGAGCTCTTTCTAAAGAGCCATTTGATTTAGGGTGGTACGCGGATGTCTGCAACTTATTTATTTTAAGGAGTTTACAGACCTTCTTGAATAGGTCACTTAAGATATTGGAGTCCTGATCGGTAACCAAATTTTTGGGTATGCGGTAGCGGGTAATAATTTCATCAAAGGATTTTCGGGCCACAGTGTCCGCCTCTGCATTTGGCATAGCATACCAATCAAAAAACTTTGTTAGGTTGTCTTGGAATGTTAGTATATATTTGTTTCCCGCATGCGTCTCTTCTAGAGGCCCCACGATGTCTAGGTAGATTTTCTCGAAGGGCATTCGAGCTGTGTCTGTAATGGTCATTGGCATGCGTGTTTCTGGGCTAGCCTTCATTTTCTGACACTTTGGACATCTCTTAACGTATTTTTTATGTCCCTCAACATGTTTTTCCATCGAAATTTCTTTTTGATTCGGTTGCACTTTTTTATAACACCCTGATGTCCACCAAAAACAGAATCATGGTAGTCTTTTATTACCACTCGAATTTCTGTGGGGTTCGTGATTATATCGGGAGGCTGGTTGTTAAAATTTGATCTGAGAGAATAGGGCTCTATAGGATTTTCATCACTATGTTCAGCTTGTCTGCCATAAGAAATATTAATTTGAGATTGTGAGTCAGAACTAACTGAAGACTCTGAAGGTATTCTTTTTTTGTTTGTCATTTCGCGTGAGTCATTCGTCACACGGGTATGCTGCGCCTGGGCACGAGTGATTGCAAGGCAGTGAACTGGAGCTGTATTTGATTCCTGTAAGTCTGGCGGAGTATGGAATTGCGCTTGTACAGGTATATTTGAAAACTTTTGTTCAACCTGCTCTGAGTTATAAGAACTTCTACTAAGAGCATCCGCGTTTGTGTTGTATTTCCCTGGCTTATACTCGATGGAATAGTCGAACTCAGAAAGCTTGTGATGAAATCGAACTAATCTTGAAGTGGGGTCCTTGGTGCTGAAGACTCCTTTCAAGGGCTTGTGGTCTGTATATACTGTGAATTTACGCCCTTGCAAATAACAGCGAAAATTCCTTGTAGCCCAAACAATTGCTAGTAATTCTCTCTCAATTGTCGAGTAATTCCTTTCTGCCTTATTTAGAGTCCAACTCGCATAAGCTATGGGGCGATCTTTACCTATTTCTCCCTGAGACAGGACAGCTCCTAGAGCTTCCTGGCTAGCGTCCGTGGTTAAGTTAAAAGGCAGAGTAAAATCTGGATATATAAGAAGTGGCGGTGAAGTGAGATTTCTTTTAATCTCGCTAAAAGCATTCTGGCAGTTTTCAGTCCACGCAAATTTCACATCTTTTCGCAATAAATTAGTCATAGGACGAACAATCTTGGAGAAATTGGGTATAAATTTCCTGTAATAGTTAGCTAAGCCAAGAAAATATTGAACTTGTCCAACAGTACGCGCGACGGGAACGTTGTGAGCGCATTCTGTTTTTGAGGGATCTGGGAGGGCTCCCTCACTGGAGCATTTGTGTCCCAGATATATGACTTCGTGCCTTAGGAACTGACATTTCTCTGGCTGTAACTTTAAATTATTTTCTCGTAAACGATCACAAACTTTTATCAATTTACTGTTATGATCTTCAAGGTTTTTCCCATAGATAACTATGTCATCTAGGTAAACGAAACATTCTAGACCTTGAAAACCTGTGAGAACATAATTCATCAACCGTTGGAATGTAGTTGGTGCTCCTTTCAATCCAAAAGGGATGCGCCGAAATTCATAATGCCCATAAGCTGTACTAAAGGCTGTCTTGGGTCTATCTTTAGGATGAACCAGTACTTGATGATAGCCACTGGCAAGATCCAAAGTAGTGAAATACCGGGAATGACCTAGTTGGTCCAGGATATCTTCAATCCTGGGCAATGGAAAGCGTCACCTATTGTTTTATCATTTAATTTCCTAAAATCGACCACAACCCTCAATCGTTTTTCATCATTTGGCCCTGCTTTCTTTGGAACCACTAACAGCGGTGAGTTCCAAGGGCTTTTGCTAGGTTTAACTATTTCATTTTCTAGCATTTCATGGAGCTGTTGATTTATAACTTCTCTTTGCGTCTCTGGAAGTCGACATATTTTTTGATTAACTGGAGGTTGGTCAGAAACTATTGGAATGATTTGCGAAATGGCATTGGTGTAAGTGAGCTTATCGCCAACCAGATGAAATATGTCATTGTATTGGTGGAAAATATTCAGGATAAAAGATTTTTCATCTAATGTTAGTTCTTGTTCTAGTCGTACTAGGCGTGATACTTGCAGAGAGTCTGTTTGAAAGTTTGGTTGAGTCTGCTTGAGTAAACGCGTGGAATTAATTAGTTGTGTAGGTGAAATCTCGTTTTTCGGACAGCTAGTGTTAGTGAAGTTATGTTTCACTTTTGAAGTCAGACTAGAGCCGCAATCGCTACTTGGCTGTAAGCTGTAGGTATTGTAATTACTATTGGGCTCCAGCGAAAGTGTGAGTTTTTTTAATGTAACACTATGGCTATTAACGTTAAGCACACCCATTAAGTTTCCTCCCTTTTCGGAACTTAGCAAACTATTAGCTAGAAAAACTCCTGATTCCACCTCTTGGGACTGACAGAGCATTTCTTGCTCTAGTGTCAAAGGTGCTTTAACTACTACGTGCGACCGCGCAGGTATGTGTACTGGCTGTGGGAATTCAATAGTATAGTGCGTGATATTGTCAGTGAGCGGGATTTCCTTCAAATTTGGGTTTTCCTTTTTACTTTCTTGAAGCTCCTTTACTCGTTTGGTGGCACTGTCGTATACCTGGGTTTCGACATAGTGGGTGGCTTAAATAGTCTCCATGGTTTTCTTTTGGTTCCCTTTGTTCTTGCCAGAGTCGCAACAATTTTTCTCATTAATTGCGAGGAAATCGGAGAATTCGATTAAGGCCCTCGATGTTACAATTTTTTGAAAGAAAGTCGTTTCCTAGCAACCCGTCGTGCGAGATCGGTGTCTGGTTTTCACAACTTGAAAATTGCAAATTCCAAATTTACCGTGGCAGCTACCTAGTGTTTTACCTTCACCAAAGGGAGTTTTCAACACAGTAGTATCATTCCGCTTTATTGAGTCGCTAGTATTTAAGGCGTTTTGTTTGATTAAGCTGACTTCAGCTCCATTATCCACTACTAGCCGAACCGAATTATTCTTGCCTATATCTAAAGGTAAGTGAGCCAGTGATATATTTTCGCTGCTACTGGCAGGCGACGGGGAATACCTTAATAGTGTTTGAGAATGCGATTTTAAAGTCGAGCCGGGGAATTTTCGGTCGACTGGCGCTTGTTTCCCGAAGATCTGGCTTCCAATCTTTGTTTCTGCATGCACTCAGATATGGAATGTCCTCGTCTTCCACAGAAATCGCATTTTAGTTGCACATGATAAACCCTCGGGTTACCTCGGGTTGTGTCATTGGCACGATACGTTTGTGAATTCTCGGGTGGATAATTATTCCTGTTTCTACAGTTTTTAGCATCATGCCCACCTATTTTGCATTTCACGCAACATGAGGTATTCTTACGCTTTAGGCAGTCGTCATAAGTATGCCCCTTAAAATTACAATATGAACATGAAACTCTAACTCTAACTCTAACCCGTTTCAAAATCGGAACAAGAAGAACGCTGGCTAGGCAAAACCATAGAAATTTTTTGGCAATTTATAATGAAAACAGTACACAGCTGAAGAGCAAAGAGAGAAGTAATAGCTAACGACAGAAGATTTTAATACAATATTACCCACTGCGAAAAAACGTATGAGTAGTTCTGAAAAAAAGAAAAAATTCTTTATGGGAACAAAGAGTACGAAAAACATAAAAATTATAGAAAACAATGCAGTTTTCGAAAAAATTTTGGTTATCAACCACACGAACTTCAAGATTTATATTTACATGTACGAAAAAAGAAAAAAAAATTTCACTGAACACTTAAGACTTATTAAATAAATAAATAAATTATTTCACTGACTGATATATACTTAATTATAATAATTTTATATTCAATTGTTTACTTTTCCTACTTGTTTTCTTTCTCAATTCTTCTGGGATGTTTCCAGCTACCAAAACCAGGAATCTGTAGTGTCGTCCGGGAAGGAGGATTATTGAAGTGTTGAATATTTCTTTTATCCGTCTTCCTTCTTCAATTTGGGCAGGGATTAGGCCCTCTAGAATCCCTCGTTGGTGCTTTGCACGTTGGTGAGGAGGTGGCTGCTTGCTTTTATCAGCAGAGGCAGTTACAGTTGACCGACCTCGAGCGTTGGGGGTAACTTAAACGAAATTGTAGTATCCCAATTACCCCTTATTTTTTTTCGTGGAGAATCGAGGGTTTTGAAGCTCTTATATTTATATATATATATAGGCAAAAACTGGCTTCCCCGATCCTACCGGCTGCGCCAATGTAACGTTCTCACGGTTGGTCTCACTTTTCACCGATGTGTATAGCACCAATTCAGTAACACAATCAGAAATTTTACATAAACACTTTATTCAGTTATTGTTATTAACCTTTATATATATCAAAATGTTATTATATACATACATATATTATGTATTTCTGTTATTTATAATTATTTATTAAATCTGCTGCACTGACTCACGCTTTTACTTATCTTAATATTAAATCAATTCAAACCTTGCTTCCAATCTCAACTCAACTCACTAACTCACCGCTAACTCAAACTCAACTCAGCTGCAAGTTTATTATACAGATCAAAAATAATTCTTATAAAAATAAACAAATTGCTACAAGTAGTTATACTGTGCCGGTACCAGATCACTTGTTTGTGCCTCCAGGATTTCGCCACAGATGGCGTCACCGTCGCGAGGTGATTTGAGCACATACTAAATGTAGGTTTGCGTCTTGGCTATATTGGTTTGGGCCTTGGGTACACCGTTGTGTCTTGGGTGCACCATTGCGTCTAAACTGCACCCTAGCGGGATTAATCGGTACTACCGGGATGTATCATTTGGTCTTGACTGCGCCCTAGCGGCATTAGCAGGTACTACCAGCATGCTCCGGTTTTCTAGCAACATCTGTTCGGGCGCAAATGCCATTTCTTGAGTAAGGTTCCCTAGCGGTCTTAGCCGGAACTACCTGGCTTTGCTGTTTTCTTTTATTGGCGGAAGAGTTCAGCATCATTCGAATTTCACAACATGACATCACCATGAACAGATTTAGAAGATGTCAGTGAGACATTAGCCGATACGCAGCGACATCTGTTTCTTGAGTAAGGTACCCTAGCGGCCTTAGCCGGAACTACCAGCAACACTCAATGTTTTCAGTATGCTTTGAACGGTTTCGTTTAAATTCAAAGTTTGTGGTTGTATGTGTTCTGGTTGTGATAATTTTATGTCATGATGATCTTCATCTTCATAAAATATCACTTGGTCGTCAATTTGAATTTGACACGGTTCATTTAGTATTAGTACTCCGTGATTGTTGAGGCTAGAACTATGTAGTCTGCTTTTGCATGACATCGTAATCTTTTGTTGGGAAGGGAAAGAGAATAACCAGGCATTTTTTCGACTCATTGAGGGGTTAAATATGAAGTTTATGGGGCATTCTTTTAGAGTTTGTCCCTTAAAAATTGCATTTAGTAAAGGGCCAGCATACGTATTTTGGTGGGGATTAATTAATAACTTTTTGTATACTCTAAATTCTGTTTGTCGAAGTAATACAAATTCTTGGGTGGTTAGGTGACTAGCTGAATAGGAGTGTTCCAAATTCAGAAGGAGTGAGTGGTTGTTAGAATGTCTTGATGGGGAACAGATGTATTTGCTGAAGCTTGAAAACCGGGAGATTTAGAATAGGAAATTTAATTCTGACTACAAGGTTACCTTTTACGACCTGTGATTTAACTTCTAGAGTTTCAGATAATAGTTCAAAATCCTTTTTTTTCGCTAGGCTCTTTTGGGTTTGCCTTGTAATAGGCTTCTAGAAGAGTAGATGGAGATATTAGCAAGGGGTGGATTTGATTACTTTTTAGAGTTGTTAATATTTCAAGTAGTGTTTGTTGTCTTAACTCTATGTCGATAATATGCAAACTGATTGTTGTCATTACCTCTTGAATCCGTTGACGGGTACTTATCTCCTCTGTCACCTTTTGGAGCAAATCGTTTACTGTTCTGACGATTAAACGTTGGTTCGACTCCAGCTTCTGTACAGATTTCTTTTGTTGTTCGTACGTTGATTTGAAAAGCGTAATCTGATGTTTTTCTAAATCTAACAGTGCCTTTGTGTCTGTTTCAAGGTTGGAAATCCGGCTATATATCTCCTTTCGTTATCGGTATCCATTGTGCCAAATAGGAAATGAAAGCCCTTTCCTATTCCATCGGCCAGTGATCTACTCTGATGTCGGGTTGTTATTAGTTCCTTGATAACAGCTGCACGCTTTTTGATCGCTTCTATTAGATTATGGATTTGTATTTTTATGCTTTCCGCACAGTTGGCTGACGAGGAATCCAGTATGCTCCACCAACATGGTCTCCGTCTCAAGGTTACTTATATTGATTTGGGTAAATAGATTTCATGTGTCGTGGAAAAACAAAATCTCTCCTAAATCATCAAACATAATACCCGTATTTGTTAGAGGCTGGACTTCGAAAGGTAGAGTTGCTGCCAAAGAAATAGATATGCTGACGCAATAGAACCCTAGTAATAGTCGTGCCATGTCTGGGGAAATATATATACATATTTTGTTTTAGACTTTATTCATAGAAAGGTTTTAATCTATTATTATGGACTACGACTTTCCTGTTACCAATTTGGATTTTAGTATTCACTGAATTGAGAACTTCAATCACCTGATATGGTCCTAGCCATACCTGGGAGAGTTTGTGTTTTTTGGCTGCGTTTTTCAGTAATACTTTATCTCCGACATGGAAGGTTATTGGCCGTGAATGTTTGTCATAAAGTTCTTTAGAGCGATTTTTGCTACATAAAAGGTTTTTACGAGCAATGGAAATGTCTTCTGTAGTTTGTATTTCAGAAGATAATAATAACTTTGATGATTGTATACAGGTTCCGGCTCTCTTTTCAAATTGGAGGGAACATCAGTCGTGAAGCCGAATAAACAGTCCATGGGGGTAAGTTTGCTACTATCGTGTACGCTGTTGTTATATACAAAGGCTGCTGTCGAGTAATTCCTTTCTGCCTTATTTAGAGTCCGACTCTCATAAGCTATGGGGCGATCTTTACCTATTTCTCCCTGAGACAGGACAGCTCCTAGAGCTTCCTGGCTAGCGTCCGTGGTTAAGTTAAAAGCTGTACTAAAGGCTGTCTTGGGTCTATCTTTAGGATGAACCAGTACTTGATGATAGCCACTGGCAAGATCCAAAGTAGTGAAATACCGGGAATGACCTAGTTGGTCCAGGATATCTTCAATCCTGGGCAATGGAAAGCGTCACCTATTGTTTTATCATTTAATTTCCTAAAATCGACCACAACCCTCAATCGTTTTTCATCATTTTGCCCTGCTTTCTTTGGAACCACTAACAGCGGTGAGTTCCAAGGGCTTTTGCTAGGTTTAACTATTTCATTTTCTAGCATTTCATGGAGCTGTTGATTTATAACTTCTCTTTGCGTCTCTGGAAGTCGACATATTTTTTGATTAACTGGAGGTTGGTCAGAAACTATTGGAATGATTTGCGAAATGGCATTGGTATAAGTGAGCTTATCGCCAACCAGATGAAATATGTCATTGTATTGGTGAAAAATATTCAGGATAAAAGATTTTTCATCTAATGTTAGTTCTTGTTCTAGTCGTACTAGGCGTGATATTTGCAGAGAGTCTGTTTGAAAGTTTGGTTGAGTCTGCTTGAGTAAACGCGTGGAATTAATTAGTTTTGTAGGTGAAATCTCGTTTTTCGGACAGCTAGTGTTAGTGAAGTTATGTTTCACTTTTGAAGTCAGACTAGAGCCGCAATCGCTACTTGGCTGTAAGCTGTAGGTATTGTAATTACTATTGGGCTCCAGCGAAAGTGTGAGTTTTTTTAATGTAACACTATGGCTATTAACGTTAAGCACACCCATTAAGTTTCCTCCCTTTTCGGAACTTAGCAAACTATTAGCTAGAAAAACTCCTGATTCCACCTCTTGGGACTGACAGAGCATTTCTTGCTCTAGTGTCAAAGGTGCTTTAACTACTACGTGCGACCGCGCAGGTATGTGTACTGGCTATGGGAATTCAATAGTATAGTGCGTGATATTGTCAGTGAGCGGGATTTCCTTCAAATTTGGGTTTTCCTTTTTACTTTCTTGAAGCTCCTTTACTCGTTTGGTGGCACTGTCGTATACTTGGGTTTCGACATAGTGGGTGGCTTAAATAGTCTCCATGGTTTTCTTTTGGTTCCCTTTGTTCTTGCCAGAGTCGCAACAATTTTTCTCATTAATTGCGGCCAAAAGCGGTATTGTGAACTCTGTCGAATTGATTTCCGTGCGAGGAAATCGGAGAATTCGATTAAGGCCCTCCATGTTACAATTTTTTGAAAGAAAGTCGTTTCCTAGCAACCCGTCGTGCGAGATCGGTGTCTGGTTTTCACAACTTGAAAATTGCAAATTCCAAATTTACCGTGGCAGCTACCTAGTGTTTTACCTTCACCAAAGGGAGTTTTCAACACAGTAGTATCATTCCGCTTTATTGAGTCGCTAGTATTTAAGGCGTTTTGTTTGATTAAGCTGACTTCAGCTCCATTATCCACTACTAGCCGAACCGAATTATTCTTGCCTATATCTAAAGGTAAGTGAGCCAGTGATATATTTTCGCTGCTACTGGCAGGCGACGGGGAATACCTTAATAGTGGTTGAGAATGCGATTTTAAAGTCGAGCCGGGGAATTTTCGGTCGACTGGCGCTTGTTTCCCGAAGATCTGGCTTCCAATCTTTGTTTCTGCATGCACTCAGATATGGAATGTCCTCGTCTTCCACAGAAATCGCATTTTAGTTGCACATGATAAACCCTCGGGTTACCTCGGGTTGTGTCATTGGCACGATACGTTTGTGAATTCTCGGGTGGATAATTATTCCTGTTTCTACAGTTTTTAGCATCATGCCCACCTATTTTGCATTTCACGCAACATGAGGTATTCTTACGCTTTAGGCAGTCGTCATAAGTATGCCCCTTAAAATTACAATATGAACATGAAACTCTAACTCTAACTCTAACCCGTTTCAAAATCGGAACAAGAAGAACGCTGGCTAGGCAAAACCATAGAAATTTTTTGGCAATTTATAATGAAAACAGTACACAGCTGAAGAGCAAAGAGAGAAGTAATAGCTAACGACAGAAGATTTTAATACAATATTACCCACTGCGAAAAAACGTATGAGTAGTTCTGAAAAAAAGAAAAAATTCTTTATGGGAACAAAGAGTACGAAAAACATAAAAATTATAGAAAACAATGCAGTTTTCGAAAAAATTTTGGTTATCAACCACACGAACTTCAAGATTTATATTTACATGTACGAAAAAAGAAAAAAAATTTCACTGAACACTTAAGACTTATTAAATAAATAAATAAATTATTTCACTGACTGATATATACTTAATTATAATAATTTTATATTCAATTGTTTACTTTTCCTACTTGTTTTCTTTCTCAATTCTTCTGGGATGTTTCCAGCTACCAAAACCAGGAATCTGTAGTGTCGTCCGGGAAGGAGGATTATTGAAGTGTTGAATATTTCTTTTATCCGTCTTCCTTCTTCAATTTGGGCAGGGATTAGGCCCTCTAGAATCCCTCGTTGGTGCTTTGCACGTTGGTGAGGAGGTGGCTGCTTGCTTTTATCAGCAGAGGCAGTTACAGTTGACCGACCTCGACCGTTGGGGGTAACTTAAACGAAATTGTAGTATCCCAATTACCCCTTATTTTTTTTCGTGGAGAATCGAGGGTTTTGAAGCTCTTATATTTATATATATATATAGGCAAAAACTGGCTTCCCCGATCCTACCGGCTGCGCCAATGTAACGTTCTCACGGTTGGTCTCACTTTTCACCGATGTGTATAGCACCAATTCAGTAACACAATCAGAAATTTTACATAAACACTTTATTCAGTTATTGTTATTAACCTTTATATATATCAAAATGTTATAATATACATATATATATTATGTATTTCTGTTATTTATAATTATTTATTAAATCTGCTGCACTGACTCACGCTTTTACTTATCTTAATATTAAATCAATTCAAACCTTGCTTCCAATCTCAACTCAACTCACTAACTCACCGCTAACTCAAACTCAACTCAGCTGCAAGTTTATTATACAGATCAAAAATAATTCTTATAAAAATAAACAAATTGCTACAAGTAGTTATACTATGCCGGTACCAGATCACTTGTTTGTGCCTCCAGGATTTCGCCACAGATGGCGCCACCGTCGCGAGGTGGTTTGAGCACATACTAAATGTAGGTTTGCGTCTTGGCTATATTGGTTTGGGCCTTGGGTACACCGTTGTGTCTTGGGTTCACCATTGCGTCTAAACTGCACCCTAGCGGGATTAATCGGGACTACCGGGATGTATCATTTGGTCTTGACTGCGCCCTAGCGCCATTAGCAGGTACTACCAGCATGCTCCGGTTTTCTAGCAACATCTGTTCGGGCGCAAATGCCATTTCTTGAGTAAGGTTCCCTAGCGGTCTTAGCCGGAACTACCTGGCTTTGCTGTTTTCTTTTATTGGCGGAAGAGTTCAGCATCATTCGAATTTCACAACATGACATCACCATGAACAGATTTAGAAGATGTCAGTGAGACATTAGCCGATACGCAGCGACATCTGTTTGGGTGCAAACTCCATTTCTTGAGTAAGGTAACCTAGCGGCCTTAGCCGGAACTACCAGCAACACTCAATGTTTTCAGTATGCTTTGAACGGTTTCGTTTAAATTCAAAGTTTGTGGTTGTATGTGTTCTGGTTGTGATAATTTTATGTCATGATGATCTTCATCTTCATAAAATATCACTTGGTCGTCAATTTGAATTTGACACGGTTCATTTAGTATTAGTACTCCGTGATTGTTGAGGCTAGAACTATGTAGTCTGCTTTTGCATGACATCGTAATCTTTTGTTGGGAAAGGAAAGAGAATAACCAGGCATTTTTTCGACTCATTGAGGGGTTAAATATGAAGTTTATGGGGCATTCTTTTAGAGTTTGTCCCTTAAAAATTGCATTTAGTAAAGGGCCAGCATACGTATTTTGGTGGGGATTAATTAATAACTTTTTGTATACTCTAAATTCTGTTTGTCGAAGTAATACAAATTCTTGGGTGGTTAGGTGACTAGCTGAATAGGAGTGTTCCAAATTCAGAAGGAGTGAGTGGTTGTTAGAATGTCTTGATGGGGAACAGATGTATTTGCTGAAGCTTGAAAACCGGGAGATTTAGAATAGGAAATTTAATTCTGACTACAAGGTTACCTTTTACGACCTGTGATTTAACTTCTAGAGTTTCAGATAATAGTTCAAAATCCTTTTTTTTCGCTAGGCTCTTTTGGGTTTGCCTTGTAATAGGCTTCTAGAAGAGTAGATGGAGATATTAGCAAGGGGTGGATTTGATTATTTTTTAGAGTTGTCAATATTTCAAGTAGTGCTTGTTGTCTTAACTCTATGTCGATAATATGCAAACTGATTGTTGTCATTACCTCTTGAATCCGTTGACGGGTACTTATCTCCTCTGTCACCTTTTGGAGCAAATCGTTTACTGTTCTGACGATTAAACGTTGGTTCGACTCCAGCTTCTGTACAGATTTCTTTTGTTGTTCGTACGTTGATTTGAAAAGCGTAATCTGATGTTTTTCTAAATCTAACAGTGCCTTTGTGTCTGTTTCAAGGTTGGAAATCCGGCTATATATCTCCTTTCGTTATCGCTATCCATTGTGCCAAATAGGAAATGAAAGCCCTTTCCTATTCCATCGGCCAGTGATCTACTCTGATGTCGGGTTGTTGTTAGTTCCTTGATAACAGCGGCACGCTTTTTGATCGCTTCTATTAGATTGTGGATTTGTATTTTTATGCTTTCCGCACAGTTTGCTGACGAGGAATCCAGTATGCTCCACCAACATGGTCTCCGTCTCAAGGTTACTTATATTGATTTGGGTAAATAGATTTCATGTGTCGTGGAAAAACAAAATCTCTCCTAAATCATCAAACATAATACCCGTATTTGCTAGAGGCTGGACTTCGAAAGGTAGAGTTGCTTCCAAAGAAATAGATATGATGACGCAATAGAACCCTAGTAATAGTCGTGCCATGTCTGGGGAAATATATATACATATTTTGTTTTAGACTTTATTCATAGAAAGGTTTTAATCTATTATTATGGACTACGACTTTCCTGTTACCAATTTGGATTTTAGTATTCACTGAATTGAGAACTTCAATCACCTGATATGGTCCTAGCCATACCTGGGAGAGTTTGTGTTTTTTGGCTGCGTTTTTCAGTAATACTTTATCTCCGACATGGAAAGTTATTGGCCGTGAATGTTTGTCATAAAGTTCTTTAGAGCGATTTTTGCTACATAAAAGGTTTTTACGAGCAATGGCAATGTCTTCTGTAGTTTGTATTTCAGAAGATAATAATAACTTTGATGAATGTATACAGGTTCCGGCTCTCTTTTCAAATTGGAGGGAACATCAGCCGTGAAGCCGAATAAACAGTCCATGGGGGTAAGTTTGCTACTATCGTGTACGCTGTTATTATATACAAAGGCTGCAGTTCTTAAAAACTGATCCCAAGCATTTGGGTTCTCATCTACAATGGTCCTAAGATACTCTACTAATGGTCTGTGAGCTCTTTCTAAAGAGCCATTTGATTTAGGGTGGTACGCGGATGTCTGCAACTTATTTATTTTAAGGAGTTTACAGACCTTCTTGAATAGGTCACTTAAGATATTGGAGTCCTGATCGGTAACCAAATTTTTGGGTATGCGGTAGCGGGTAATAATTTCATCAAAGGATTTTCGGGCCACAGTGTCCGCCTCTGCATTTGGCATAGCATACCAATCAAAAAACTTTGTTAGGTTGTCTTGGAATGTTAGTATATATTTGTTTCCCGCATGCGTCTCTTCTAGAGGCCCCACGATGTCTAGGTAGATTTTCTCGAAGGGCATTCGAGCTGTGTCTGTAATGGTCATTGGCATGCGTGTTTCTGGGCTAGCCTTCATTTTCTGACACTTTGGACATCTCTTAACGTATTTTTTATGTCCCTCAACATGTTTTTCCATCGAAATTTCTTTTTGATTCGGTTGCACTTTTTTATAACACCCTGATGTCCACCAAAAACAGAATCATGGTAGTCTTTTATTACCACTCGAATTTCTGTGGGGTTCGTGATTATATCGGGAGGCTGGTTGTTAAAATTTGATCTGAGAGAATAGGGCTCTATAGGATTTTCATCACTATGTTCAGCTTGTCTGCCATAAGAAATATTAATTTGAGATTGTGAGTCAGAACTAACTGAAGACTCTGAAGGTATTCTTTTTTTGTTTGTCATTTCGCGTGAGTCATTCGTCACACGGGTATGCTGCGCCTGGGCACGAGTGATTGCAAGGCAGTGAACTGGAGCTGTATTTGATTCCTGTAAGTCTGGCGGAGTATGGAATTGCGCTTGTACAGGTATATTTGAAAACTTTTGTTCAACCTGCTCTGAGTTATAAGAACTTCTACTAAGAGCATCCGCGTTTGTGTTGTATTTCCCTGGCTTATACTCGATGGAATAGTCGAACTCAGAAAGCTTGTGATGAAATCGAACTAATCTTGAAGTGGGGTCCTTGGTGCTGAAGACTCCTTTCAAGGGCTTGTGGTCTGTATATACTGTGAATTTACGCCCTTGCAAATAACAGCGAAAATTCCTTGTAGCCCAAACAATTGCTAGTAATTCTCTCTCAATTGTCGAGTAATTCCTTTCTGCCTTATTTAGAGTCCAACTCGCATAAGCTATGGGGCGATCTTTACCTATTTCTCCCTGAGACAGGACAGCTCCTAGAGCTTCCTGGCTAGCGTCCGTGGTTAAGTTAAAAGGCAGAGTAAAATCTGGATATATAAGAAGTGGCGGTGAAGTGAGATTTCTTTTAATCTCGCTAAAAGCATTCTGGCAGTTTTCAGTCCACGCAAATTTCACATCTTTTCGCAATAAATTAGTCATAGGACGAACAATCTTGGAGAAATTGGGTATAAATTTCCTGTAATAGTTAGCTAAGCCAAGAAAATATTGAACTTGTCCAACAGTACGCGCGACGGGAACGTTGTGAGCGCATTCTGTTTTTGAGGGATCTGGGAGGGCTCCCTCACTGGAGCATTTGTGTCCCAGATATATGACTTCGTGCCTTAGGAACTGACATTTCTCTGGCTGTAACTTTAAATTATTTTCTCGTAAACGATCACAAACTTTTATCAATTTACTGTTATGATCTTCAAGGTTTTTCCCATAGATAACTATGTCATCTAGGTAAACGAAACATTCTAGACCTTGAAAACCTGTGAGAACATAATTCATCAACCGTTGGAATGTAGTTGGTGCTCCTTTCAATCCAAAAGGGATGCGCCGAAATTCATAATGCCCATAAGCTGTACTAAAGGCTGTCTTGGGTCTATCTTTAGGATGAACCAGTACTTGATGATAGCCACTGGCAAGATCCAAAGTAGTGAAATACCGGGAATGACCTAGTTGGTCCAGGATATCTTCAATCCTGGGCAATGGAAAGCGTCACCTATTGTTTTATCATTTAATTTCCTAAAATCGACCACAACCCTCAATCGTTTTTCATCATTTGGCCCTGCTTTCTTTGGAACCACTAACAGCGGTGAGTTCCAAGGGCTTTTGCTAGGTTTAACTATTTCATTTTCTAGCATTTCATGGAGCTGTTGATTTATAACTTCTCTTTGCGTCTCTGGAAGTCGACATATTTTTTGATTAACTGGAGGTTGGTCAGAAACTATTGGAATGATTTGCGAAATGGCATTGGTATAAGTGAGCTTATCGCCAACCAGATGAAATATGTCATTGTATTGGTGGAAAATATTCAGGATAAAAGATTTTTCATCTAATGTTAGTTCTTGTTCTAGTCGTACTAGGCGTGATACTTGCAGAGAGTCTGTTTGAAAGTTTGGTTGAGTCTGCTTGAGTAAACGCGTGGAATTAATTAGTTTTGTAGGTGAAATCTCGTTTTTCGGACAGCTAGTGTTAGTGAAGTTATGTTTCACTTTTGAAGTCAGACTAGAGCCGCAATCGCTACTTGGCTGTAAGCTGTAGGTATTGTAATTACTATTGGGCTCCAGCGAAAGTGTGAGTTTTTTTAATGTAACACTATGGCTATTAACGTTAAGCACACCCATTAAGTTTCCTCCCTTTTCGGAACTTAGCAAACTATTAGCTAGAAAAACTCCTGATTCCACCTCTTGGGACTGACAGAGCATTTCTTGCTCTAGTGTCAAAGGTGCTTTAACTACTACGTGCGACCGCGCAGGTATGTGTACTGGCTGTGGGAATTCAATAGTATAGTGCGTGATATTGTCAGTGAGCGGGATTTCCTTCAAATTTGGGTTTTCCTTTTTACTTTCTTGAAGCTCCTTTACTCGTTTGGTGGCACTGTCGTATACCTGGGTTTCGACATAGTGGGTGGCTTAAATAGTCTCCATGGTTTTCTTTTGGTTCCCTTTGTTCTTGCCAGAGTCGCAACAATTTTTCTCATTAATTGCGGCCAAAAGCGGTATTGTGAACTCTGTCGAATTGATTTCCGTGCGAGGAAATCGGAGAATTCGATTAAGGCCCTCGATGTTACAATTTTTTGAAAGAAAGTCGTTTCCTAGCAACCCGTCGTGCGAGATCGGTGTCTGGTTTTCACAACTTGAAAATTGCAAATTCCAAATTTACCGTGGCAGCTACCTAGTGTTTTACCTTCACCAAAGGGAGTTTTCAACACAGTAGTATCATTCCGCTTTATTGAGTCGCTAGTATTTAAGGCGTTTTGTTTGATTAAGCTGACTTCAGCTCCATTATCCACTACTAGCCGAACCGAATTATTCTTGCCTATATCTAAAGGTAAGTGAGCCAGTGATATATTTTCGCTGCTACTGGCAGGCGACGGGGAATACCTTAATAGTGGTTGAGAATGCGATTTTAAAGTCGAGCCGGGGAATTTTCGGTCGACTGGCGCTTGTTTCCCGAAGATCTGGCTTCCAATCTTTGTTTCTGCATGCACTCAGATATGGAATGTCCTCGTCTTCCACAGAAATCGCATTTTAGTTGCACATGATAAACCCTCGGGTTACCTCGGGTTGTGTCATTAGCACGATACGTTTGTGAATTCTCGGGTGGATAATTATTCCTGTTTCTACAGTTTTTAGCATCATGCCCACCTATTTTGCATTTCACGCAACATGAGGTATTCTTACGCTTTAGGCAGTCGTCATAAGTATGCCCCTTAAAATTACAATATGAACATGAAACTCTAACTCTAACTCTAACCCGTTTCAAAATCGGAACAAGAAGAACGCTGGCTAGGCAAAACCATAGAAATTTTTTGGCAATTTATAATGAAAACAGTACACAGCTGAAGAGCAAAGAGAGAAGTAATAGCTAACGACAGAAGATTTTAATACAATATTACCCACTGCGAAAAAACGTATGAGTAGTTCTGAAAAAAAGAAAAAATTCTTTATGGGAACAAAGAGTACGAAAAACATAAAAATTATAGAAAACAATGCAGTTTTCGAAAAAATTTTGGTTATCAACCACACGAACTTCAAGATTTATATTTACATGTACGAAAAAAGAAAAAAAATTTCACTGAACACTTAAGACTTATTAAATAAATAAATAAATTATTTCACTGACTGATATATACTTAATTATAATAATTTTATATTCAATTGTTTACTTTTCCTACTTGTTTTCTTTCTCAATTCTTCTGGGATGTTTCCAGCTACCAAAACCAGGAATCTGTAGTGTCGTCCGGGAAGGAGGATTATTGAAGTGTTGAATATTTCTTTTATCCGTCTTCCTTCTTCAATTTGGGCAGGGATTAGGCCCTCTAGAATCCCTCGTTGGTGCTTTGCACGTTGGTGAGGAGGTGGCTGCTTGCTTTTATCAGCAGAGGCAGTTACAGTTGACCGACCTCGAGCGTTGGGGGTAACTTAAACGAAATTGTAGTATCCCAATTACCCCTTATTTTTTTTCGTGAAGAATCGAGGGTTTTGAAGCTCTTATATTTATATATATATATAGGCAAAAACTGGCTTCCCCGATCCTACCGGCTGCGCCAATGTAACGTTCTCACGGTTGGTCTCACTTTTCACCGATGTGTATAGCACCAATTCAGTAACACAATCAGAAATTTTACATAAACACTTTATTCAGTTATTGTTATTAACCTTTATATATATCAAAATGTTATTATATACATATATATATTATGTATTTCTGTTATTTATAATTATTTATTAAATCTGCTGCACTGACTCACGCTTTTACTTATCTTAATATTAAATCAATTCAAACCTTGCTTCCAATCTCAACTCAACTCACTAACTCACCGCTAACTCAAACTCAACTCAGCTGCAAGTTTATTATACAGATCAAAAATAATTCTTATAAAAATAAACAAATTGCTACAAGTAGTTATACTATGCCGGTACCAGATCACTTGTTTGTGCCTCCAGGATTTCGCCACAGATGGCGCCACCGTCGCGAGGTGGTTTGAGCACATACTAAATGTAGGTTTGCGTCTTGGCTATATTGGTTTGGGCCTTGGGTACACCGTTGTGTCTTGGGTGCACCATTGCGTCTAAACTGCACCCTAGCGGGATTAATCGGGACTACCGGGATGTATCATTTGGTCTTGACTGCGCCCTAGCGGCATTAGCAGGTACTACCAGCATGCTCCGGTTTTCTAGCAACATCTGTTCGGGCGCAAATGCCATTTCTTGAGTAAGGTTCCCTAGCGGTCTTAGCCGGAACTACCTGGCTTTGCTGTTTTCTTTTATTGGCGGAAGAGTTCAGCATCATTCGAATTTCACAACATGACATCACCATGAACAGATTTAGAAGATGTCAGTGAGACATTAGCCGATACGCAGCGACATCTGTTTGGGTGCAAACTCCATTTCTTGAGTAAGGTACCCTAGCGGCCTTAGCCGGAACTACCAGCAACACTCAATGTTTTCAGTATGCTTTGAACGGTTTCGTTTAAATTCAAAGTTTGTGGTTGTATGTGTTCTGGTTGTGATAATTTTATGTCATGATGATCTTCATCTTCATAAAATATCACTTGGTCGTCAATTTGAATTTGACACGGTTCATTTAGTATTAGTACTCCGTGATTGTTGAGGCTAGAACTATGTAGTCTGCTTTTGCATGACATCGTAATCTTTTGTTGGGAAGGGAAAGAGAATAACCAGGCATTTTTTCGACTCATTGAGGGGTTAAATATGAAGTTTATGGGGCATTCTTTTAGAGTTTGTCCCTTAAAAATTGCATTTAGTAAAGGGCCAGCATACGTATTTTGGTGGGGATTAATTAATAACTTTTTGTATACTCTAAATTCTGTTTGTCGAAGTAATACAAATTCTTGGGTGGTTAGGTGACTAGCTGAATAGGAGTGTTCCAAATTCAGAAGGAGTGAGTGGTTGTTAGAATGTCTTGATGGGGAACAGATGTATTTGCTGAAGCTTGAAAACCGGGAGATTTAGAATAGGAAATTTAATTCTGACTACAAGGTTACCTTTTACGACCTGTGATTTAACTTCTAGAGTTTCAGATAATAGTTCAAAGTCCTTTTTTTTCGCTAGGCTCTTTTGGGTTTGCCTTGTAATAGGCTTCTAGAAGAGTAGATGGAGATATTAGCAAGGGGTGGATTTGATTACTTTTTAGAGTTGTTAATATTTCAAGTAGTGTTTGTTGTCTTAACTCTATGTAGTTAATATGCAAACTGATTGTTGTCATTACCTCTTGAATCCGTTGACGGGTACTTATCTCCTCTGTCACCTTTTGGAGCAAATCGTTTACTGTTCTGACGATTAAACGTTGGTTCGACTCCAGCTTCTGTACAGATTTCTTTTGTTGTTCGTACGTTGATTTGAAAAGCGTAATCTGATGTTTTTCTAAATCTAACAGTGCCTTTGTGTCTGTTTCAAGGTTGGAAATCCGGCTATATATCTCCTTTCGTTATCGGTATCCATTGTGCCAAATAGGAAATGAAAGCCCTTTCCTATTCCATCGGCCAGTGATCTACTCTGATGTCGGGTTGTTATTAGTTCCTTGATAACAGCGGCACGCTTTTTGATCGCTTCTATTAGATTGTGGATTTGTATTTTTATGCTTTCCGCACAGTTGGCTGACGAGGAATCCAGTATGCTCCACCAACATGGTCTCCGTCTCAAGGTTACTTATATTGATTTGGGTAAATAGATTTCATGTGTCGTGGAAAAACAAAATCTCTCCTAAATCATCAAACATAATACCCGTATTTGTTAGAGGCTGGACTTCGAAAGGTAGAGTTGCTTCCAAAGAAAAAGATATGCTGACGCAATAGAACCCTAGTAATAGTCGTGCCATGTCTGGGGAAATATATATACATATTTTGTTTTAGACTTTATTCATAGAAAGGTTTTAATCTATTATTATGGACTACGACTTTCCTGTTACCAATTTGGATTTTAGTATTCACTGAATCGAGAACTTCAATCACCTGATATGGTCCTAGCCATACCTGGGAGAGTTTGTGTTTTTTGGCTGCGTTTTTCAGTAATACTTTATCTCCGACATGGAAAGTTATTGGCCGTGAATGTTTGTCATAAAGTTCTTTAGAGCGATTTTTGCTACATAAAAGGTTTTTACGAGCAATGGCAATGTCTTCTGTAGTTTGTATTTCAGAAGATAATAATAACTTTGATGATTGTATACAGGTTCCGGCTCTCTTTTCAAATTGGAGGGAACATCAGTCGTGAAGCCGAATAAACAGTCCATGGGGGTAAGTTTGCTACTATCGTGTACGCTGTTGTTATATACAAAGGCTGCTGTCGAGTAATTCCTTTCTGCCTTATTTAGAGTCCGACTCTCATAAGCTATGGGGCGATCTTTACCTATTTCTCCCTGAGACAGGACAGCTCCTAGAGCTTCCTGGCTAGCGTCCGTGGTTAAGTTAAAAGGCAGAGTAAAATCTGGATATATAAGAAGTGGCGGTGAAGTGAGATTTCTTTTAATCTCGCTAAAAGCATTCTGGCAGTTTTCAGTCCACGCAAATTTCACATCTTTTCGCAATAAATTAGTCATAGGACGAACAATCTTGGAGAAATTGGGTATAAATTTCCTGTAATAGTTAGCTAAGCCAAGAAAAGATTGAACTTGTCTAACAGTATGCGCGACGGGAACGTTGTGAGCGCATTCTGTTTTTGAGGGATCTGGGAGGGCTCCCTCACTGGAGCATTTGTGTCCCAGATATATGACTTCGCGCCTTAGGAACTGACATTTCTCTGGCTGTAACTTTAAATTATTTTCTCGTAAACGATCACAAACTTTTATCAATTTACTGTTATGATCTTCAAGGTTTTTCCCATAGATAACTATGTCATCTAGGTAAACGAAACATTCTAGACCTTGTGAGAACATAATTCATCAACCGTTGGAATGTAGTTGGTGCTCCTTTCAATCCAAAAGGGATGCGCCGAAATTCATAATGCCCATAAGCTGTACTAAAGGCTGTCTTGGGTCTATCTTTAGGATGAACCAGTACTTGATGATAGCCACTGGCAAGATCCAAAGTAGTGAAATACCAGGAATGACCTAGTTGGTCCAGGATATCTTCAATCCTGGGCAATGGAAAAGCGTCACCTATTATTTTATCATTTAATTTCCTAAAATCGACCACAACCCTCAATCGTTTTTCATCATTTGCCCTGCTTTCTTTGGAACCACTAACAGCGGTGAGTTCCAAGGGCTTTTGCTAGGTTTAACTATTTCATTTTCTAGCATTTCATGGAGCTGTTGATTTATAACTTCTCTTTGCGTCTCTGGAAGTCGACACATTTTTTGATTAACTGGAGGTTGGTCAGAAACCATTGGAATGATATGCGAAATGGCATTGGTATAAGTGAGCTTATCGCCAACCAGATGAAATATGTCATTGTATTGGTGGCAAATATTCAGGATAAAAGATTTTTCATCTAATGTTAGTTCTTGTTCTAGTCGTACTAGGCGTGATACTTACAGAGAGTCTGTTTGAAAGTTTGGTTGAGTCTGCTTGAGTAAACGTGTGGAATTAATTAGTTTTGTTGGTGAAATCTCGTTTTTCGGACAGCTAGTGTTAGTGAAGTTATGTTTCACTTTTGAAGTCAGACTAGAGCCGCTGTAAGCTGTAGGTATTGTAATTACTATTGGGCTCCAGCGAGAGTGTGAGTTTTTTTAATGTAACACTATGGCTATTAACGTTAAGCACACCAATTAAGTTTCCTCTCTTTTCGGAACTTAGCAAACTATTAGCTAGAAAAACTCCTGATTCCACCTCTTGGGACTGACAGAGCATTTCTTGCTCTAGTGTCAAAGGTGCTTTAACTACTACGTGCGACCGCGCAGGTATGTGTACTGGCTGTGGGAATTCAATAGTATAGTGCGTGATATTGTCAGTGAGCGGGATTTCCTTCAAATTTGGGTTTTCCTTTTTACTTTCTTGAAGCTCCTTTACTCGTTTGGTGGCACTGTCGTATACCTGGGTTTCGACATAGTGGGTGGCTTAAATAGTCTCCATGGTTTTCTTTTGGTTCCCTTTGTTCTTGCCAGAGTCGCAACAATTTTTCTCATTAATTGCGGCCAAAAGCGGTATTGTGAACTCTGTCGAATTGATTTCCGTGCGAGGAAATCGGAGAATTCGATTAAGGCCCTCGATGTTACAATTTTTTGAAAGAAAGTCGTTTCCTAGCAACCCGTCGTGCAAGATCGGTGTGCTGGTTTTCAAAACTTGAAAATTGCATGATATTGGGCTTTCAAAAGAAAATTTACCGTGGCAGCTACCTAGTGTTTTACCTTCACCGAAGGGAGTTTTCAACACAGTAGTATCATTCCGCTTTATTGAGTCGCTAGTATTTAAGGCGTTTTGTTTGATTAAGCTGACTTCAGCTCCATTATCCACTACTAGCCGAACCGAATTATTCTTGCCTATATCTAAAGGTAAGTGAGCCAGTGATATATTTTCGCTGCTACTGGCAGGCGGCGGGGAATACCTTAATAGTGGTTGAGAATGCGATTTTAAAGTCGAGCCGGGGAATTTTCGGTCGACTGGCGCTTGTTTCCCGAAGTTCTGGCTTCCAATCTTTGTTTCTACATGCACTCAGATATGGAATGTCCTCGTCTTCCACAGAAGTCGCATTTTAGTTGCACATGATAAACCCTCGGGTTACCTCGGGTTGTGTCATTGGCACGATACGTTTGTGAATTCTCGGGTGGATAATTATTCCTGTTTCTACAGTTTTTAGCATCATGCCCACCTATTTTGCATTTCACGCAACATGAGGTGTTCTTACACTTTAGGCAGTCGTCATAAGTATGCCCCTTAAAATTACAATATGAACATGAAACTCTACCTCTAACCCGTTTCAAAATCGGAACAAGAAGAACGCTGAGTAGGCAAAACCATAGAAATTTTTTGGCAATTTATAATGAAAACAGTACACAGCTGAAGAGCAAAGAGAGAAGTAATAGTTAACGACAGAAGATTTTAATACAATATTACCCACTGCGAAAAAACGTATGAGTAGTTCCGAAAAAAAGAAAAAATTCTTTATGGGAACAAAGAGTACGAAAAACATAAAAATTATAGAAAACAATGCAGTTTTCGAAAAAGTGTTGGTTATCAACCACACGAACTTCAAGATTTATATTTACATGTACGAAAAAAGAAAAAAAAATTCACTGAACACTTAAGACTTATTAAATAAATAAATAAATTATTTCACTGACTGATATATAAAATAAAATATATATAATATATATATGAAAAAATATTTTCTCTACTTAATTATAATAATTTTATATTCAATTGTTTACTTTTCCTACTTGTTTTCTTTCTCAATTCTTCTGGGATGTTTCCAGCTACCAAAACCAGGAATCTGTAGTGTCGTCCGGGAAGGAGGATTATTGAAGTGTTGAATATTTCTTTTATCCGTCTTCCTTCTTCAATTTGGGCAGGGATGAGGCCCTCTAGAATCCCTCGTTGGTGCTTTGCACGTTGGTGAGGAGGTGGCTGCTTGCTTTTATCAGCAGAGGCAGTTACAGTTGACCGACCTCGACCGTTGGGGGTAACTTAAACGAAATTGTAGTATCCCAATTACCCCTTATTTTTTTTCGTGGAGAATCGAGGGTTTTGAAGCTCTTATATTTATATATATATAGGCAAAAACTGGCTTCCCCGACCCTACCGGCTGCGCCAATGTAACGTTCTCACGGTTGGTCTCACTTTTCACCGATGAGTATAGCACCAATTCAGTAACACAATCAGAAATTTTACATAAACACTTTATTCAGTTATTGTTATTAACCTTTGTATATATCAAAATGTTATTATATACATACATATATTATGTATTTCTGTTATTTATAATTATTTATTAAATCTGCTGCACTGACTCACGCTTTTACTTATCTTAATATTAAATCAATTCAAACCTTGCTTCCAATCCCAACTCAACTCACTAACTCACCGCTAACTCAAACTCAACTCAGCTGCAAGTTTATTATACAGATCAAAAATAATTCTTATAAAAATAAACAAATTGCTACAAGTAGTTATACTATGCCGGTACCAGTTGTCTTGTTTGTGCCTCCAGGATTTCGCCACAGATGGCGCCACCGTCGCGAGGTGGTTTCAGCACATACTAAATGTAGGTTTGGATCTTGGCTATATTGGTTTGGGCTTTGGGTACACCGTTGTGTCTTGGGTGCACCATTGCGTCTAAACTGCACCCTAGCGGGATTAATCGGTACTACCGGGATGTATTATTTGGTCTTGACTGCGCCCTAGCGGCATTAGCAGGTACTACCAGCATGCTCCAGTTTTCTAGCAACATCTGTTCGGGCGCAAAATCCCATTTCTTGAGTAAGGTTCCCTAGCGGTCTTAGCCGGAACTACCTGGCTTTGCTGTTTTCTTTTATTGGCGGAAGAGTTCAGCATCATTCGAATTTCACAACATGACATCACCATGAACAGATTTAGAAGATGTCAGTGAGACATTAGCCGATACGCAGTGACATCTGTTTGGGTGCAAACTCCATTTCTTGAGTAAGGTGCCCTAGCGGCCTTAGCCGGAACTACCAGGAACACTCAATGTTTTCAGTATGCTTTGAACGGTTTCGTTTAAATTCAAAGTTTGTGGTTGTATGTGTTCTGGTTGTGATAATTTTATGTCATGATGATCTTCATCTTCATAAAATATCACTTGGTCGTCAATTTGAATTTGACACGGTTCATTTAGTATTAGTACTCAGTGCTTGTTGAGGCTAGAACTATGTAGTCCGCTTTTGCATGACATCGTAATCTTTTGTTGGGAAGGGAAAGAGAATAACCAGGCATTTTTTCGAGTTAATTTCACCAGAAGTTGTGGTGCATACGCTTGAGCCAAATACTCGCAATGATTCGACTCATTGAGGGGTTAAATATGAAGTTTATGGGGCATTCTTTTAGAGTTTGTCCCTTAAAAATTTCATTTAGTAAAGGGCCAGAATACGAATTTTGGTGGGGATTAATTAATAACTTTTTGTATACTCTAAATTCTGTTTGTCGAAGTAATACAAATTCTTGGGTGGTTAGGTGACTAGCTGAATAGGAGTGTTCCAAATTCAGAAGGAGTGAGTGATTGTTAGAATGTCTTGATGGGGAACAGATGTATTTGCTGAAGCTTGAAAACCGGGAGATTTAGAATAGGAAATTTAATTCTGACTACAAGGTTACCTTTTACGACCTGTGATTTAACTTCTAGAGTTTCAGATAATAGTGCAAAATCCTTTTTTTTCGCTAGGCTCTTTTGGGTTTGCCTTGTAATAGGCTTCTAGAAGAGTAGATGGAGATATTAGCAAGGGGTGGATTTGATTACTTTTTAGAGTTGTTAATATTTCAAGTAGTGTTTGTTGTCTTAACTCTATGTCGATAATATGCAAACTGATTGTTGTCATTACCTCTTGAATCCGTTGACGGGTACTTATCTCCTCTGTCACCTTTTGGAGCAAATCGTTTACTGTTCTGACGATTAAACGTTGGTTCGACTCCAGCTTCTGTACAGATTTCTTTTGTTGTTCGTACGTTGATTTGAAAAGCGTAATCTGATGTTTTTCTAAATCTAACAGTGCCTTTGTGTCTGTTTCAAGGTTGGAAATCCGGCTATATATCTCCTTTCGTTATCGGTATCCATTGTGCCAAATAGGAAATGAAAGCTCTTTCTTATTCCATCGGCCAGTGATCTACTCTGATGTCGGGTTGTTGTTAGTTCCTTGATAACAGCGGCACGCTTTTTGATCGCTTCTATTAGATTGTGGATTTGTATTTTTATGCTTTCCGCGCTGACGAGGAATCTCGTATGCTCCACCAACATGGTCTCCGTCTCAAGGTTACTTATATTGATTTGGGTAAATAGATTCCATGTGTCGTGGAAAAACAAAATCTCTCCTAAATCATCAAACATAATACCCGTATTTGTTAGAGGCTGGACTTCGAAAGGTAGAGTTGCTTCCAAAGAAATAGATATGCTGACGCAATAAAACCCTAGTAATAGTCGTGCCATGTCTGGGGAAATATATATACATATTTTGTTTTAGACTTTATTCATAGAAAGGTTTTAATCTATTATTATGGACTACGACTTTCCTGTTACCAATTTGGATTTTAGTATTCACAGAATTGAGAACTTCAATCACCTGATATGGTCCTAGCCATACCTGGGGCCGGATTCTGTACCACGGAGAATTTGGGAATTTGGGAGATGAGAATTGCGTTTTCTTAGAATTCTTAATTCCCTAATTCTCCATTCCCAATTCACTAACATAGTTGGAGAATTAGGGAAAACGTAAGAAATGTGAAAAAGTGCGAATCTCCTGGGACGATTAAGGGTATCAATTTTTGTTGTAGAGGGTTGGACTTTCTTTCATATGTGAGGTACATCTGCCTATTACCTTCCACTGTCGAAATAAATTTAAATTTCTTTTTTTTTGGGGTAGTTTTTGAGGGATGTCGGAGGGTAGGTTTTCTCGAGTTTTTCCGGGATAACGAGAGAATGGAGAGTAGAAGGAGAATGTATGTGGTATCATAAAAAATGGGAGCTCAGCGCGAACAAGATAGGCTTAGGAAAAGGGGCGGGGAGAGTGCGGGGTAGAAATGGGAGCTGATTAAGGGAAATTAAAACAAAATTAAGACAATATCAGGAGCTGCAATAATTCGCAGGGGTAAGCTCAGGATCTCTAAGCCTAATAAACAAAAAGTAAGAATTCACTTTGGTAATTAGCCATGCATGGGTATTATAGGCTATATTTTATTTCGATTAACGGTAATTTGCAGATTTGAGCGGCATGGGCGGTAAATTTTGCTATCGCAATATTCACGGGCGCCTAACTTTATGTGGGAGGGCTGTAGAGTATTGGAATTTTTTTTTATAGATTAAGGGTTTAGAGTACAAAAATATAGGTGAACAATTTTTGGGGCAGGGTGTTTTGGGGGTTGGGGGTCGTACCACCCCTCATAGGGGGTTGCTCAAACTACGTCATGTTTGGTACCAAATTAAAGAGGGAGGAGAGGGTAATCGAGTGGTGTAGTTTGTCTTTGATCGTTTTAACGTGATAGCTGACTTTTGACAGCCGAAAAACGTTTTTTTTACACTACGGTCATATACACCCCAGTTCCCATATTTTGCATATATTTCTTCCGTTCTTTGTTTCACATCCATTAGTACTCCGTTGTGAACATTTTTGTCATGGGAAGTAAATTTCCAGGACTTACCAGTTCTTCGCAATGATGAGATGAAAATATGTCAATTTTTGTACCAAAAACGGCCAATTTTTCACCTTAAAAAGGACTGCTACACTTCTTTTACAGTTATTTCCAAAACGGTTTATCGGATTCAAAAATTATTTACATATTTAATTAGGGGACAAAATGTAGATGCGATTTCATCCTACACACAAGCTTTACCGTGTATATTTAAAAATTTTACAGCATCGCTTCTGTACTGGACGACGACCAAATTGATCAATTTCGCGTGATTTGTAATTTTTAGCGGGTACTTTGAGAGACAAAATCCTTGTTCCTCTGTTAGTATTGCATGGATTTAAATAATTTGTTCTTTACAATATAGCCAGGATACGCAGTGAATCCATAACTCAATTTGAAATTCCTAGCTACCTAGATACCTTCACAAAACGCAACAAAAGTAGACAATACAATTTTTCCACTTACTTTTCCACTTGCAAAACACCGGAGAATTAACAAGTGGAATGGAGAATTTGGGAATTCTCTACTTACTTTTCGTCTTACTTTTCCACAAGTAAACACCGGAGAATTAATAAGTGGAATGGAGAATTCGGGAATTCCGTACTCACCTCTCAAATTCTCTCTCAATTGAAAATTTTTCGTCTTACTTTTCCACAAGCAAACACCGGAGAATTTGAGAAGTGAAAGTAAGACGAAAAATTCGGAAATTCTGTACTCGCTTCTCAAATCCTCTCAGTTGAGAATTTTTCGTCTTACTTTTCCACAAGCAAACACCGGAGAACTTGAGAAGTGAAAGTAAGACGAAAAATTTTCAACTGAGAGAGAATTTGAGAAGTGAGTACGGAATTCCCAAATTCTCCATTCCACTTGTTAATTCCCAAATTCTCCATTCCACTTGTTAATTCTCCGGTGTTTTGCAAGTGGAAAAGTAAGTGGAAAAATTGTATTGTCTACTTTTGTTGCGTTTTGTGAAGGTATCTAGGTAGCTAGGAATTTCAAATTGAGTTATGGATTCACTGCGTATCCTGGCTATATTGTAAAGAACAAATTATTTAAATCCATGCAATACTAACAGAGGAACAAGGATTTTGTCTCTCAAAGAACCCGCTAAAAATTACAAATCACGCGAAATTGATCAATTTGGTCGTCGTCCAGTACAGAAGAGATGCTGTAAAATTTTTAAATATACACGGTAAAGCTTGTGTGTAGGATGAAATCGCATCTACATTTTGTCCCCTAATTAAATATGTAAATAATTTTTGAATCCGATAAACCGTTTTGGAAATAACTGTAAAAGAAGTGTAGCAGTCCTTTTTAAGGTGAAAAATTGGCCGTTTTTGGTACAAAAATTGACATATTTTCATCTCATCATTGCGAAGAACTGGTAAGTCCTGGAAATTTACTTCCCATGACAAAAATGTTCACAACGGAGTACTAATGGATGTGAAACAAAGAACGGAAGAAATATATGCAAAATATGGAAACTGGGGTGTATATGACCGTAGTGTAAAAAAATCGTTTTTCGGCTGTCAAAAGTCAGCTATCACGTTAAAACGATCAAAGACAAACTACACCACTCGATTACCCTCTCCTCCCTCTTTAATTTGGTACCAAACATGACGTAGTTTGAGCAACCCCCTATGAGGGGTGGTACGACCCCCAACCCCCAAAACACCCTGCCCCAAAAATTGTTCACCTATATTTTTGTACTCTAAACCCTTAATCTATAAAAAAAAAATTCCAATACTCTACAGCCATCCCACATAAAGTTAGGCGCCCGTGAATATTGCGATAGCAAAATTTACCGCCGATGCCGCTTAAATCTGCAAATTACCGTTAATCGAAATAAAATATAGCCTATAATACCCATGCTGGCTAATTACCAAAGTGAATTCTTACTTTTTGTTTATTAGGCTTAGAGATCCTGAGCTTACCCCTGCGAATTATTGCAGCTCCTGATATTGTCTTAATTTTTTTTTAATTTCCCTTAATCAGCTCCCATTTCTACCCCGCACTCTCCCCGCCCCTTTTCCTAAGCCTATCTTGTTCGCGTTGAGCTCCCATTTTTCTTGATACGACATGCATTCTCCTTCTTCTCTCCATTCTCTCGTTATCCCGGAAAAACTCGAGAAAACCTACCCTCCTACATCCCTCAAAAACTACCCAAAAAAAAAAGAAATTTAAATTTATTTCGACAGTAAAAGATAATAGGCGGATGTACCTCACATATGAAAAAACGTCCAACCCTCTACAACAAAAATTGATACCCTTAATCGTCCCAGGAGATTCGCACTTTTTCACATTTCTTGTTTTCCCTAATTCTCCAACCATGTTAGTGAATTGGGAATGGAGAATTAGGGAATTAAGAATTCTAAGAAAACGCAATTCTCATCTCCCAAATTCTCCGTGCTACAGAATCCGGCCCCTGGGAGAGTTTGTGTTTTTTGGCTGCGTTTTTCAGTAATACTTTATCTCCGACATGGAAAGTTATTGGCGGTGAATGTTTGTCATAAAGTTCTTTAGAGCGATTTTTGCTACATAAAAGGTTTTCACGAGCAATGGCAATGTCTTCTGTAGTTTGTATTTCAGAAGATAATAATAACTTTGATGATTGTATACAGGTTCCGGCTCTCTTTTCAAATTGGAGGGAAAATCAGCCGTGAAGCCGAATAAACAGTCCATGGGGGTAAGTTTGCTACTATCGTGTACGCTGTTGTTATATACAAAGGCTGCTGTCGAGTAATTCTTTCCTGTCTTATTTAGAGTCCGACTCGCATAAGCTATGGGGCGATCTTTACCTATTTCTCCCTGAGACAGGACAGCTCCTAGAGCTTCCTGGCTAGCGTCCGTGGTTAAGTTAAAAGGCAGAGTAAAATCTGGATATATAAGAAGTGGCGGTGAAGTGAGATTTCTTTTAATCTCGCTAAAAGCATTCTGGCAGTTTTCAGTCCACGCAAATTTCACATCTTTTCGCAATAAATTAGTCATAGGACGAACAATCTTGGAGAAATTGGGTATAAATTTCCTGTAATAGTTAGCTAAGCCAAGAAAAGATTGAACTTGTCTAACAGTATGCGCGACGGGAACGTTGTGAGCGCATTCTGTTTTTGAGGGATCTGGGAGGGCTCCCTCACTGGAGCATTTGTGTCCCAGATATATGACTTCGCGCCTTAGGAACTGACATTTCTCTGGCTGTAACTTTAAATTATTTTCTCGTAAACGATCACAAACTTTTATCAATTTACTGTTATGATCTTCAAGGTTTTTCCCATAGATAACTATGTCATCTAGGTAAACGAAACATTCTAGACCTTGAAAACCTGTGAAAACATAATTCATCAACCGTTGGAATGTAGTTGGTGCTCCTTTCAATCCAAAAGGGATGCGCCGAAATTCATAATGCCCATAAGCTGTACTAAAGGCTGTCTTGGGTCTATCTTTAGGATGAACCAGTACTTGATGATAGCCACTGGCAAGATCCAAAGTAGTGAAATACCGGGAATGACCTAGTTGGTCCAGGATATCTTCAATCCTGGGCAATGGAAAAGCGTCACCTGTTGTTTTATCATTTAATTTCCTAAAATCGACCACAACCCTCAATCGTTTTTCATCATTTGGCCCTGCTTTCTTTGGAACCACTAACAGCGGTGAGTTCCAAGGGCTTTTGCTAGGTTTAACTATTTCATTTTCTAGCATTTCATGGAGCTGTTGATTTATAACTTCTCTTTGCGTCTCTGGAAGTCGACACATTTTTTGATTAACTGGAGGTTGGTCAGTACCTATTGGAATGATATGCGAAATGGCATTGGTATAAGTGAGCTTATCGCCAACCAGATGAAATATGTCATTGTATTGGTGGCAAATATTCAGGATAAAAGATTTTTCATCTAATGTTAGTTCTTGTTCTAGTCGTACTAGGCGTGATACTTGCAGAGAGTCTGTTTGAAAGTTTGGTTGAGTCTGCTTGAGTAAACGTGTGGAATTAATTAGTTTTGTAGGTGAAATCTCGTTTTTCGGACAGCTAGTGTTAGTGAAGTTATGTTTCACTTTTGAAGTCAGACTAGAGCCGCAATCTCTACTTGGCTGTAAGCTGTAGGTATTGTAATTACTATTGGGCTCCAGCGAAAGTGTGAGTTTTTTTAATGTAACACTATGGCTATTAACGTTAAGCACACCAATTAAGTTTCCTCTCTTTTCGGAACTTAGCAAACTATTAGCTAGAAAAACTCCTGATTCCACCTCTTGGGACTGACAGAGCATTTCTTGCTCTAGTGTCAAAGGTGCTTTAACTACTACGTGCGACCGCGCAGGTATGTGTACTGGCTGTGGGAATTCAATAGTATAGTGCGTGATATTGTCAGTGAGCGGGATTTCCTTCAAATTTGGGTTTTCCTTTTTACTTTCTTGAAGCTCCTTTACTCGTTTGGTGGCACTGTCGTATACCTGGGTTTCGACATAGTGGGTGGCTTAAATAGTCTCCATGGTTTTCTTTTGGTTCCCTTTGTTCTTGCCAGAGTCGCAACAATTTTTCTCATTAATTGCGGCCAAAAGCGGTATTGTGAACTCTGTCGAATTGATTTCCGTGCGAGGAAATCGGAGAATTCGATTAAGGCCCTCGATGTTACAATTTTTTGAAAGAAAGTCGTTTCCTAGCAACCCGTCGTGCGAGATCGGTGTCTGGTTTTCACAACTTGAAAATTGCAAATTCCAAATTTACCGTGGCAGCTACCTAGTGTTTTACCTTCACCAAAGGGAGTTTTCAACACAGTAGTATCATTCCGCTTTATTGAGTCGCTAGTATTTAAGGCGTTTTGTTTGATTAAGCTGACTTCAGCTCCATTATCCACTACTAGCCGAACCGAATTATTCTTGCCTATATCTAAAGGTAAGTGAGCCAGTGATATATTTTCGCTGCTACTGGCAGGCGACGGGGAATACCTTAATAGTGGTTGAGAATGCGATTTTAAAGTCGAGCCGGGGAATTTTCGGTCGACTGGCGCTTGTTTCCCGAAGATCTGGCTTCCAATCTTTGTTTCTGCATGCACTCAGATATGGAATGTCCTCGTCTTCCACAGAAATCGCATTTTAGTTGCACATGATAAACCCTCGGGTTACCTCGGGTTGTGTCATTGGCACGATACGTTTGTGAATTCTCGGGTGGATAATTATTCCTGTTTCTACAGTTTTTAGCATCATGCCCACCTATTTTGCATTTCACGCAACATGAGGTATTCTTACGCTTTAGGCAGTCGTCATAAGTATGCCCCTTAAAATTACAATATGAACATGAAACTCTAACTCTAACTCTAACCCGTTTCAAAATCGGAACAAGAAGAACGCTGGCTAGGCAAAACCATAGAAATTTTTTGGCAATTTATAATGAAAACAGTACACAGCTGAAGAGCAAAGAGAGAAGTAATAGCTAACGACAGAAGATTTTAATACAATATTACCCACTGCGAAAAAACGTATGAGTAGTTCTGAAAAAAAGAAAAAATTTTTTATGGGAACAAAGAGTACGAAAAACATAAAAATTATAGAAAACAATGCAGTTTTCGAAAAAATTTTGGTTATCAACCACACGAACTTCAAGATTTATATTTACATGTACGAAAAAAGAAAAAAAAATTTCACTGAACACTTAAGACTTATTAAATAAATAAATAAATTATTTCACTGACTGATATATACTTAATTATAATAATTTTATATTCAATTGTTTACTTTTCCTACTTGTTTTCTTTCTCAATTCTTCTGGGATGTTTCCAGCTACCAAAACCAGGAATCTGTAGTGTCGTCCGGGAAGGAGGATTATTGAAGTGTTGAATATTTCTTTTATCCGTCTTCCTTCTTCAATTTGGGCAGGGATGAGGCCCTCTAGAATCCCTCGTTGGTGCTTTGCACGTTGGTGAGGAGGTGGCTGCTTGCTTTTATCAGCAGAGGCAGTTACAGTTGACCGACTTCGAGCGTTGGGGGTAACTTAAACGAAATTGTAGTATCCCAATTACCCCTTATTTTTTTTCGTGGAGAATCGAGAGTTTTGAAGCTCTTATATTTATATATATATAGGCAAAAACTGGCTTCCCCGATCCTACCGGCTGCGCCAATGTAACGTTCTCACGGTTGGTCTCACTTTTCACCGATGTGTATAGCACCAATTCAGTACACAATCAGAAATTTTACATAAACACTTTATTCAGTTATTGTTATTAACCTTTGTATATATCAAAATGTTATTATATACATAGATATATTATGTATTTCTGTTATTTATAATTATTTATTAAATCTGCTGCACTGACTCACGCTTTTACTTATCTTAATATTAAATCAATGCAAACCTTGCTTCCAATCCCAACTCAACTCACTAATTCACCGCTAACTCAAACTCAACTCAGCTGCAAGTTTATTATACATATCAAAAATAATTCTTATAAAAATAAACAAATTGCTACAAGTAGTTATACTATGCCGGTACCAGATCACTTTTTTGTGCCTCCAGGATTTCGCCACAGATGGCGCCACCGTCGCGAGGTGGTTTGAGACCATACTAAATGTAGGTTTGTGTCTTGGCTATATTGGTTTGGGCCTTGGGTGCACCATTGCGTCTAAACTGCACCCTGGCTGGATTAATCGGTTCTACCGGGATGTATCATTTGGTCTTGACTGCGCCCTAGCGGCATTAGCAGGTACTACCAGCATGCTCCGGTTTTCTAGCAACACCTGTTCGGGCGCAAACGCCATTTCTTGAGTAAGGTTCCCTAGCGGTCTTAGCCGGAACTACCTGGCTTTGCTGTTTTCTTTTATTGGCGGAAGAGCTCAGCATCATTCGAATTTCACAACATGACATCACCATGAACAGATTCTAGAAGATGTCAGTGAGACATTAGCCGATACGCAGCGACATCTGTTTGGGTGCAAACTCCATTTCTTGAGTGAGGTACCCTAGCGGCCTTAGCCGCTTTGAACGGTTTCGTTTAAATTCAAAGTTTGTGGTTGTATGTGTTCTGGTTGTGATAATTTTATGTCATGATGATCTTCATCTTCATAAAATATCACTTGGTCGTCAATTTGAATTTGACACGGTTCATTTAGTATTAGTACTCCGTGATTGTTGAGGCTAGAACTATGTAGTCCGCTTTTGCATGACATCGTAATCTTTTGTTGGGAAGGGAAAGAGAATAACCAGGCATTTTTTCGAGTTAATTTCACCAGAAGTTGTGGTGCATACGCTTGAGCCAAATACTCGCAATGATTCGACTCATTGAGGGGTTAAATATGAAGTTTATGGGGCATTCTTTTAGAGTTTGTCCCTTAAAAATTGCATTTAGTAAAGGGCCAGCATACGTATTTTGGTGGGGATTAATTAATAACTTTTTGTATACTCTAAATTCTGTTTGTCGAAGTAATACAAATTCTTGGGTGGTTAGGTGACTAGCTGAATAGGAGTGTTCCAAATTCAGAAGGAGTGAGTGGTTGGTAGAATGTCTTGATGGGGAACAGATGTATTTGCTGAAGCTTGAAAACCGGGAGATTTAGAATAGGAAATTTAATTCTGAGTACAAGGTTACCTTTTACGACCTGTGATTTAACTTCTAGGGTTTCAGATAATAGTGCAAAATCCTTTTTTTTTCGCTAGGCTCTTTTGGGTTTGCCTTGTAATAGGCTTCTAGAAGAGTAGATGGAGATATTAGCAAGGGGTGGATTTGATTATTTTTTAGAGTTGTCAATATTTCAAGTAGTGCTTGTTGTCTTAACTCTATGTCGATAATATGCAAACTGATTGTTGTCATTACCTCTTGAATCCGTTGACGGGTACTTATCTCCTCTGTCACCTTTTTGAGCAAATCGTTTACTGTTCTGACGATTAAACGTTGGTTCGACTCCAGCTTCTGTACAGATTTCTTTTGTTGTTCGTACGTTGATTTGAAAAGCGTAAGATGATGTTTTTCTAAATCTAACAGTGCCTTTGTGTCTGTTTCAAGGTTGGAAATCCGGCTATATATCTCCTTTCGTTATCGCTATCCATTGTGCCAAATAGGAAATGAAAGCCCTTTCCTATTCCATCGGCCAGTGATCTACTCTGATGTCGGGTTGTTGTTAGTTCCTTGATAACAGCGGCACGCTTTTTGATCGCTTCTATTAGATTGTGGATTTGTATTTTTATGCTTTCCGCACAGTTGGCTGACGATGAATCCAGTATGCTCCACCAACATGGTCTCCGTCTCAAGGTTACTTATATTGATTTGGGTAAATAGATTCCATGTGTCGTGGAAAAACAAAATCTCTCCTAAAACATCAAACATAATACCCGTATTTGTTAGAGGCTGGACTTCGAAAGGTAGAGTTGCTTCCAAAGAAATAGATATGCTGACGCAATAGAACCCTAGTAATAGTCGTGCCATGTCTGGGGAAATATATATACATATTTTGTTTTAGACTTTATTCATAGAAAGGTTTTAATCTATTATTATGGACTACGACTTTCCTGTTACCAATTTTAGATTTTAGTATTCACTGAATTGAGAACTTCAATCACCTGATATGGTCCTAGCCATACCTGGGAGAGTTTGTGTTTTCTTCTACTATGCTCAGCTTGTCTGCCATAAGAAAAATTAGTTTGAGATTGTGAGTCAGAACTAACTGAAGACTCTGAAGGTATTCTTTTTTTGTTTGTCATTTCGCGTGAGTCATTCGTCACACGTATATTTGAAAACTTTTGTTCAACCTGCTCTGAGTTATAAGAACTTCTACTAAGAGCATCCGCGTTTGTGTTGTATTTCCCTGGCTTATACTCGATGGAATAGTCGAACTCAGAAAGCTTGTGCTGAAATCGAACTAATCTTGAAGTGGGGTCCTTGGTGCTGAAGACTCCTTTCAAGGGCTTGTGGTCTGTATATACTGTGAATTTACGCCCTTGCAAATAACAGCGAAAATTCCTTGTAGCCCAAGCAATTGCTAGTAATTCTCTCTCAATTGTCGAGTCATTCCTTTCCACCTTATTTAGAGTCCGACTCGCATAAGCTATGGGGCGATCTTTACCTATTTCTCCCTGAGACAGGACAGCTCCTAGAGCTTCCTGGCTAGCGTCCGTGGTTAAGTTAAAAGGCAGAGTAAAATCTGGATATATAAGAAGTGGCGGTGAAGTGAGATTTCTTTTAATCTCGCTAAAAGCATTCTGGCAGTTTTCAGTCCACGCAAATTTCACATCTTTTCGCAATAAATTAGTCATAGGACGAACAATCTTGGAGAAATTGGGTATAAATTTCCTGTAATAGTTAGCTAAGCCAAGAAAAGATTGAACTTGTCCAACAGTACGCGCGACGGGAACGTTGTGAGCGCATTCTGTTTTTGAGGGATCTGGGAGGGCTCCCTCACTGAGCATTTGTGTCCCAGATATATGACTTCGTGCCTTAGGAACTGACATTTCTCTGGCTGTAACTTTAAATTATTTTCTCGTAAACGATCACAAACTTTTATCAATTTACTGTTATGATCTTCAAGGTTTTTCCCATAGATAACTATGTCATCTAGGTAAACGAAACATTCTAGACCTTGAAAACCTGTGAGAACATAATTCATCAACCGTTGGAATGTAGTTGGTACTCCTTTCAATCCAAAAGGGATGCGCCGAAATTCATAATGCCCATAAGCTGTACTAAAGGCTGTCTTGTGTCTATCTTTAGGATGAACCAGTACTTGATGATAGCCACTGGCAAGATCCAAAGTAGTGAAATACCGGGAATGACCTAGTTGGTCCAGGATATCTTCAATCCTGGGCAATGGAAAAGCGTCACCTATTGTTTTATCATTTAATTTCTTAAAATCGACCACAACCCTCAATCGTTTTTCATCATTTGGCCCTGCTTTCTTTGGAACCACTAACAGCGGTGAGTTCCAAGGGCTTTTGCTAGGTTTAACTATTTCATTTTCTAGCATTTCATGGAGCTGTTGATTTATAACTTCTCTTTGCGTCTCTGGAAGTCGACACATTTTTTGATTAACTGGAGGTTGTTCAGAAACTATTGGAATGATATGCGAAATGGCATTGGTATAAGTGAGCTTATCGCCAACCAGATGAAATATGTCATTGTATTGGTGGCAAATATTCAGGATAAAAGATTTTTCATCTAATGTTAGTTCTTGTTCTAGTCGTACGAGGCGTGATACTTGCAGAGAGTCTGTTTGAAAGTTTGGTTGAGTCTGCTTGAGTAAACGTGTGGAATTAATTAGTTTTGTAGGTGAAATCTCGTTTTTCGGACAGCTAGTGTTAGTGAAGTTATGTTTCACTTTTGAAGTCAGACTAGAGCCGCAATCGCTACTTGGCTGTAAGCTGTAGGTATTGTAATTACTATTGGGCTCCAGCGAAAGTGTGAGTTTTTTTTTTAATGTAACACTATGGCTATTAACGTTAAGCACACCAATTAAGTTTCCTCTCTTTTCGGAACTTAGCAAACTATTAGCTAGAAAAACTCCTAATTCCACCTCTTGAGACTGACAGAGCATTTCTTGCTCTAGTGGCATAGGTGCTTTAAGTGCCAAACAATGAAAGCATCTCCCCAATTTAAGATGCCCATGGTAATAACGGACATCGCAGAACAACCTTTCGACAAGGTTTACCTCGATATAGTAGGTCCACTAGAAGAGACCATATTAGGTAATAAATATATCTTAACTTTTCAAGATAATCTTACCAACACAAATAGAAATTAATATAGTGCACAATTATGAACAATTATATAAGCGGTATATAAATATAAAAAATATCCAACCAGTAGAGCCAGCACTAGAGCAGGTACTCGAAATATTGGATAATGATATCTACAAACAATTTCAGACCACGACTCTCAAACTTTCTGCAGAAAGTGAAATATTTAAAACAATTAATTTAACCGCATTTAAAATCCTACTAAACAAGATATTAAAGAATCTAAACATTAAGATTTTCAAACCGCAACAGTTCATATCAGAAACAACGAAGATAAACATATCTTACTCGATTATCACTCCACACCTACAGGAGGTCATCTGGGTCAATCGAGGCTGTATAAAAAGCTGAAGGAAATTTACAAATGGAAAAAAATGAGGAAAACAATAGCAAAATATGTAAAAAGATGCGAGCTCTGTGCGAAAAATAAGCACCAGAAACAGAATAAAGAGCAAATGGAAATAACCACAACACCAACGAAAGTTTTCGACATTGTATCCGCATCGACACAGTCGGTCTATTTCCAAAAACCGACAACGATACAGATACGCAGTAAGAATACAATGCGATCTAAGCAAATATATAGTAATAATACCCACAAAGGACAAAGAAGCAAATTCAGTAGCAAAAGCAATAGTGAATGGGTTCATACTAACATACGGACTTTTGAACAAAATTAAAACTGATCTGGGAACTGAATACAAAAACCAGGTCCTTGCGGAAGTATGTAACATACTAAATATAAAACAACTATACGCAACCGCTGCACATCCCGAAACCATCCGAGCACTGGCAAGAAACCACAAGTGCTTAAATGAATACCTTAGATGTTTTGTAAATGACGATAAAAATGAATGGGATACATGGATTCCATATTACGCATTCTGCTACAATACCACACCAAACACAGTACATGGTTACACACCATTTGAACTCATATTTGCCAAAAGTATAAACCTACCCTCAGAACTAGCAATTAATAGGCCAGACCCTGTATATAATTATGACTTGTATAGTAAGGAGATGAAATACAGACTACAACAAGCTATAAACAAAGCAAAACAATACCTCCAGGCATCTAAAGTACTAAGGAAACAGGTAATTGATACTAATTGCAAACCAATATCAATTAAAATAGGCTACAAGGTACTAATGACAGTACAGAATAGACGAAAACTAGATCCCCTATACAGCGAACCATATATAATTAAATCGATAGATAACGTAAATTGCATTATCGAAGATATAAATAAAAATAAGATCAAAATACATAAGAATAGAGTAAGAAATATAGAAAATTAAAGGCAGAAATAAAAACATTATATTAATTTAGATTACACACCGGTATAGATAATTAAGTACAACTAATAACAAAGCCATAACGATAAAAAAAAAGAACTATCGTAATAAATATATGTAAACCTAACAATAAGCACAATTAGGAATAAGTAACCATTGTAATCAACTATATAAGCATATCGTATAAACTAAATGAGTAAAGATAAGCGATAAGAAGCCATAATGGCACCAACAATTAAGATCTAACATATCCAAACTGTAAATATAAACAAACACAAAAAAAAACAATTTTTGTAAACACAATTTTTTTTTTCCTAAGGGGGTAAGGTGTAGTATGCATCTATTTCAATGAATCGCTTGATTGCAATAATTTAATATACAGATTAATCGGAAAAGCTCGCGAAATAATTGAAATATATAATGGTATTACAAAGTGGCAAGAGGTGAAAACTCTTTTTGTTCAACATTTCGGTGATAGGTTAAGCGTCGATCAACTTTTCGATGAACTTAGATTCATAACATTTAAAACGAATTGTGTAGATTTTTATAATGAAATAAATGCTATGCTACGCAGGTTAAATAATAAAACAAAATTTTAAAATAGTACCGAAACTGAAACAAAAAATAATTGCAAAACAGCTCTTAGAATTTTTCAAAACAAGTTACCAGAGCCAATGAGAGGTCTGTTATATTGCAGGCAACCAGATAGTTTAGAAGCCACTATGCAAATTTTATACGAAACTGGCTATGCTTTCACTAGCGTTAATGTAGGTCGAAATAGTAACTTCAATCAAAATACAAATAGTAAAAATAATCGAACTAACTATAGCAACAATCGAAATGATAATTCAAATTACGACAGAAATAAAAAGAATTCGAATTCAAATAATAACAATAGTTACTGGAGGTATCAGAATCAATCAAATCAAAGATTTGAACTTCCTAGATCCGACAGATACAGACAAAATTATCAAACTCAAACCAACAACAATACGACTGTTAACCGAAACGACACCGTAGAACCGATGGACGTTGACACATCAACACGATAGAAACGAAAATTTTCAATTAATATCCTCCAATATCCGGTCCTACCCTATATAATAATTAACACAGTTGTTCGAAAATTAAGATTTTTAATAGACACCGGCGCTACATCTAGCATCGTGAACCCAGGCGTATGCAATCCTAAATGGCAAATCCCCATGCAAAAACCCATTGAGCTAAAAACGATAAATCAAAATGTAAAAATATTTAATAAAGTTAAAATACCATTATTCAAAGAGTTCAATAGAACTAACGAAATGGCAGAATTTTTAGAATTTAATTTTCACTCTGAATACGACGGTCTAATAGGAAACAATATTTTAAAACCCTTAAATATTAATTTAAGTTATAAAAATAGAACCTTAGAAACGGAAGATGCTAAAATAAAAATATATTTTGATAAATCTGAAGAGGATTATGAAACCTTGATAAACTCTTTAGATACAGAAATAATTTATAATTTTGATCTTCAGAAAAATATTTGCCCACTTGATCAAATTAGAATCGAGCATTTGAAAGCGAAGAGAAACAAGCTATTACAAAATTAGTAAAAGAATTTACCCCCATATTTTTCCAAGAAGGAACTGATTTGTCTTTCACGCATGTGATAAAACATTCCATTAAGACGCGAAACGAAGTTCCAATCTATAACAAAAGTTACAGGTACCCTGAGGTACATAAAACAGAAGTACGGGAACAAATAAAAGAAATGCAAAAACAAAACATTATACGCCCTAGTAATTCACCATATTCGGCTCCAATATGGGTGGTACCCAAAAAACTGGATGCATCGGGAAAGCAAAAATGGCGTATAGTGATTGATTATAGAAAATTAAATGAAGTCACGATAGATGACAAATTCCCGATACCGAACATAGATGATATTTTCGACAAATTAGGGAGGGCACAATATTTTACGACCTTCGATCTAGCAAAGGGATTCCACCAAGTCGAGATAGAAGAAGAAGATATCAAGAAGACTGCTTTTTCTACTAATGATGGGCATTTTGAATTCACGCGTATGCCTTTCGGCCTTAAAAATGCGCCAGCCACCTTCCAACGGCTGATGAATTCAGTACTTTCAGAATATTTAGGAAAAATATGTCTAGTGTACTTAGACGACATTATCATATTCTCCACTAGCCTAGAAGAACATGTTGATTCTATAAGGAAAATATTTTCAAAATTAAAAGAAGTCAATTTAAAAGTACAACTAGATAAGAGTGAATTTTTAAGAAAAGAAATGGAATTCTTAGGTCATGTAATATCCACTGAAGGTATAAAGCCAAATCCCAAAAAGATAGAAACAATAATAAAATACAATATCCCAAAAACCACCAAGCAAATAAAATCATTTTTAGGAATTACGGGCTATTACCGGAAATTTATAAAAGACAATTCCAAGATAGCAAAACCCATGACGATTTATTTAAAAAAGGGTAAGAAAATTAATATCAACGATCCAGAATATGTTAGAGGTTTCGAAACTTTAAAAACTCTAATTACATCTGAACCAATACTCAGGTTCCCGGATTTCAATAAAAAATTCACCTTAACAACAGATGCGTCAAACTACGCGTTAGGGGCAGTACTGTCACAAGAAGGGCATCCCATTAGCTACGCAAGTAGGACGCTTAATGACCACGAAATCAACTATTCGACAATTGAAAAAGAATTACTTGCCATTATATGGGCAGTAAAATACTTCAGACCGTACCTTTACGGCAGGAAGTTTTCTATTCAAACTGACCACAGACCTTTGGTATGGTTAAGTTCGCTCAAAGAACCAAATAATAAGTTACAAAGGTGGAAAATAAAATTAGGTGAATATAATTACGATATTGAATATGTTAAAGGTAAAGATAACAATGTAGCAGACGGTCTTTCTAGAATAGAAATCCATAATAATGAAATAAACGAGGACGAGAATGAAGGCAACGAAATAGAAAGTAATAGTAATTCTTCGACGGGAGCAACAATTCACAGTGCGAGAGAGGATAGTTAAATCATATCCCAATCGTTTATAGTCCCGTGAATATCTTCAAAACCCAAATTATATTACACAAAACCGACAGAATTAGCCGTCACAAATTGCGTAAACCATTCGGTAAAAGAAGACTTCTCATAGAATTAAAAATATTCAATGAAGAAAGTGTAACTGATCTCTTGAAAAAATATTTGCCATCCAAGGGTATCGTCGTAGTATACTCAAACGATGACCATTTATTTGCACAATTTCAAGATACTTATTTAAAATATTTCGGCAATAATAAACTACTAAAATTCGTCAAGAGTAGCAAACTCTTAGAAGATATTGAAGATGAAGAAAGGGCATTAGAAATAATATCCAATACGCATGAAGAATTTAATCACAGGGGAATAAATGAAACATATGAAGAAATCAAGGACACTTACTATATTCCCAAATTAAAAGAAAAGATAGGTAGAGTTTTAAATAATTGCGAAATTTGTAACATTTCAAAATTTGAAAAAAATCCCTATAAACCCTTGTATGAAGTAACTGAGACACCAACTAAACCTAACGAAATTTTACATATTGACGTCTGGATTGCAAATCGACAAACAATGTACTTAACAGTAATTGATATATTTACAAAACACGTAACAATGCATAAATTAAGAAGTAGGTCCTGGGTAGATTTATTAGAAGCAATGAAATCGAGAACCGCAATGATGGGAGTACCGAGAAAAATCGTAATAGATGGAGAACCTGGTTTCACAGTACAAAAATTAAAACAATATTTCGCGGAAAATAAAATAGAAGTTCACACCACAATCGCACAAAGGCACACAGGTAATTCAGACATTGAACGATATCATTCTACTTTAAACGAGCATATTAGAATATTAAAAACTAGTACCAAAAATACAGACAATCAAAATTTAGATAACTTAGTTTTAAAAGCATTAGAAACTTATAATAAAACCATTCATTCTACTACGAAAAAGAAACCTTTAGATTTTATTAACGGAAAAATTACAGCAGAAGAGTATGAGGAAATAGCTAATAAGGTCCAGAAAAATAAAGAAAGGTATATTGATAAAATAAATAAGAATAGGGAAAATGTAATTTTAACTGATAGTAATCATCAGTATGTAAAATCAAGAAACGTAATATCAAAGACATTTAAATTACAGCCAAAATACAAAAAGTTAAAAGATAAAACAACAAGTGATGACTATTACAGGGACAAGAACGGAATTAAATACTATAAAGACCAAGTTAAACGTAAATACAAATACGAAACTATTACTATTCCAGGTGACAGTGTTGGCAATAATAATAATACTAACGGCGACAAGAGTACAGACGCAAAAAATCGAAGTAGTTAACTTAAACGAAGGGCAAGGATACGTGATGATTCAAGATCAAGAAGTACAGGTTATAACAGGTTATAAGAAAATATTGCATAGCATTAACTTAAACTCATGGTCAAAAACGTTAGCTATTATTGATAATAATATAGAAAAATTAAGAAACGGAAGCGGATATTTAGCGATGAAGCATAATTTTATGTCTCTAGCTGAGGAAATAGAAAATTTAGTACCACATAATAAGAATAAAAGAGGTCTAATGAATATAGTAGGGAAAGAATTAAAATACATAGCAGGAGTAATGGACTCAGACGACGAAAAAGGGATAAAAGAAAAATTAAACGCAATAGACAAAGATTACGACGAACTCATACAAAACTTAAATAATCAAGTCCACATCAACGAAAATTTTAACGAAGCCATAACAAACATAACGAAACATATTAACATACAGCAAACGCAAATTAATTATCAATTATCATACTTAGCTAATAAAATAAATAAAGAAACAACAGAAATAGAAAATATGCAACACGCATTTCAAATTCAATATGATATTCAATTGCTGAGAGAACAAGTCAGGAAAGTCAAAGAAAATCTAATGTTAAGCAGGCTAGGAGTTATAGGCAGAGATATTTTGACTACAAAAATACAACATTACAATTAAAGATATGATGTACGTAAAAACTTCAGTAATCTTGTATAACGACCATATTGTATTCATATTAATGCTACCAATTTATTCTGATAGTAAGTTTCATAGAGTTTTCATTGAACCAATACCAAATAAAAATAATCTTGAAGTAGACTTAGAAAACAAAGTATTTTTAATGAATGAAAAGGAAATATATGAAAATGTAGAAAATGTTATATTAAAGAAAAATCTAAAAATTGCAGAAAACTCATGTCAGGTGCTCTTGGATAATGCCAAATGTAATTTCAAAATGAATAACAAAACCGAAATAAAACAGATAAGTAATAATATTATAGTTACAAAAAATATGCCAAATACAAGGATAATTCATAACTGCAATACATTTGAAATTAACGTATCAAAAAACAATTTAATTAAATTCGAAAATTGCGAACTTCAAATCAACAATGTATAATTCGAAAATTATGTATTTAACGAAAATTTCATAATACCAAATTTCAATAATTTAACTATCAAAAATATTGTAATGAACTTTTCATTAGAAGATTTGCACATTAAACATTTGAATAATAGAAAAGTAATCGAAATCTTAAAACACAGAGGCGTCTTTCATGAACGAATTACGTTCAGCCCGATTGTAATTTTCCTAATTAAACAATATCGTAAAAAGGGTTCAAATGTTAAAATCGAATTAAAATCATTCAATTCTTCGGAGAAGAATCTTAAGGAAGGGCGGGTCACGTCCCCACAAGATTCACCCTTTTTTTTCACATAATCAAAAGCACGCAGCCTCAGCTAAATTATTCCTCCACCGGAAAATACTTTTGTGAAAAACAAAAGTATAAAATAACATTTTAAATTATTCCTCCACCGGAAAATACTTTTGTGAAAAACAAAAGTATCAAGTAACATTTTAAATCATTTTCTCACACGCGCATTTTGTAATTTTGTAGAAGCAAGCATTTTTTCTTGCTCAATGAAGAACCTAATGAAAAGTTCAAGTTAGAAAGTCAGTCTGTTTTTAATTTACGTACAAGTCGGTCGTAGTCGTGAAAGCTTAATTTTTTTCTAATAAACATTTAAATTCAAAGTTGTGTTTTTTTTCTTTCCAATATTTTTTTTTATTTTTATCTTGCTGAAAAAGTAAAAATTCTAAAAGTTATATATATATATATATATCCTCGATTTAATAATAATATTTACGTTAAGGATGTACATACCTATTCGTATCTAGTAATAAGGACCTTACGTAGCATTTTCTTTTGTTGGCATTCTTTTTTTATAACTACATATATATTTTCGATTTAATAGCACAATTACGCAATTATACAGCTAGTTTAGCGAAATCTGTGTTCGTGTATATTTTGGGAAAAAAATGTTTGCTGACTATATATATATCTAGATACATACTTAGTGCTATAGACTTATGTAGGTTTATAAATCCAATGGTATTCTACATATATGCCTTTTGTTGTACTCATTTTTGAATTAAGGAGATTTTTTTTTTATATACGGATATATGAATTGAAGATTTTTCTTCTTGATTTCTTGATCATTATAACGTAAAAATGAAATCTTGAACGTTTTTTAATTCTTCCTTTACTATCCTGGATCCCTCTCACATAGGATGAAGGTCGTCTAGGCTCGCCTAGTCTCTCTCTCTTTTTACAGGTCAACAAGGTCAACTTCGGAAAATAGTGCCACCCAAAGTCAAACGGGAGGATGGGGCTGGCAAAGCAAGCTAGACCACCTACGCCTTCCACCTAGATACAGGTAAGTGACGTAAGGGTCCCTTCAGGACCGAGTGTGTGCTAGCTGTTCTTTTATTGAAGGCACGATATCTCTTTTTGTATATGGTTGTTAACAGCGGCAGGTTGTTTCGTGGAACCCCCCCCCCCCCCCACACTCTCCGCCAATAGTCAAGGTGGACTAGCGTGCCGCCCTGTATACAACGCTGTTATCGGGTGATCTGCCAGCTCATGCTGGCAGTCTGGACTTAACGTCCGAAGTCCATCACTCTCATCCTAATTCCATAACACCAGCTACCTACCTTCAATGGCCAAATTAGTGTGTCGTTAGTATATAAACTAATGAAAATTCAATGCCAACTTCAGTATGATTATATTATTTTTGAACTCATTGTACCATTGGTGCGGTCCACAACCTTTGAGTTATACCGACCAATTTCATTGCCAACATTAGTGAATGACACATTTGTATCTGTAGCGCCGGCATCAGAGTTCTTGATGACGAACTTGTTCAGAGATCGGTTTTATTTGATGAACAAATTTGTGTTAATGCAATGTTTTGACATTGGAAAAAACTATCATTTATGTGAACAACGGCGTCCACTTCATATTAAGACACCGACATCAAATATCTGCGAGGTAGAATTATTCGCACGTAGAACACTACCTAGAACATGCGCATTAAGGATTACAAAACCAACAAATATACGGATTAAACTAGCTGCACCAAATCAATGGTTATTTTGCCTAGATAAGAAATACAATCCCACGTTCATCTGTGGCAATGGTATCATTCATAAAACTCTAGATCGAGCTGGAATAGTATCCATGCAACATGGATGTGCAATGAAAAATGATGAGTTGCTAATCGAAACATCTAATGATCTCCAGACTCGGACAGGTAAGAAGTCATTTCAACCGAATTTTAATATTACTCCAGATGATCTTGACAATTTTGACGGGGATTTAACACCAGTATTCTACCGGTCAAGGTTAACAACACATGGAGAGGAGTTTGATAACTTAATCAAGGAAATCAAGAACATCAAAGCACATCAAACTAAACTACAAGATCTCCAACCACATGATGTACATCAATTTACCATAGGATACGTAACCGTAGGAATTATCAGTGTTATTATCATCTATCTAAGCCTAACGCACTGTAAGAACAACCGGACCATGATGCTTAAGAGTGAACCAATCCCACTACCCAGAAGGAACCCAGAAGCTCAAGATTACAGCTTTGAAGTTGGAGACTTCAAGGGAGCCCAGGATGTTCAAGCATAAAAAAACAGAAATAATAGTAATTTGATATAAGACATCATAATTCACGAGCAGTTGGTCGGTCAAGCACCTTACACGTAATTACCGTAAATTCACCTTTGTGTTTTTGCTTACTAAGCAATTGCACTTGTTGTTCAAATAAATATTTTTGTAGTACGGTGACCCGACTGTTGTTGCAATATTGAATGAAAGTAAAATTATGTGTAAGTCAGCAGTTATTGCTGACAATGAATATTGATTATTTGTTTCCGTCTTACTTTTAACATTTGTACGAATTAAGGATCAGTTTTTATTATAATCTAATAGGCTGTACATAGTTGCCTTCTGCTCAAATCCTCTATCCAATCCTATCCCAGTACTGGAATCAGTGAAACCTCATTTCAGTACGAGAGTTGTTTTACACACTTGACTTAGCGTTTTCTAAATTCAAGTAATCCTAATTACAGAGTTAGTGTTTTCTTAATTTTTGAACTTGTGAATTTTTAAGTAGTATTAAGTCTGAAATTAAATGATCTGTGATATATGTATATTTCTAAGAAAATTGAATTAGCACGATGAGAAAATAAAACTTTATGCTTTGAATATAAAAACTGAGTTATCTATCAAAATCGGCACCCGTAATTCCGTAATCTAAGAAATAATGTAGCAAGTATTGTACCATTTTAGAATCCTTATTAAATGCGTCCACTTTTAAAGTTACTTGCTAGACTGGCGTAGTACATTTTTTTTTTTCAGTACAGTCAGTTAAAGTTCAACGAATTATTAATCTTATATTGTTGGTTCGGGAAAATGTGACATTTTCTTCCAAGCTGGGCTTAGAATTGAAAGCAACAGGTTACATATGCACTATTCGGGATTACATAAGAAAAATAAAATTGAAAAAAGTAAAGATTTATAGCAACAGGAGCTAAAAAACCATCACAAGGTGTACATTTTCTCGAAAACAAAAGAAATGCCTATAATTTGAAAAATACATGACTTAGATTTTTTTTTATATTTTTCTGGTAACTGTTACGATTTAGTCTATCACCCGGTTCCGGCTTGACGTCGACTTACGGGACACCCTGTATATCTAAACTTATTTGTGTTCTTTTTATATATAAGGTACCAGACAGGGCTAGTTAAGTCTCAGATAGGTAAGCGATTCTTGGGGCTAGACTTAAGATACCTAGCCGTGTTTAAACAAATAGTATGCTGAAAATGAAAACTAAAAACAGGGATGTTGTCATGTAATCGGGTTTCCTCCTTCGCTTAAGTGGCCCTATCGTACTTCTGGCCTCTCAAGAGCTTTGTTGCTTTTAGCAGGTTCAGCGCGATGGAGTAAGCTACTTGTGAGGTGTGCCTGGACATGAGGTGGAACTCCTGAGCATACAAACATGCATCTAATGGGGCTAAGAATCTTACACTGACTGCGACGTCTTAACCAGGATGGATGAGGGTGACGATGGGTCCACTCTAAGTCCAGTCAGGACTCCACCTTCATCAAGAGTCCACATTCTCTCTCTCTCTCTCTCTCTCTCTTTCTTTCGGCGTTGAACTCTCTCCGGGTGGATAAACATTTGTACAGCGTTGACCTTCTTTTATTTCAGCACTGCAGCGCTGGTAGTATATTAAATATAAACTTTCTTTTTTAGGTTTACAGGTTGCACCAGTGGAGGCGACGTAAGAGGGTTTTTTTTGTACGTTAATCCATCTGAAGTCGCCGTGGAGACGAGGCAGTCATCTGTTTTTTTTTATTTTCGCGCACTTTTTCAAGCACTGAGGGAACGTGGGTGGCAAGCCGGCTGATCGCCAGCGGCAATATGCTGTGCGGCCACCTACATAAGTCCCCAAGTTAATTTGTGCAGCAGGAGGTGTCAGTTGCAGCACCTATCTGCATTCATGGTAAGATAGGTGTAGGTAGGGCTGATAACGGGCGCGCCTTCGCTACAGTACGTACCCCCACCTGAAAGAACCCCTGGGAAAAAACTTTTCGTCTATGAATTGTTGCTACTAATTAGGTGAGTAGAACTGCATAATCATTTTCCCGATCGGACACCGCAGTACCAAATTATAAGGGAAAAACCAATATTTCCTCTCCCCCCTCGGTTGGGGTAAGTGCACCCGAAAACGGTGCAGATCCTACCCCTGCTAAACCTTTGGATCATTGAAATCGGTTGAGATCTAACGGAGATATTGAGGAAAATGTGAACACTAAAATTGACGGGAGAAATGCACCCCCGAATTTGATGATTGAAATTTGCGCATTTCATGTGAAACTTTTACCGACGACTGCTCCCTTGCTATAGGAGATATTGACCTAAATTTTTTTGCAGATGAAAGGTAATAGTATGTAGTTGTTTCTTTTTAGTATCTCAAAAAATCGGTACACAGTAGCGACCATATAGCAATTGGGTGAAATACACTGGAAGGTCGAAAAAAATGTTCGCCAATTTGACAAAAAGTAGCGTAAAACACCTTAAAATTAAGTAAATCAAAAAACAAAGTATGCCATCCGACAGTAGGCGGCGAGAACTTTAATTTTATATATGGCCTGTTGTGCCCCCAACATTTTTGTGTGACCCCCCCCCCTCTCCCGATTTCTATAAAAATGGACGCCAATGGAAAAAAACGTTGGACTACGAATTGTAGGTATCAAGTATGCGGTGAGAGTTGCATACTTGGTTCCTAGATCGGACTTAATTTACTCAAGTTAGCAAGTCAGATTAGCCCGCCTTAGCCTAGCGCCAGTTTTCATTCATGTGGGTAGAGGAATCAATGCTGGACGCGAAGTCCTGCCAAGTTTGTTTTTTCGATATCTTAATTTCCCTTCTCATGAGGGCGTTTGCTCTGCGATTTTACAGCGTTCTCAGCGGTTGGATTTCTCTTGAAGTCTCTCTGTTCTATTCTTACACTCCACGAGATGCCTAACTTTGACGTTGAACCAAGGGTGGCTGGACTTTACCTTTTGTTCTTGAGAACGGGATGGTGCTGCTTGCTGCTTGATGGATGGCTCTGGCAAGAACAGCTGCTTCTCTGTCCGGGTCCAGACTGGGATAATTCTCGATCACGATTGCAGACCTAGTCCAGTCCGCCTTATGCCCGACATATCGCGGAATGTGGCGGACAGTCGGGAACGTTCTCTCGATACTTAGGATAATGGAGTAGTGATCACTACTTCTTGAACTCTTCACACTACTCCACTTGATGACTGGGACAAGGGGTGCTGAGCAGAATGAAAGGTCGATGTGGGTTAACGTATTTCTGGAGTTTAAGATTGTGGAACTGCAGTCGTTCAGGATGACTAGTCCACCGCCACCCAGCCACTCCGCTATAGTCCTGCCTCTGGCGTCTCTCCTGGGTGATCCCCCAGAAGGAGCCCCGAACCCGGACTTGATGAATCAGGGATCGCAGGATGCTTTTGGTGACAGTGTCCTCAGCACTGATGTAGACAGAAAGGATGTGGATGATAGGGTTGAGGGAGATTCTCACAGCTACAGCTGTAAGCGGGCAGTTTGGTGGACGGTATATCATTTCTGACAAACACCCTAACTCCGCTACTGCCGGAGGTGTGCTGGTTTTTCAGAAAGGGCGAAAAGTTGGATAAACGGGGGAGTGGGGCTCCGTTTTATAGGAAGTTTTCTGGATAGCCAGGATTGCAGGAGCAAATTCGCCAACTAGGAGCTGAAGGCTGCCTAAGTTGTTGTAGTACCTGGAGACGTTCCATTGAAGGGCAGAGAGATCAATAGTATATGGACACTTTGAATACCAAATAACATTGCGTCTGTAAGGGACAAGTACCCCCTTTCCCACTATAGAGCAAATCTTATGAGATATGAGCGTATGCACGGGAAAAGTGAAAGTTGATGAGACTAAAGTTGCTTTTTGTACCAGTTGTGTGTAAACTAAATGGCGGAATTGGAAACATCTTCCAGAATATGGAGGTGTGTTTATAACGTGTGACACTATCGATCTGAAAAAATGAGAGTAGAGTTGTTATGTTCGGACACATGTGAATTCATACAGTGTACCTGCTCAAGAGGTGGGTTTTTATTTCTCGTGTTCGGATTTCAAATTAAACTTGTTTTTTCAGTGGCGGGCTTTTGTTTCCGTGGGGGAACCATAGGCGGCAAAGTTTTGTCTAAGTGGGGGACGATCGGGGCAAAGTTGTTGTTTACACTCTGTCTTCGAGGGGGCCTGCTGGGGTCAAAGTTTGTTGTTTATATTTTGTGTGTTGAAAGCGAGAAGCGGTATATAAATGTTGGGTAAGGTAAGTTTTTGCATCGTTTCGAATTAATGCGATGATCTGAAAAATGGTCAGGCGAAGAAATCAAAGACGTGGTTAATAGCAGTCAAGTGTTTTTATTACAATCGATGAACATTTTTTTATCTTTGAATGAATGAAAACTGAAAAAACTTGTTCTCCACGTCTCTACTCGTTAAAACAATAAAATAATTTTGAATAGAGTTTATTTCATGCAGCTGTTTTTGCGTTTTTATTTTTTCGGAGAAACGATTTGGAAAGTATATATATGAATTACCATCCAGGTAAACCGTTAATTTCTGGCCGTACTGCGTTTTCACGTACTTGAAATAGTTGATTTTATATTCCTTATCAGTTTCCAGCTCTGCAGCTCTCAAAAGTTTATACGCTGGCTCTTTTCCCATTGTCGTCAACAATTCCAATGTGGAGTTTGCCTGAATTGGTTAATCATATTATTTTATTGACATAAAAAGTTTAAAAGTAATATTTTTGACTTACCGTATTATACAATAATATTTTTTAACCAAGAACTTTTCTTTCAATTGTTGATATAAAACTGTGAAATATACGCGAAAAATTCGGATTTATATACAATTTTTTGGTCGAAATCGCAAAATAGAAAGTATTTTATCTACTTTATCTACTTTTGTACAGGCAGAGTATTGATATCTTAAAATATACAACATATTTCAATAACTTAATGTTCCACAGGGTGTCAGTTAACCATCCGAATATTTATTATCATACTTTTACTTGACATAAGTGAAAAGAGAAGTTAACGACAATGTTGCATTTAATAGTTAGTACTTTCTCAATGGCAAAAGTAAAAGCAAAAACCGACAAACGGATTGAATTTTATTACTTTGTAAGAACATAAGACATGCAGTTAAACAGAGGAGCCTGGGGTATATAAAAGGTATACGAAAACACCTTCATTTTTTATTGAAAGCAAAATTTGTGCTTATCAAAACGCAAACCTTGCGAGTTTTTTAAAACAAAAATTAGTTGTAGTTTTTTTCAAACCTATGTAGTGCGCAGAGAAAATTAAAAGTGGTAGATTTAATGTTGTTTTTTTTTTTTTTTGTTACAGAAACTTCTCAACGTTATCACCAGCCTCAAAAGTTGAATATTTTACCGAAAAACAAATCTTGTGCGTTTTTAAAACAAAAACAAAATTGTAGTTTTATTCAAACCTATGTAGTATCCTGAAAAAATAAAGCTTAAAGGTAAGACGAATAATTTTAAAAGTAAATTAAAGTGATAGTCTTAATGTTGTTTTTGTTACAGAGCCTTCTCAACAGTATCACCAGTATCACCAAAAGTTGAATATTTTACCAAAAAACAAGTCTTGTTGGTTTTTTTTTAAACAAAAAGAAGTTGAAGCTTTTTTAAACCTGTGTAGTGCGGAGAGAAAACAAAAAAGTAAAGTTAAAACGCATAATTTTAGAAGTAAACTAGAACATTTAGCGTCATGTTAACAGTTAAGTTTTTAATTATTTTAGAACTAGTTGTAGAAAAGGGTGAAGAGTTTTTCCCATGTTTTTGAGATCCGGGTTAAAGGAAACGTATGAAAATAATGTTGTTTTAACAACACAGGATATTTTAAACGTGCATAAAATTATTTTTAAGTATGCATTTTCCAGTTCACGAAGCTCTTTCTACCTTAGAAAAGGTAAGCGTTTTACCCAGCCAAAACAAACCACACATTTCCGGCATAGTGGATGTTTGTGAGTCTACTGTCAGCACCAACGTATTAGGAAATGCGGGTGATGTGGCTATACTTTCTTCTAGTATCAATCTCAGTGAAATAATGCAGTCAGGTGGTGGGGACTTTATTAAAATATTATCTAAGGAAAATAAACATTTCAGGAAACTTAAAATGGGTGGCGTAAGGATGACTTTTCAACTAAAAGATTCCTCACATCAAGACATTAATAATTTAATTGAGTGCATTTTCTGAAATGATTAAAGAATTAGTTTTAAACAGAAATGAGGGAAGTCAAACAGCCTTGACACTTTCATTGCCAAATAATCCGGAAGTTAAACCGATATGGGTTAGCATGAGACCGGTAGATAAGATTACCGGTTAATTGATCGTAAATCTGATCTCTGATGTTAATCAGTCAAACTCCGTATTTTTTTCGGATGAAATATTGCAGGTCGAAGCCAATATAGTGAATTTTCCATATGGAGGAGGAAAATTTAGTAACATCGAGAATGAAACCGTTTACATGAAAAACAAAAAAGGTGTGACAAATGTTAGTCAAAGCTGTTTTTTATGTCTTTCAAAATGTTTGTGTTAAAGCACTTTCACATCAAAAACAAGAACAGAAAAATGTAAACCGAAAAAGTCAATTTATGCCACTTTAAAACAAGATTTTTATTCCAATGATTAAAAAAATCCAAGGAAATAGGATAAACTAAGAATTTTACTGAGAAATTAGTTATATTTATTTCAGATTTTGAAGAAAAACACAGCTTTTATGTTTTATCGGCCGAAAAACTTTTTCGGCGGAAAGATTCGGCCGATAAAGCATAAAAGTTGTGTTTATCTTAATAATCTGAAATATATCTACTATTTTATGAGTAAAACTTTAGCTTATCCTATTTCCCATGATTTTATTAATAATTGGAGCAAAAGTCTTGTTTCAAAGTGGAATAAATTGAGTTCTTCGGTTTACTTTTTTTCGATTCTTGTGTTTGATGTGAAAGTACCTTTATTCAGTAGAAATATCAAAAGGTATCGCCCTACTGAAAAAATTTTCACATAAGTTTGAAAACAAACTTCTTAGCCTTTCAGCAGCGTTATATAAGAATGCTTTAGTTCAAGTAACGGAAAATAAAGGATGTTTATTATCAGATCTATATAAATTAAAAAAAAAATTAAATGATTTTCAAATTGTGGTCTTTAATTCGTTAAAGGGAAATATACTTTTTCAGGGGCCAACCCATTTTGAGCGGAATAAGAAAATTTATCTTTATTTTTCTGAAACGGAAAACCATTTTTACGTTATCAAATCTCCGACGGGATTTTTTTATAAAAAATATCTTTGTGTTTTTTGTGATAATTTATATGATCATAAGTTTTACCATAGATGTGAAATGCAGTGTACATATTGTTATGTATCTCCCCCGTGTTTATTTGTGCAAGAAGTAATAAGTTGTGAAAAATGTAAAAGATCCGTTAGCGGTACCGTGTGTTACAATAATCACTTAAAAAATATATTGAATAAAGAAACTATTTGCAAAACTTTACAAGTTTGTAAGTTTGGTAAGTTTGTCGATTATTCTAAACGAAAGGAAATTCACATTTGTGGTGAGTTTTTTTGCACGAATTGTTTTAAATACGTTCCAGAAGATCACTTGTGTTTTATAAAAGTTTACAAAAAAAAAGAAAAAGAAAAATTTTTTCTTCATATTTTTTGATTGTGAAAGCACTCAAAACAAACGATATGAAGACAAACCTGATTCGTTTGTACACAATGTAAACTTAATTGTAATGAATGTTATATTTCTGATACTAGAGACAATGGTGATTGTATCAAATGCGGCAAACGCGAACATATTTTTAAATATCAAAACGGATCTGAAAATATAGTAGAAAAATTTGTAGATTACTGCTTTTTGCACAGACCTTTTGCAACGCAAATTATATGTATTGCGCAGAATTTACAATCTTACGACGGACACTTTATTATATCAGAACTGATGAAAAGAAAAGTAAAAGTTGTAGCAGTCATGAATGGGTCGAAAATTATGAAAATTAATTGTGGGCGGATAATTTTTATTGATTCGTTAAATTTTCTACTGTTTGCATTATCAAAACTACCCAAAGTTTTTAATATTCCAAACATCAAAAAAGGATATTACCCACATTTTTTTAATACTTTAGACAATTGGAGCTATGTAGGACTAATTCCATCTACAGAAATGTATGCCACTGACGCAATAAAGACAGATGAAAGGGAAACCTTCTGCACATGGTACGACAACCAAGGTGTCCAAGGTAATTTTTAATAATCAGTGTGAATTAATAAGTTATTGTCGAAACGACGTCAACATTTTACGAGAGAGCTGTTTAACTTTTATGAAGGACTTTTTAAAAATAACACAAATAAATCCGTTTATGGAAGCTCTTACAATTGCATCAACACTAATGCTTGTATATAGAAAAAACTTTTTAAAAGAAAATTTGTTTGGTATTATGCCTAAAAACGCGTGTATTAGAAATTCGAATCAGTCAATTATTGGTCTAAAATGGCTTACATTAGAAAACAGCAAAGTTGGGGGGAAAATTAAACACGTAGAAAATTATGGTGAAGTAAAACTACCAAAATGCGGCTTTAAAGTTGACGGGTTTAATCCGGATACCAATACTGTATATGAATTTTTTGGCTGTTTCTTCCACGGATACTGTGTTTCAAAAACCGGACTTCAAATAAACTTCAATTCCAAGATCTTGATCATCGATATGAAGGCACGTGTAAAAGAAGTGAACTAATCACACGTGCAGGGTTTAAATTAATAACTATGTGGGAGTGTTACTTCAAACAGTTTTTAAAAGAAAATCCGGAAATAAACCAGTCTTTAGATAACGATTTAAAAAGTCATGTACTTTCCCTTAATCCACGGGAAGCTAGAACAGGAGGACGTACTGAGCTATTTGCTGTTTATTATGAAGCAAAGGCTGATGAGAAAATTGGACTTTACAAATCTCTATCCGTACGTAAATAAATATGCACCTTATCCTGTTGGGCATCCATAAATATTAAAACGTGGGGATGTGCCCCTCGCGGTAGATTTGATAAAAATGCATGTGTTTGTTAAATGTAGAATTTTACCCCCCCCCCCCCCACAAAAATATTACTATCCCGGTTTTAACTCTTAAAATAAACAACAAATTGTATTTTCCTCTTTGCAAAACATGCAGCGAACTTAATATTCTTCATCAATGCCCACACACTGAATCTGAAAGAATGTTATTAGGTAGGTACTTGGGTAATTCCTGAAGTTGCCCTAGCAGTTAAGCAAGGGTGTGAAATAAGAGATATTTTTGAAGTTTGGAAATATAGCTACACTCAATATAGTCGTGAAACAGGACAGGGAGGTCTATTCTCCGAATATGTTAACACGTTTTTAAAGCTAAAACATGAAACTAGTGGTTGGCCCAGTACATGTAATACTGAAGATGAAAAAGAACTGTATATTCAGCAGTATGAAAAATACGAAAATATTCTTTTAGATAAAACAAAAATCGAAAAAAATTCCGGGCAAAGACACGAAGCAAAACTATGTCTTAATTCTGTGTGGGGAAAATTTGCCCAAAGAGAAGACAAAATGCAAACAACTGTTGTAACTAGTTTTAAAGATCTTTCTAGTTTTATTGAAAGTCCGGGAATTGAGTTATCATCTATTTACGTAATAAATAATGATACGTTATGGGTTAACTGGCGACATATTCAGCAAGATCTAGATGTAGTTGGTCACGTAAATATTCCTATAAGGGCATATACGACATCTTATGCTCGTATGAAATTATATGGAGTACTAGAAAAATCCAAAATCGTGTTTTATACTACGGCACTGATAGCGTAATTTTCACTTAAAAAACGAATGAAAACATGTTTGTAACATCTGAACGTTTGGGTGGACTCACAAATGAACTGGAATGTTATTGAAAAAAGGCGTACATATCTGAGTTTGAAAGCATTGGACCTAAATGTTATAGTTTGAAAATTAAAACAACTAGTGGTTTTGAGTACGTCACCAAATGTGAAGGGGTTTCGTTAAACTTTAAAAATTCTCAAATGATAAATTTTGATAAAATGAAGAAAATTATTTTTGAAGAAACCGAACCTGTAAAAATCGAAAATAATAGAATTACGCGCATTTTAATTATGTGATTTTGTTTGTGTTCGGTCAAATCACTCAGCAGTTTAACTGAGATTTAATAGTGTAGTATGGATTAGTAATGTTATGCACTATTTTGTAAACACTTTCTCTGAATCTGAATTATGTACTTAATTCTAGTTGTATGCTTTTCCTTTATATTATACAGACCAATGCAATGTATTTAAAGTAGCTTTAAACCTCTAGGCACTTGTATTATTTTATTTTTTCTAAACATGTACCTACTAAAAGATCTTGTATCTTACTGGTGCATTGGCATGAATATATATGTATAGTGTTGTAGTTATATATATATATATAATAAATTGAATTGAATTGAATTGAAAAAAAAAAATTAAACGGAAACTACCTGGTGTGGTTGTATCTGAACCTGAAACAAAGAGAATTAGATTTACATTTGATAAAAGAGTAATTAAGCAAGATGGTTTTTCTTATCCTTACGGCTTTAAGAGCATCAGATTATAATATTTATAAGATTTGAATAATTTATTGTAATTAGACAAATAAAATATTTCTAGTAAATACAAAAATTAAAATAATCATAAATATGACTACTGTTATACGAAAAAAAAGAAAATTTACATAATTTATGATAGTAATTGTAAATATTTGTTAAATAGTGCTGAAAATTGTTATATTATTTTTTGAGAAACCTACATATATAAGGCCTTAAAATGTATATTTAAATATCTGTTTGGTATTTCCTTTCCGTAGTAAAAGTCATGAGTTCGGACAGAGTTGTTTTAGACATACAGTTTGTCAGCGGAGTTAAAGGCCAGATGTTTGCTAAGGAGTTGTCGTTCTCACAACACGGACCGCTTAATCCAGCCTTATATTATTTCAAACCTCCATACCCGTATAATCAATTGTGAACAAAAGCTCGTTGGCAGGATGATTACAATTTCAACCGAATAAATGGGTTAAGATGGAACGCTGGTACTATTAATTACAACAATCTACCTGACATACTAACGAAATTATTAAATTCAACAATTGATGTAAAAGGACTTGAAAAGGAAAAATGTATTCAGCAATACATTCCTCATGCTAAAATAAAACAACTTGAAATACCAAAACTAAACAACCTTATACAATTTCAAGTATATTGTGAAATTCATGGAAATTTATCTGCTGTACGGTGTGCTGTTAAAAATTGTATTAATATTTATATATATTTGGTAGTGAATAAAATAATTAAATTAAATAATTTTTATATGTATTTTATTTCATTTATTTGTAATCGAAATTCATTGCATCAAAAATTAGAATTGCAATACAATACATTGGTATTTCATAAAAAAGTCTGGAATAATTTAAGTGTACATAAGAAGTTCGACTGGGAATAAAAAAATCGGTAATTTTAAAATATTTTTATACCCTAGATGAAATCTATAGGAGTATACTAAATTTGTCATTCCGTTTGTAACACCTCGAAATAATGATGGTAGAGCAAAATGAATTGGACACCCATGCATAATATTAAAAGTTATTTTGCTTTTTGCATGTCCGTCCGTCCGTCCGTCCCTCCGTCCGACTTAAAAAAAAAAGTAAAATTAAGCTCGAAAATGAAACAAATCGGGCAACTCCTTCGTGGGGTTGCCATACAAAACTTTCGTTTTCCTCTGTATATTTGGACATTACCTGAGAACGCATCGATATAGAGAGCTGAAATTTTGTACGTGGTGTTTTCATTGTACTAGCAAATAAAATTTCAAAAATGGACTAAATCGGGCAACTCCTTCTTGGTGTTGCCATATAAAAATTTAAGCTTTTTACGTATACTGTGAAAACCATCAGTCCAAGACATTTTTATTGTACTAAAAACTTCTTCAAAATACGAAATCCTATAAAATTGGTTATAATCATTTTTTCTATCCGACAAATCATTCTAGAAATATATGCGAAAATCAACTTCAAAAACTTTAAACTCACATAGATCGGTGACCATACGAAATTTAATACGGGCATTCATCTAGGGTATCATAAGAATTGGTCTTAGACCAATTCTAGCTTTTTTACTTGTTTTCTTTACATTTGTCAGCATACTTTTTATAATATTCAGAAACTTTGTTATTGTGAAACATGCCAATATTGAAGAATTTTACCTTTTGTGTGAGTCCTTTGTTTTTTACGTGATAGTTCCATCGTAATCAAATCACACTGTTACGCTGAATTCAAAAACATCTAGGGTTTAGGTTTTTATAGTTATGATCTCAGCCTTGCAAGACTGGCTACAAAAATCCCCTCCAGATTGTGGATGCTTTGTTTTTAGATATATGCTACGGTATAAATTAACAATTTTGTTATCATTTAAACTTAAATCGTTTGAATCAAACTGTTTTAAAAAAGTCGTAAAGCTTTGTCTTCTGCATCGAGAATATAGAAATATACAACAATAATGTCAACAGGTTGCTGAAAACTGGCTTTGCAGTCGTTTTTTATTACTACAAAAAGAGCTTGAATTAGCTAATAAAATTTTTCGAAAAAACCTGTTGGTGGGATACTTTCCAAAAGAGTCGAAGTGTGAGATGTAACGTAGTTATTTATAAATTCTTTAGTTGTATCTCCACGAACAAATACGATGTTAAATTTTGATAGAGTTTTTATAAGATCTTCATCCAAACGCTTAAACTCAAGATAATTGTTCAGTACATTCTGTACTAGATGTAGGATACTTGAAAATTATTTCTTTCGCAAAAGACCTATTTTGCTCAGCAAATCCAGCAAAAGAAACTCTTTTTAAGAAGGTTAAGTAACCTCCGGAGAAGTACTCCACATTTACCAAACAGTAGCTCATTACAGATTACGTATTTAAGCACAATGATCATTTAACGTGTCTTATATAGGTTTTTAGAAGCTGGTGTACACATTTTTATCTTTAGCTATATCAAGGCTGCTGTCATATTCTGCATATACAATACATGTAACGGTTGCTTTAAGTGCTTCTTTAAACCTTCCTTCCACATGTTTCCACATGTTGAATTATACGAGAGATCTGTTGTTAAATCAAAAGCAAGCAGAAAACATCCGTTGTCAAAGAATTTTTTTTTTTAAATTCGGTGTCCTTTAAATTCAATTTATCTTGATTAAAGATATCGCCGTGAATCATTCCCATTAGCTCAACAACATTACTTTTATCAAACAACTTTTGTCTTGCCAAATAACTTTCATTTAGTTCAGGATATTCAGCTACCTCCATATTATTTTGATCGAGATACCAGCCAACCAATTCCAAATGTGTTGAAGCGGCATCTTTTCCGTAATTTAATAAATTCTCAATATAGGCTCTATAGTTGTAATTGTTATCAGTTTGAGCAACTGGTTTTCCATTTAAGTAAATTGGAGATTGACGGAAAAGTGAATGGAGTATGTTATTTACAAGGTGTTACGTTCCTAAAATCCTTCGGTGATGGTCTCGTTCCATGTTGTGTTTGTCGTTTTTATAAGAAAGTAGCTCTGCAGACTTTTTTTTATTTTTTTCCAGTGACCCCAGTAAACATGGAGAAGGAGCAACCCCCAATAGTACGCGGATTGTCCTATTGAGCCTCGACGTATAGTTGCCAGCGGATTAGCAGCAATTTAAGTAACGAATCATCCTGCTATTTCTATATGTCCCCGTTATTACGGGGCTGTGGAGTCTACAATTCCACGGATGTCCATACTTTCTGTGGCTTAATGGACCAAACCCACTCAATTAATATATATATATATTCTCGATGATAATTCTAAAACGATGGATCAAAACACCAAATTAATTCTCACTGTGAACACGGAAAGGCATTTCTACAAACCGGAAATCGGACTATACATTATTATTTCTTCGGTTCTACTACTGTTGTACGTGTATCGCCGCTGAATGGAGGAAACATAGATTAGAATTAGTAGATTATCTCTGTGAATTATATAAGGTAGACTAGATCAGTTTATTTTGATCATCACATTGTATCTGATTTTTTTGTGTATTCATAATCAGCTTATGTATAAAACTTTTAGCTTTTAATGCATGGATTAAGTATTAGATATTCAATTCAATTTTGAACCTAGGTGTTCCAAATTCTATATTTTCATTCCTTTCAGTTTTGTTAACGTACTAAATTTTGTTAACTGCAAGCGTAGCTCAATATTCAGTAGTTGTGAAGGTTAATTTAGAAAGATAATTTTGAGTACAAACACGCACCACTCAGCCACGTTCCAAGGTATTAATTAGGTATGTCGCACTACTATTCGTCAAGTTCCTTTTTCCACGTGTGTCATTTAATTGTAAAATGGGATTACAAAACGGACCTCCAGATTTCCTCCAATAGTACAAAAAGAAATACAGAATAAATAAATAGATAACTAACATTAAAACAATTAATAAACAATATTAAATAAATTGATAAAAAAATAAATAACGAAATAAATAAAGGACCACTCCATAATTTAAAAGAAACAAACAAATTTGTGTTGTGACAAAGAAAGTAAAGAAAGCCGTAAAGAAATCGCCCCAGCAATTCGCTCAAGTAGTTATTGGCAAGCTATTTAGATGTCATAATTTGCACCAGTATGTAAAAGAAGTGTGAATAAAAAAAAAAATAAATAAAAATAGACAAATGGACAAACCATTAAAACAAAACAAAATTTCGTAAACTATATATATTCGAAAACTCAAAAGATACCGAACGCAGCCATTCGCAGCGGAAGGGACAGTTTCGAAATTTGGAGAGTTGGTGAAGAAAAGGAGATAGCGATACGGCACGGGGGTTCCAAAAATCTCTCGGCGATCGGGGGAGAAGAAAGAAGGTCGACGGCAGATCGAGCGGTGGTCAAGAGTCAGTGCGAAAGTTATAAAAGTAATTTAAATAAATAAAAAAAAAAAAAACGAAAAGTCTTAGGCGAAAGTGGATATTCTGGACTAACGAAACTAAAATAAAGAGACAATAAAACGAAAAACAAATTAAAGTAAGGGGGTCTGGAGCCGGAAATAAGCGATTTTTTTTTTGAGTTTGTTTTAAAACACATGGAGAAGGAGGAACTGGCCAGGAGGTTAATCAAAGTTAAGTACTTTTCGTTCAATAATTTATAATTAAGCAGTATTAAAACATTAAGCTTACTTAATCCGTGCGCGGCTGGAGGGTGGTGTTATCGTATTGTAATAAACTAGAATTTTTTTTATTACCTTAAGGTATGAAGCCGAAAGGAAATTTTCTATTACTGTGGCATTGAAGTTAAATTGTCTAATTTAATTTACCCCTAAGTTTTTGTACTAATATTAGTGGTTAATAAATTTGAATTGATACCACTCGGCAGTGTTGAGGTATTTATAGGTTTCGTGGTTTACCCTGCCTACGCGAAAGACCACGTGGCGCCCAATTTTTATATTCCTTCTTAGGATACTTCCCGCACCCATCTCCTGAGCTAGCGTACACCCACCTGAGGCGTGAGTGGTAACATTTTTGGCGCCCAACGTGGGGCCACAACGAAAGAAATCGGTGCAAAATATTTTTTTTTGTGTGATCAGAAAATTGTTGCGGAGTAACCAATTAATTTGTAAAAGCAAGGAAAGCCAGAAAAGTGAAACCCTATTCCTACAAAAAAAAAAAATATATATATATATAAATAATTAATTAATGAAGTGTAATCGGCCAAACTAACGCACGTACAAAGTTAGCTCAACATTCATCATTGTCATCAGCTGCAGACACTACTTGCATGAACTGCCGCTATGTGCAGTAGTTGAATACTAACGCACGTACAAAGTTAGCTCAGGCGCACATCATTGTCATCAGTTGCAGCCACTACTTGCATGAATTGGCGCTATATACAGTAGCTTAAAATTAGAGTTTTTGTTTTGGTAACATTATTGGCAGCTATAGCCGTTGTTTGCACAGATGATCTCAGCCACATGCAGTAGCCGAAGCTTTATATTTTGTGATATTATTTTTGACCGTAGTTAGTAAAGAAAAGTAAAGGAATTTCCAGTTCACACTTGTTTTGCGCGTATTGAAATAGCCTGTCACTTTCCAGCCGCGTTTATTTATCTCTGCTGTACACCTCGTCTTCCTGATCCAGCTATAAATTAGTAAACCATTCCACCAGCTTAGTCCTTATTACGGTTAGGACATAATCTCCGTGGTAAGGTATTGCAAAGTGAATCGCAATGTATGTATATGCTTGGCTGGATTAATGTTAATTTGGCTTTACCTTTTTGCTTACATGCCGAAGTAGATTTCAAAGTATTTTTGTTAAGTTTATTATGGTGAATTTTTCTTTAAGTTTGACCTATTTGTAGATAGATTGGTGTACCTGTGGATGAATGCTGTTAACTCTTTAAAGTGATAATTGCGTTCGAATTAGAACATAATTGATCTATCCCAACCAAATTAAAGACGCTGAGGATTGTTAAGAATATATATTAGCACAGTTCTAAGTACCATTGTGTGCTTTATGACTAGGGAAGTTGTCCTGCGAATTAACGAAGGGAGAACTATAATTACTATTGGATCAGATGTGAGAGTGATTGTGGTGATTGGAAAAGGGTGATTGGAAGTAGCAGTAGTTAATAACGAGTTATATATAAAAGGTACGTAATTAAAGAATTCTTCATATATATCCCAAGGCTCGACGGATGCATATTAACCGCCATTTCGGGTGTATTATCTTATTTCAAACAAAATGAATTTTAGTATTTTATTTAAAACAAAATGAACTTTAGGTTTAAATTGGCATTAGTCTAAGAATGCAGTTAAGATTTTGATTTTAAATTTTTTTTTTTTTTTTGCATAAATATAGGTATTTCAATTTAAAACAATAATGGTTGCAACTGAATTTTAAAATACGGAAGGGATGTATAAACCTTTTTTTATTTCGAGTGCATATTATTTCACCAGATTGCGATTTTGGTTTTACTTGAGGTGTGGGCTTAGGTGAAAACTACTGGAAATTGAAATTTAGCATTGCTATTGTCTCTGAAATAATCATAACGATTTAAGATAATCGGCGTATTTTATTGTATATCTTAGCCAGTGGTTTGGTATAGCTGCATATTGGAGGCAATTATTGGAGTTCCAAATAAATACTATTCTGTGTTCGTTGTGACGGAATCTCGAGCTTGGTTATCTGGCCCATATAACTCGCCCTGTTAAATCATACTATATGCTAAGAGACCCGGTGTTGGAAATGTAATTTTTTTTTTTTTGCTATAAGCGTACCTAATCTAAGCATTTTGATTCGAGTTATGGGAAAGTATTAACTCAGAAATAGTGAAAAGGTGACAACCTAAAATTAAAACAAAAGAAGAAAAAGGAAAGTGCATTCAAATCGAACCAGAGAATCGTGCAAATACCAACGTGTTTATATCGCTTCCATTATCCGAATCCTAGATTAGCGTTATCGGATACATTTAAATATGTCCAGTAGTACCATGGACGTTAATCGACTAAACCAAGATGAACTTATCTATGAACTTGCCATTCGAAACATTCCCCCTGCTAAAGTCGATGACATGAGGGTAAGTCTTCGCTCCGCATTGAGAGCCGAGAAATTAGGGCGGCCCTTGTTAGCTGTTCCTTATCCCTTTTCATTTGAAGAGGATAGTGAAGCATTACAGGGAAAGTTGGAAGAAATCAAAAGCTTGATTGAAAGCTTCAAGGGAGAAGTAGGGTCATCAGATTATAGAAAGATCATGACGAAGTTAGATTGGGCTTTCTCTAGATTAGGGAGGACTGTAGTAAGTGACGAGACACAATCAAAGGAAATCAGTAGGATCAAAATTGATTTAGCTTTAGCGCTTGGGTCTCTTCAATGTAAGGCCGAAGAGGATGGATCGAGTAGCGATGAGGATGAGAGAGAGACAACAACCATCATAAACGATGAGCATCCCACGTCGAACAATGTTAACCAATCCGCCAGTGAAGCTAACGCCACAACTACGGTTTTATCTGTCTCACGATGCACTGTTCCAATATATAAATGGGGTATCCAGTTTTCAGGGGAACGTGATCAATCTTTAAATAGTTTCCTAGAACGAGTCTTAGAGCTTAGTGAAGCGAGAGGTGTAAGTAGAACAGATCTGTTCCAATCAGCCCTTGACTTATTCACAGGAAAAGCCTTGATTTGGTTCAGAGCAAATAAAAGCCAATTAAAATCATGGTCCGACTTGGAACGGGAATTGAAAAAGGAATATCTACCCGCCGACTATGATGACCGACTGCTTGAAGAGATTAAGTATAGGACTCAAGGCAAGGATGAAAGTATCGGAATGTATGTCGCCGTAATGAGTAGATTGTTTGCTAGGCTTAGTATTCCCGAAACAGAAGAGAAACAGTTAAGACTAATAAAGCGTAATATTGGTCCATTCTATCAATCACAGTTAGGGCTTACTAACGTCGAGACAATTAGTGAATTGGTAGAGTTTGGTCGAAAACTAGAATCAATTCGAGCATCAGTGGAAGCGTTTGTGCCTCCACCTACCAAACGGAATTCAAGGCTGCTTGAGCCCGATCTCGCCTATGTATCCACGGATCCACCAACAGTTGGCTCAGTTGCTACTCATGTTGGTCAACCAGCTACTAACCGCATGAAATGCTTTAAGTGTGGTCGTATGGGCCATTTCGCACGGTTTTGTAGGATACCAAGTAGTAATTTCTCTAGAAGATCACCAGTTTTCAATAATGAGGGACGTAACCAAGCTCAACAGCGAAATGCAAATAGGGTCAATGCTAGTAATTCACGCAGTCAAACAAGTCCTGTAGAGGGAAACGGGAGTGGAGTTCAACAGTAGGCGGCCAGTTGAACTCTAGTGGGTCCCAAGAAGCCGCGATTCAAAAGAGTGTTCCTGTTCTAAGCGATAGGGAAAGAGGCGTACTTGCTGGTTTATTGGATTATGTCTTTGCAAAGTCAAAGAATGACGTACGGCCTTTCTTAAAAGTTCGAGTGTTTGATATTCAGTTCATTGGTCTTTTAGATTCAGGGGCATCACGCACCATTATTGGTGGACCAGGGTGGGAATTGTTGGAAAGGATGGGACTGAATATAAATAAAACCAAATTGGACAATGTGACTTTAGCTGATGGAAATAGTGTTGGTATCCTTGGTGAAATAGATCTCCCAATAGAATTAGAAGGTCGACTGAGAGTTTGTAAAGTTTTAGTTGTCAGGAAAATCCCTCACCAGATCATATTAGGGGCTGATTTTTGGAAAATCATGGGCATAACAGCGAGTTTATCTGAACATTCATGGACATTCTCAGAAGAAGACTTACCGAATCAAATTGCTTCACTCGAAAGCAAGTCGAAACTAACTGTAGAACAGCAGAAGGAGCTTGAAGCAATAATCCAAGAAGCTGAAATGAAGATGGGAAAGGAATTAGGCTGTACTACCGAGGTCGAGCACGTAATTGAGACTGACTCGGCAGCAGTAAAGCAGCGTTATTACCCAGTATCACCAGTCATTCAGAAGGTAATCGATGAAGAACTGGATAAAATGCTTAAAGACGGAATAGTGGAACCATCAAACAGCGCATGGTCCTCACCTGTAGTAATGGTACGTAAGAAGGATGGAAGCTACCGGTTCTGTGTGGATTTCCGCAAACTTAATAAGGTGACAAAGAAAGACGCCTATCCGCTACCTTATGTCTCGGCTACCTTAGATAAGCTAAGAGACGCCAAGTACATGTCCTCCTTGGACATAAAGTCTGCATTTTGGCAGGTGCCAATGGCAGACGCTTCAAAACATTATACAGCTTTCACGGTTCCAGGGAGAGGTTTATTCCAGTTCCGTAGAATGCCGTTCGGGTTAACGAACTCGCTAGCTACATGGCAGAGGCTAGTCGATAAAGTCTTATCTGGAGAACTCGAGAATCACGTCTTTGTATATTTGGATGACGTCATAATTGTAACACAAACCTTCAATGAACATAAGCGTATTTTAAGGGAAGTTCTGTATAAGCTCCATAAAGCAGGTCTCGTTATCAACTACGGGAAATGTGAATTCTGTAGGCAGGAACTTCGATACCTGGGTTATTTAGTTGGGGAGAATGGTCTGCAGGTTGACCCAGAAAAAGTAAAATGTATTCTTGATATGGCCCATCCAAAAACAATCTCAGAGGTTCGGAGATTTATAGGCATGGTAGCATGGTACCGCAGATTTGTACCCAGTTTTTCCACCTTAATCGCGCCTATTACCAATTTGCTAAAGAAAAATAGGAAATTTGTATGGTCTACTGAGTGTGAAGAGGCGTTCAGTTCAGTTAAAGCTCGATTAGTGAGCGCTCCGATACTTACCTGCCCCGACTTCAGTTTGCCCTTTTCGGTGCATACAGACGCATCTGGGTATGGTATAGGTGCTGTTCTAACACAAAAGGTAGATGAAGACGAAAAAGTAGTAGCCTATCTGAGTAGATCACTCAACAAGTGTGAACGAAATTATTCGACCACTGAGCGAGAATGCCTAGTGGTCCTTTGGGCAGTTGAAAAACTGCGCCCATATCTTGAAGGAAGTACATTTACAGTCGTCACAGATCATGCATCACTAGTGTGGTTGCATAATCTAAAGGATCCCACCGGAAGATTAGCGCGGTGGGCCTTGCGTATGCAGCAGCATGATTTTAACGTCGTACATAGAAAAGAGCATTTGCTTCCAGATATGCTTTCTAGATCTGTGCCCACAGTCGAGTGTCTAAATGGACAGCCCTCACCAATAGATAATTGGTATTTACGTATGAAAACAAATGTTGAAATGAATCCAATGGAGTATCCAGATTGGAAAATAGTCAATGATAGGTTATTTAAGCATGTTCGCCCCAGGTATCCAGCCTTAGTCTTCGATACAGATAACTGGAAACAGGTGGTTCCAAAAAACGAAAGAAAAGATATAATTTATAAAGCACACGATATTCCTATATCGGGACATTGCGGAGTTCAAAAAACATACACGCGGATTTGTCAAGATTATTACTGGCCTAAGATGAAGGCCGATGTCGCAAGGTATGTTAAAAATTGCAACATTTGTCAAGCAGTTAAGCCAGTACGCATGAAACCGGCGGGGTTAATGGCTTCACGCAAAATAGCGGTAAAGCCTTGGGAAACCATCAGTGTCGACCTTATTGGCCCGCTACCTCGTTCTCGTCGAGGTTATCAGTATGTCCTGACGATAGTAGATCAGCTTACGAAGTTCCCGATGTTGTTCCCTATTCGAACTGCTACCGCGAATTCTATAATTTTAGTATTAGAGGAATTCGTGTTTCTACTTTTTGGTGTACCGAGTATTCTCATTTGCGACAATGGGCCCCAATTTAAAAGCAGAGAATTTCAAAAGCTATGTAGTAACTATGGGGTAGATATAAAATATACTGCCTATTATCACCCGCAAGCCAATCCTGCAGAAAGGACAAATCAGGTAATTAAATCTATGCTTCGAGCTTATGTAGCGGAGAACCACCGTTTGTGGGACTCTTACTTAGCACAAATAGCCTGTGCTATCCGTACATCCGCTCACGAGACTACCAAGCTGACGCCATATTTCGTAGTTTTTGGCCGTGAAATGGTTACTAATGGTAAGGCTCATAAGGAATTAGGAGAACAAGAAGTGTATAATGCCGAGGAGAGATCGAAAGCACTTGAAACGGTTATAAAAGACGTACGGAAAAGATTGGAGAAAGCAGCTGCGAACAGCAGACGTTCTTACAATCTCCGCAGGAGAGATTCCAGATACTATAAGCACGATCTAGTTTGGCGAAAGAACTATGTCCTTTCCGACGCTTCAAAATATTTTAATGCCAAATTGGCACCAAAGTTCGTGGGCCCGTTTAAAGTCGCTAAAGTACTATCGCCGTGGACTTATGAGCTTGTCGATGATAAGGGTAAATGTCAGGGTACGTGGCACACAAAGGATTTGAAGCCTTATCAATCAGTGTCAGATAGTGCCGATTAATCTCATTGTATTCAGCAAATTAGATAAGAAGGAAAGGTTAGAGTAGGAAACGAGAGTAATAGCATCAGAATTTAACATACTAGTTATGGATTAGGAAACTTATTCAAGGGTTCGTAATTATATTGTTTTGTCATTAGCCAAACACACGCGTTGTAGTGCTTTACTATAGAGATTTCGGGGAAATCTCTTGGAGGAAGGGGAGGTGTGTTACGTTCCTAAAATCCTTCGGTGATGGTCTCGTTCCATGTTGTGTTTGTCGTTTTTATAAGAAAGTAGCTCTGCAGACTTTTGTTTATTTTTTTCCAGTGACCCCAGTAAACATGGAGAAGGAGCAACCCCCAATAGTACGCGGATTGTCCTATTGAGCCTCGACGTATAGTTGCCAGCGGATTAGCAGCAATTTAAGTAACGAATCATCCTGCTATTTCTATATGTCCCCGTTATTACGGGGCTGTGGAGTCTACAATTCCACGGATGTCCATACTTTCTGTGGCTTAATGGACCAAACCCACTCAATTAATATATATATATATTCTCGATGATAATTCTAAAACGATGGATCAAAACACCAAATTAATTCTCACTGTGAACACGGAAAGGCATTTCTACAAACCGGAAATCGGACTATACATTATTATTTCTTCGGTTCTACTACTGTTGTACGTGTATCGCCGCTGAATGGAGGAAACATAGATTAGAATTAGTAGATTATCTCTGTGAATTATATAAGGTAGACTAGATCAGTTTATTTTGATCATCACATTGTATCTGATTTTTTTGTGTATTCATAATCAGCTTATGTATAAAACTTTTAGCTTTTAATGCATGGATTAAGTATTAGATATTCAATTCAATTTTGAACCTAGGTGTTCCAAATTCTATATTTTCATTCCTTGCAGTTTTGTTAACGTACTAAATTTTGTTAACTGCAAGCGTAGCTCAATATTCAGTAGTTGTGAAGGTTAATTTAGAAAGATAATTTTGAGTACAAACACGCACCACTCAGCCACGTTCCAAGGTATTAATTAGGTATGTCGCACTACTATCCGTCAAGTTCCGTTTTCCACGTGTGTCATTTAATTGTAAAATGGGATTACAAAACGGACCTCCAGATTTCCTCCAATAGTACAAAAAGAAATACAGAATAAATAAATAGATAACTAACATTAAAACAATTAATAAACAATATTAAATAAATTGATAAAAAAATAAATAACGAAATAAATAAAGGACCACTCCATAATTTAAAAGAAACAAACAAATTTGTGTTGTGACAAAGAAAGTAAAGAAAGCCGTAAAGAAATCGCCCCAGCAATTCGCTCAAGTAGTTATTGGCAAGCTATTTAGATGTCATAATTTGCACCAGTATGTAAAAGAAGTGTAAATAAAAAAAAAATAAATAAAAATAGACAAATGGACAAACCATTAAAACAAAACAAAATTTCGTAAACTATATATATTCGAAAACTCAAAAGATACCGAACGCAGCCATTCGCAGCGGAAGGGACAGTTTCGAAATTTGGAGAGTTGGTGAGGAAAAGGAGATAGCGATACGGCACGGGGGTTCCAAAAATCTCTCGGCGATCGGGGGAGAAGAAAGAAGGTCGACGGCAGAGACGGCAGATCGAGCGGTGGTCAAGAGTCAGTGCGAAAGTTATAAAAGTAATTTAAATAAATAAAAAAAAAAAACGAAAAGTCTTAGGCGAAAGTGGATATTCTGGACTAACGAAACTAAAATAAAGAGACAATAAAACGAAAAACAAATTAAAGTAAGGGGGTCTGGAGCCGGAAATAAGCGATTTTTTTTTTGAGTTTGTTTTAAAACACATGGAGAAGGAGGAACTGGCCAGGAGGTTAATCAAAGTTAAGTACTTTTCGTTCAATAATTTATAATTAAGCAGTATTAAAACATTAAGCTTACTTAATCCGTGCGCGGCTGGAGGGTGGTGTTATCGTATTGTAATAAACTAGAATTTTTTTTATTACCTTAAGGTATGAAGCCGAAAGGAAATTTTCTATTACTGTGGCATTGAAGTTAAATTGTCTAATTTAATTTACCCCTAAGTTCTTGTACTAATATTAGTGGTTAATAAATTTGAATTGATACCACTCGGCAGTGTTGAGGTATTTATAGGTTTCGTGGTTTACCCTGCCTACGCGAAAGACCACGTGGCGCCCAATTTTTATATTCCTTCTTAGGATACTTCCCGCACCCATCTCCTGAGCTAGCGTACACCCACCTGAGGCGTGAGTGGTAACAAAGGCCAGGGCCTTCATCACGAACAGTGTCTTTGGCTTTATCCGGTTTAGTTATTTCGATATCTTCGCCTGTGTAAAGTTCTTTTTTTCCATCCCTGATTTTAACCAGTAGTAATTTCAAACGAAGGTATATGCTTGATAAGTCTCGATATATGTCACCATGTCCTAGCGATACAAATTCCAATACCGATGAGTTATCTAAAGAAGCTATAGGTTTATAAGATACTTCCTCAGTTTTTAAGATGCTGCTTTGAATAGGTGGTGTAGAGAAAAGGTCTAATTCAGATTTCGTGCATTCGTTATATGAAGGCATGTTGTCTATTTATCAAAAATATCTAACACGCATTTACCTTGCCTTTAATAGGTGCTCTTTTAGCTGTCTTTTTTGTTTTTGAACCTCTTTTAGCGGACTTTTGTGATTTTGAACGCTTTTTACGTTTAGAAGTTCGAGCGAAATGCAAAGCTGCAATGGAGTTGCGTTTTTTTATAAGCATGCGACTGCTACTTCCTGCACCACCCATGCTTCCAAACAGCTTATTTATACCTTTCTGTGATAGTTCTTCGGCAGCCGCTTTTCCCTGTTCTTTTAAAATATCTGTTAAAGGTTTACTACCTGCTTCTTCTCAAATAGCTTTTCCTGTTTTAATTGCTTGTTGCTTAAAAGCTTTTGCCCCAGATGTAACCAAAGGCTGTAAATATCGTAATAATCCGTTGAAAAAAGTACCAATTCCTCTTCCACGCTGGTAAATAAGAGGAGATCGATATATTTCTCCAATATCCGCTAAACCACCTCCACTTTGAATTGTGTAATATTTAGTATAATATGAATTCAATTTCGAAGTTATACACTATGTTAAATTGCTTGTTGTACATATGAGTGTTTATAGTTTATATTCTTTTAAAATTAGCTCCCCCCGCTGATTAGTTATTTTTATAGAAATCGTTTTTTCAATAGGACAGTAATCTACGTGTTGAAATCTTATTGTACTTTCACATTCTTTTAAAGGTATTATACGTAAGTATCGTACTAACTGAACACCTATAACTTCGGCTGAATAATATCAGTGTAGACATAAATTATATATTTTTCATAACAATCCTTTGCTGACTGCTGAGACTCTTGCGGTAACCTTAGTGCCAAGTCCGTAACTGATCTTTCCAGTCTATTGAGTGTGTCTATTATTGACATATGCTCCTGACGTAATCCTGCCGTATTAAAAGGTTCTTTTATTTCTGACAATATGGCGTCAGGCTCACGCTTATTTTCAGGTGTTTGAAGAAATATATCCGTAAAGAAGTTGGATTGGTTGTCTATATTAGTATCAATAGGCACTGTTGTAGTTAAATATTCACCGGAACTTTGCTTTTGTTGTGTAGCCCAAATCACGATCGAATAGTTAGATGATCAAATAAAAGTTCTGATTTTTGTTTAGACTTAAACTTTATTTGCACAATCTCGGGAGTTCCTCTTATCTCCGTAGCTACAATCAAACAGGCCGATCTACGGTCTGACCAGTCCAGAAAAACTGGTCTGTCTATTAATACTGGTACATTTTGACATTCATTGAGTTGCCAGATGTGGGGTATACGCAACACCTTCCCCCAAATGGAAGTAATCGTGAAGCGATTACGGAATAAACATTTTCATTATACTATAAATTTATATAACCCTCTTCTTTCTTACGTTTGCTTAACTTATTTCTTAACTAACAAAATTATTATTACAGTATATTTTATTTTTATTTACATATTCGTATGTTTCCACATCATGAGTGGATTTTACATTTCCTTTCTTCAAACTATTAAGCTATTAATTCTTCATGAGTTTTCTTAAGTATCTACATAAGTATTTAATTTCAACAGTAATACTTCCAAATTTTATTTTCGTTTTAAATTATGTTTTAATTATTAGGTACTACTATTATAACTACTAATTCAAGTTTTTGTTTTCTTATTAACTTACAGATAGGTTCTAATTAACTTATATATATATATATATATTTTTTTTTTTTTTTTTATATATAAAACTAATTAAAGAGATCAAATTTCTGCTATAATTCAATATTTTAAATGAAGGAAAAGACAAATCAGTTCTTACCGAAATACAACAAATTATAGATTCGTTCATTAGTGAAGTACATTCAGAAGTTTTCAACAATTATGGAAGTTATTCAAAAAAATGTTTTAAACGGTTATTATGTACAGTCTTAAGTTTTCGGTTACAGCGAATGGTTGAATTCTCATCTGAATTTGTGCTAATAATTTCATAAGGACCATTCCAGAGACTATCTAATTTTGTATTGATTTCATTTTTTAACAAAACTTTGTCACCGACCTTAAAAATGTGAGATTCTGATTTTTCATCGTAGCGCTCTTTTGATTTGGTTTTTGAGTTGAGAAGTTTATCGCGCGCAACTGCCCATGCCGTTTGAAGTTTTGCCTTCATTTCTCCCACATAATTGTCGTAATTATATACAGGTTCAGGATCGCGACAAATCGAGGTAGGTATGATTGGTTTGAAACCGAATATTAGTTCGAATGGCATAAATCCTGTAGAGCTATGGGGTGTAGAATTGTATGTAAACATGGCAAATGGGATCCAGCTGTCCCAATTCAGAGGATCCCCTTCTGTAAAGTTTCTCAAGTATTCAACTAAAGTGCGATGAGATCTTTCAAGCGCTCCGTTTGTTTGGGGATGATAAGCAGTGGTAAACAGTTTCCTTATTTTTAATATTTTGCAGGTATGAGTAAAGAGATCACTCATAAAATTTGATCCTTGATCTGTTAGGATTTCTCTCGGTGCACCGAATTTACAGATAAAGTGTTCAACAAATGCTTTGGCTACAAATGAAGTCTCTTGACTTTCAATAGGTACCGCGATAGAGTACTTTGACAAATCGTCCTGAATAGTAAGTATATATTTCCGTTCGTCGTTCGATTTCATTAGTGGACCAACAATATCTAGAAATATTTTTTGGAAAGGTCGTTTGGAAGTAGACGTTATTTTCATTGGGCATTTATTGACTTTGCTTACTTTATTACGTTGGCATTGAGGGCATAATTTAATGAAACCTTTTATACGAGATAACATTTTCGGAAAATGATAATAAGACTTAATTCGATTGAACGTACGAATAACTCCTTGGTGACCACAGTGATTACAGTGAAATTCCTTTATAATTTTGTTTATAGATTCTTCAGATGAGAGTATGATTATATTTGGATTATTATTGGAAAATTCAGATCTAGCTCTTGGTTTAAAATCAGCTTATGTTGGTGCAGAATTGGCTTGACTTTTTGACGAGTTAGAGGTTATCGGTCTAGACTGTGATCTGGTTACCACAAGTAAGTCTTGTGAATCTGTCACAGGCTGCTCTTCATTTATTCGTACTCTACTTAAAGCATCGGCATTTGTGTTTAGCCTTCCTGGTTTATACTCTATTTCATAGTCGTATTCGTCTAATAACAAGCGCCATCTTAACAGGCGGGTTGAAGGTTTCGGATTCTTCGTTAGCCATGTTAAAGGTCGATGATCCGTTCTTACCTTGAAATGCCTTCCATAGAGGTAAGGATAGAATCTTTGAACCGACCAAACAATTGCTAATAATTCCTTTTCCACCGTTGGATAATTTCTTTCTGCTTGGTTTAAAACACGACTTACAAAGCAATGGGAAGGTCACTTGAATTGACTTCTTGCGAGAGTACACCACCAATTGCATAATCACTCGCATCAGCGGTCACAAAAAAGGTCTTGGTAAAATCAGGGAACTGCAAGATCGGGGGAGTACTGAGTGCCCTTTTAAGGGTTTTGAAGGAATCGTCACAAAGTGCGCTCCAATTGAACGTAACATTCTTTCTCAATAACGCAGTTAGAGTTTCAGAAATTTTCGAATAATTCTGTATAAATCTCCGGTAATATCCCGTCAACCCTAAAAAACTCTTAACTTCCTTTTGATTACGAGGAACAGGGAAATTTTCAATTGCTTGAATCTTAGAAGGATCCTGCTTCAACCCTTCGGTAGTAATCAAATGTCCTAAATATGTAATCTCCTTTCTTAGGAATTGACATTTTCCAGGTTGAAGTTTTAAGTTGAATTTACGAAAACACTCTAAGACTCCTACTAATTTTTCATTGTGATCTTTTAAGTCATAGCCATAGATGACTACATCGTCTAGATACACAAAACACTTTACTCCGTTAAGACCAGAAAGTACATTATTCATAAGGCGTTGAAAGGTTGATGGAGCCCCCTTTAACCCAAAAGGCATCCGAAGGAAATGGAAATGACCAGCTTGAGTACTGAAGGCGGTTTTGATTTTATCTTTTGGATCTAAAGGAACTTGGTGGTAGCCAGTTGCTAAATCCAAAGTTGAAAAATAATTACTCTTCCCTAACTGATCTAAAATTTCTGTTATATTTGGAAGAGGAAAAACATCGTTAATTGTCAGTTCATTCAACTTCCTAAAATCAACTACCACTCGCCATTTTTTGTCCTGATTTTGCGATTTTTTTGGTACCACTATTAAGGGTGAGTTCCAAGGACTAGTGCTGGTCTCAATAATTTTATGTTGTTGCATTTGATTAATTTGTCTATCTATTTCCTCTTTGACCGCTTGTGGTAGCCTATATGGCTTAATATTAACGGGTCGAGAATGTTCATATAAGGTTATTTCGTGGTTAATAGCATTAGTCATAGTTAGTGTATCACCTTCTAAAAAAAATACGTCATTGAAATTTTTACAGATTTCTAAAATCGACTCTTCCTCTTGATAATTGAGATGCTTTAGGTTAAGTTCACGTTTTAAGTTTTCAAGTCTATCGCAAATTTTTTGTTCCCAGTTCGAAATTTTGAATACGTAATAGTTAGAAAGATCATGTATTTTAATAGAAAAATTTTCAATTTTTTTGTAATCGTCGTTCGTGTTTACTACACTTAAACAAATTTCAGGATTTATAGGATTAATAATAGAATTAGCAATAAAAATACCTTTTTCGATTTCTTGAGACTTGCAGAGATAATTTCTGTCAACATTTATCATGCTAGGAATTTTAATTATTTTTTCCGCCCAAGGAGGAACTTTTATTAGTCTGCAATTAACTTCGATAATACTTTTAGGCAAGGAACATAGCGGAGTTGTTAGCGAAAGATTTGAATCTGCTTAATGTGTAGCAATTTTTTGGAATAGTCTATTAAACATTTATTTTTTATTAAAAATTCGTGACCTATAATTCCAGCACAAGGTATGGGAAAATTATTGTCAACAATTTGAAAGGCTAGCTGTATAGAATGGTTTGACATTTTTATGCTAGAGTAACATAATGCTAACGTATTTATTTTCTCGGAAGTTATGCCTCTAATAGAACATCTTTTTCCTGGGTAGCAAGCAACATCTTCGTTAAGGAATTGTTTTTTTAGAATACATATATCTGAACCAGTATCTAACAAAAAATACGTCTGTGATGTTTTTATGTTGTCTATATCAAGCTGAACGAATTTAAACTCATTATTAGAATTTGGATTAAAATTAGGAAGTTGATAGAATATTTCTTTGATTTCATTATTAGTCGTGTTGGAGTTTTTATTGCAACAATTTGATTTTAAGTTAGAATTTTCTGAACGCAGGTTTACAGATCCGTGGCTCGGACAACTGTGTCCACCGTTTCGCAATGTTCGAGCACTCTTGTGTTTTCCGATTCAGAATTCATTCCACTTGAGATACAGTTAATTGTTGTACGTTTATTGTTGTTGTAAATCCTTTTTCGGCAATCTTTGATTAAATGACCGGAATTTTTACAATATCTTCAAAAAATACTATTTTTATTTTCATGTGAAACTATAGGACTTTGAAATTTATTACGAGATGTTTCGGCTCCTTCATTAATTTGAAATTGATTAAAATCTCTATTTAAACGTGAATAACATTTTTCAGCTGTATGACCTGCGCGCTGACAAAGCTTACACTTAATATTTTGTTGAATGGTTTTAAAGGAATTTTGAAAACCTTTGACATTACTTTTCAGGCTGATTTCTTCTTCCACTGCTTTAGCAATAGCATCTTTCAAATTCGTAAACCGACACGCTTTAATAATTAATCTCATGGGTTCTCGTAACCCTTCTTCAAATGACTTTAACGCGGTTATGCTATTTAAATTCTTAATATGAGTTGCAGCATCTGTACCCTCTCTTGATATACAGGCATCATTTAAACTGGCAGTAAGTGCTTCTATTTGATTCGCATATTCACGCACAGATTGATGTTTACCTTGACGAATTTGAACTAACTCAAGCTGTAATTGCTCTATAGGCCGACTATCGGAAAATTGTGATTCTAATTCTTTTCTAAGACTGTCCCAAGAGGTTAAATCTTTATATTTTACCAAATCATAAGCACGTCCGGATAACCGTGTTTTGAGCAAATTCAAAAAAAGAATTTTATCGTCTGGAGAAGTTAGTGGCTTATGAATTAAATCACAGCATAGAAGGAATTTGTGCAACTGTTCATGAGAACCATCGAATTCAGGAATTATTTTTAATGTCGTATCAATGCTTAGCGTACTCATTTTAATTGGATAGTTTTTTATACTTAATTTATCTAAACTGCTAGTGGGGTGAAACTTATCAGAATTGAGCTGATCACTTGCTATGCTTTCATTTTTACACAGATGAAAATTCAACTCATCACTTGTTATGCTATCATTTTCACAATCTGTTATAGAATCTTCCAACCTATTATTATCTTCTGAAGTACTTACGGTTTTATTTACTTGTTGTTTTTGTTGTAAATCTTTATTCTTGGTGTTAGATGTAATTGGTGTAGAAGTTATTGTTCTATTTCGCAACTTTCTTATAGGATCTGATTTCTTTTTCCCTTTCATTAAATGTGTATATTCTCTAAAACAATAAAAATTATTAAAAGTTATGGGAAAAAAATTTGATGAAAAATTTTAACACGAAATTGTACTTAACTAGATTTGTGATAATTAGATGTTGATGCGTATTGACGAGACTATGTGTGAAGTACAATGAAGATCTGATCAGCTTCACTTGATTTTGTCGCTGCTTTTTTCTTCAGCTAATTAATAAAATGATGTAAACTCTAGTTTGATCCAAGATTTTATCGCCAACTGATGATTTCTACAGAGTAATATACAATGACGATGACCCAATGAAATTTATTAATTTTTGTTATTGCTTTGTATTCCAAACAATAGGATTAGACGAGTTTTAGTTTGACCTTGAGTGCGAATTACTGTTCTTATGATAATGCGTTCGACTGATGAATAATAAATTTTTGCAATTTGTGCTTAAAGGCAAAATTGAATTTGGCACTGAGTTGGATGTATGTATGTCTGTAGTATGAGTAGCACGAGATAAGATGCGATTGAAGAATTTTCTTTTTAGTGAAATGCATTTGCCACGTGAATTAAACAGAAGAAAATTTTAATTGACTTTAATGTGGATGTAATAATTCACACAATTTTTATTTTTTATTTTTTCACCATCTGTAGGCACTATGTATCGTGATTGCTACGATTTTGTTGGATGTTGACTATATATATGATAATTTATCGTTGCACCATTGAAGTTCTTCACATTCCATCACGTTGAAAGCTAATTTCTATTTATTGAATTTTATCGCTGGTTTTTCGGTTTTTTTTTTTTTCCGCTGCCACCATATTTGTTGTGTAGCCCAAATCACGATCGAATAGTTGGATGATCAAATAAAAGTTCTGATTTTTGTTTAGACTTAAACTTTATTTGCACAATCTCGGGAGTTCCTCTTATCTCCGTAGCTACAATCAAACAGGCCGATCTACGGTCTGACCAGTCCAGAAAAACTGGTCTGTCTATTAACACTGGTACATTTTGACATTCATTGAGTTGCCAGATGTGGGGTATACGCAACACTTTTCGTATGGAACATCCAAAATATCAGACTTTGGTGCAGCAGATTATTTTCAGGTGGACTGTATGATTGCTTTAACTAACTACTTACTGATTTTTTTACAAACGATTTTATTAGATACGATCGCTACAGAGAACTGATTAACAATGCCGTTTATTCAAGTACGATAAATTCTCGACCGACAAAATTCTGTTATATAAAACCGAAGTGATTACAGCTGTTAAATATATAAAGCAAAGTACATAGAAAATGAATATTTGCATTGGTACAGGGTGACTCTACTTTGTACAATAATTTTGAATAATGTTAGAATATTTTGATGGCTGAAACATCCTCCCGCCTTTAGGAAATTGGTTTCCTAACTAACTGGTAGCTTAACAATTCGATTTATTGCTCTCTTGAATACTCTTCGACCTGTCCGGACAGAGACTACAGGAACTAAGTTATCTTGACCTGGGAAAACTTGAACCACTCGGGCTATTGGCCAACTAGTTGGGGGCACGTTTGCTTCCTTCAAAATAACCATGTCGCCTTCTCGCAGGGATGGTTGCTTCGTTGTCCATTTATGACGTTCTTGAAGCGACTTTATGTAGTCAAGACGCCAACGCTTCCAGAATCCTCGCTTTATTACTTGTATGAGCTGCCATCGTTGAGGATAGGACACCTTTTCTTCGTCTAAATTATTTTCCGGTAGAGAGGTTGGAGCTTCTCCTATAAGGAAGTGGCCTGGTGTGATGATGGTAAGGTCGTCATGCTCGGAAGATGTGACACACAAAGGGCGGGAATTTAAAATGGCTTCCACTTGAGTCAGCAACGTTGTCATCTCTTCAAAACCCAAACGAGTTTCACCAACTCCCAAAGTCCGCCGAAATGGGGTGCACTAGGAGGAATGAAGTGCCAAGTTATGTTATGCTGTGAGAGAAAAGGAACAATTAGTGAATCAGTTTGACAAGATAAAATTAGGTTATGCAAGTCATTTAAATATCTTCTTACTCCAACAAAATTTGTGCCGTTATCAGTATAAACATCTTTAGGAATTCCACGACGCGATACAAAACGTCTAAATGTGGCAAGAAAAGCTTCACTGCTTAGAATACTAACTAGCTCTAAGTGTAATCCTTAGCGCTATATATCCCTTGATTATTTTTGAGCCTCGTCCTGTCCGAGAGCTCAGCTTGATCGGGCCAGCATAGTCTATACCTGCTTGTGAGAAGGGCCTTGATGGTGTAACTCTCGCCCTTGGTGAACTTCCCATTAATTGGGATGTAGGTGGGGGATTCTGTTTAAAACATTAAACACATCCGCGATAACTTTTACGACAAAGGCTCCTGATGCCTGGAATCCAAAATTTTCGCCTGATTAGGCCCATAAGTAGAGATGGTCCTGGATGTAGGTATGTACGGTGCAAATCTAGTATGAGTAGGGCAGAGTAGTTACGCTATGCCGATCCTGGCCCACTTTTTCCATACAAAAAGTGCAAGGTAGATTCCAACTATTTTGGTGGCTCTGGACTGGGGTTCTGGGCCACTGAGGGGGCTTCCGTCTAGTGGTATACGTCACAGGGCATGCCTGGGGAGTTCCTTTCCTATCCTCTGGTTGATCAGGGGATGACGTTATCTGGTTAGCCGATCCCCGTCAGCTGATCAAGCTCTATCATAGCTGATTTTTAATAAAATAATGCTGCCTTTTGCTGGAATCGAACCGAGAACGCTTGGTTTTGTAATATTCGAGGCGCTCTACCATCAAGCCGTGGAGGTGTTGTGTGAATGTTCTTTAAAGTTGCTATATATGGGTAGAGTTCTGGACCAGAGTTTTTTATCTAGAACTCTCGGCGCCACCATCGCTAGGTGGTTCGAGTATATACTAAATATGTGTTTATGTTTTGGATGTACATTGAGTTTTGACTGACTTATGTCTTGGATACACCATTGAGTTTTGACTGGTGGCTTATGGCTTGAATGTGTCACTTGGTCTTGACTGCGTCCTAGCGGCATTAGCCGGCACTACCAGCATGCTCCGGTACTACGGTTTTGCTGTTTTCTTGGTGCGCATAAATGTAGGCTTTTTATTATTATTTTGCGTTTTCAAGTGTTGCGCCTAAATGTAGGCCTTCGGTTTTGAACTAATATTAGTAATAATTAAAGTTAACGCTAGGAAATTTTTGTTCATGCCAATGGATTCTAGATGGTTGGGGTGTTGGTTCTAGGGGGGATAAAATTTTCATCAGAAATCCTCTACGGGCTCTGGTTTTCGAGATATTAGCAATTTTACCTTTGCAGATATAGTTAATATTATTAATAATTCAAGGTAGCTAGGATAGTTTTGTTCATGCCAATAGGTACTAGAAGGTGTTAGTGGGCCGGGGGTTAGAGGGGGGATAAAATTTTTGTTAGAAATCCTCTACGGGCCATGGTTTTCGAGATATGAGCGATTTTACTATTTTAGATATAGTTCATATTAGTAATAACTCAAGTTTTTTTTTGCTCATGGGGGTGCTGCGCCTAAATGTAGGCTTTTTTACTATTTTTCTTGAGCGCCTAAATGTAGGCTTTTGGTTTTGAACTAATATTAGTAATAATTAAAGTTAATAGTAGGAAATTTTTGTTCATGCCAATGGATTCTAGATGGTGGGTATGTGGAGGGGATAATAAAGATAGGTAGGGGGGGTAATAAAATTTTCATCAGAAATCCTCTACGGGCTCTGAGATTTGGAGATATTAGCGTATTAATAATTCAAGTTATTTTTGTTCATGCCAATTGATTCTATAGGTGGTGTGGGGTGGGGGTTTTTGATATCAGCATGACGTCATCTTGGATGCTGTTTTCTTACTTGAATATTTCTTAGTGAGGAATTTGTAGATATCAGAATTTGTACTGTGTAAGCTTCCTGTTTACAAATTCGCGTTTTAGCTGAATGAGTCATGCACACCTGTGTAAACAAATTTAAGCAATATCAGCACATTTATTCTTTTCATGTAATTTGATATCACACTTACTGTAGGCAACCAAAAAATTTTATTTTATTGTTCCAAGAACTGTGTTTTATTGTTTATTCGATATAATCTCAGCCTGTAAGCAAATTCGTTGGAATTCATCCTGTGCAATGATTATTGCAGCAGCAGGATCATTCATGTTTACAAACTGTTGCTATAAAAGCCCAAGCAAGCTCTTGGGGAGCATCAGTCAGTTTTAGTGAGTCTTCGTGATAGTACATAAAAATTAAAAAATGTCTTCGGTGTTAGTAAATAAAAGTTTTTCAATAATTGAAAATTTGCGAAAAGATGTGATGGAGTGTTTAAAAAATTCAGTGAATAAAGACTATATTGTTCAAAAGTGCAATAGAAACATGCATAATTTTCAAGTTGCATTTCGGAAGTGTAATAAGAGTGTAGGAAACGACATTTCGAGAGCTGTCTCAAGAAAATTAAAACATTGAGAGCACTATTGAGAACTCCCCGTCGAGGTGGAGGAATTACTCGCGTAAGAAGAAGTGATTTTGTAAAGTGGGAGGAAGTAAAGACAGCGTTCGCAGACAGAATTCGACAAGGACATTAAATATTTCCAAGCGAGAACTGCTCCAATTAGTGAAGATGATAACTTAGAGGAGTGATTTAAATCAAACATTTTGGATCCAATACACACTCAGCTGGAAGAATTCCAGGAAAAAGACAGTGGCTGGGCACTGTACTCTATAATACATCTAGCAGTACACATCAACAAGATTGAACAATTCGTATATACCCTTACCAAAGGAAATTGCATCAAAGAAAGCTTGCATCAATGTACAAAATAATGATAAAGCAGCTTCGCATGGGCCGTAACATCAGCGCTATATCCTACAAATGCTCATTCTGAAAGGATCTCATTATTCAACTGTACTTAATTTAACTGGGATAACATTTCCCATGATGCTTAAGCAAATTACGTAATTTGAAGTCCAAAACGATTTATCAATAAACGTATTCATCCTAGAGAAAGAGCGTTTCTTCACCACTGTTCCAGTTAGACTTACGAAACACAGGATGGAGCGACATGTAAATCTCTTAATGCTACAAGATGACTATGACCAGGATGAAGATCATATGGATGATGCTGGCAGATATCATTTCTGTTGGATTAAAGATCTTTCGCACCTCGCATCAGGACAAACTTCAAAACATGGCCATAGAGTATATACATGTGATAGATGTTTGCTCTACTTTTACTTCGAAGAAAAATTAGCATCACACATTCCCGAATGCGAGAAGCAAAACGACTGCAGAATTATGTTCCCCTCAGAGGAAAAGAAATGGTTTGAATATAAGAATTATAACCATCAGAATCCAATCCCGTTTTGTGTATATGCTGATCTTGAGTCAATCTTGAAGCCGATTCAGGGAAACGATCAAAATACACAGCGAATCCAGGAACATGAAGTTCATAGCATAGGATCTTATTTCCACTGCAAACATGATGCTAAGCTCTCATATTACAGAGCATATCGAGGAAAGAATTGCGAACAATGGTTTGCATTAGAATTGCAAAAAATTGCATCCATAGCTGTACAGGAAAAGCTGAACATCAGGCCAATTCAACCCCTGACTAAAGAGGAACGGCGTTCACATACGGAAAATACTTACTGCCATATATGTGAAAAAACGTTTGCAGCCGATGAGGAACGAGTCCGAGACCATTGCCACTTAACAGGTAAATACTAAGAATCATAATTCAATTCATTTTTTCATAATTTCTTTTAACAGGAAAATACCGAGGGCCAGCGCACAATTCATGCAATCTCATGTATCAAGACTGCTCCAGTCATTTTTCACAATTTATCTGGATATGATGCTCACTTCATTATTAAGGATATAGCTACAGCCATTCCTGGGAAAGTGAATCTCCTACCAATAAATAAAGAAAGATACATTTCGCTCACCAAGCACGTTGAAGGAATTCATATTAAATTCAGATTCATCGATTCCTTCCGTTTTATGGCAGAATCCTTAGATAAGCTATCATCATTGCTTCCAATGGATAAATTAAATATTACAAGAGCTGTATGGTAGGAATTGGATGATGTTGACTTTAAGCTACTTACACGCAAAGGCGTCTTCCCATACGACTTCGTTGACGATTGGACAAAATTGGATTTCCAACACTTACCGGCACAGGAGCAATTCTATAATAAAATGACTGACAGTGATATATCTGCCGAGGACTACAGCCGCGCAGAAAAGGTGTGAATGACATTTGAAATACAGACACTTGGCGCATATTCCGATCTATACCTGAAAACTGATGCTCTCCTATTGGCCGATGTGTTTGAGAACTTTCGAGAAGTGTGCATGAAGACTTACAATTTAGATCCAGCACATTATTACACCATGCCAGGCTTAACATGGGATGCTATGCTAAAATATACCAAAGTGAAACTAGAGCTGATATCCGACGTAGATATACTGCTATTCATAGAAATAGGTATTCGAGGTGGTATAAGTCAATGCTCGAACAGATATAGCAAAGCAAATAATAAATATATGGATGATTTTAAGCCTGAGGAGAAAGAGAAACACCTAATGTATTATGATGTAAATAACCTTTATGTATGGGGCATATCACAGCATTTACCAACCGGGGGATTCAAATGGGTTGATGCTCCCAATATCGACGTTTTCGAAATTCCTGATGATTCACCAACTGGATACATATTAGAAGTCGACTTGGACTATCCTCAATATCTACATGATAAACATAAGGATTTACCATTTTGCTCTGAGCATGCAGCACCACCTGGAGCAAAATTAGAAAAGCTTTTGACAACATTACATCCTAAAACTAAATATGTTATACACTACCGAAATTTGAAGCAATGCTTATCACATGGCCTCATCCTGAAAAAAGTACACCGGGTTGTTCAATGCAACCAATCAGCTTGGCTTAAACCATATATTGATTTAAATACCACCAAACGGAAGCAGGCTACCAGCGATCATGAAAAGGACAGCTATAAGAAGATGAATAATGCAGCTTTTGGTAAGACTATGGAAAATGTTCGCAAGTATAGCGATATAAAGCTTTTCGTGAAGTGGGAAGGTTGCTATGGTGCAAAAGCTCGGATTGCGGCACCCAACTTTCACAGTGCAACGATATTTGATGAGAACTTAGTTGCTGTGGAATTAAGGCGACTCAAAACCTTATTCAATAAGCCCCTCTATATTGGAATGGCAGTTTTGGAAATTTCAAAGATATGCCTCTATGATTTCCACTACAGTTTTATGCAGCGTGAATTTGGAGATAAATGTAAAGTCATGTATACTAGGGTTTGCAATCCCGTGTCATATTTTCAATCCCGGGATTTCGGGATTGCATTATCCAAATCCCGGGATCCCGGGATTGATCCCGGGATTAGGATTGGACTATTTCTGAAAAATACGTGCATATTACCATAGTTGAAATTACATAATAAAACTAATAAATAATTGGTATAATATTATAATTTAATAAAACAAAACTTAATTCAACATAAAAAACAAATAAAAAATAGTACATAATGAAACTAACAAACATGTTGCCTCACTTCTTTTGTTTCTGTAAATAAGCCTTTAGAAAACATAACTCGTCCAGCGTTTCATCGTTCAAACGGCTTCTTATTTTTGTTGCAAATTGTCCTGCGGAAGAAAATGCTCGTTCTGACTCTACACTAGTAGGCTTTATCGTCATTAAATAGGAGTACGTTCTTTCCAGATAGTCACCACGTCTCCCTCCATTTTCAAAAAGAGACATTTCTTTTTGAATTTTTGATGCCAGTGTCTCAAATCTAATTGGCTGCATTGGTGCATATCCCTCTTTAATAACTTTATCTAGTTGTTCTGCTACACTTAATGGTTTTTGTGTAGAAATTGATTCAGCTATTAAATCAATATCTGAATCAATTTCAAGTGTTACCTCATTTGAGCGAGCTGTTAGTAATGCAGTGGAATTTGAAGCGTCAAGTCTTTCAAGCAAGTCCACTATTAATTTACGGCATTTAATTGAAGAAGGAACTGTGACATAATCTATTCCTGAGACGTTGCTTATACCATTGTGTAAATATTGCAGTAAACCACTTAGATCTGTGCGGCGTTCTTCCATACGAAGAATGAGAGCTGCATATAATTTTTTACTTATGGCACTGTTGGCATCTTTAAGCTTCTTTAGCATAAAATTGATAGCTATGTCTGCTGTAAACAGATTGCTATCTCGACGGCAGAGTGCTTCAATAGTTGTTTTTACTGGTACAAGAGCAGTAATTAAATCAAGTAACGTTTGGATATCATCATGAGATAAATCTAGTGATTTATCTATAATTTTTATATCTATTAATGCTTTTTGTGTGCAGTCTTTCAGTAAATAGAAACGTTCCACCATTAACAAAAGACTGCTCCACCTCGTCTTGCAGTCTCTTAATAAGACAATGTCCTTGCCAAATTCTGCTCGGACATATTGTTGTAATAAATCATTTCTTGTTGGTGACTTTCTGAACATTGATATGATTTTTCGTACCTTGTTTATCAGTGGACCAATACTTGTTTCGGTTATCTCATTTCGTCCATGACTCTGACCACTGTCAAGGAATCCTTCATTGTCAAAAATATCTTGATCTGATTCAATTTCCAACTTATTATAAATCACATCAATTACCGCCAGTTGCACACCATGTGCAAAACATAACTGCTGATCTACAGATAATAGCCTGCCCACTTTTTTCATTACGCTTGCGCCATCCGTCATAATTGCTACAATGTCGGTATGTAAATTAAGTTTATGTTTTGCCAGTTTTTCTTCCAATAATTCAATACATTTTTCAGCTGGTAATGTGCCATATATCCGTGCCAAGCCTAAGCTCCAAAAATCACAAAATTGTCCGTGCACAATTATATTTAAATAGCGTCGATTTCGTAGCGACGTCCATTCATCAAAGGATAAAGAAAATCTTTCTCCTACAACATGCCCATTAATTTTTTTATCATAAAATTCACTGATTATTGATTTTCGTAATTTATTGCTATATTCTATAACCATTTTTCGCACTGTGTTAGCTTGTTTGGGTAGATTTTTAAATCCCATAGCTTCTAGACCTGCACGTAAATCAGAAGAAGAGCTTATAACGTTAAATGAAATACCATCAAGAGCAGTTAAGCGCGCAAGAGTAGCTTCCAGTCATTTTTCTTCACATTTCAAAACTGAGAAATAATCGGTAAGATTTTTTGCCTTTTTCTTTGGTGGAACGCCTAATTCTAATGAATTTTCTTGGGCAGAACTAGATGGGTTTATAACTTTAATTTTATGCACCGAAAATAAGTGCGTATGGAGACCTTTTGTAGAGCCACCAGCAATTTTCAATATTTTTTGGCAGTCAGTTAGTTTACACTTAGCTGTTTGCCCGTTTTCACACCTTAAAAAATGTTGCCAAATATCAGAAGTGCTTTTAGCTGAATAGTCTTTGTAAGCCATCATGGGGGCTAAATGAAGAAAAATTTAAAGCCGTAATATAAAATACCAGATTTATTTAATTTAATTTAATTTTTAATTTTTTTAATTTATTTAAAAAGAAGTTTTTGATCCAAAAATTTTAATATAAAATAATTTCAAACAGTTGTGCTAAAATATGATTTATAAAAAAGGTAGATAAAAAAATTATTAATCTCTTGTTTCATTATTTTTCTAATTTTTGAAAATTACACTAATAAACTACCTTATTGTTCTATTATGTTCACCAAAACACGTTTTCACTCGTCAATTTTAATTGTAAACTGAAAACTAAATGCAAAAAATTAAAATGCGTCTAGTAGGCTAACTCAGAGTTTAAAATTCTTCCGTATCGTATCGAAAATGTATGTATACATATACAATAACAGTTTATTCCTCATGCTATATCTCTTGCCATCGCCATCGCCACAGTTTATGGCTTGAGCTGTCAAACATTATTGGGGTGGGCAATTCATAGGCATGTATAGACGCTGTGTAAGAGGAGAGTGAATATCCAATATCCAAAGAAATATATTATTTATTCATTAAGAGTGTTCGATGCATAAATACCATCTAAGTAAGAAAGATTATGAAGAGTGCAATCGATTTGCTTTGCTATGCTCTCTTCTTATTTTCTCAATATACTCATCGATTCGAGTATAATTGATGGACTTGCATTGGTATTGATCTTGTATTATATGCGCGTTTTCTTATTGAAAAATCTGTTATGGTCGTAGCATATTGCATATAGCAATATGCCACCACGGACTGAAGCGTGTAGGCCCGGCTTGTTGTCGACTACAGCATGAAACCAAAACGCGCCCCGACCGAGAGAAATGCTTCCTCAAGCTCGGTGTCATGTTCAGTGACAGAAGGAAGAAGAAGAGCGTTCTTGGCGGAGTTTTTTGAGTTTTTTGACAACGTAAGAAAAGCAAGAAGGGAGCCAAAAAAATCTCGGCGAATAATAAGTCATCGGGACAGAAAATCCTCCCAAAAAGAGTGTAATCCATGATTAAAGTGGTATAATGTCAAGAAAATCGATTTGTGAAATAAATATCGTAAATAGGAAACAAAACTAAGCCTAGCTGCCCAGCACGACGATTTAGCACCAGAGGATTACTGGAGAAAGGAGATGAGCATAGGTATCCTCCACATAATAATGAACACTTCCAGAACCATCTAGTACAAGTAAGTGATTCAGTCTTACCTGATTCGATTACGCAAACAAAAACGGAGAAGCCCACATTCCTGAAGTACCGGCGAGGCCCCCACTTCTGTGGGATGACTATATTCATACATCATATGTAGCAACTCATATACAACGATTTGTGGCTTATGCGACATGCAGAATTCTACCGATCTTCGCTAGGTGAAGTACATGTATAGACCTGGATACCAATATATAGTCTCTATTTGAGTATCTATTCAGACGTCAACCTTATTTGTGAAATGAACTAATTTTGATCTGATATATAGTAGATAATTAAGGTACTTTCATTAAATAACCATATTTTTGATCTGATATATAGTAGATAATTAAGGTACTTTCATTAAATAACCATATTTTTGATCTGATATATAGTAGATAATTAAGGTACTTTCATTAAATAACCATAATTTTTGATCTGATATATATAGTGAATAATTCAGGTACTTTCATTAAATAAACTATATTTTTTTCAATTGATATATATATGTAGGTATTAAGTAACTCAGGTATTTTCGTTAAATTCATTTGATTTCATATGTATGTTTGAAAATCATCTTATTAGTTAAATGAGTTACATATAGTTATACGCTTAGACATACACGGCTTTCTTGATTGGATATATATATAGGAATTCGTTCGCTAAAACAACTATATTTATTTACTTATATACTAGCAATTGTTATTGAAACCGGCTATATCATGTGATGATAGCTTATATCCCAATCAGATACAAGTGCTAACGCTTCTTAAGATGAATTGGTTAGCGGCTTGTGTGAAAGTGTCAGAGGACCTATAAGCATTAAGAAATTTAGTAAAAACATACCCACAGGTAGTCTACTGATAGGCTACCTTAATTTTTTTTAAATTCGTCAGGCATAGATGCGTTATTAGTTTTGTTACCAAGAGTGGGAAGAAAATAGTTGGTGTGATTATACCCAGTTCGGTGAGGCACAGACTAGTAGTACTGTAAAAGTGCAACCCAAAGGGATTTCGGACGTGGTCATTTATTTCGTCTATTATTTTTCTTTTAATTTCAGTGCAGCTGGAGAACACGCTTCAGGAGGCCTGCTGGATACGTGAACATTCCAACTATCAATTTTGTGAAATTCGGCTTGATAATTATTTCTTCGGGTTGCCTTCGCGAAACTAGCATAGTAGCGTAGTAGTATATAAACCTTTAAGTAAAATCTGTCGTATCCACTTTAGTATTGTAGAACATGACAGGACAATCAGAAGTAAGATACCAAAATCAGAATCCTACGGGGGTGAATTTAAGCAACAAAAAAAAACAAAAGAAACCAAATCACTTGTAATTTCGTACTAATATAGCGTTTACAACAAAATGAAGCAGTGTATTAGCATCTAAATACTACTATCAATCTATCTAAATACTACAAAAGTAAGAAATGCTAGTGTATAAATTAGACATTAAACCTATTTCATTATAACGTAAATATGAATTGCTGAACGTTTTTATTTCTTCCCTCACATTTACTGGAGCCCTCTAACATGAAGGTCGCATAGGTCCGCTCTAATTTCTTCTACAGGTCAGCCAAAGGGACTTGGAAATAGTGCCCCCCAAGTCAAAGGGAGGATGGGGCAAGGCCAAGAAGGCATAACATCTGCGCCTTCAATTCAGCAGTAAGCAGGTAAGTGACGTAAAGGTCCCTTCAGGACCGAGTGTGTGCCGTTTTTTGTAGTGCAGGCACGAAAATTTTTTTGTCTATGGATGATGACATGCGGCAGGTATTTCGGGAACTCCCCCACACTCTCCGCCATCCTTAGCCGAGGTGCTAGCGTGCCGCCCTGTGCTATCGCTGTCATCAGGCGATCTGTCAGCTCATGCTGGCAGTTTGGACTTAACGTCCTGGTCAAGTCGCCTTCAACATACTTCCATAACAAAATGGCGCCCAACGTGGGGCCACCTCAGTTAGACTTCGGTGGTCTAAATATAAATTTTACTGGGGACTGAGACTTTGAGAGAGATGATCATCTGGTGTCTGCCAGTTGATTGACCTCAAGTCTCACATCCAGTAGAAGATATAGGTGGACCTGAGTCTAATTGGTTTTGTGAAAATTTTTTTTGTAAAGTAACGTAATATTTTGAAAGTTTTATTGGAAGTCTTTGAGATTTTGAATTTTTGGATTAAAGTAAAGTAACGTTTTTTGAATTTAATGAAAGTTTTTTGGAAGTTGAAATCCGGCTTTAGGTTTGACTTCGGTCAAGCCTCAAGCCTGAACAGTTGTTGAATTTTTTTGAAAGTTTTTTGAAATGTTTTTGGATGATCTTTCCCGCTGGCCTTCTGCCATGGAAATGGTAGGTGGCCTCACGAAATCTTTCGTTTGAGCTCTTGTGGGGACATGTCTCTGTTGGCCAACTGGCTGGACAGAGTTATGAATCTGCGAGACAACTTCTTGGCTTCCAGCTAATTAGTTGACCAGACTCATGACTCTGCCCGGCTAGCGAACTAGCTGGACACGACGATTCGGTGAGGAGAAGAGAACGAGTTCTCGGAGGATGGGATTGATGCTGGAGATCTTCAGTGATCAGGAGTTGGCATACTGCTAACTGCCTGGCTGAAGAATCTCTGGCAGCATTCTCAGCCTTTGATACCTCCGACTTTACTCTTCCCAGATTTCTGCAAGAGCTCCGACTTTTTCAATGCACACACTCACGTCACTTGCTTATATCTGTATTATGACCTTGGAAGAGAGAGAGCGACCTGACCTCTTATGTGGGAGTTAGCTTCGGGAGGTGAGGGAGAAATTGTCTGATCTTTGAAAATTGTTGAAACGTTTGACCTGTCTTTGCGATTTTTTTTGGATTCTTCGTAGTTTGCAGAATTTATGAGAATTTAGTCGACGAAGTTATTGACGCTTCCTGACATCGGTTTTTGTTCTGGGGATTCAATCCTCATATTATCTCGATTTAAGAAGCTTAAATTAACTCTTCGAGTCCTTGTTTTGCAAAATTTATTTTTAAAAAAAAAAAAAAAAAAAAAAATTTCTTCGGACGCTTGGGAAGATATTTCCTTGGATCATAGTATCTCATCCCAACTTTCAAATTTAGTAGCTCGTTAGCTTCGATCCTGTTTGAGCCTGTGATCTCGATTTTTGACCTTTTTTTTAATTTCTCTGATATTCTTCTTCGAACCTTTGGTTTGCAAAACGTTTTCAATTTTGACTCACTATGGGTACAGTGAGAACGCCACCACCTGCGACAAACGGTATGTCAATGCTACCTGAACCATGCTCCATCTGTCGTGATGCAAGCTGGTCAGTCGAAAGGAAGCCTGTAATAACCAAATGTGAACACATTTTTCACCAGGCATGCCTGCAGCATTGGATAGGTGAACATGCTAGTTGTCCTAACTGTCGGTGCCATATTACACAACAAGACTTTATCGAATATACAGGTGCAATCCCAAAGAGACCGAAGAGGGTGAAGCCTGTGAAGTCTACTAAGCACGATGTGCCGAGCTTCAATCTGCCTACTTTCGACCTACCACCACCTAATAGACGCTCTTTGTCTCCAGGAATGTTCAATTTGCATTCCCGGACGTTCACTAATCCCAACTCACGGCAAGACAGTCCATTACCACCAGCCCAAGGCCACACCTCAGCTGCTACGGATGCGTTGCTGGCAGGCCTGCGCATTCAAATGAAAGACTTGGTACGTGAAGGTCTCGAACACAGCCTCAGTACATTACGGTCTGAGTTAGTAGATAGTGTCCGTCAGCAAGTAGCAGCCATGGTGCCACCAATAGATTTTTCACGTCCACCCCCGTCTATGGGTAATCCAAGAACGTCGAACGATTTTCCCAATACAAGGAGACAATCATTCCATAGACCGCCTTCAGCCTTTGGTCAGCCTATGCCAAACCTCGCTCCACCTCAACCAACACCGCCTATTCGTGTTCCTGCACATGTAGGACAGCGACGATCCGGAAGTCCCATCCGTAGATGGAACCTGACGTACAATGGAAATAACGCAGAGCTCCCGGTAGACGAATTCATTTTTAGAGTCGAAGCGCTCACGCACTCCGCTCTGGAAGGAGATTTCGATCTGCTGGTAAGGAACATGCTTACGTTATTAACAGGACCAGCTAAAGATTGGTACTGGTCAATATTGAGGAATAACCCTTTCCCAACTTGGGAATTCATCAAAATGGGATTGTCCATGGAATGGGGAGTGCCCAAGGATGATTTAAAAATACGATTACAGCTGATGTCTCGAAAGCAAAAACCTGGCGAAATATTCGCTATGTATCACCACCATTTAGTATTGCTGCGTGACCAGCTACAGACCGCCATGCCAGACCAAGAGTTTCTAGAGATTGTTAAATCCAATTTGTTGCCTGAGATCCAGGAAAAAATATGTTTGCACCCCACTTATACTATAGGACAGCTGAGATCGCTGGTTACTCGTATCCAAGCTACGCAGACACGCATTGCTACAGCTGGTAGTTGGAATCCGTACCGGAACCAACGAGTGCACGCAGTTGACAATTTTCAGAACTTGGACCCTGAACTGGCAGCAGCGACAGGCAGTGACCACGGCCTAGGTGAGCTATCGAGTATTTCAAACAAAAATGCTATTGTCTGCTGGAATTGTGATCAGTCTGGTCATTATTATCAAGATTGTAGACAGACGAGTCGAGTTGTGTTCTGCTATGGATGCGGACGCAAGAATGTTTTCAAGCCTGATTGCCGCTACTGCAGACAGAAAAACGAGAGACGGGTCGGGAATACCAACACCTCTTCCCGACCAGCGTCAACGTCGCAAGCAGCAACTGTAACGAACAAGGAGGAAAGCCCGCTCCATTAGTAGACACTCGTGATAACTCCCTAACGTGTCCTCTGATATCATTCAGTGACTCTGGTGATATCAGAAAAGCACCGGATTGTACAATTACTTCACTGGAAGAGGCGGAGAACTTGATGGATTTCTCTGCAGATCTTCAAGCTCCCATTTCCACTTCTGGGGAGCCCATGACAATACTAGACACTTCCTTAGAAGAGTCTTTACTCTTCGATGTCCCGTTGACACCTATAGCACGTGTAGCTGACAAGGTTACTGAGCAGGAGATTTGGCCTCCTGCCATTTCTATCTTAAAACGGCCACCAAGCTCTGATATGACGAGTGGGCGTGAGCCAGTTTTACATCCGCTGACGCCGTATCATACGCGTCTGCAGAGATACAGAGCAGCAAGAGACCGAATTTTCTCCTCAGTAGCAGAGTTAGCTGAGATTATGTTTCCCGACCGGGATATGAGACCGAAAAGGAAAAGATCAACCGTTCGTTGGCGAGAATACTGTCGACGAATGAAACTGGAAAGGAAAAAACTAGCACAGATTTCCGTGTCGATGCCAGACGACATTCGACCGTACGCAGAAGTAAAGCTGCTCGGGCGAACTGAGACTGGATTACTTGATAGTGGTGCCACTGTCAGTATTCTAGGCCAGGGAGCTCTCGAGAAGCTTGCTGAAGCAGAGGTTGAATGGAAGAAGTATCGGACACAGGTCCAAGTAGCTAATGGTGCCATGACGACTGTTCATGGTCATGTGAACTTGGACGTCACTTTCCGTGATAAGACCCAAAACGTGCGTTTTTACGTGGTTCCTGGGCTCACACAGGCACTATATCTGGGAATAGACTTCTGGCGCCTCTTTGGGTTAGCTCCGGATGTCCTAGGTATAGTCGCAGAAGTGAATCCAAGTGGGATAGCTACCTCTGACACCGATGGGCATATCCTTTCTAGTTTAGAACACCAACGCTTAGAGAGCACAAAACAGCTTTTCCCCTCTTTCGCCTCTTTAGGCCTGGGAAAAACATCATTGGTCACTCACAAGATTGATACGAATGACGCCGCCCCGATAAAACAGCGCTTTTATCCGATTTCCCCGGCAGTGCAAAGTTTGATGGATGCAGAATTAGAGCGAATGCTATCACTGGGTGTGATAGAGGAGAGCCAGAGTCCTTGGAGCTCTCCAGTTGTTCTGGTAAGGAAGCCTGGAAAGGTCCGGCTTTGTTTTGACGCCAGGAAGGTCAACTCGGTTACGAAGAAGGACGCCTATCCGCTACCGCAGATAGACGCACTTCTGAGTCGACTTCCTCCGGCAAACTACATAACGAGCCTGGACCTGAAAGATGCATTCTGGCAGATCCCACTGGACACTGATTCCAGAGAGAAGACCGCTTTCACAGTACCTGGTCACCCTCTCTATCAGTACACAGTGATGCCATTCGGCCTATGCAACGCTCCCCAAACGATGTGCCGCCTCATGGATAAAGTCATTCCTTTCGATCTTCGTGAGAACGTTCTCGTCTATTTAGACGATTTATTAATTCTATCATCTGACTTTGACACTCATCTCATGCTGCTAGCCAGGGTAGCGGATTGTTTGAGGAAAGCTGGCCTTACTATAAACGTCGAGAAGAGCAAGTTTTGTATCAAGGAGACTAAATACCTGGGATTCATTGTAGGAAGGGGAGGTATGAGAACTGACCCTGACAAAATATCAGCCATAGTTGACTATCCGTCACCTAAAACTGTTCGGCAAGCCCGACGCCTACTAGGTATGGCAGGATGGTACAGACGGTTTATTCCGAACTATGCTGATTTGACTGCATCCATTACAGACACTTTGAAAAACCCGAGTCAGTTCAAATGGACATCTGAAGCCCAGACGTCTCTTGATCTACTCAAACAAAAACTTACTTCTGCTCCGTTGCTAGTGAGTCCAGACTTCACCAAACCGTTCGTCATCCAGTGCGATGCGAGCCAACAAGGTATTGGAGGAGTGTTGCTTCAGCTAGATGACGATGGCCACGAGAAGCCAATAGCCTACGTCTCGAAAAAGTTGAACTCCGCTCAACGAAATTACACCGTCACAGAGCAAGAATGCCTAGCTGCAGTCTTGAGCGTACAGAAGTTCCGGCCCTTCATAGAGCTTATGCCGTTCAAGATAGTGACGGATCACGCGAGCTTGAAATGGCTGATGTCTCAAAAGGACCTCAGCGGAAGACTTGCTCGGTGGAGTTTGAAGCTTCAGGGCTTCGACTTCACTATTGAACACAGGAAAGGAAGCCTGAACGTAGTCCCTGATGCGCTGTCACGCATTCATTGTGACAGCATGAACACAAACGAAGATCCTGGCCCGGAAGTTGACCTTAGTTCGCCATATTTCAATTCGTTGGAATATGAAGAACTGAGGCATAAGGTTAAAACGACTTCTGGCAAACTACCAGATCTTTGCGTCAGGGATGGCTTCGTTTATATTCGGACTGTTCCGAGAACAGGCGATCCGATCCAGGAGGAAGAAGCGTGGAAGCTTTGGATTCCACGTGGGCTTGTCACCGACGTCATTTCGAGAGCGCATGATCCGCCGCTAGCTTCACACGGAGGAATAGGGAAAACCCTAGAACGTCTGCGAAGACATCTGTACTGGCCACGAATGACAGTTGATGTCAGAAATTACGTAGCCGCCTGTGACGTGTGTAAAGAAACGAAGGCTCCTAATACTATTTTGCGACCACCGATGAAAGTCCAGTCTGTGATAGAACGACCATGGCAAAAGCTGTACGTCGATTTCTTAGGTCCATATCCTCGGTCAGTTAAAGGAAACGTCTGCATTCTGATAGTTCTTGACCACTTTTCTAAATTCCCACTTCTCAAACCTATGAGAAAAGCGTCTACGCTCAATGTATGCCAATTCATTGAGACTGAAGTGTTTCACGTGTTCGGAGTTCCGGAGACCATAGTCTCTGACAATGGAGTCCAGTTTTGCTCGGCTCAGTTCGCCAGACTACTGGAAAAGTATGGGGTAAAGCATATGCGAACGGCAGTTTACTCGCCGCAAGCAAACGCCTCAGAGCGAGTAAACCGGTCTCTGTTGTCAGGGATTAGGGCCTATATCCAGAAGGAACACACCAGATGGGATGAGAAACTGAGCCAAATAGCTAGTTCCCTCCGGAGCTCTTTCCATCAAGCTACTGGTTTCTCTCCCTATCGAACACTCTTCGGTCAACAAATGATAGAACATGGCAGCTCCTATTCCATCTTGAGGAGCATTGGAACTCTTAATGAGCCACTGAGAGTAGACGCAGAAGATAAAATGAGATTGATCCGTGCGAGAGTGCAGGAAAATTTACAACACGCATTCGAACAGGGTTCAAAAGCCTACAATCTCAGGGCAAAACCCGTCGAGTTCAAAGTTGGTCAGGAGGTATTTAGAAGGACTTTTGCCCAAAGCAATTTCCAACAGCAGACTAGTGCTAAACTGGGACGAAAATTTGTTAAATGTCGGGTTAGAGCCAAGAAAGGAAACTCACTATACGAACTTGAGGATCTGCGGGGAAAACTGTTAGGTGTCTATCACGCTAAAGACATCAAGCAGTGATCATCAGTATGAAAACATCGTCGATACTTATTGTCGTTTATTCCTGGTAGCCCTAAGAAGGCATCCAGCCAGCTTAACTGGTAAACTATAGGATATCACGAAGCCCTCCTATTGCCCCGTCAATGGTGGGTGATATACCTGTTGAAAGTCAATCTCATTATAGCACCCCTATCGCTTGTGAGTAGATAACCTTTTATAGTCCCTTCCGGATCGGCCTCATTAGGAGGAAAATTTTTCCTTGTCTGTCCAGCTGCAACATTTCGTTAATCGTCGGACATAGTAGTACTAGATCTATACCTGGTAGCCCTAATAAGGCATCCAGCCAGCTTAACTGGTAAACTATAGGATATCACGAAGCCCTCCTATTGCCCCGTCAATGGTGGGTGATATACCTGTTGGAATCCATTCCCATATTCGGCTGTCAACATGTCACTACTTCGACGACGCCTTGGAGACACACCCTTGAACAATCGCAGCCTGAGATCAGGGTGAGAGGTTGCGCCGGGAAAGCTTAGCGATCAGTTCTTTAGGTTACTGATCGCGGGGCTTCCTCAGCATCTCGGTGAAGGAAGGCAGAGAGGCATCGACCGGCTGGATTTTTTGGGTTACCAGCTTGTCGATGTAGCTTTGGCTTCCCCACACGGAGAAGGATGTCGAAGTCTGATCGAAGACTGACGAGACTTCAAGGATGTGTCCTCGACGTGTCATCGGAAGTAGAGTCTGAGGATGAGGAAAGCATAGGGTCGTGGGACGTGACACACATTGAGCGCCCGCAGTGATGAGGCCTATGTGTAAGACCGGCTAGCTCAGTCGACCATTTTTCAGCGTCGTCTGAACCACGGGTGGCGCAGACCACTCTGCCCTGTTATGGTCGTAGCATATTGCATATAGCAATATGCCACCACGGACTGAAGCGTGTAGGCCCGGCTTGTTGTCGACTACAGCATGAAACCAAAACGCGCCCCGACCGAGAGAAATGCTTCCTCAAGCTCGGTGTCATGTTCAGTGACAGAAGGAAGAAGAAGAGCGTTCTTGGCGGAGTTTTTTGAGTTTTTTGACAACGTAAGAAAAGCAAGAAGGGAGCCAAAAAAATCTCGGCGAATAATAAGTCATCGGGACAGAAAATCCTCCCAAAAAGAGTGTAATCCATGATTAAAGTGGTATAATGTCAAGAAAATCGATTTGTGAAATAAATATCGTAAATAGGAAACAAAACTAAGCCTAGCTGCCCAGCACGACGATTTAGCACCAGAGGATTACTGGAGAAAGGAGATGAGCATAGGTATCCTCCACATAATAATGAACACTTCCAGAACCATCTAGTACAAGTAAGTGATTCAGTCTTACCTGATTCGATTACGCAAACAAAAACGGAGAAGCCCACATTCCTGAAGTACCGGCGAGGCCCCCACTTCTGTGGGATGACTATATTCATACATCATATGTAGCAACTCATATACAACGATTTGTGGCTTATGCGACATGCAGAATTCTACCGATCTTCGCTAGGTGAAGTACATGTATAGACCTGGATACCAATATATAGTCTCTATTTGAGTATCTATTCAGACGTCAACCTTATTTGTGAAATGAACTAATTTTGATCTGATATATAGTAGATAATTAAGGTACTTTCATTAAATAACCATATTTTTGATCTGATATATAGTAGATAATTAAGGTACTTTCATTAAATAACCATATTTTTGATCTGATATATAGTAGATAATTAAGGTACTTTCATTAAATAACCATAATTTTTGATCTGATATATATAGTGAATAATTCAGGTACTTTCATTAAATAAACTATATTTTTTTCAATTGATATATATATGTAGGTATTAAGTAACTCAGGTATTTTCGTTAAATTCATTTGATTTCATATGTATGTTTGAAAATCATCTTATTAGTTAAATGAGTTACATATAGTTATACGCTTAGACATACACGGCTTTCTTGATTGGATATATATATAGGAATTCGTTCGCTAAAACAACTATATTTATTTACTTATATACTAGCAATTGTTATTGAAACCGGCTATATCATGTGATGATAGCTTATATCCCAATCAGATACAAGTGCTAACGCTTCTTAAGATGAATTGGTTAGCGGCTTGTGTGAAAGTGTCAGAGGACCTATAAGCATTAAGAAATTTAGTAAAAACATACCCACAGGTAGTCTACTGATAGGCTACCTTAATTTTTTTTAAATTCGTCAGGCATAGATGCGTTATTAGTTTTGTTACCAAGAGTGGGAAGAAAATAGTTGGTGTGATTATACCCAGTTCGGTGAGGCACAGACTAGTAGTACTGTAAAAGTGCAACCCAAAGGGATTTCGGACGTGGTCATTTATTTCGTCTATTATTTTTCTTTTAATTTCAGTGCAGCTGGAGAACACGCTTCAGGAGGCCTGCTGGATACGTGAACATTCCAACTATCAATTTTGTGAAATTCGGCTTGATAATTATTTCTTCGGGTTGCCTTCGCGAAACTAGCATAGTAGCGTAGTAGTATATAAACCTTTAAGTAAAATCTGTCGTATCCACTTTAGTATTGTAGAACATGACAGGACAATCAGAAGTAAGATACCAAAATCAGAATCCTACGGGGGTGAATTTAAGCAACAAAAAAAAACAAAAGAAACCAAATCACTTGTAATTTCGTACTAATATAGCGTTTACAACAAAATGAAGCAGTGTATTAGCATCTAAATACTACTATCAATCTATCTAAATACTACAAAAGTAAGAAATGCTAGTGTATAAATTAGACATTAAACCTATTTCATTATAACGTAAATATGAATTGCTGAACGTTTTTATTTCTTCCCTCACATTTACTGGAGCCCTCTAACATGAAGGTCGCATAGGTCCGCTCTAATTTCTTCTACAGGTCAGCCAAAGGGACTTGGAAATAGTGCCCCCCAAGTCAAAGGGAGGATGGGGCAAGGCCAAGAAGGCATAACATCTGCGCCTTCAATTCAGCAGTAAGCAGGTAAGTGACGTAAAGGTCCCTTCAGGACCGAGTGTGTGCCGTTTTTTGTAGTGCAGGCACGAAAATTTTTTTGTCTATGGATGATGACATGCGGCAGGTATTTCGGGAACTCCCCCACACTCTCCGCCATCCTTAGCCGAGGTGCTAGCGTGCCGCCCTGTGCTATCGCTGTCATCAGGCGATCTGTCAGCTCATGCTGGCAGTTTGGACTTAACGTCCTGGTCAAGTCGCCTTCAACATACTTCCATAACAAATCATATGCAAATTTTCGCATATTTTCTTACGCGTGCCGAATTTTCAATAAAAACAAAATACGAGATGTGAAAGAATCCTGAATACGGCATAAATTAAATTATTAAAACATTTTATTGAGAAAATAATAGTTGCAAGAAAAGAAATTCTACGTACATATTTCATAAAAAAAAAATAAAAATTTTCTGAGAAATAAATTCTTAGAAAAAATGTTGATGAGAAAAAAATTTCTAAATATACATCAGATAAAAATTAAATCCCGGGATTAATTGTTTCAATCCCGGGATTCCGGGATTTGAAGAAACACCGGGATCCCGGGATCCCGGGGCTGCAAACCCTAATGTATACAGACACAGATTCTCTAATATATGAACCTGAAGAGAAAAATGCATATGAGTTTATGGTCGAAAATATAAACAAATTTAATACAAGTGATTATCCAAAAGATAATCAAATCAATTTATACTTTACGATGGGGACATTACTCTATTCAATCAAAACATCAAGGAGCAGATGCAGAAAACAAATAATTTAAGGCTAGTCTAAGATATGTATTGTAAATAAAAATTGTATTATATGTAAAATACCATTTAATGAAATAGTTTGTTTTAATTGTATTATAGTCTAAGATATACATTATTGTAAAATAATGAAAGTATTATTACAGTTATAGGGAAACCGATTTAAGGAAGTCTAATATAGAATGATACCTTAACAATTAAATGTTAATATAGAATGATACCTTAAGAATTAAATGTTAATATTTTTCAATTTATAATAAATCAATAATGATATTTTATATATGATATTTTATTTATTAAATTTTCCTATTAAGCCCAGAACTCCCGAATAATATTTGCCCACCACAGCGAGCTCCTAATGGGGCGGTTGAGTATTTTACCTAGAATGCTAGGATGGCTTGAGAACAAACATTTACGCATGGGCTCTACCCTGACCCCTGGCATCACCTTTGAAACCGGAAGGGCAACAGGTCCTTGACCTTCATCCGAAAGTGTACTATATTATATATCAGGGTATAATCAAGCACATCACAGGGGATTCCATATTGCTTTTCAAAATAGGTCTGATAACTGCTGAACAGCTTCTCGAACAGGTCAGATAACAGCTTTGTTTACACAGGTGTGCATGACTCATTCAGCTAAAACACGAATTTGTAAACAGGAAGTTTACACGGTATAACTTCTGATATCTACAAAAATTCAAGTAAGAAAACAGCATCAAGATGACGTTATGCTGATATCAAAAACCCCCACCCCACACCATCTAGAATCAATTGGCATGAACAAAAATAACTTGAATTATTAATACGCTAATATCTCGAAAACCAGAGCCCGTAGAGGATTTCTGATGAAACTTTTATTACCCCCCCCCTCCATATCTTTATTATCCCCTCCACATACCCACCATCTAGAATCCATTGGCATGAACAAAAATTTCCTACTATTAACTTTAATTATTACTAATATTAGTTCAAAACCAAAAGCCTACATTTAGGCGCTCAAGAAAAATAGTAAAAAAGCCTACATTTAGGCGCAGCACCCCAAGAGCAAAAAAAAACTTGAGTTATTACTAATGTTAACTATATCTAAAAAGGTAAAATCGCTAATATCTCGAAAACCAGAGCCCGTAGAGGATTTCTGATGAAAATTTTATCCCCCCTAAAACCAACACCCCAGCCATCTAGAATCCATTGGCATGAACAAAAATTTCCTAGCGTTAACTTTAATTATTACTAATATTAGTTCAAAACCAAAAACCTACATTTAGGCGCAACACTTGAAAACGCAAAATAATAATAAAAAGCCCACATTTAGGCGCACCAAGAAAACAGCAAAACCGTAGTACCGGAGCATGCTGGTAGTACCGGCTAATGCCGCTAGGACGCAGTCAAGACCAAATGACACATCCAATACATAAGCCAGTCAAGACTAAATGTACATCCAAAACATAAACACATATTTAGTATATACTCGAACCACCTAGCGATGGTGGCGCCGAGAGTTCTAGATAAAACACTCTGGTCCAGAACTCTACCCATATATAGCAACTTTAAAGAACATTCACACAACACCTCCACGGCTTGATGGTAGAGCGCCTCGGATTTTACAAAACCAAGCGTTCTCGGTTCGATTCCAGCAAAAGCCAGCATTATTTTATTAAAAATCAACTATGATAGATCTTGATCAACTGACGGGGATCGGCTAACCAGATGACGTCATCCCCTGATCAGCCAGACGATAGGAAAGGAATTCCCCAGGCATGCCCTGTGACGTATACCACTGGACGGAAGCCCCCTCAGTGGCCCAGAACCCCAGTCCAGAGCCACCAAAATAGTTGGAATCTACCTTGCACTTTTTGTATGGAAAAAGTGGGCTAGGATCGGCATAGCGTAACTACTGGGCAGTAATGGCATGTGACTTGGGTAAGATTACCGGATGCTTTACATTGTAATTGCAGTTCGAATTATGAAGCCTGCCTCCGACTCTAAGAATATTCTTTTCATCAAGAAATAGATCTAGTTTTTTTAATGATCTGGTTCTATGAATAGACTCCCTTGATTTTAAATTGTTGATTTCCTTAGAAAATGCTCTCTCCTGCATCAGCCTTATGCAGAGAATTTTAGCTTTATTAATCTCCCTTGCTGTTAACAAGCACCGAATTCGATCCATTGATGATTTTCTTGCATTGGAAATGAATCTTAAACATTACCCAATGACTCGCAGAAGCCTTTGATAAGATGAATATCTTGTAGAAAGTTCACTAAAGGTGTCATTGTCGATTTCTTGGAGATGTGATAAGATGTTCAGTTTTAGTTCTTCATCTTGTATAGAAGCTGACTCATGGGTATGAGAATGAAGGCCAATTACCTTCATGCGTAGATAACCAAGCCGGGCCATGCCACCACAAAGAATGATTGATTATTTCGACCCTCTTCATTTTTGAAAAACGTAGATGAGAAGTACCTTTCGACTTGAGTTTCTTCCTTGCTGAGAATGGAGGTGTCAGAGCTCATGTCTTCCGCCTTACAAAAGCTCTGCAGCGTTTTATCCAAGTCTGTGAGCACTATTAAGTTCATATTGAGTGCCAACGGTTGCTCCATATTAGTGTCGTTTACCATCACCCAACCAAATATGGTTTCTTGTGCAACAAGATGATCTCGGTTATCATATACTTTTCCCTGTCATAAGACCTCGAAAAATCTGTCTGCCCCTATTATAATGTCGATTGCTGAGGCCTTGTTGGAATGTGGATCTGCTAACCTTGCGTTTTGAACAAAATTGGTTTGCTTAGCAGCAATTGATGTGGAAGGAATATAGGATGATAAACCGTCGATAATAAACGCTGTAACTATTATTCCGGTGCGATGGTTCCAACGTGAAAAGATTTCAATATAAAGCCTTCCCTTCGTCGTTCCAACCGCGGTGGAGTAAAACCCACTGATGGAAAGTCGTGCATTTTTCCTCTTCAATCCAAGACGTAGGGCAAATGACTGAGAAATCAGAGAGATCTGTGACCCGGCATCCTTAACGTGACAAATTGCAATGGGCAAGAGTGCAATAGAGGATAAACAGCCAATTGGATCATCTCCATAAGAGCTGGTTATATTAGCATATGTGCTTAATGATGAAAGCTGGGTTTGTTGAGATGAAGAAGACACTTGACTTGTTGAATGAAGAGTAGAGATAGGGTTGATTGAAGAGTTTGATGTTGAAGGTAATGGGTTGATTGATTTGATGGTATATTGTTGATTGAAGACAGAGAGTTGTATGAAGGTGAAGATTCGTCGTTAACCGATGTGATCAGGGAAGCAACTTTTGCATTTGTATCTTTCGTTGATGAATCATGTAATAACGCATGATGGTTACCTTTGCACTGATGGCACCGATATTTTGAGTGCCAATTTTTGACTGAGTGATTTGCGCCCAAACATCTAAAACAGAGTGATTTTGTTATTACAAAAGCTTTACGTACATGGCAAGGGGTTGCTCTGAATTCCAGACATTGATATATAAAATGCCCTGCCTGACATTTAGGACACTTGGGAGATTGCGAAATAGAGTTGTGTAAAGACTTGATAGTGTGTGTTGGTTTCTTTGCGCTCACGGATGCAGCTTCTAAGACATCGCAGCGTTTATTAAGGAATGTCAAAAATGTATCAAATGTAGGAGGCTCTCCTTCAAATATGTCCCTAGACCAAGCTTCTATAGTTTCCGAGTCAATTTTGGTTGTTATTATATATATAAGCCAAGGATCCCTTCCATTAAAACTGTTTCCCAAAGCATTTAAGCCACGTATTACTTCATCACAACTGTCAGACAAATTTCGAATAGCTTTAGCAGATAGACTGTTTAGAAATCCTTGCAATACTTACAGGGAAATATAGATTTTGGTGTCTCAAGGTACGCGCTAAGAATTTTAAAGCTTGTGTGTAGGATTAAATCGCAACTACATTTCGTCCCCTAATTAGATATGCAATTAGTTTTTGAGTCCGGTAAATGGTTTTGGAGATAACTGCAAAAGAAGTGAATCAAATCTTCTTAAGATGAAAAAATTGCTGTTTTTTGGTACACAAATGGACATATTTTCAACTCATCATTATGAAGAACTGGTAAGTCATGGAAATTCACGTTCCTTGAGAAAACTGTTCACAATGGAGTACTAATGGATGTGAAACAAAGAACGGAAGAAATATATGCAAAATATAAGAAGTGGGGTGTATATGACCCAAGTGCAAAAACCCGTATTTTAGCTGGTAAAAAGTCAGTTATAAAGTGAAAATGATAAAAAAGACTACACCACTCGATTACCCACTTCTCCCTCTTTAATTTGATACCAAACATGACGTATTTTGGAAACTCCCAATGAGAGGTGGTACGACCCCAATTCCCAAAAGCTCACTTAACTTTTTCATCTATATTTTTGTAATCTAGACGCTAAATCCGAAGGAAAACCCGTAACGATCTACGAGCCTCCCACACAGAGTTAGCCATCCTTCAATATTGCGACACTTCTCACGTTTTCCTTAACTTCTCAAGTGTGTTAGAGAATCGCGAAAGGAGAGTTAGGGAGCTTTAATCGGGGAAAACGAAAATTCTCATCTCCCAAACTCTCCGAGCTACAGAATCCAGCCCCAGAGAAGATGATGCCTGTCGAGTTGGTTCGTCAGTCAATTATTTGTGACGGTCGCAAACTGTGCATGCTTAGGTGGCTAGCTTTTGAGGGAGAAGAAAAAAGGTTACTGTACCAGTTAGATGTTGTATTTTCTAATGCAGAATCTAATTTAAAACAACTACTTTGCTTACTCTACTGACTTTATTCCACAGATACTTGATGGAAACTGCCTTTACATATTATCAGCTTTATCAGTTACCTCTAGGCAAGCCGTACAATTATTTCTGCTGTGACACTGTATTATATATTGAACTTAACTCTACACGAATTCACCTGTGTCGTAAATCTAATAGACAGTATAATTCTAATTCATCAATGTATGAGTATGCCATTACACAATGCCTCCTTGGGATGCTGAAATAAAAGTCAGCAAAAGAGAAACAGAGGAAAAGGGAAAAAATTACATGTAATTATCCTAAAGTAGAAAACTACTAACGTCTAGAAAAACTTAACAACCCATTAAGTGAGACACAATTCAAAAAACTACATTAAATGTAATTTTGTAAGTTCCGTTCGAATAGTGAAATATTGTTGATTGTTGTGTCAATGAAAATATATATGTGGAAATCATTGTCCAAAATTTTGTGCGAAAGTTCTGTAAAAATTTTGTATTTTCCTTGGCGCTTGTGCCCATAAAATGGTTAAAGGCTCCTCAATACGGGGAAAGCACTTCCAATTATCGCAAACCAAATAGTTCGTTCACTTCACTGTCTGAGATAAGACTCGCCTCCTGACGTTGACAAGCGCAGTATTTATACTCTACAAATTGTCCTAGAACCTTCCCAAATATTCCGTTCTCGAATCGATATTCCGAACTTAAAGTATGGAAATTGCCCTTTCTTTGATACGATTCCCTGAAAGTTGTTTATGTCAGTACTGAATTAGTCATTCCACGCAAAGTATGTAAATGTCGCTTGTCCTTTTTAAATACCTTACTAAATATTTGAAATACCTGACTAAATAACTTTATGCCCGAGCACCTGAGGGTGCCGTTCAGAACGAAAGTTGGATGGATTTACAGTTTTTTTTTTTATTTAGAACGAGTTAATGGGGAGCCTTACGGTGGGGTAAAACTTTCTTACGTTTTGAGGGGTTGGGGTGGGGGTAGTAACTACCACCCCTGGTGTTGTCCAATTTGGGCGGTGTGTGATATGAGTGAAGATTCAAGATTCGAGAGTGGAGAAAGTGTATAGAATTTTTGACTAAAAATTAGGAAATAAAATATGTATATTAAAAACGCTTTTAAGATAAATAACTTTCGTAAATAGATTGCATTAAAAAGTAAAAATAATTTTTTTTTCTCAGTGATATACACAAGAAAAGTTTCATTGTAAAATAAGAAATGCTAGAACTTAGATTAAATCTTAAAAGCTTGGGCTTGAGTTGCAGTTAGACAATTGTGATTATAGTTATGGATGCCCAAAATTTTCTTATTTTACAACGAAACTTTTCTTGAGAAAGAAAAAAACATTTTTTTACTTTTTAGGGTAATTTATTTACGAAAGTTATTTATTTTAAAAGTTTTTTCAATATATTTTTTCTATTGCTAATAACAATATAAACAATAAGATGAATTTTTCTACGGAACTATGTCTAATTTTTTTTTTCTTTCAAGTTCAAAAAAATTGTTTTTATGTCTTTTTTATTATTTTATGGATTAGTTAATAAATGAGAAAAAAAATCAGTTTCTAGTTATCTTTTTCTATGGATGTATGTCAAAAATCTGTTGTTCCTTTTTTGTGTTGTTAGTTTTCTCATGACAAATCAAGTGGTATTATACTTACCCGGTATACTCCCCAAATGACTTTGTGGGCAACCCCCTGCCAGGTTGAAATTTCCACACATTTCTTTCTTTATATCTTAATTAAATAAACTTAATAGAGCAGTTTTTTTCCTCGTGGCTCCTACTGGAGGACTGCAGGTCCCAAGTCAACATGCATTTCTGGACCTTTTTTCAACTTTAATTATGTATGATCGATCCCTCATTGCGGAAGCCACACTCTCGTTGTGGTAGCTATGTGTTTCCTGTGCAATTATTCTTATTGGTCAGTAATTAAAATTATTCCGGGAAGTCTAATTGACTCCTCGAGAATAAATTAATTTATCCTCCACGTGCCCCTAAGGGAACATTACGGAATAAGTGCGGGAATTTTCTCAAGAAATTTGTTTGTTTTAAAAAGAATTACCACTTACACGGGATATTAATGCACCGCCCTGGCAATCCGGATTGTATGGGTTTCCTCTCCTATCCCCTTCCTCCTCTTAGGACCCCGTGATAAATCAGCATGTGGACTGACAACACCTAAGAACTAACTCTCATCATAAGATTTTTTTTCTTTGATTCCTCACCATTAATAGTCACTTGATCCGGGTCTTAACTCGAATAAGGAATATGTAAAAAAGCTAGAATTGGTTTAAGACCAATTCTTATAATACCCTAGTGAATACCCGTATAAAATTTTGTCTGGTCACTGATCTATGTAAGTTTAATTTCTGAAGTGGTTTTCCGCATATATTTCTAGAACTAGAGATTAGGTCCATTTTTTAAATTTTATTTTATTACTATAAAAATACCATGTACCAAATTTCTACTCCCTATGTCGACGCGTTCTCAGGCAGTGTCCAAATATATAGTGGAAAACGAAATTTTCGTATGGCATCCCCACGAAGAAGTTGCCCGATTTGTCTCATTTTCAAACCTAATTATACTTTTTTTTAAAGTCCGTGAACAAAATTTCAGCTCGCGTTCTCGAGCTATCGTGCGCACAGACGGCCGTACAAAAATGCGTGGGTGTCAAATCCATTTTGCTCTACCATCATTATTTCGAGGTGTTACAAACGGAATGACAAACCGTACCCTTTAGATTTCATATAGGGTATAATAATACACTATTAACTAACAATTTTTAAATGCTCGATCTTATAATTTTCCTGGTTAGGCCGCCTTACTTTGACTGATGCACTCGGCTTCAGAAGGGACCGCATACTTATTACTGCTAGCTTCGTTAGCCGGAATCATATCTTTATGGACGTCTAGAGCATTCTCCTCCTATTTTATAGGACTTTTTACCTACCGGATGGACTCTAGAATAGATTCTAATAGAGGTGGATTTAGAATCATTAAAAATAAAAGTTCTTAAAGCTCTTCTTTCTCCATCATTGACCGATTCTAACAAGTGTAGGTTCGATTCCCGTCCGCGGGAAAAATAAATAAAAATTGAATTTACAATTTATTATTTGTGCGCTTTCATTGTTACTGGTTAATGCCAGCTGAAAGCAAAACGTGGCTTAGTAGGCTAGTGACAATAGTAACAAATTGATAAATGCAAGAAGGAAAATCATCTGTCTCGTTAGCTCAGTGGTAAGAGCAGTCGCCCGGCAAGCGGAAGGTCCCGGTTTCAAACCCCGGACGAGGCGGTTGTTTTTTCTTTTTGCATTTATAAATTTGATTTAGAATCATTAAAAATAAAAGTTCTTAAAGTTCTTCTTTCTCCATCATTGACCGATTCTAACAAGTGTAGGTTCGATTCCCGTCCGCGGGAAAAATAAATCTAATAGATGTCTCCACTTTCCACTTTCTAGACCTAATAATGCTATGTGGCCCGGGCGTAGTTAACTTACTAGAAGTACATCATGGCCTAGTGCCTCGGCTTCTTAGGTTAGATTCGCGGATTGACTAAACACTCTTTTTGTTTTGCTCTTTTACAGCTCCCTAATTGACAATTACAGCGTTTACGGCTAGTTTGTTAATTGTTACTCAAATTGCAAAAATTTCAAAAGTTCCATATCAAAAAAAGGTAAGATCATCAGTCCCGAACCCAGCTTCAATGTGTTCTACCATGACACTCCCCTCTACATAAACTCTTGTTGTATATGATTGTTGTTAAATCATGCCATGCCCATTCGGGTATTCCTATCTCCACACGGGTGATCAGTGATAATGGATTATTGGCTGCAAGAGATACTGGAATCAGTGGCAACCTATCTGTTTGACTCTGACATTTTCGTGTTTCCTCAGTTCTGTATTTTTATATCAGTGACCCCGTTGTGCAATTTTAACCCACTGTCTCGTAACGAAGTATGCATTTTTTCTCAGAGCAGTGCTATAATGATTACTCTACAGGCTTTATTCCAGGTGACTAGGGTGAACGAAAAAGAGCTCTGCTTAAGCGAATCACAAGAAGCAGAAGATCCTACTTCAGACAAGTATTTCATCGCAAAATTTGACAAGTGTGATTCTTTGTGGCCTTTTTCTTTTTTTTTTAGATTTCCTCTTCAATGAGGCTAGATTGGAACAATAGACTGATTACTGACACGTGCATACAGCCATCACAAAAAAACACTACGCACATAACAGACTTTTAACGTAATCCAAAGATATTGGTAGAATCGATATCGATATTAAGCGTATCGAACTCCCAGGGAAAAATAATGGCAGCGATATGCTGTAATATTTGAGTGAATTTTCAATAGGTGGCTGAAAGCCCATCCAAAATTGTAGATCCAATGACAACACTTGTCAAGAAATTTCCAGTTGGCCTAAGTCTCAAAAGAGATGTAAGGAATTGGAAACGAAATTGAAGAATAAGAGAAGTCCGAAAGAAATCACTTTAGACTACACTTCTACGTGCTAAGCTTGTTTATCCAGCCAAACATCAACGCTTTTAGGGATTCTGACGGAATTTTGATGTTCGAGATTGTGTTAGGAATAATTAGGATTTTATCAATCTTGCAAACGATAATAACTCAAAAAAATATTATTTCTTAATTATTTTTTTATTTTTCTTAAAATTTTGTTAAAGTTTTAAAAAAAAAAATTGACCAGAAAATGGACGGCCTTAGTTACACTTTTTGAACTATGAACTATAAGTATACTTTCCAAAATACGCTTTTAAAATAAAATAAGATTATAAAACACAGCAGCGCTGATATTGACATTTTATATCCTGTGTTATATATTGAACAATACGGACACTGTGAGCTGCCACAAACTTCGCATATATTTAAAAGATATGTGGGTAACGCATCAAAAATTGTCTCGTTGAAACGCTCTAAAATAATATGTGTATAATTAATGTAAAAAGAATGAACTATTTATATTACCTGGAGCATAATAATCATATACTTTTATAGGCAGATATCGTGACATATTTGCAACTGGATACCATCTTTCAACCGTAAAATTGATACAAATATTTTCTTGATCCAACTGAAAAGAAGATGTATTTAAAAATTTGTCTGCAATAAAATTGAAAACGTACATATTCAAAGTAAAATAAAATCTTCTTCTCCACGTATTTAGCTCTTTGTAAGTTCCGAACTTGACGCTTAAGTACATAGCTGTCAAGCTTTTGTTGCTGAATAAAATATCCAGTGGGAATTGTCACATCCAAAACAGCCATTCCTGAACGAGGAGATTCATTCAAATTCAACCATCTAAAAAAAAAAAGCAAAAATAAACTCTTGTATAGAGAAAAGAAGAAATCAGAAAATATATATGTACAATAGAAATAAAAGTATGACCTAAATATTTTTCGACACGCCCTACTTCCTCCTCACAATAACCGTACACCTAACACCCTTCAACTAACAGATGTACAAGAAAACGTATGACTATAAAATTCAAGATAATTGTTGTAAAATGTTTTCCTTAGATGAGAGCTTATTTTAAAATATTTTGTCTGTTTAAACTACATGTTTTGGTGTGTTGGTTGTGATAAAGCATAAAAGCAAAAACTACTTGCCCGCATATGAAATTGGATGCGGATCTGCCAACATGGTAATGAAGACTATACTTAATAACTTTCGTTCTTGGATCACGCAACTCGATGTTTTGGAACTGTCGAAAATCTCCGCGACACTAACTCCGTTGTCGTTTTTACTTTTTCTTAAGGCAAAATGAAAATAAAACGTATACTAAGGCGAAAAATGTTAATGGCATGAAACTCAAATGCAGCCAAAATACACCATCAATGTCTAGAAGTTTGTGTTTCAGGGCTTCAAAACGTTAATGCCGCATTAACAATGCAGAGTAGAGGAGAGTGAGCTTTGAGTCCAGAACGAAGGTGTTAACAATGCAGCGCCCTACTTTTTTGGTTTTTAAATCATGAAGCTTACAAAAAATATCTCTTGTTGTTCAATATCATTCATAAAAAATATTAAAGCAGAAAATGACATTAAAACATGTTAATTATGTTAAAAAGAAGGATGAGAAGTTTTCCATCCTATCTATATGCTAGTAGTTCGAAATTCCAGTTCCTTTGGGAAATGATAGTGTGAAAATAGAGTAGCAACTATTGTGTATATAATATATAGTGGTCGCAACTTTAAATAGTTAACTCCACGCTAGATGGCCATAGTTGTACCCGTTTGAGAATATTGAGCTTTGTTATACAACTTTTATTTATACGTAGAACAAATCAGTTTCGTCGAGTTCTCTTAAAGCTGTATGTGACGTAATGTATATGGTTTTTGTATACATATATTTCGGTAGCGATAGCATATAATTACTTCTAGCAATTTCTTTCCGTAGAATTTTTTGTTTTTAGTTTCTTGTGATTGTGTACACCTGTTATTTTTGTAAAATCGTTGTAATATTTCAGTAATACGTCACCTATGCCCTGGATAAATTTAGAGCGTATATACTAAGTTTGTCATTCCGTTTGTAACCATGGAAACCGACGCATAATATTAAAAGTTCTTTTGATTTTTGCATGTCCGTCCGTCCGTCTGTGCGCATGATAACTCGCGAACGCGTATACTTAGAGAGTTGACATTTTGTACACGGAGTTTAGGTCTTGAATCGACGCTGGGCTGTTGGCGTAGACCTTCTCTTTCGCGTGGCCCCAAAGGAAGAAGTCACAAGATCTCGGTGGCCAATTGTGATCACCTCTTCGAGAGATAACAAGGTCCGGAAACTTTTTCCGTAAAAGATTGACTATCAGAACCAGCTTAACACAAGCTTGCTGCATGGACACGTTTAATAAATAAACGGTCAACAATACATGCGTTTCATCATTTAGTCGGTGTTAGTACTAGTATGTTACACTAAACATAAACCAAACACCAGATGAAATTACATGCAGAAAACATTAAACAAAATAGATTAAATATTATATAGACGATTTTTTAAAACATGCTTAGAAACGTCGAGAACAAAATGCTCAGCCATATTATTAACAGTAATACACATGCGATTAACAGGTTCATACATGCTAAAGTTAGACCTTGAGGAGTTAACATGCAACAAAGGTAGCCTTCTTAAATTGTGCCTACTATCACGGAAAGAGATTTTGTTAAGTAAAAATGGAGATCCAATATTCTCGTTTAAGAGTTGATGCACAAACGTTATATCGGCAACCATACGACGTTTCTCAAGCGAGTGCATATTTAAAAGCTTCAAGCGATCCTCATAGGGTGGAAGAATTAATAAATTATTCCAGGGTAGGTGCCTGAGAGCAAATCATAATAAGTTCCGCTGAACAGACTCGATACGGTCGATGTGTATACCGTAAAATGGAGACCAGACCTGGCTAGCGTATTCAAGAAGTGGTCTTACAAAGCAAGTGTACAAACGCAATGTTATGGTAGGATTTGAAAACTCTCGGCACCAACGTTTTATAAAACCCAGCATAGAACTACTCTTTGATACTGTGTAGTTTATATGGGAGATAAAATTCAATCTGTGGTCACATTTGACACCCAAGTCACAGACAGAGCTAACACGGCGAATCGAGGAATGCGAGAACTCGTAATCATAAGTGATTGGTTTCTGATTTCTGTGGAAAGTCATAACCTCACATTTGTCTATATTTAGTACCAAATTATTACTTTTGCACCAGTCGTAAAATTTGTGAAGGTCAGCCTGTACCTGTTCACAATCGCTAACAGATTTAATCTGAGCGAAAATCTTAATGTCGTCAGCATATATCAAGACTTTACAGTGCCTCACAACAGAGACAATGTCGTCAATAGATAGAACAAAGAACAACGGGCCCAAGTGACTACCTTGAGGCACGCCAGACGAAGCCTTCAAGACTCTAGAGATGGAATGGCGGAATAAGATTTGATATGTTCTGTTATCTAAATAAGACTCCGTCCATTTTAGAAATGTTGGGGGAAACCCATACTTTTCCATTTTAAAGAGTATCACGGAGTGAGATAACTTGTCGAACGCCTTACTAAAGTCTGTATAAATACAATCTGTCTGATAGCCTTTTGCAAACCCGCAAATGGTATCCGAGACAAATTCCAACAAATTAGTGGTTGTAGACCTGCCTGAAATAAACCCATGTTGGTTTGAAGAGAGCAAATTCTTACAGGAAGATGATAGTTGAGAGTAAATGATAGATTCGAATAATGTGGGCATGCAAGATAATTTTGCAATAGGCCTATAGTTAGAAATCTCATTTTTATTACCTTTTTTCTGGATAGGTATGATAAAGGAGTTTTTCCATAGCTGCGGGAAGCAACCACTATAGAGCGATTTTTGGAAGATAATTCTCAGCGGAGCTACCAGGGCGAGGCAGCATGACTTAAAAAAGGGATACCATCAGGACCAGTTGTGAAGTCATTTGGAAGCCCATTAATATGAATGAGTATATCCTCTTCTGAAATTGAAGGGATAGTGAATGAAACGTTATGGGAATCGTTCATATGACTGAAGTCGCTATTTTGAGGATGAAAATTTGACGAGGCAAAGGCATTGTCAAAAAATGAAGCAAACATATCGCAAATTTCAGACGAATCATCACTAGCAGAATCCTTGTACCTCATGGTATTGGGGTAGTTGTCAGTGTTTTTCTTCATATTAATAAATTTAAAAAAGATGCTTGGGTCACTAAATAATTTCGTACGCATCATTTGAACATACTCATCATAAAGTGTAGAAGAAAGTTCTCTGAACTCATTATATGATGTGAGGAAGTTGTTGTGAGCTATAATGTCCTTATCCCTCATATAACTTTTCCACAGTTTATTCTTCCTATTTTTAAGACGTTTCAGTTCTTTATTGAACCATGGCGGTGATGTTTTATTCAACCGCTGACGCTCGCGGGGAATACAAGAAGAAAATAAATCGAAAAGAATTGCGTAAAACTTAGAAACATCTTCATCAACACTATTGCAAGACAGCAGTGTGCTGAAATCAATAGAGGCAAGTCTACTGGAAAGTTCTGAAAAGTCAGCCTTTCTAAAATTGAAAAGGTATTCCGCTTCGTCACAATATGTGAGGTTTTCGGTTACATAGCAATGTGTAATTAGAAGAGGGGGGTTGTATTTGTCAAGAGTAGACATTATAACTGGGCTAGGTTCAACTAATAAGTTACCCACGTCAGTAGAAAATACCAGGTCTAACTGCCTACCCATGTCATTCTTAACATTACTGATTTGGCTGAGACCAAGAGATGAAATAGTGTCAAGGAAAAGTAATTCCCTTTTTGTCAAGTTATTAAGTGGAAAATAGTCATCGTCATCATCATTAAGTACCCATTGTATATTGGGTAGGTTAAAATCACCAATAAGTAGTAATTCGTCAAGAGGTTCCATCTTACCATGGATAAAATTAGATGCTAAAATGAGTAGGTCATAAATATTCTGACCTTTGTCGTCGACGATATTTATGGAGTCTGGTGGAATATAGCAACAAAGTATGTATAAGTCATATTTTAAGAGAGACACCTTAAGAACTATAAGTTCAATGTCGAGAGTGTTGGAGAAACTGGGGAGCTCAACTTGGCTGCAATTTAAGTGGTTTTTACAGGCGAGGAGTACGCCACCGCCACGAGCTTTAGAATCAGTATACCGATCTCTTCTAAAAATTTGATAAGAATTGTCAAAGATTTCAGCATCGCGAAAACCATGATGCGGCCAAGTTTCAGTGAAAGCAACTATATCAAAACAATTTGCAACAGAGGATTTAAAGATTTCTGCAGTTTTTGTCCGAATCCCTCTTACGTTTTGATAATAAAGGGAGAGCGACTTGAGTTTTTTGAGATATCGCTGCTTATTTTAGCTGTACTTCTATTTTGGTGCCCAGAAGGTACGAACAATTTAGTAAAAGCGCCAGAGGACCAAAATGAGGGATCCAATAACTTATCCTGCTCATCCGCGGACACAGTTAGAACAAAAGATGCAACAGGTTTAGAGGATTTACTAATTTTTCGACAAGAAATACCATCTGTTGCAATATTCTTGGACTTCAAATACTTCAATATGTCCTCGCACATCGTTTTTGGAGAGAAACGGGTGACAAAAACACTCGAAGGTTTAGGTACCGTTCTCAAAGAGGCACCACTACCATTTCCTAGAGAGGACACAGATGATACTGTGGAACGCTCCCTCACTTCAGCTACAGAAGCAGATGTAACGAGAGCCAGAACACCGCTTGCTGTAGATTGAACAGAGTCCTGATTTGAAAGAATCGCCTCATTGGGACTATGTTGGCGTCTTCGGTGGTTCCTCTGCTTTTTGGCTGGTTTACTACGATGTGTATTAGGTACCGGACGGTTAGAGTCTACTTCTTGCTGCACGAGAGGTGATGGTTGAGAGTCAGACAATTCCTTATCCACTGGAGATAATTTCTTGACATCAGTCGCCAAGGAGCTGATAAGTCTCGAGTTTTCGGAAACAGCAGATACCCAAGACCCAATATCGCCTTCAACACGCCTTAAACTACGCCGAACATCGTCGATTACTGGGATAAGTAACGTGCTGTTGGAATTTTGAGACGCAGATGGTGAGTCTTTGGCAAATACTGCATTAACATCAACCAGTGAGTCAGACAAATTTTGAACCTTTAAAGATAGGTTATGAGACTTTTCAAGGAGCGTGTCTGAATTCATGCTCAATACATCCACAAGTTTCAACAGCTTATCAATTTTACCATTTAAAACATTAATGTCATCGGAAAATACTTCAAGACCAGTCCAGTTCATAGATAAGCTATTAAATTTATCCGCAATGAGAGACTGAACGGTAGAGAAAGAGTCAAGACGTTCGGTAAAGCTTTTTAAAAACCTTAATGTGTGGCAGGGCTTTATATCCGAGCATTCGCTGCAGGTTGTAAGTCCAGGAATAAGAGCTCTAGAGCTCCGTTTTAAGCAAGAAGCGTGGAAAGATTTACCACATATACCGTCACAAGCCACCACCTCCTCTGATTTCTCTAAAGAGCAGACTTTACAAGTTTCCATTCTCAGTGACGCAATTGAAAAAAAAAAAAAACAAAAAAATTGAAGATGTACAGAAAAAATAAATAAAAAAAATAAAGAAAAATTTTGAGTCGCAATGTTGAATGGTTTAAGCCCGCGGAGAGAATATCGAAAATGCACAATTATCTCCGCAAAGCGAGAATAGTCACAAATAGAGGGCGGAAATACAATCGAAAACAATAACAAATGAAAAATGAATATAGATAAAAAATAAATTATCTTTAAAAACAAATACCAGCGATTAAGAAGAAGTTCCCATTCCCAATTCACAAAAGAGAAAAAACAATAAACAATACAGATGAGCACGAGCGATGAGCCTCAACCGGCATACAAAAAGGGCAGAACAGCTGGAGTCACTAATCTGCATTAAAACCAAGCCGAGTGCAAGACAAGCAGATGATAACAAACAACACTATGGCACGTAATGGCTAAATTACAATATCACTCACGAACATCAAATATTTAACGATAAAATCACTAAATTAACAAAAAAACAAGCATGAAAACAGAAACTTGTAATGACAGATGGGAACTTCTTCTTCTTCCTGATCAATGGTTTCTTTGCTTGTATGGCACGTAGCGCCGTCTTGTTAAAAATAAACGTTGTCCAGATCAATACCATCCAATTCCGGCCATAAAAAATCATTAATCATCTGTCGATAGCGCAATCCATTCACCGTAACTGTTGCTCCAGCCTCATTTTCAAAAAAATAAGGTCCAATGACCCCGCGGGACCATAAACCGCACCAAACAGTCACACGTTGAGGATAGAGAGGCTTTTCAACAATAACTCTTGGGTTTTCCGAGCCCCATATGCGACAATTTTGCTTGTTGACGAAGCCATCGAGGTGGAAATGGGCCTCATCACTCAAGATAAGTTTTCGATGGAATTCCGGATCATTTTCATGCATTTCAAGGACCCAATCAGCAAAGACTCGACGTTGTTGATGATCGGCCGGCTTGAGTTCTTGTGTTAACTGAACTTTATAAGCCTTAAGACCCAAATCTTTATGCAAAATACGGTGTAATGACGTTTGTGGAATTCCTAATTCCAAAGAACGACGAGGAATGGACAAACCTGGGTTTTCTTCAACACTTTCGGCTACAGCAGCAATATTCTCGGCTGTTCTTGAGCGACGTGCACGGGTTTTATTCTACACATCACTAACTTGTCCCGACAGCTCGAATTTTTCTACCAATTTCTGTATTGCGGTCCGACAAGGTGCTTCACGACGACCCAAAAATGTTCGAGTTTTACGAACCGTCTCTGCCACATTTTCACCATTTTTATAGTGAATTTTAATAATTTCAATGGGTTGTTGAATCGTGTATCGTTCCATTTTTATTAATGGCGTAGTTTCTACTTGTCAAGTGTGAAAAAATGACAGCTCCAAAAGTGACATCTACCGAAATAGCGGGCTAATTAAAATAACACCTCTTATTGGAAAACCCTTTACTAGCAAATAAAATGTCAATAAAATATATTTAAAAAAAACTTTTAAAATAAATAACTTTTGTAAATAAGATGGACTAAACAGTAAAAAATATTTTTCTTTCTTTCTCAGTGATATAAACAAGAAAAGTTTTCTACAATGCTACAACTCAGATTAAATCTTAAAAGTTTGGGCATGATTTGCAGTTAGACAATTGTGATTATAGTTATGGATGCCCAAACTTTTAAGATTTAATCTGAGTTGCAGCATTTCTTATTTTGCATTAAACTTTTCTTGTTTATATCACTGAGAGAGAAAAAAATTCTCGAACCTCGGGTCTCGAAATTCGACTCTCGAAGGTAGTTACCACCACCATTCCAAAACCCGCAACACGTAAGAACATTTTACCCCATCGGAAAGCTCCCCATTCACGCATTCTAATTCAAAAAATCCATGTAAATCCATCCATGTTTACTACCCTAAAACTCTTCCATCATCACGAACGGGACTCTCAAAGGGTGGTAGTTACTAGCCCCACCCCAAAACTCCCAACACGTAAGAATATTTTACCTCATCGGAAAGCTCCCCATTCACTAATTCTAAATCAAAAAACCCAATGTAAATCCATCCACGTTTCCGCCCTGTTAGTTTATCCACTGGGTATTGTTCAAACCAGGTACTAAAGGATTTCACTCAGTATGAATTGTAGATGGGTCGTATTGCAATCATGAAAAAGAAAACATGCAAACAGTCTTCTGATGAAAGTCCATTGTTAGGATTATATATATTCTTTTATATCCTAAAACTATTTCGTCAGGACGACACTCGCAGGCGCTTAGACACAAACTTTCTGAGTCAGGGGTCTGTAAGTTGATAGAAAGTTATTAAAAATGGACTAAATCGGGCAACTCCTTCTTGCTGTTGCCTTATAAAAATTTAAGTGTTTTACGTAGACTGTGAAAACGATCGGTCCAAGACATTTTTATTGTACTAAAAACTTCTTCAGAATACGAAATCTTATAAAAAACAACTTCAAAAATCAAACTTGCACAGATTGGTGACCATACGAAATAACATACGCGCATTCATCTAGGGTATTATTAGAATTGGGTTTAGACTAATTCTAGCTTTTTTACTTGTTGCATGTCCGTCTGTCCATCCGTCCGTCGATCTGTTTGTCCGTCCATCCATCCGTCCGCCTGTCCTCACGATAACTTGAGAACGCATTTACTTAGAGAGCTAAAATTTTGCACATGAAATATTTAGAAAAAAAAAAACAAAAGTAAATTAAATTATAATTCGAAAATGGGACCAATCGGGCAACTACTTTGTTATAATCTTCGCGGTGTTAAATGCACTTTTCTTTCTCTCGTTCAAGCACCAACTTTTCTACGATAACTATTTTCTTCCCTTCCCTAGTTAAAGACTGCTTCCAATAATATTTATAATTTTATTTTATTATTTAGTTTCAATTACACCGCTTGCTTTATTGTTAAACTTTTCCTTTCTAATTACACTTTATATTTTTTAGCTTTCTCTTATCTTTTCCAACTGTTATTTTTTTAAATTACACCTTTTGTTTCTATTTCTAAGCTTTTTCTGTCAAATTACACTTTGTATTTTTTTAACTTTTCCAACAATAAAAGAAAAACCAAAACCGACCGACTCTTCAAACTTAATCAACTCAATCGAACTCTGCTTTTTAGGACGTGAAGCTACACCGATGAAAAACCAAAATCAACTCTCTTCTTGATCTCTTTAATCGTGATCAAGCCCCGTTGTTCATGGTAGAAAATGCTTAGTTGGATTTTCTTACCCTGAGAAAATTTTAACATTTATTCTGGACTTCTTTAAACTTGTCCAGAATATTTTTCGATTGACGGTGGCTTAGAAAAATGTTATTTGATGCTTTTACAAATATCAGCCACCGTCCCGTCGCTTGAAATCGCGGCGCGCATATACATATAATGCATTTATGCGGTGCGCATTTCTTATCCGGAAGCTTTTTTCGTAATATGTATGTACGTATGTACATACATATTGCATTTTTCGCGAAAAATCGTACTGAAGGTACGATTGCCTTTTGATATATATTTTAAATTAATTATTTCTACTGACAAATTTTGCTGAAGGCAAAATTTGTCTTGGTAATTATTTCAATTAAAAGGACTTGGTTGAAAACTGAAACTTTTGTTCTTCCCAAGTCGTTTTATGAAAATATTTTTATGAAATGTATGGAATGTGAAGAAAATTGCTGATGCAATTGCAATTTTCTTCACTCATTGGAGAGATAAGCTAATCATGTTTTAAGCATGATTAGCTTATTGAAAATTTATGATTTAAATGTTTATTTTATTAACCTTTTTCAGGTATGTTTCGCCAGGTTTCCATAAAAAAAACTTCGTTTTTCACTATATATTTGGACGCTACCTGAGAATGCGGCAACGTAGAGCTGAAATTTTGTACACACCATTTTTATAAAAATGTCCATAAAATTTAAAAACTGGACTAAATTGGTCAACGCCTTACAGAAATTTAGGTTTTTTACGTAAACTGTTAAAACGATCAGTCCTATTTCACTGAAAAGTTCTTCAGAATATAAAATCCTATGAAATTGGTTATAATCATTTTTACTGTCAGGCGAACCGTGCTAGAATTAGATTCGAAAAGCCACCTTAGGGTATTATAAGAATTGATCTTACAAAGAAAGGGTCCCTACACGTCATCACCGATTTCGTTCAATTCACAGTGTAAGTAGAGCATAACTAGAAATGAAAGTCACGAAGGTGGGACATCCAGATGACTAAACGAAACCGAAATAATTCATAATGTAAATTTGAACGAAAGTGCCAAATTCATTCGTGTTAAATGCCAACCACAGAGGAGATATGTAGATTTCCGAATCTGTAAGTGACATTTCCGTGCGTTTTCAAAGATCGCCGGTATATGGCGAAAAGTGAATATGCAAAATTTTTATAGATTTGATTTTTTTTTTAAATAAATAAGTACATCCTATCTTCCTAAAATTTTGTACAGATAATCTCTTAATAAAAGCGCATACATATAAAAACAAAATGGATTAATCCATAAGTTGTAGAAAAACATTTTGAAATGAATTTTTCAGACAGCATTTGGCAATTATCTCCAAAGGATTTCATTACTACCTTTAAATCCCTGTATCGATTCATCTGGGATTTTGAGAGTATGCGGGGGGGGGGGGGGGAGGAGGAGGAGGAGGAGGAGAGACTTGCCAAGGCAGAAACTTTAGCATTTGATAAAAGACATCCGATTATCCTTCCAGCGCGGAATCGTTTTACAGAGCTGTTAATGAAAGACATTCATGCAAGTACGAAGCATGGAGGAGTACAGTTAATGCTGAATGTTCTACGAGAAAGATACTGGGTTCCTCGAGCTCAAAGGTATATTAAAGAAATTGTGCACAAATACGTTGTTTGTTTTAGATTTCGCTCTCATAATACCTCCCAATTAATGGGACAGCTCCCCCGTGAACGCATTTCCTGTGGTAGTGTAGGTATTGATTACGCTGGACCCCTTCTCATTCGTCCAACTAAATACAGAGGCGTAAAATCATACAAGGGATATATTGCAATTTTCATTTGTCTAAGCACCAAAGCTATTCACATTGAAGCAGCAAGCGATTTATATCAAGAAGAGGGTTTTCTAAACGAATCTTCACTGATTGTGGTAACAAACTTCGTTGGAGCTAAGGTAAAGCTCCAAGAAGACTTACACAAGGCTTCCTCAGGTTGGCACAAAGAAGCTTTCAAGAAGTTCGCGAGCGAAGGAATCGAGTGGCATTTCAACCCTCCGTCCAGTCCCCATTTTGGAGGTCTCTGGGAGGCAGGCATAAGATCCATAAAATATCACCTGAAGCGAGTTCTCGCTGACTCTCGGTGACTTATGAAGAACTCTCACACCGGGTCATTTGTTGATCGGGAAGCTCTTTTCGCCCCACCAGAGTCTAATTACAGTAACGTGCATTTTAGATACCTTAAAAGATTGCAAAAGGTACAATAGATCCGACAGGATTTCTAGTCTAGATGGAGCCGAGAATATCTTTCTCGCCTCCAACAGCGACCTAAATGGTTAATCCCTCAGTCAAACATCCAAGTCGGCGACCTTTTTTTACTCAAAGAAGAAAACTACCTCCATTGAGATGGATGATAGGAAGAATAACTGAAGTACATCCAGGGAAGGATAGCCTCGTAAGAGTTGTAACTGTTCGAATGAAAGGCTCCTTATTAAAACGATTTGTGTTTTACCGATTCAAGATTACACAAAGGATGTATATTGTAGAACGACAGTAAACTGTCATTATTATCATTTGATACTATTTTATATAAGTAATGAAGTTATTGAATTATATGTTTCACTCCTAGTTATAGGTAGCTCTATCAACTTATATATGGTAAAATAAATGCATTCAATGAATTTCCTACCCGTCCTATTTTCCTATTTCTTTGTCTCCTCTGCCCTAAGTTAATCCTCTTACCTTCGGATTCACCTCTACCATAGACAGCAGAAGGCGAGCATCATCACGTTGAAATCGGAAGCTTTCAAGGCGGGGAGGATGTTGGAGTTTCAGCAATGTATAAGCACCCTGCAGTCTACGTATTTGGCACTAGCAGCTAAATGCAACTAACTTCGGTCCATTTGTCATCCGCACGAGTTCTGCCGCCATCGCCTTCTTCTTCCTTCTACTTTCGACAGCCGTGGAGAACGAACGTCAACATTAAATATACAAAAAGTTTTTTTTCTATATCGCAATTTAATTGTACCCTAAAAACCAGTTACATAGTTGAAATAAACATCTTAAATCAAAGTAAGCTGAACGATAAGGTTGTTTTTCATACTAATTTAAAGCCAAAAATACCTTCTCCACGGCCCCTTAATTAATATCACGAGGTCGAAGGAAGCGCAGATTCAACCGTAGTAACCAGAATTCATTAAACCAAGAGTTACTGGCAAAGCCAAATACGTTATAACAAAAAAAATTAATACGACGGCAAATAAATTGAGACAAAGTTTCTCAACAAAATTATCTTCTGACGCATTACTGGTACAATTACGAGCATGCAAACAAGGAAACAAAAAACTAATAGACTTTGCTAATGAAAATGAAGGTGGTCATAAATAACTGAACCAGCTAAAAAACTAGCTGACAAGTTTTCGGTCCAAAATATTACAAACAATATCACAAATACCGAAACGTCCATTATACTAAAAGCCAGTAATTTGACATCGCTATCTGAGATAGGGGCTAAAGCAATAGCAGTTGATAAGCCGCAGCCAAGCAATGTCATCTACTACAAATAAAACCTGACCAGCAACAATCCTTCAACCAGAATGATATACGAAATAACAATTTAAGAGAAACAGAGGTTACTGGTCCAGACCACAACAAAGGCAATACAATGCAAGTGGTTCAAATCAAAATAACTTCCGCGGTAGGACACCTAATAATTTTAGATCAAATAACTTTATACCAAACAATAATCGTAACAGAAGAATTATTGCGGTCTGCAACGACATCAGAAATGTCTGAAATTGGAGGTTATGTTTTATCTTGACAACACAAGAGACAAGATAAATAATGATCAAACATACTATCCCAATAATACCTGTTTCAAGGATCAATTAAAAATAATTTTAATTTCAAAATACTGAAGCGTACTATTTTTTCATTTATTTTATAGTTATGAAATCTTTTCTTTTTTATGAAGAAAGCCAATTTATTGGTGATTGATGAGTGGATAAAAGTATACAATATTATTTTTGTGATAAGTCAATCGAAATTAAGGAAAAGTCATAAACTTTTCTTTTTCTTCAAATGGGTGCTGTTGTTTTGAGCACAACACTGTATCTAGCGATGTGATGTACATATGTTCGCCATTTCGGTGACTGAGGAAAGACAGTTGAATATGTATATACAATGTAACGATGATGTTTGTAATTTTTTAGACTATAGGCCTAAGCACAATGTGCATAAGCTTGCATATGCAAGCCTTGAAAACATCACGAATGCTTTCTTATGCATGACTAACATTTGTATAGTATTTACCCAAACTGTCAAATTTGTTTATGCAAAGTACGATCATGAGCGTACAGACAGAAGTTGACGAAAGGAATTAAAACTTGAGGAACAGCTTCTTATTCCTATTGTGGGTTGCCATTATGAAAAGCGCTTGCTCTCGTCTTTATATATGCTAGCATATTGCACATTGTAATTAGCCCTGCAGGGAGGTAGATATGAAAAATAAATCATGGTTGGCAATTTTTGATATTTAATGTGGACTTATAATAATTATCATGTGGTAGGTGAGTTTTATATGGGGTATGGTTATAACAATATAAAACAGAAAAGTCAAAAATAAAATAAATATTACAAAATTTTCACTCTACTCCCACTGGTGGACACTTAGGTAAATCTATGTTATACAAAAAGATAAAATAAATATAGGTATAAGTGGAAAAAGAGGAAAATTATTTAGCTAACTTCATTAGTAATTGTGAGCTTTGTGTGAAAAGCAAACATCAAAAGCATAAAAACGAACCAATGGAAATTACAACATCAAAAAAAATCTTTGAGTAGTATCCATAGACACAAAAACAAATAATGATAACAACAATAACAACAACAATAACAATACAATGTAATCTAAGTAAGTATAACGTAATTATACCTTAGATTATAAAGCAAAAAGAATAGGCTATGAGGAAGAAGCATTTTTATTCATGTAGTAGATCCGCAGATTTTCAGAACGAGCACATAATTTAATATTTAAAACTTTATTAAGTATCGAAGAAATTTAGTAGAAGAGATCCCATTATATAGCAAAATTTTAAAATTAATTCTTAAATTTATAGTTTTTAGTTATTGTGTCCGTCCGTCCGTGCGTACGATAACTCGAGAACGCGTTCCCGTAGACAGCTGAAATTTTGTACACGGACTTAAAAAAAAAGTAAACTTAAGTTCGAAAATGAGACAAATCAGGCAACTGGCTGAGAACGCGTCGACATAGAGAGCTGAAATTTGGTACATAGTATTTTTATAGTAATAACAGATAAAATTTCAAAATTGGACTAAATCGCGGAACACCTCCTTGGTGTTGCCATATAAAAATTTAGGGTTTTTACATATACTGTGAAAATGATCAGTCATAGATATTTTTATTGTACGAAAAATTTCTTCAGAATACGAAATCCTGTAAAATTGGTTAAATAATTTTTTCTGTCCGACAAACCGTTCTATATGCGAAAAACCACTTCTAAAATCAAACTTGCACAGATCGGTGACCATACGAAATTTTATACGGGCATTCTTAGACAAATTCTAGCTTTTTACTTGTTTTTATTTACAAATTGGCGAATCAACGCCTACTTACTCGTACCCTTTCCCAATGCTCAAATTGACTCTGTTCCATTTGTAAATCCCTACAAATGTCCCGCCGAGATTGCTAACCAAAGATTGGTGCCATGTAGCTTCGTCTGGCAGGAATCTGACAGTACGAGTAGCCTGTGGGCTAGGTGGTGTTGTCCGGGTTTGTTTGGTGTGGCGAGTTTTGGAATGGTGAATCTTCGAATCCATGAAAAGCAAAATGTTCATCTGTGTTGATAGTGTCATGATTACTTTGTATACCTTCAGGCACTGGCTGAAAAAAACTTTCAGAGACTGACTGAATTGGTTCGTGGCTACCTGATGGTGTGTGTGATGATGGCGGAGTGTTGTTTATGATAGTAATATTAGTGTACTGGTCTTGGCGAAATTCAATGTAGTCCTCCTTAAAACATGTTTTCAACCAGCCGATTGAAATATTTGTCTCCTTGTTAAGGGTCTCCTTAAGGGTATGAAATTTGTCTTTGCGACAAGCGATTTCGTAGGGACTTTCATAAGGAGGTTGGAACGAAGCTCGGACTGAGTCCGTACGAACGAACACGTGGGAGCAATATACGAGTTCCTTAAATTTGAAAAATGACTGCCGAGAGTGATTTGAAACCTGAACAGGTCTGATCTCTGAAAAGGCATTCCGAAGTGAAGTAATAAATTCGTTTTGTGACTGGCTTTTCGAAGTGTGCAAGAAGTTGCCGGGAAGACATAAGCTTTCGTCGTATACCAACTCTGCTGAGGTTGCTTGAAACTGCTCTCTGAATGTCGTTCGCAGTCCTAGTAAGGCTAAAGGGCGGATTTTTGACCACGATCTCTGTTTATATGGCATAATCGTTGCTTTAAGCATCCGGTGCCATCGTTCTAGCAAACCGTTGGTCTGTGGATGATAAGCCGTGGTTCTGTTACGTTCAAAACCTAATAATTTAGAGAGTTCAGTGAAGAGAATTGACTCGAATTGTGGTCCTTGATCAGTGACGACTGAACTGGGTACTCCAAAGCGCGATATCTAATTTCGGAAAAATGCCTCTGCGACTGTTTCAGCGTCGATAATGGAGAGGAATAGTCTCGGGCCATCTAGTGAATCCGTCTAGAATGGTAAGACAGTACCTGAATCCTTGAGAAGGGGGAAGCGGACCAATTATGTCGACGTAAATGTCCTGAAAGCTGTGTGAAGATGACGGGATTGTGCCTGGGGAGCTTTGGACGTGTCGTGAGATCTTGCATTGCTGTCAGGCTAGGCAAGACCGTGCGCAAGAGTTAACATCTTTATTAATGGAAGGCCAAAAATAACTAGAAGTAACCATTTTGTTTGAGGTGCGAATACCTGGATGAACGAGGTTGTGAATGGAATCAAACACTGGTTTCCTGAATTTTAGTGGGATAAAAGGTTGTCAACAGTTGTCTACCATCTGGTAAAGTGCCGCACGGATAGCTGAACCCGAAGCGTCTACGTATAACGTGAGCTCGGCCGAAAGGATAAGGAAAAGCTAGCAGGATTGTCTGTGCCAGCTGGGTTTTTACTTCTTCGAATGCCTTGGTGGCTTCTGGAGACCAATTGATTATCTTGGCACCCTTTTTCTTAGGACCGCTGAAATTTATCATGCCAAGAAAGCGTAGCAGTTCTTTGACATTTTTCGGAATTGCTAAGTTTGAAATTGCTGACACACGTTCGGGAGATGGTTTAATTCCTTGACATGTGAGCAAGTGCCCTAGGAATTTGACCTGACCTTGTAAAAACTTGCATTTGTGTAAGTTTATTATGAGATCATATTCTTTCAACAGCATGAAAATTTGTTTCAAAAGTGTAATATGTTCGGATTTAGATCGAGAGCCAATTAGGATGTCGTCCAAATAGACGAAGCAAAAGGTAAATTGCTAAAGCACAATATGGATTAACCGTTGAAAGGTTTGTGCTGTATTGCAGAGACCAAAGGTCATGCAAGTGATCTCGAAGAGCCTAAATGGAATGCATATAGCAGTTTTGGGAACGTCTTCCGGTTCAACGAGAATTTATGATATGCCTTAGCCAGATCTAGGGTCGAAAAGTAGACAAAATCTTGTATTAAGGGGATAGGATAGCGGTTCGGAACAGGAATAGATTTTAACCCCTTGTATAATCTCTGCAGGGTCTCCAGTCACCATTATTTTTTCTTACGAGGTGTAGTAGAGAGGCCCAGCTACTGCTTGAAGATCAACAAATTCCCTGTCTATCTGTCTTGGTATATAGGAACCTCTTCACCGAATGACGGTCTTCTGGGGTAAAATGCCTGAGACTCTCGTAAAGGTGAGGAGAGCTCCGATACTTCGTGTCGAGTCCATTTTGCAACGTGGGAAACTCAAGTGGACCTCGGGAGACGTCACGTTCTTTCTGTTGCCCACTTCCGACTGGAAACTTGCGAAATCACAACAGTAATAAATAACAATAATAAAAGATGCTCCCTTAGAGTGACATTGTTCCATTTGTAAATCCACCAAAGGTTGGAGCCATGTAGCTTGTGGGTAATTGCAGCCACAATATCAGTTATGGAAGAAACTAACAGCGAACAAGCGAAACAATTCAATAAAAAAAATCACTAGACAACTATTGCTTATTCAAAGACTAATTACCAGTTCAAATTCGCGTACTATCCGTCATTTCATGGAGAATTGCGAAGTCATGTCATGCAGAACATTATAAAAAAGTTAAGGATTATGTATATCGGAAACTGCATAATTCCTATTATTTTGATGAAAGGACATATTCTGTCCCGGTTTTTACATAAAGCGCCGACAGTTTATCATGAAACAGATCTCGTCGTTGTAGAGACCATACCGACCACTACTGGAGAGTCCCATAAGCTTCAATCGCGCTATCAAAGGCCTTACGTAATCTTCAGAAAACTGGGTATGAATCGTTACATTATAGAGATATCGAAGGTGCTTTCCGAAAACAAAGAAATAACGCAAATAAAAAGTTCACTAGGAACCAACTAGATGAGCTTTATCTTCATAGCATATCGCCTTTTGATATTTTTGTTTTATGCAGTGCTCAGGACTCAGCCACAGATATATTCACGGCCAATCACCGATTTACTCTTTTTTCGCTTTCTTAAAATAGTCGAATAGATTTTAATGTTTTAGTAGGATTAAGTCGTAAACGTAAAAGGAGAACTGAAAAAGGAGCTTGTTAGTATCCCAATGAATAGGGCACAGAAGTACAAATCAAAGTATCAAAGTTCGAATTTCGATTGCCAGTAACCATATATTTTTTTCGATTCCCCCATATGTATATGTACAGTGAGCGAAATTCCCATAAAATAACTGCCCTATTTTCAAGCTAATTTTTGTTGGTAGGAGTACATTTGAACTCGAATTGGGCTCAAAATTATTTCTGTCAGTTTTATCTTTTGATATCTCTGGTATTTTTTAAAAAAACAGATAGGGAAGTAGCAAAGTCCGTTAGTTTTGTGACCACGTGCATCAATTTGTTGCGAAATTCCCATTAAATCAGAAGTGATCAACGCGCGTTTATTAAATATTTGTGACAAAGTGTTCATTCCATGAATAATTAATTAAGAATTCTTTACCTTCATAATTAGAAAAAATAGCTTTCATAACATAAAGCGATTGCATTGATTCACAGCATAAAAATATTTACATTTTTCTTTGCACTATTTCTACATAAATACTTATATACGACCGCTTTTTTATTCTTTCGATTTACTAGATCAATTTATAGTTTTGTAATAATTGTATTTGTAATCATTTAAATCTACTTCGTAATAATTTGACAGCGCTCTACTATGCAATATTACATTGTAGCATAATTTATTTAAAATTTTCATGTCAGCATAATTGATTTATTATAAATAGCTTAACTTTTATATGATTATTCAGTAGTCTTATCAAGTTACTCCAGCAACCTAGCGCTTATCCATTCCCCGCCAGTGGTAAGAGGAAAAGGAAACCAGTGCACTTAATTAAAATTAATTTAACACACCGTTGAATTCTGTTCACAAAATTGCAAAAGGGTGATTTGTAAAATCTTCCTTTATTTTTGAATGATTAGGTATAAAAAAATAATTACGGAAAATTCAACAAGGAACTCTATTACATGAGGAAGAGAGGAGCAAAATAGCAGCTTATAGGGAAGTTGGTCTCACACAGCAATAAATTGCACTTCAAATAAAGAGATCGTATAACGTTGTCCGAAACTTTACTTCTTGGCCAAATTTATGGAAAGAATGCGACTCATGATCACGATAGAAAGTGTTTATCAAAAAAGGCTTATTTTGAGGACAGTCAGGAAGCAGGACCTGTTAGCATCGCAAATAATATGAGAGTTGAACCTGCCAGTGACAACATGCCATTTACAACAACTTTTAAATCCTGACATTAGCTTAATTTATAAAAAATACTGTAAGAAACCATGCTTAATCAAGACACACAAGCAAACACGTTTAAACTTTGGAAAAAAGTAGTCGCGAGTCGTCTTCAGTCAGTCAAGTCAAGTGTGTATTGCGCCAATTTTATTCGCTTTGGCGTAGTTTCCCTCGATGTTTTCTCTAATTTGTCCTCACTTGTTCGTTGGGGCTCATCTTTAGCCCTCAGTTCAGTTTGATGTCATCTTTTTTTTTTTCTCTTGTTGCCTGTTGTCCATTGTGACTTTCGAACTTTCAGTTTTGTTGTCTTTTTTCAATTACAGCTGATGCGCCTTATCAGTCGTACCTCATGTCGTTCTCCTTATGGAGTTAGTTGTTAGTAGGAGGGCGGGGGAAGGAGATATGAGAGGATAGGATGTGGATTTTTGGGAGTGTTTAGGAATCAATGGTTCCTAAGGCATTGGTTTTCTTCAGAGACACTCTCTGAGCAAATGTGGCTGAAATGTGATTACCCGCGATAGTAATCACCTTTATGGTCGTAGAAACTTATTCTACCATCATCTAGCTGGTAGATGTTTCTAGCCTCGGGCTTCGTTAAGAGCAGGGATGAGAGGTAATTAAAATTTGCCGGTATGAGAAGGTCAGGCAGGTTGTTTATCAGTGGGTTTGGGTGGTTTGGTATTTTTGCAGCTTGACGGTTTCGCCCAATGTCAGGTTTCCGGGTGCAAATCAGTTCAAATTTTTGGACATTTATTTTGATCCCCCACTTTCTGTGGTAGGAGTCTAATTTTTTAAGGTGTAAGTTGACTTTATTTATAGACAAATTTGGGCAGCGAGATTGGGCATACGTGAGGGAGTCATCAGCGTATAAGAGTGTTGTCCCGTTTTCGTTTGGAGGTTGGTCGGAAGTGTAGAGATTGAAGAGGATTGGGCCTAAAATGGAGCCTTGGGGAACACCAGCTTCTATTGCCTTAAGTGGTGATTTATGTTCGTCGAGTTCCACATAGAATTTCCTAGAAGTTAGGAAACTGTGGATTAACAAATTGAGGTGTGGGGGGAAACTGAACTGATTTAATATGAAAACAAGCCCTGCTATCCATACTGAGTCAAATGCTTTCTCGACGTCAAGGAAGCAGCCTACGATACATTCGTTCCTATTTAAGGCTCTCGTTGCATCCGTGTGAAACTTTATTAGTGGATGGAAGGTGGAGTGCTGTGGTTTGAAACCAAATTGGGAGTCTTGGTGGATATTTTTTTCTTCGCAGGTGTTTATAACTTGTTGCTTGATGACTTTCTCAAAAAGCTTTCCTAAGTTTGAAATTAAGGAGATGGGCCTGAACTCTCTGATGTCTTTGGATGAAGTCTTTTTGGAAAATGCGTGAAATTTACATACAATGTATAATTGTATACATATATGAAATCGTATGAAATTTGTTATACTCGTTTTTGCTGTCCGACGAACGGTTTTAGAAATATAAGCGAAAAACACTTTAAAAATCAAACTTCCACCAATGGGTCAACATACGAAATTACAGACGGATGTTCATCTAAGACCAATTCTAGCTTTTTTACTTGTTTCTGTTACATTTCGTATATTGTTTATCTTCGTTGATTTTATAGGAATTTCGCCCAGAACCACAAGCAATGAACTAAATGGGTTTTTATATATATATATATATATTTCTTTTTTATACAAAACAAATATGAAAGATGTTTTGTTTAATAAATTTATATCTTTTGACATTGTAGCGCATCAAACATTTCATAGATGCACATACACAAAAAAAAAGAAAAACAAGCATAAGCAAGCATTCAAGTTCAATAATTTCATTCACACATATTTTGGTTCATAAATTGAACAATGTGAATTTCGTGAACTTGCAAGGGCAATGCACTTCAGTGCAGCACACGTCAGTTTGCTGACACGACATTTCACACCATTCATGTATTACACTGACCTCAATGAACCCGAATGCTTGAAAAGCTTGGAATGTGCATTGCGGCAAATTCGTGGATGGATTTGCGAATTTTTGATTGCGCTACTCCAGGTCAATAATCTATATTGCAATGTATTGCAATAAATTGATTATTTAGTAGATTTATACGTTAGGTAGGGATAGCTAATAATCATATAAATAAGTTGATTAAAATAAAGAAAGTCAGAACGTTTGAGTACGGAAAAAGGTGTTTTACTATCAATTCCTCTAATAACTTCGGCAGTCTTTGACGCCATACAGTGTGCTAATATCGGCTGAGCATTCTCGCCTGCACTTCACATAATTCCATCGGCTGAGCATTCTCGCCTACACTTCACATAATTCCATCGGCTGAGCAATCTCCCCTGAAGATAGGGCAGTCTCTGACGCCTTCACGTATTGAAGTATAGAAGCATCCATCTACAAGACGATTACAGTACCAGCATTACATGGCGACCCTGCACCACGGACCAGGAAAAAGCAGAATCCAAGAAGAATTACAACAACAAATAACTAGAAATCCAGACGCGGAACCAAAACCAATCACAATAGAAGAGTATAGAGCCAGGCAAACTCAGAGACCACAGCCAGAAATAATCCGACAACTCCAACAACGACCAAAAAGGACAAGGGCAGGAAAAGCTGTGAAACACAGGAAGGAAATAGCAAATTTATATCGGTTGGCGAATTTGTCGATAACTAAGAAGGAGAAGCACTCTTTCCTCGAGACGGTCAACAAGAAAAAACTGGAATTCCGAAGAAGTAATGGGATCAAAGGAGTCAAAACCAACGAATATCGTGGCAAACAACGCAGCAGCAGCAACGACCACAAACCTATTCGTCAGCACCTTTGAGGACCACATCCTAGACATCAAATATCTACTAATTACCATGATCTTAATTATTTTAGTAACCATAATTTATAATTACTTAAAAAAAAAAATTAACTTGATAATTAATAAGAAGGTCAGCAAAACTATACAAGTATGAAATAATATGTATATATATAATTGCATAAAATAAATAAATATAATCCATGATATGACGTAGTTTTATAATGAAAAAACTAACAACTATACTAAAAGAACTAGAAAGAATATTAGAAAATTTTAAGAAGACTCCATACAGAGAATATAGTGCAAAGAATCTGTTAACAAAAAGATATAAAACAGATGAATTAAAAGCTGAATTCAGAGAGAGATACAGTGAACTGTCAAAAGAAGACAAACAGATCGGTCAGCCAATATTAGATAAATTTCAGGTAGTATACGAACAATTAACAGCACTCATCAAGAACAAAACAAAAGAAATTATAACAGAAGAAGACGACAACGACGAGACAGACACAAATAGTGATTCAAGGAGTAAAACTCCCAGGAACTCTGAAAGTGCTAAATTCAGCAACATGGCTTTGTTTGACATGGCAACAACGATCAAAATCGTAACTGAGTTTGATGGAGATCCGAAAAATCTCACAAACTTCATAAACTTAATAGAATTCCTTCACGATTCTATAGAGAGCCCAGAGGAAAAGAAAAAGTTAATTAACTTTGTGATTAAGACAAGAATTTCACAAATGTACGTAACAAAATCTGCAACGAACCAACACCGACAACACTGTTAGATCTTCGGACACTATTTCAGAGGATATTCAAATCTAATAAAAATCCTTTTAAGATTCAAAGTGAGTTAGCTAAAAGCTACCAAGGTGAAAGACCACTACAAGACTTCGCAAACAAGATCGAATCACTGGCAGCAGAACTAAACAACATTCAGATAATCGAACAAGGAGAGGAGAACCGGTAAATAATTGCTAAACTGAATGATCAGTTAGCACTAAATGGTTTAAGTCAGGCTTAAGAGAACCATTTAGATCCACAGTATTTGCAGCACAACCCAAAACCTTATCAGCTTGATGCTGATAACAGATAATCAGGAAACATTTTGAGATTCTCTGTTACAGACACGGAATCTGGGAACATATTTTAATTCAAATACTTTCCCACCCAGATAAGATATTCCATAGCAAAGCAATGTCCATTGCACTTGCAATAAACATTGCATCAGCGAATTACTTGGAAGTCTTTAGTTAATACGATACCCTAAGTATCGTACGTGCCTTTATGTCATTTTCAATGGCCATTATAATAATATCATACCGCAAGTGTCGTATGTGCGTGGGCTAGTTTCGACCACCGGCATTATTCGTGATCGAAATTGGTCTTTTGCAATCTTACAGAGTTTAAGTTTTAATTCTATCTTCGAGAAGGAAAGTACCTCCTTTGTCGGGTTCCGTCGGACTATCAGTTTTGATAGTAATATAGAAATACTTTACTTTTAGCATAGTTAATCTTAAATTCATGTTTATCGGAAAGATTATAATAAAATTAATTATTCTTCTTTATTTTGTGTTTTTTTTATTAAACGTGTTCGTGTTGTTTAAAACTGGCGCAGTCGGTAGGATGATGTCAAGTGCTAAGAAGTACGTGTATTTCAATACTTTGTGACATCATTCACTACATTAAAAATATAAAAAGATTTATATTTAATCTGCAACGCGAATAAACCGTGTTTAATAAAACTTTCTAAGCCAAAAGGAAGGATATAAAGTTATACATATATACATATGTACATAAGTGAATTAATCAACAGTGAAAAAAAAAAAAATCCTAATTTAAAGGAACGAAAAAGAAAATATTTTTTTAATACAAAAAAAAAATCCTAATTTAAAGGAACGAAAAAAAATTTTTTAATACAAAAAAAAATCAAATATCCTGTCATAAAACTTGGAGGATATATTTGCTCATAAAAATAGAGCTTACTTGTTATTACACAACTCATGCAAACAACTCAACAACGGAATTAATTGAAACAAAAGGAGAAAAACAAAAATTAAGCATTTACACAAAGGTGAGGCATCAACAAATCTACCACAAATAAAGCATCAAAAGGCCAACTAAGGAGGAAGCTAGTTACACAAGAGGAAAATATTTCAACCACCAGAAGGAAGGACGACTCTTAAGTCCTAACCGAAAATAAAAGTGTGACAGTGTTTTTATAGTAAATTTTTGTGTTTTCTACGTGAGTACTATAGTTATATTTAAAATTACTATCATTACCTATTCATTTAAATAAACAAATATTTACTTATATATGTATATTTATAGTATTATATTATAAAATTCCTTTTATCATTTTTTTGTTATTTACGAAACTAATAAATGCTAAGCGACTTAGCATCTAGTTTGGAAGCCTTAGCAAAACAGTCCCAAAATTTAGATGATATAATTAGGGAAATAAAATCAGGAATAGCAACCCATCCCACAGATAATAATTTAGAAAACTTAACAGAAAACATGACATCCTTAACGATAGACCCACTAAAATACTTAAACGGGTTACCAGAATTTAATGGAGATTATAAAGAACTCCAAAATTTCATGGATTTGATTGACAAAGTGCACCTATTACTAATTAAATATGACGATTTCTCACAGAATATATTTTTGGATGTAATAAAATCTAAACTCAAAGGAAAAGTTAGGGAAGTGGTCGAGATTAATAACCATATTACGAAATGGACAGAAATTAAAACGGTTTTAAATAATAATTTCGGGGATAGGTTAACTATCGAAGAACTATTCGATCAACTAAAGAGTGTAGCCTTTAGAACCAATAGTGTAGACTTCTATAACGATATTAAAAACATACTCAGACGAGTAAATAATAAAACTAAATTAGTTAATAGTAGCGACACAAATACCGTAGAAAAAAATCTGTTAGCTAACATCAATTCAGCGCTCCAAATATTTAAAAATAAATCTCCTGAGCCTATCAGATCAATTCTTTACTGCAGAAATCCCAAATCACTAGAAGAAGCAATGAGTATCCTGTACGAAGCAGGCTATGCATTTTATAATCAAAATAGAAATCCTATAAGAGAAACAAGAAACTCCACTCCTGATAAGAAACCCCCATATAATAATTTTAACAAACAAAACTCTAACAGCAATCGCCGTAATAGCAGCTATAATAATAGAACAGATAATAATTACCGAAACCAGAATCATCGTAATTACCAGAATAATAGCTATCACAATAGCTCAAACAATAGATATCAGCCTCAATACACAAACTACCAAAATAATTATCGACACCCCACTGAAAATAACTCTTCGACAATCTCTCAAAATCAGGTTTCTTACAGAAACCATTCAAACTCAAATCAAAACCCATATATGAACAGACAAAATAATGGATTCTTCAATAATAATCCAACTGTGAATACTTCCCCACAAACAAAACCAGAGCCTATGGATGTGAACCATAGTCAAATTTCCTCAAACACGGAAGGTCAAAATTTTCCAGTGCTTGCCTCCAATATAACATACCCCATATAATAGTCAAATCAAAAACTAAGCCCCTAAGGTTCATTATTGACACCGGAGCTACCCATTCGATAATAAATCCAGGACTCTGTCATCCCAAATGGGAAATACCAACTACGGAATGCATGAAATTGAGAACTTTTAAAAACACTATTGAAATCAAAGAGAAAGTTAGTATACCACTCTTTGAAGAGTTGGGTGACCCATCTCAAAAAATTGATATGCTTGTCTATAACTTTCACAATCAGTTCGATGGTCTGATTGGTAACAATATTCTCTTACCTCTTAAAGCAAACATAAATTATGAAACAAAACATTTAATAATTGGCAATAAAACAGTGCGCTTACACTTTAATGTCGAAACTGATGAAACCAATTTCTGCGCGATAAAAAAGGGTAATTACGAAATCCCTATACCAGTGCAACAAAAGTCAGGCTTAGGATATTTGCAGGAATTACGTTCAAACGACGGATTATTCGTTATCAACGAAGGTATATACAACGTAGAAGAATACAAAATTATAGCAAAAGCAAAATTGCTTGAGGATCTTCCGAAAAATTTAAAGTTTACCTCATTACCTATAGAAAAGGTAGACGAATATAACTTTAATATTATAGAGGAAATGGAAAATAAAAACATAATGGAACAATTGAGAATAGATCATTTAAATTCTGAAGAAAGAAGAGAACTAATGACATTGATCAAACAACACTCGAAAATATTCTACCAAAAGGATTCTGATTTAACTTTTACAAATGCTATAAAGCATGAAATCAGAACTGCCAACAGCATTCCAATTCATAGCAAAGCATACCGCTATCCATATATACATAAGAACGAAGTTCAGAGCCAAATTCAGGAAATGTTGACCAATAATATAATACGCCCAAGTAATTCCCCTTACTCAGCGCCCATTTGGATAGTACCCAAAAAAAAGGACGCCTCAGGCAAAACTAACTGGCGGATAGTCATTGATTACCGTAAACTTAATGAGGTAACCATCGACGACAAATATCCGATTCCTAACATCGACGAAATCTTGGAGAAATTGGGAAGATGCCAATACTTCACAACTCTTGATTTAGTGAAGGGTTTCCACCAAATAGAAATAGCCGAGAAGGATATTTATAAAACTGCATTCAGTGTAGAAAATGGCCACTACGAATTTACACGCATGCCATTTGGACTGAAAACAGCACCAGCCACGTTTCAGAGGCTTATGAATAATGTTCTGAGGGAATACATCAATAAGAATTGTTTGGTATACCTTGACGATATTATTGTCTTTTCGACATCGCTCAAAGAACATATTGATTCCTTAAGGAAGATTTTTCAAAGGTTAAAAGAAGTCAATCTTAAAATTCAATTGGATAAGTGTGAATTCTTAAAAAGAGAAACAGAATTCCTTGGCCATATTGTCACCCAAGAGGGCGTCAAACCAAATCCAAAGAAAATAGATTGCGTTAAAAATTTTCCTATCCCAAAAACGGCTAAACAAATTAAGCAATTCCTAGGACTTTCGGGCTACTATAGGAAGTTCATTAAGGACTATTCCAAAATAGCAAAACCCATGACGATATATCTTAAGAAAGATATGAAAGTCGATGCTAATAATCCGGAATACAAAACTAGTTTCGAAACGCTAAAAAGAATGCTAATAAACGAACCCATTCTACGTTATCCCGATCTTGATAAAACATTTACCATTACCACCGATGCTAGCCAATACGCCATAGGTGCAATTCTTTCACAGGAAAACCATCCTGTTTGCTTTGCTAGTCGGACTTTAAATACCCATGAGCAAAACTACAGTACAATCGAAAAAGAACTTCTTGTCATAGTGTGGGCTACGAAATACTTCAGGCCTTACGTATTCGGTAGAAAGTTCATTATAGAGACAGATCACAAGCCACTAGAGTGGTTGTTCGCTATAAAGGAACCAAATTCGAAATTGGTGCGATGGAGACTTAAGCTCTCAGAATTCGACTATGTAATAAGGTATAAGAAGGGAACCAAAAATTCAAATGCGGACGCGTTATCTAGGATAGAAATTCATACAAATGAGGAAGAACTCATTGTGGATATTCTTACAAGCGAATCATGCTTGAATGTATTTAAAACACAAATAGTTTTAAAAAAATCTAATTCTGGATCAATGAGAATTAAAAATACAAATGTCTTCAATAAAAATAGGAAGATAATATATATTAAGAAACTGGACGAACAGACAGCAATTATGCTAATGAAACACCATTTTAACCCTACCCAGCTTAACGCACTACTCGTCGAAGAGGAAGATTATTTCAATACAATAATGAATGCCTATACTAAAGCATTCACAGAAAATAGCAATTTCAAAATCATTAGATGCACAGTATTACTAAACGACGTTGAAAACGAAGAAGAGTTAGTCAACTTAATAGAACAGGAACAACTTAAAAACAATCATCGTGGTATTGGTCAAGTTTTTAAAGAACTAAAAGTTCAGATCTATAATCCATATCTAAAGAAACGAGTGACTCAATTTATAAATAATTGCGAAATTTGTAATCTAGAGAAGTATGAAAGGAAACCTCCTAAGCCAACATTTAAAGTAACAGAAACGCCAAATAAACCTGGTGAAATCATTCACATCGACGTATTTTACAGCCTACAGAAGCAGCTATTTATGACAATAATTGATAAATTCAATAAATTTGCACAAGCTATTAAAATTATGGGGCGTACTTGGACGGAATTCAGACGAGGAATCCTACAGTACATTTCATCTTTTGGGGACGTAAAAAAGATAGTTGTTGACAACGAACTGGGCTTTAAAGCCTTGCCACTCCGAGAATTTTTAAAGAACCACAACATAGAAATCCACTATACCTCAAACAGCAACCACACATCAAATGCGGATATCGAAAGGTTGCACAACACAATTAATGAGCATATTCGACTCCTTAGACATGAGGAGGAAACTGAAGAAGAAACTGTGGAAGAAAAAGTCTTAAAAATAATAAGATTTTACAATAATACGATACATTCTACTACCAATAGAAAACCTATAGATTTTATTACGGGAAAAGTTAACCAAAACGAATACGAACAAATACGCGATAGAACACTTAAAATTAAAGAAAAAATTATAGATAAATTGAATAAAGACACCGAGGCCATCTACCAATAGGTGGCAGCCGATCCAAATCCGAAATTTTAATAAAACTTGCAGCAGAGGCGCATACCACCAGCGCCAGTGGTATAAGTTGACATCTCTAGAGCTCGAAGCTTTTAAGCAAAGCTTCGGACCGGGGTAGAGTTCATAGTTCACAACACGAAAATAGATCATTAACATCCATACACGCAAACCACTGTCTTGAACAGGGTTCATCAGTACTTCCTGGAAAATAATTACGATTTTACTGAAAATTTTTGGAATTTAGGTTTAATAACATAGATAAGTTAAATTTTTGAACTACTTATTAATTTTCTGTTTTCTCCCGCGGAATTAAGGTTTAACAACATAGATAAGTTAAGCTTTTGAACTACTTCTTATTTTTCTATTTTCTATTGTATTTTGGTTTTTCTTTCTCTCTTTTTACCTTTTATGTACCATATAGACATTACGTAACGTACTTAATTTCAGTGGACGGTAGCTCGGATTTCTTCATTTGTTAAATAACACATCTCCGTAAATAGACTTAAAACAAAACAAACGACCTCGTAACTTTTACAGTTCGACCATACAGTTACAACAGGCTTACTGACCTGGTGCTAATAAACCCATCGCCCGCATAGGGCACAACAACATGGCCACGGCCGGACGGCCGAAAAACTACTACGACGACCTGGACCCAGGAAACTGGCCCAGGAAGGCAACGAAAAAGGCCAGGAAAAGAAGCCCCAGCCTTGACTTCCCCTCCTTACAAGAAACGATAGGTAGCATTAACTCGGGCACAGACCCGAAATATGTGACTATCAAGCTTTCAGACCATACGAAAAACATTACAGACCTCAATCCTTTTGTGGTATGTAAAATGATCGAGCATGTAGCCCCCCGAGTTCGTTCATGCAAAGCATTAAGAGATCACTCTTACCTTGTCCTGCTCCCATCGCAAACGGAAGCGGAGAAGCTGATCAAAAACTTAAAAAAAATCCAGGATCACGAAGTGCAAATAAGCTACCATTCAAAGCTCAACTCGTCCAGAGGCACCGCGTTTGCTCCCAATCTAAAAATGCTATCGGAGGCAGACATCCTAGAAGGACTGAGAGAAAAAAATCAGACTATCACGGAAGTACGGAAGATGACAAAACCTGGCCCGTCACAAGGCGAACGAGTACCAACAGGCGCTTTACAGATCACTTTCGACTGCTTTGCCCCCCCCTCCTCGATAGTTTGCTGCCTGGAGAAACTTCCGGTACGAAGATGGTACCCTGCTCCTCTCAGATGTAGGAAATGCTACAAATTCCGGCACCACGAGAGCAACTGTCACGCCACCCCTGTCTGTCCCGACTGCGGCATATCCAAGGCGAAAGGAGATAATACTCACATATGCGAACGCAATTACTGTATCAGCTGTGATCAAGTCGGCGACCATGTCACTTTGGACAGTATATGCCCAGCATTCGCCAGGGAAAAGGCCATTGTACAGATCCAAGTGGACAACCATGTTACCCGTTTTGAAGCGCGGCGACAGTGGTATGCCACGTATGGCAACCAAGCTCCACTCGAGCAAAGCCCAAGCAAGGTCCAGACAGGCACTTCCTTTGCTGAAATAACTAAAAAAATTTCACAAACACACCAGGCCATAGTAACAAAAACCCCTCCCCCAGCTCCCATACCCTCCATATCCACTAACCTCCCTCTGAACAGCAGAATGGCTACTCGGCCGGCCATCCCACCAACACACACGTACAAAAACGCTATTGAACTAGCACAACAACCCAGAATCGCAACCTCACGCTCCACAGCAACGAGAAACGAAACTAACATAGCTACAGCCAAGATTGAACAAGACACAAATACAGGTATAGACACCAACACACACACTGACAAACAAACTAATTTTAGCTTCAAACACTACACTCCTAGCTCTCACCTCTTCCGCTCTTCTAACTCCTCACAAAACAAGCAAGACAGCACATTCAATCTGGCAACGCCAGAAGTCACTAACGCCACACTCCCCCCTTCCACACGCAACCTAGAAGAACCGGCCTCCCCACCTTTTCTCGGTTTTTCATCGCCCATACAATCTCCACCTACTTATTACGACCCCAACCTGGACTCACCTAATGTTTCCCCCACTGGTCTCGGTGACGAGAGCATGGTGGAAATCTTAGACTGAACAGAAATATGATCACTATGTCTTGATCCCCACCCAAACTCCATTCTCCCATCCCATGCAAAGTCCCACATTAGTACCACGCAACCATCTAAGAGACCTCACTGTTCTCCAATGGAACATGTGCGGGTACTATAACAACCTAGGTAGCCTTCAGCTCCTGGTTGGCGAGTTCACTCCCTCAATCCTGGCGATCCAGGAAACGCACCTCCCAAACGGCGCTTCCCCTCCCCGCCTCTCCAACTTTACGCCATTCCTGATAAACCACCGCACCTCCCGCAGTGGCGGAGCTGGGGTGTTTGTCAGAAATGACATCCCTGCCACTGAACTCCCACTCGACACCACGCTCACAGCTGTTGCTGTCAAAATCCCACACCTCCCCCCGATCCATGTAGTCTCTGTCTACCTGAGTGCTGAGGACACAGTCACGGAAAGCGCTCTGAAGTCCTTAATTGACCAGGTCCCGAGTCCGGTGCTGCTGCTGGGCGACTTCAATGCGCATAACGCGCTGTGGGGATCTCCCAGAGGCGACGCTAGAGGCAGGACCATTGCGGAGTGGCTGGATGACTCTGGCTTTGTCATTCTGAACGACGGCAGCCCCACTATACTTAATTCCCGTAATACCCTCACCCATATAGACCTCTCCATCTGCTCCCCTTCACTAGCTTCTAACACCAATTGGCACACAGTAGAGAACCCCAGAGGCAGTGACCACCTTCCTATACTCATCTCCATAGAAAAAACACTCCCAACTGTCCGGCATGTTCCGCGATATGTTGAACATAGGGCGAACTGGCCTGGCTTTGCGAGAGTAATCGAAGAACATCTACACTCACAACCCCCCAGCCTGGACCCAGACAGGGAAGCAGCAGTGCTCTCAAGAGCTATACGTAAAGCTGCCAATATAAATATCGCACTGTCTCGACCCAAAGTCAAGCTCCAGCCACCTTGGTTCAATGCCAAAGTAAGACACCTCGTGGAACAGAAGGACAGAGCATGGAGGTCCTTCAAGAGACAGCCGACTCCCGAGAACGCTGTCTGCTATAGGAAAGCAAATGCCCTGATGAGAAGAGAAATCAAAGCTGCTAAAAAGCAAGCCTGGCACGACTTCGCATCCAGCATTGACTCTTCCACCCCTATGAAGGAGAACTGGCGCAGGGTCAGGGCAATCTGTGGACACCCCTCTAAGGCAGGCATCACAGGCCTTAACGTTGTGGACGCCACTGTCACTGAACCTGTGCTGATAGCAGAACACCTTGCCAAGCACTACACCAGCTATGCAACTGATGCAGACCGCTCCACCATCTATCACTCCACCAAGACTTCCTTGGAGACGTGCAGACAACAAGACATTGAGAATATTCCCCCCTCCCCACTCGATGATCCCTTTTCACTCCTGGAGCTAAGGCAAACGCTTTACTCCTTCCAAGGATCCACTCCAGGTCTGGATAATATCTCCTTCGGTATGATTAGGTAGGCTCCTCCAATCTGGCATGCCAGGTTGACGGAACTGCTGAATCGAGCTTTGACTCTTGGCAGATTTCCGACAGAGTGGAAGCTTGCCGAGATTCGAGCAATTCCGAAGGGGAACATCCGCTTTCCAAGCCCCGCAGAAACCAGACCTATTTCCCTCCTTAAAACCACATCCAAACTCCTCGAGAAGCTGATGGCAAACAGGTTAAGTTGGTTTCTAGAGCAAAGGCTGCTTCCCACGGTTTGGAGCTACAGACCTGGCAGAGGTACTCAAAATCTTCTGCAGGAACTGGAGCACAACCTAAAATGCGCCTTATCTAGAGGTCAACACACTGTTTTGCTGTCCATCGACTTGGAAAAGGCATACGACAGAACACCGAAGCACTCCGTCCTCAAACAGCTTATAGACTGGAAGGTCGGCACGCGATTTATCAAACTGGTTGAGTCATTCCTCACAGACAGAAGAATATGAGTCAGATCAGGCGGACACCTCTCGTCCACATTCACCTTGGAGAACGGCTTACCGCAAGGTTCGCCACTCTCAGTACACCTTTTCTCCACTTTCATTCACTCACTGTCAACTCAGCTCAGTTCAGTGCCAGACCTTTATTATCACATTTATGCAGACAATATTATATGCTATGCATCTGGCAACCCACCATTTGTGAATTCCATCCTCACTCAGACCCTGAGGAAAATCTCAGTTTGGTCTGAAATTAATGGTGCCAAGGTGGCCATGAGCAAACTAGAAGCCCTGCACGTCTGCAGAAGACGGAGTTGCCGAGAAGTTGAATTATCCTTCGACATGGCTTCCATCCCTTTTCAAAACGTCCTCAAAATCTTGGGTCTACACATCTCCAAAACCCTAGATTGGAGCAAGCACACCAGCATGGTGGTGGAAGATGTCAACAAACGAAATAACCTCCTCAGGGTCATTTGCGGTAGGAACACGGGTCCCCCACTACCAACTGCCATTCAAATAGTCAGACAACTGATCATGGGAAGGATCGACTATCTAATCACAGTTTATGGGTTCTCCACCAAACGCAATGCCAGCAAAATGCAGAAGGCCATCAACGCTTCAGCCAGAACGGCCATAGGCGCTTTACGCACCACCCCCATAGATAGCCTTCTTATAGAGGCAGGCTTTCCCACCTTCACCGCTAGAAGAGACCAGCTCATGGTCAGTCTCTTCCTGAAAAACTTCCATGACCCCCAAGCTCCCCTTCATGATTTAGTTGTGGACAGCCTGTCCTCACATCTCCGTGCTACACGCACAAAATCGGGTCTCCACAAAGCAGTGGAAATCGTCCCTCCTCCTCTCAAATCCATCCCCCTCGATCCCAACCTCATCAACCCCGTCACGCTCCCCCCGCCCTGGAGGATCAAGACAGACCACATCATCGACTGCGAAGTACATTACCAAGACAAAGACAACGATACGAAAAGACGGCTTCACACAGAGCTCAAAGCAAGACTGAGCGCGGACAACGTCTTCTACACAGATGCCTCAAAAGCGGACTCTGCTGTAGCCATGGCAGTCGTCGCAGACTGCCCAAACGGAAACCTGCAAATCTGTAGGAAGTTACCGGACTGGTTCAACGCCTATTCGGCCGAACTAACAGCAATTTGGGAGGCTACCAAGCTGGCAGCCACCCTGAAGGGCACCACGGTGATTTTCACAGACTGCCTTTCAGCGATCAAAGCGATCCGTAATATTAAAAACAAAAACACTCTGGCAGCAAATGTCAGAGGAACAATTCAAAATCGTAGCATCTGGATCGCCTGGTGTCCTGGTCATGTGGGCATTCCAGGCAATGAGAAAGCAGACTGTCTGGCCAAGAGCACAGCCGAGAGCGAGGGGATCATTATCAACCCTCCAGCGTATAAAGCTGCCCTCACGCAATACAAACGGCTACGAGACGCCCTTAGACAACTGGCTTGGAACAGCTCAGGCGACTTCCTCGCCAGCCACCACAACACCACCAATTGTCCAGAAATGCTCGATCTACCCAGACGAACAATGATCGAGATCGCCAGAATCAGGCTGGGGCACTTCCTGGCCATTAAGCAACACCTGTTCACAGGACTGCCAACACCACCTTGCACCTTTTGCGATGGCGTAGCGCTCACTGCAAAACACATCTTTCACGAGTGCGCGGAACTACCCAGACTACTCTACGAACAAGGCATAACGACAAGAACAACTCAACTCCTGAAGTACTCCAGAGAGGCTACGAACGGACTAATCCCCGCACTCAAACAATACCTAACCGCCAACGGACTAACAACGAGGCTCTAACTCACCACATACAGAATTCAAACGGATACTAATGAAATCCTAGCTACCTCCTCCACACTAAGCCACGAAGTCTAGCTTTAAGATAGAACGTAGATTTTAGATTTAGTGGCAAAAAAAAAAAAAATTAATACAACATAAGCAAGTACTATTAGGTAGAAGACAACTCGATAGAATTACACCAATAAGCTTAAACAAGTAAAGAATACTAATACTAAGGTTACAACAAAACAAAAGCTACTAACTTTTAAATTAGCTTAAATAGCTGTTAGTGCCCGGATGGCCTCGACGCCGTGGGCGATTAGCTTTATTGTCATAGGCTTAGGCAACTAAGGTTATTCAATAAAGATGTTTTTGAATTTGAATTTGAATAAAGACAGAAAGGATATACCATTAGAATCAGGTCCGAACTTTATTAAAGAAATCCGCGGCGGAAAAAATTATCCTAGATTTAGAAAAATAGTTACAGAAGAACTTGATAGGGATCATGTGATAGATGTAGACACTAGACACAAATACTATAAAACCCACGTCCGTAAATCAAAAAGATTTCAGGATTGAAAGAATCCCACCATTAAAGCTAAACATAAAACTAAACAAAAACAAAGAATGAAAAAACTTATTTCAGGTGACAATGACAACGATAACAATAATCCTTCTGTTCAACGTTCAACCTTCTACAAGTGAACTCACAACGACTGGAGATACAAGACCTGACGAACAATAATGGCTTCGTGACAATCAAATTGGAAGATAGAAAATTAATTAAAAGAAATAATAAAATTATACATATTATTAATATCACCGAGTACGAGGATGCAGTATCTCATATAGAAAACAATATTCAAACCCTTAAGTCTAATTCAAGAACTGGAGGACCAATGCTTAATACAATTATTCATAATTTCAATTTACTAGAAAATAAAGTTAATGGTTTGAAACCTCACATCAAAGCGAAAAGGGGTCTACTGAACATATTGGGAAAAGGACTAAAATTCCTGGCAGGAACTATGGATAGCGACGACGAGCTTGAAATTAAGGGTAAATTAGACGCTATAATCCAAAATAATAAAAATCTGATTCACGAAAATAATAGGCAAATCGAAATAAATAAAGAAATTTCAGAACAAATACAAAACATAACAAGTCATATTAAAACCCAACAAAACTTAATAGAAAAATACTTAACTAACTATACCACCCAGATCAATGCAAGAATCAGAAGTCTGGAAGACGAAATTACATATATGCAATATATTTACCAAATAAACTACGATATCAACCTACCTAAAACCCATATTGACGATACAGAACAAATTATAATGACTAGCAAGTTAGGTATATTAACAAGAAATATCTTGACAAACAAAGAAGTCGAGATGATCGATGACTTAGAAGCATTTAAATATATTCAAACTGTGGTAGCCTTTTATGAAAACCAAATAGTTATAATATTGTTAATCCCACAGTTCTCCAATTTAACATATTCACAGATTCTAATTGAACCATTGCCTAATCTGGAAAATAAGTCTATATATATAGAAAACACTAGATACTTGATAGACCAAAATAATAATGTCTATAATTCCAACGTAAAAAATAATTTAAAGAAAAATTTGATAAAAATTGAAGATGACTGTATTGAAAATTTAATTAACTTGAAAAACGCCAATTGTAACATGCAATTTTACCGGAACGAAGAATTCAAGGAAGTGATAACTGGAATAATTATAACCAAGAATATTGAAAACATATTCATTGATCAGAATTGTAACAAATTTAATGTTAGCATTAAAGGTACCAAACTATTAAAGTATGAAAATTGTAAGTTGAAAATTAAGGGAGACATATTCGAAAATTTAAGTATTAAAATCTACGATCACGTCGTACTACCAAACTTTGTATCCAAAATTAAAGAAAATAGAACTATTGAAAATTTTAAACTAGAAGATTTGCATACTAAAAATATAGATAATAGGAAAAGAATCGAGGAAATTGTATATGAGCCATGGAAAATATGTAACAAGTATTGGTATAGATATAGTGACTATATGTATCATTTTTATAATAATAACAATTTTGATAATTTTATTTAAGAAAAAGAAAAAATTAAATAATGAAATTAATATTGAATTAACTTCGTCGGAGCCTCAGACAAAGGCGGGGGGTGTTACAGACACGGAATCTGGGAACATATTTTAATTCAAATACTTTCCCACCCAGATAAGATATTCCATAGCAAAGCAATGTCCATTGCACTTGCAATAAACATTGCATCAGCGAATTACTTGGAAGTCTTTAGTTAATACGATACCCTAAGTATCGTACGTGCCTTTATGTCATTTTCAATGGCCATTATAATAATATCATACCGCAAGTGTCGTATGTGCGTGGGCTAGTTTCGACCACCGGCATTATCCGTGATCGAAATTGGTCTTTTGCAATCTTACAGAGTTTAAGTTTTAATTCTATCTTCGAGAAGGGAAGTACCTCCTTTGTCGGGTTCCGTCGGACTATCAGTTTTGATAGTAATATAGAAATACTTTACTTTTAGCATAGTTAATCTTAAATTCATGTTTATCGGAAAGATTATAATAAAATTAATTATTCTTCTTTATTTTGTGTTTTTTTTTATTAAACGTGTTCGTGTTGTTTAAAACTATTCTCCTCACACCCAGCTCGATTCACAAACTACAATCGCAACCAAAGCTTTCACTCAAACATCAATAGAAGAGGACATAGCTTTCAAGTTAACAGAAACTCACGGGGGAACCAATACAACACGAATTATCAAAATCAATCAAGAAGGAACATCTACAACCCATCAAGCAAAGTCACAATGAAAACACAATACAATTTAACAATGCACGCACACAGAATAGTACAAATAGAATTCCAGAAACACGGAATCAGAATCGTCCATTTAGACGAATAAATGTGTTGAATTCGGAAAACGGACAAGGAGTCCCCGAAACACAATTTTCAGGGGACAACGAATATTAAACCCACAATGTATGAAGATACATAAATTCACGGTCAAGAACCCGACCAACTATGTAAATATAAAAGGCGATGCAACATCAAGGAATGCGTCATGGTTTATAGACACGGGAGCAGATATATCGATAATTAAGAAAACTAACTTAATAAACTACTTAGAACTAAGAAAAGAATCCTGCAGAATAACAGGAGTAACTGATGGTGAAATCAAAACAGTAGGAACAATAAACATAAAATTTAAGATCGAAGGAGATCTAATAGAGCACAAACTGCATGTAGTAGAAGACAACTTTCCAATATCAACTGATGGATTAATTGGATTAGACTTCTTGACCATATTCGGATGCAAATTGGACTACGAACAATACATTTTGACAATTTGCACAGAAATTAATAACATTGAGATACCGATCATGACTAAGATCCCAGAAGTAAAAACCATCACAATTCCAGCAAGATCGCAAATGTATCAAGCGATGGACATTAAAGTAAAAGAAGATAGCGTAGTTTTGAGCCAAGAACTCCAGGATGGAATTTTTATTGCAAATGCCATAATTCCAGCAAAAGGAATCGTTCACGTCAAACTGCTCAATACACTAGAGCAGGACATCAGTATCAAACTACCGCAACTAAGAATTGTGCCTCTCACAGAATACCACTTCATAAGGAAGGTGAAATCAATAGATAACGATAACGATAAACGTTTCGAAAAACTAAAAAAGGAATTAAACATAAATAACCTAGACGAAAAAGCAAAAGACTCACTGTACGAAATATGCAGAAACTATTCAGATACATTCCATTTAACGGGTGACACACTAACAATGAATAACTTCTACACACAAAAGATAAATATGACAGATCATACTCCAATCTACATAAGGAAGTACCGCTTACCACAAGTGCAAGGCGATGAAATAAATAAACAGGTAGATCAACAAGCCCATACAATGCCCCTTTACTAATAGTTCCAAAAAAAAAGGAACTAAAGATGAAAATAAATGGAGGATGGTAGTCGATTTTCGACAATTAAACAAAAAGATAATGGATGACAAATTTCCATTAACCAGACTCGAAGACATCCTAGACAATCTGGGGAGAGCAAAATACTTCTCAACCCTAGACCTCACAAGTTCTTTTCACCAGATCGGATTGCACCCACAATCACGACCTGTAACTGCCTTTTCGACCAACAAAGGTCACTACCAATTCAAAAGACTACCTTTTGGATTAAAGATCTCCACTAACAGCTTACAAAGAATGTTTACAGTAGCTCTAGCAGGTTTAGATGCCGAGACATTTTTGTATGTCGACGACATAATAATTTTGGGATGCAGCTTGCAGCACCACAACAGAAACCTATGCAAAACTTTCGAGCGATTGCGTCAATATAACCTCAAATTAAATCCACAAAAATGCAACTTCTTACAAACAGAAGTGGTTTACTTAGGCCACCTAATCACAAACATGGGAGTAAAAACAGACCCCACAAAATTCGATAAGGTGACCAATTATCCAAAACCCACAAATGCACGGCCTTCTGTAACTACTATAGAAGATTCGTACCCAATTTTGCATCTATAGCCAAACCCTTAAATCTTTTAGCCCGCAAGGACACACCCTTCATCTGGAAAGAGGAATGTCAGAAAGCTTTTGACACCTTGAAACAGAAACTAATCATCCCACCGATATTACAATATCCAGACTTTTCAAAACAATTTGTCTTAACGACAGACGCATCAAATTTTGCATTAGGCGCAATTTTGTCTCAAGGAGAGATAGGCAAAGACCTACCTATTTCCTACGCAAGCAGAACTCTAGATAAACATGAATTGAAGAAACCAATTATACAAAAGGAACTTCTAGGAATCCACTGGGCAATAAAACACTTCAGACCATACCTGTATGGAAAAAAATTCACAGTCGTGACTGATCACAGACCTCTAGTAAGTTTGTTTACACACAAGGATCCATCATCAAAGATGACAAGAATCCGTTTAGAACTATCTGCATATGACTTCGACATAATATATAAAAAGGGTTCACTGAATACAAATGCAGACGCACTATCCAGAATAAAGGTTAACTCGGATATGCTTAAAGAAATGATACCAACAGCGCAGATTAAGATAACAACGAGGAATAGATCAAAAGAAGCAAAAGAATCAGAAGCATGCGAAAAAACTGAAGATATTGAAAGTGTCGATGAATCGTCAGGCCAACTTTTCATCTATGAATGCACCTCAATCTCCGAAATAAGAAATGTAAGACAATTAAAATTCATAAAGATAAATAAGGACGTCCAAAGAAGAAAGTACAATGAAAAGGAGAGTATACTCATATCAAAAAAGGAAGTAGCAATCGAGTACTGCGATAATCCGAATCTAAACTTAGGATCAATATTGGAGAAGCTGACTCACGCGATGATTGACAACGAAATTCAAATGCTAGCAATCTCAAAAGAAGAAGAAATATTTAAAAAAGTCGACATAGAAGAATTTAAGAAGACATTTAATGATCTGCAGAAGCGAATTAAAATAAAAGAAAAGAAAAGTTTGCGCATAATAATATTTAAACCCCCAAAAAGGATAGTGAACAAGGAAGAACAACTGAGCATAAGCAAACAATTTCATGACACTCCACACACAGGTGGACATTCAGGAATCAAACGCACAATTAACAAGATTAAACAAAGATACTGTTGGAAAAATCTCAGCAGAATGGTCAAAACTTACGTAAACGACTGTGAGAAATGCAAGTGCAATAAAATAATAAGGAACACCAAAGAAAGAATGGTAGAAACAAACACACCAAGTCAAAGTTTCGAAATATTAGAAGTTGACACGGTAGGACCCATGAACCAAAGTAAATTCTACAGATACATTCTGACATGTCAATGTCAACTAACCAAATATGTAGAGGCATTCCCCATGGAGAATAAAGAGGCCAAAACAGTCGCAAAAATATTAGTCGAAAAAATAATCTTAAAATATGGAACATACAAAATCTTAAAAACGGATCTAGGCACCGAATTTGTCAACCAATTAATCTCAGAAGTATGCAAAATTTTCAAAATAACCCAAGTAACCTCAACTCCGTTTCACCACGAAACTCTAGGAGCCATCGAAAGGAATCATCGAGTACTAAACGAGTACCTATTATCAATAGTCCAGAATGCTGAATAGGATGAATGGTTACCCTATTACACATTCTGCTACAATATCACACCTCATTCCGAAACCAAAATATCACCATACGAACTGATATTCGGTAAATTAGCCTCACTTCCAGACACCATGGAACAAAATAGAACAAATCCGATTTACAATCTAGAAGATTATTCAAAAGAATTGAAGTTTCGCCTGTAAGAAAGTCAAAAAATAGCCAAAGCACTATTGGAGAATTCTAAAAAGAAAAGAAGCAGAAAATCTGATGAAAAAATTAACCCACTAAAAATTAAGATAGGAGATTAAGTATTATTAAAAGTAGGAAATAAAAGAAAGAATGAACCTCCATATAAAGGTCCATATATTGTAATTGATACAAATAACGTTAATATTAAGATAAAGATAGATAAAATAATAAAAGAAGTACACAACAATAGGTTGAAAAAATTTTAAAGTTCACCATAAGTATCATGTAACAATTAAAATAGCTATGTGGATAAGAATCAAATAAAGTACACAAATTATTTTAGTAGAAATGTAAGATAGAAAACTTCATCATAAGAATAAAACCAAAAAATTTTCCTCTAATCAAGCAAAATTTTTTTTTCCATAAGAGGAGGGATGTAGCGCATCAAACATTTGATAGATGCACATACACAAAAAAAAAAGAAAAACAAGCATAAGCAAGCATTCAAGTTCAATAATTTCATTCACACATATTTTCGTTCATAAATTGAACAATGTGAATTTCGTGAACTTGCAAGGGCAATGCACTTCAGTGTAGCACACGTCAGTTTGCTGACACGATTCACACCATTCATGTATTACACTGACCTCAATGAACCCGAATGCTTGAAAAGCTTGGAATGTGCATTGCGGCAAATTCTTGGGTGGATTTGCGAATTTTTGATTGCGCTACTCCAGGTCAATAATCTATATTGCAATGTATTGCAATAAATTGATTATTTAGTAGATTTATACGTTAGGTAGGGATAGCTAATAATCATATAAATAAGTTGATTAAAATAAAGAAAGCCAGAACGTTTGAGTACGGAAAGAGGTGTTTTACTATCAATTCCTCTAGTAACTTCGGCAGTCTTTGACGCCATACAGTGTGCTAATATTGGCTGAGCATTCTCGCCTGCACTTCACATAATTCCATCGGCTGAGCATTCTCGCCTACACTTCACATAATTCAATCGGCTGAGCAATCTCGCCTGAAGATAGGGCAGTCTCTGACGCCTTCACGTATTGATATCGGCTGAGCTTTCTCGCCTGAAGTATAGAAGCATCCATCTACAAGACGATTACAGTACCAGCATTACAATATATCATATTAAATTTACATCTTTTGATATATTATACCGTTTCTATTAGTTACTTTTATTGTGGACAAAGCCAACATTTTAGTGTGATTTTATGGGAATTGTGCTCACCATATATCTTTCAAAATAATCATACAATCAAAGACGTTTTATTGTAATGCTTTTGCGCCGATTATTCATCGTAAAATCATTAGTTAGCGAAATGTGTAGGGAAATTTCTCGCTTACAATTTATCTTGGAGTTCCAATTCCATAATAGTATTGTTAATAATCAGAATTTATACTTACACAAATTATAGAAATAATATCACAAATTATAGAAATAATATTACTTTAAGGGAAAAAATAAAGAACTTTATTATAGAAATACCTTACTAGAAATAATATTACTTTAACGGAAAAAATAAAGAACTTTTACCTTTGGCAACAAAGATATGAGATATGCGATTGATTCCTTCCGTGGAAAACTGCTCTTGTATACAAGTCAAAAGCTGGAACTGGTGGTTTCGTCTGAAACTTTTCTATATCAACGTTATATTGTACATGCATTTGAAGTATTGCGAAGCCAGCACCCTTTGCTTGGACCTTGACTGTTCCCCAAGCGTTTGGAATCTGTAATTTAAAAATTATATATTAAGATAATGCAAGACATTCAAAACCAGTTAAAATTACCCTGAAAATTATTAATAATCAGATGATTACAACAATGAGCCTGTTTAGACCGTGCGATTTAGGACTAGTTTTACGTAAGTCGACTTACGTAGAATTAATATGCAGTGGTCTAAACATAAACGTAGAATAAACCTCACATAAGCAATTGTTTACAAACTTGAATGCGTATATTCATTAACAGAGAGATTTTATTTTGTTTTAATGAAAGTAAGTTTGATTAAGAAAGAAAAAATTCCGATTGGTCAGAGGCAAGGACAAATTCCCTTATAGATTTTTGAATTATTGAAGAAAATGTTGCATCCGTAATGGGTGGTAAAAAATTTAGAAATTTTCTTCTATACTCCATTCTCTTGTGCATGCGATGTACAAACAGAATTAAAATATTAGATCTCATTCTTCTCTTAAAGAAGTAGGCAGATCTGACAAATTTGACAACTGTCAAAGCTTTAATACGAGCGAACTAAACGGCAGCCGGATTAGTACTATAAAATGGGATATTTCACAATTATTTGTTGCACATACAACTCAGAAAGTCGCTGACAGAAGAAGCAAAACCACGTGCTGATAAAAACACGCGGCTGGCAAATGATCTATTCACGCCATTCCGCACAGCCAATCAAGACACCGCTCCTGAAAAAGCTTCCTAAATTTAGAGCGCTATAACACTATCCGTCTGAAAAGAACCCGACCTTTGAGTGCAGCTTACAGACGCCACCTGCTAATAGGTTGCAGCCGAAATAGCTCCGCACTTGCAAAAAATAGATGCAGAGGCACACACCTCCAGCGCCAATGAACCAAATTAGTAATCCTCGAGCTGAGGCTCTCAAGTCAAGTTCCACACCGATTTACTACTGGACAAGCGCGAAAATTCGTAAGCAGCATTAGTAACCAGTAACGCAAACCAATCTCACCCTGCACCGGAGCAGGGTGATTCATTTCTTCCAGGATAATAATTATTAGAATTAATCGTAATATTTGGAACTGATAATTTTCTTTTCTTAGATAGTAGATGATTTAATAAATTAAGATCTTGATTTATTTACGATATACTTTTGACTTATTATATAGAAAATCCGGTACTGTCAATTATTTTCAGTAGACGATAATTTGAATTTCTTCACTTGCTAAAGATATTAATTCCGTAAAAAGACCAAGGTGAAGACAACTTTACGACGCAAAGTCGCAGTATTCCTGCTGACACTCTTCGCTCGCATGGGGCAAATTAAAATGGCTATGGTCGTACGGCAAAATTATTATGCCAACCTAGACTCGGGCAACTGGCCTAGGAAAGCAACGAAAAAGGGACCCGAAATATGTTACTATCAAACTTTGTGACCATACGAAAAAAAATTACAGGCCTTAATCCCTTTGTGGTCTGTGAAATGATCGAGTACGTATCCCCTCGAGTTCGCTCACGCAAAGTATTAAGGGATCATTCCTATCTAGCCCTGCTCTCCTCCCATCGCAAATAGGAGAAGCCGGTCAAAAACGGAAGATGTCAGGACCTGGCCCATCACAGGACGAACGAGGCGACTAACAGCTTACTTTCGAATGCCCTCCGCCCTCAATAGTCTGCTGCCTGGAGAAAGTCCCTGTACGAAGATGGTGCTCTGATCTTCCCAGATGTAGGGAATGGTACGAATTCCGGCTCCATGAGAGCAAGTGCCACGCCACCCCCGGCTATCACGACTACGGCCAAGCCAAGGCTGGAGGAGGCAATACCTACACATGCAAACGCATTTACTGTATCAGTTGCGATCAAGTCATTTTGTACAGTATATATCCAGCATTCGCCAGATCCAGGTGGACAACCAAGTTACCCGCTTTGAAGCGCGGCGACGCTGGTTTGCCACCAACGGTAACCAACCTCCAATTGAGCATAGCCTAAGCTAGCTCCAGGCATTACTTCCTGTGCTAAAATTTCTAAAAAAAACCACACAAACAAATCAGGCTGCAGCAACCAAAAACCTTCTCCCAGCACCCATACCCTCCACATCCTCGAATTTCCCTCTGAACTGAAGAACAACTACTCAGCCAGCCATCCACCAACACACACAAACAACAACGTAACTGAATAAACAAAACAAACCATAATCGCAACCTCACGCCCCACAGCAACCAACACACAATTAAATACAGCCTCACTACAGCAAAAACTGAACATGAAAGGAACACAGGTATACACACCAAACAACACAAACAAGCTACCTTCAGTATTACCACCTACATCCCAAGCACCCATCTTCTCTGCTCCCGTATCCCCTCCCAAAACAACCAAGCCAGCATATTCAGTCCGGCTACGCTAGAAGGCATCAACTCCCAACTTTCCTCCACCAGCAACCTAAAGGAAGCCCTAGATTCCCCAGATTTTCGAGGTTTTCATCCCCCATATAATCTCCAAAACGAACATACAAGCAAGACTTCGATTCACCTAATGTTTCTCTCACCGGACTCGACGACGAGACTAAACAGCACCATGATTACTAGGTCTTGATCCGCACCTAAACTTCAATCTTCAACCGCGGAACCACCTAGGAGACCTCATGTTCTCCAATGAAATGCCTACGGATACTACAACTACCTAAGTAGCCTTCAGTTCCTGGTTGGCGATTTCTCTCCTTCCAAATGGTACCTCGCCACTCGAACTTTACAACATTCCTGGCAAACACCGCACCTCCCGCAGTGGCGGAGTTGGAGTGTTTGTCAAGATTGACATCCCTGCCACCGAACTCCAAATTAAATTTCCACTCACAGCTGTTGCTATCACAATCCCGCACAGTCCTACTATCGACGTTGTCTCTGTCTATTTGAGTGCTGAGGACACCACAGAAGGCGGTCTGCGGTCTTTAATGGGTCAGGCCCTGGGTCCGGTGCTCCTTCTGCCATAAATGAATCACAGTAGAGAGCCTCAGAGGCAGTGACCACTTCCCGATAATCATCATCATGGAAAGAACTCTCTCCACTGTCCGACATTCCCGCGTTATGTCAAGCATAGGGCGGACTGGCCTGAATTTGCGAGAGCAGTCGAGGAATATCTGCACTCTCAGCCCCCCCAGGGTGAACCTAGACAAGAAAGCGGTAGTGCTCTCAAGATCTATCCGGCAGGCTGCCAACAAAAAAATCCCACTGTCTCGACCAAAGTCAAGCTTCAGCTACCTTGGTTAAACGCCAAAGACTTCTTGTGGAGCAAAACGACAGATCATGGAGAATTTTTGGGGTTCCGTATTCAAAGGTTGCCAACGGGACCCTATTACTAAGCCTCCGATGTTCGTCCGTCCCTTTGTCTGTCAGCGGACTGTATCTCATAAACTGTAATAGGTAGACATTTAAAATTTTCGTAGATTGTTTTAAACTAAATCCGACCCCTGAGAACGATGTCTGCTATCGTGAAGTAAATTCCCTAATGAAACCGTTGATTTTAGGTAAATGATTGTTTCGGGAATTTAAAAGGTCATAAAATGAAGAAGTTTTTCCCATACATGCGCATCCCATTCTTATAGAAATTTCCAAGAAGTATTACTTTCAAATTGGGGTTTATTTTGTTCTAAAAGCACGACGACACATTCTAAGTCAAAAATAAAGGAAGGCATATCACCTTGGAAAATTTTTAATAAACAGTTTAAAAGTTAATTTGTTGCTCTAAAAAAATTACTAGGTGCGATTTATTTCCGTAAAGTATTTACCGAGTTATAGGGTAAACTGTAAGTTACGGAGCGGATTCTAAGAAAAATCAATTTTTCCTTAATAACTCCAAAACTACGCAAGATAGGACATATGTCCTGTTGTTACATACGGGGCATCCATTGGCATCAGTTAAACATATATATACATGCGTACATACATTCCTGAGTCGATTTCGCTTTACGCAGAATTATAAAATTCATGTATCAATGAAGAAATGCAAACATGTAGATACATACATACCTACAGCATTCTCATTGCATGCAGAATTATAATTCCCAGCTGCAAGTATAAACATATATACCTACAAACAATTTCACAAAGTTCAGTAATTGAATAAAGTCACTCGCTACTGACCTATGTACACCAATTTCTTAATCACATAAAGAAACAAGTGAAGGCAGTGAATTTTTGAATAAAGACGCAGTAGTATCAGCAGGCAACACAAGTTGTTTCATTTTCTAGGAATAAAGCTAGTAAGCTGCTCCGTTCTTCTACACTAGGAGTAAAGCTAGTAACCTGCTCCACTGATACACACTAGGAGTACAGCTAGTAAGCTGCTCCATTTCCATCGCTGCTCTACTCATAAACAAGAAGAAGCCCAATCGTCGTGAAGACACGTAAGCCTACAGTAACCGTGCCGTATTCCAGATTGAAATATAAAGCTGCTCAGATGAGAGTACTTGAGAACAGTCTCGTCTCAAGTAACTTAAGAAACTCAACACTGTTGGACTTTACTGTTCCTTTTTCTGTCAAGATTCTATGGGAGCAGTATGGCGGTACCCTTCCGGGACACCCTGTATATATATCCACAGACGGATGTCTGGTTTTCATATGTCTCACGAGATTTCCTGTTGAACCATGGGAAGTTTTTAACACATTGGAACAGTATTTGTATTTAGCTTTTTGATTTTCATTATCAGTGCAGGAAAACTGATTCATACTTTACTGGGTTTTTTGCAGGACATCTTAAATTTTATTATACCTCTTTTCCAATTCAAATTAAATCCAACACTTAAAACAGAGCTTACGACTTTTAAACTTATACCTAATAATTTTACACCAAAATAATTCTTATCTATGTTTCAAAATTAAACCAAATGCACTAAAGCTTAAAATACGAATGTACATTATCGCGAACGTTAAAAAATCTTTATATAAAATGAGAATTTCACAGAAATTGGTGATTTTCAAACTAACGATGTATTGAAGGAGTACATGAATAAAATGAAAGAGTAATAATCTGTATATAACTACTCCCATATTAGCAAAAATTCCTGTGAAAAACTACGAAAATTAAGGTTTCATGTAAATGAATGTTCGAGTACAGCGCGTAAGCATTGTAAAAGCGTTAACAGGTCTAAAGTTAAAATGGAAGTTATTTTACAAGTAAAAAATACTCCTTATTCAAACATAATAAGATCTATTCAGCTAAATTGCAGTTGTGCACGGTTACAATCGTACATAAGCCAATTTTGAAATAATATGGTACCAATTGATTTAGTTAGTTTCTTGCAATAAAAATAAAACTTATATAAATGAGTCACATTGTGGGTATCTGTTATTATCATTGTGTATAATTATTATTCAATAACAATTATTTCTGCTGTTTCAAGTAAGGTTTAGTTTCCGGACGAGAGGAATGGAAAAATATGTATAGTCACCCTGTATATACAGGGTGATTCAGATCAAGATACCTTCCAGTATACCACGTGATTCCTTGAGGTAAATTGATCAAAAAATTGTTGCACATAACCCCCCTTAAAAACCTTCCTTTAGGAGTTGTGGCCAGTTGAAGATTTCGCCAATATTCATGAGAATAAATGAGAATAAGTTTTGAACCACCCTATAGATTTTGGTTATTGTTACCTTATTACATAGCCAAGAATAGTAGCTGTTGAAAAGTGCATTACTCTGTATTTTTTAAATTAAGCATCTTTAAATTATTCTCAGATATTTACAAAATTTTGATTTTTTTACACACAAAAGTTTTTGAAATAAATAACGGTATTTATGAAAATTGTGTGTAAAAAAATCAATGTTTTGGGAATATTTGAGAATAACTACTACTATTCTTGACTATTTAATAAGCCAACAATAACCAAATTCTATAGGGTGGTTCAAAACTTATACTCATTTATTATCACGAATATTGGCGGAATCTTCAAATGGCCACAACTCCTAAAGGAAGGTTTCTAAGGCGGGTGGGGTGGGGGTCGGGGTGTCGGTGGTATGTGGAACAATTTTTTTATCATCTTACCTCAAGGAATCGCATAGTATACCGGAAGGTATCTTGATCTGAATCGTCCTGTATTTATAAATTGAATTTTGGAAATTTTAGAGAAAAACTTAAACCAATAGAACTTTGTTTGCATAGATATAGCTACGTAAGGGTAGACTTGCATTGGAACCCCTGAATTACACCCAATTTAAAAATAATAAACAAAAATTAAAAAAAAAATGTAATATGTAAGTAAAACCGTTGTACTATCAGTAAAATAAGTCACCAGACTAGTTTAAATAGCTGTTATACCCTAGACCACTGACGTATATAAATGAACTGACTGATCTCCTGTTTCATGTGGCTTCAATTTCGATTTCAGACAGTATACTCTCACTGTCAATGCTACCAACTGTCGTAAACTGGCAATATATTTAAATTTGTATATGCATGTCAGTGGTATTTACCGAATCTACCACAAACGTATTTGGGACTGTTGTGAGTTGAAGGAAGTGTTTTTTTACAAGGTTGTTTTGATGGGAAATTCCGTTGAACGTCAAGCAATTTCTCGTTCCCAATCATTAAAGTTCAGTGGAAAAGTATGCTCTCGCAGAAAGAGACAGAAATATGAAAGTGGTGCTTTGCTTTGCTTTCATGCATTTTTGATTCAACGAGCAGTCCATTTATATACATGTCAGTGCTCTAGCCATACAGCACAATCTAATGAATCATTAGTACTAACTATTCATTAAAATGCCGTGTGTCACATAGTAAACGTCATTATGGCTCGAAAATCAGATCATAATGAAGTGTTTTTTTACATAGATTTGGCATATAAGATAAATCTGAAGCTCAGCTGTGCATCTGTCCATATAAAAAATAAGAAGAAATGCAAGCACAAAATATTATGTCAAAATATTTTTTAATAAAATGTTTTTTTCATTTCCAAATTGTTAAATTGAATAAAATAAAAATAAGTAAAAAATTAAATAAATAAAAACAAAGTTTATCGCGTTGACTCGATCGATATCGCTTCTTTAATGTCATAAGTATATCAACACCAGTTTGACAGTACAACTTTATTAGAGAGATGGCTGTTGGTCTGCAGTTTTAAATGAATCATTATGGAATAATGAGTCGTTAGTTATTTCTTCATTAAGAGCGCTGTGTGACTAAGGTATTATTTTGTTCTACTGGTAACGTTTCGCACTTTTTTCTTATAATTTTATTTTAAAGGTCTAATGCCCTAGAATCACACCGCTCTTAATGAAGAAATTACTAACGAATCATTAGTCTACAATGATTCATTATAAACTGCAGACGATTTCTTTAATTAAGTTGAACTGTCAAACTTGTTTTGATATACTTGACATTAAAGAAGGGATATGGATCGAATCAAGGCGATAAATTTTGTTTTTATTTATTTTATTTTCCAATTTAACGATTTGGAAATGAAAAAACATTATATTTTAAAAAGTATTTTGATAATCAAATTTGTGTTTTTAATTTCTTCTTATTATTTTAAAAATGGGCAGATGTAGATGCTCAGCGGAGCTTCAGATTTATATTATATGCCAAATCTAGCACATTTTTCCTCATCAAGGGTTGTCACTTTAGTCCAATTGGACCAAAATTAGTCCATTTTTCCTCCTTGTTCCCACGGTCTTTTTTATACCCTACACAAAATCTATAGGGTATACTAAGTTTGTCATTCCGTTTGTAAAGCACAGAAATAATTATGGTAGAGCAAAATGGACTAGACACCCATACATAAGTTATTTTGATTTTAGCATGTCCGTCCGTCTGTCTGTGAGCACGATAATTCGAGAACAGGTATACTTAGCTCAAATTTTGTACACGGACTTACAAAAAAAAATCAAATTTTAACCGCTGGCAGAGACTGATTGCTAGTGTACTCTAAATAACAAGTCTTACGATCTTACCTATCTGTTAATCTAGCCCATCGCTTTTTATACTCTAGATGAAATCTCATTGGGTATACTAAACTAAGTTTTTTTATTTATACGTTTGTAACGCATAATTGAATATACATGCATAGTATCATGAAACATTTTGATTTATCTCATCCGTCTGTCTGTCCAGTAGGTTGGCAAAATCGAGCAACTCATTCGCAGCGTTTCCATTTAAGAAATTCGTTTTTATGTATATACAATACAATATTTAGACACTGCTTGATATGGCGCCGAGGTAGATAGAGAGTTGACCTTTTGTATATGGCTTTCTAGTAATTATTGTAGATTACACACACGTTCTTCCTCAACGTTAGTTGAAATTCATTGAAGACAACCGATGTCTTCATTATACGTAGCATACTTACGTCATACATGGTATACGTAGGGTCATTCCGGCCTGGAAATTAAACTTTTCATATTTCCCATAACATAAAAAGTTTAATAGCCTTTGTACGAAAGTAGATATTGAGATGATTCTTTCTATGTTTAAAATCAATGTTAACGGGTCACATTTTAAAAATTATATCCATGGTGAAAAAATGTTATGATAAAGGTTAATATAACAAATTCGTAAGAAATTTTTTCAAAAATACGAAAGAAATTCTCTTTCCAAAGCCCTTTGAGATTCCAAATTGAAATTTTATCAGTTTAATTAACTCATAGGATGTGTGGTAGAATTATACAAAATCTTCGTACACAAATCCAACGCTGAGTTTTTGGGAGCCGCTAAGAATAATAATAATAATTTTTTTTTTGCAAAATTTAATAATTTAATAATTTTTTTGCAAAATTTAATAATCGGTTGGTTTCTTGGAGACTTCTTGAAGTTGCAGCTCTTTACATCACGGCATATGATACCAGTTTATTGATGATTAGTCACGGTCGCCATGTGGTAGAATTATACAAAATCTTCGTACACAAATCCAATGCTGAGTTTTTGGGAGCCGCTAAGAACAGCGTTGACTCCTGAAGAGCGGCTATGTCAGCGCAAACTCTAACAGTAAGGTGGAGCAGCTATAAGCAGCGTTGACTCCTGAAGAGCGGCTATGTCAGCGCAAACTCTAATAGTAAGGTGGAGCAGCTATAAGCAGCGTTGACTCCAATGTCTACTTGAGCAGAATAAAACACTCCGTATACTTTGCTAATGTCAAATAGCAAGTGACTTTATTTTACCCTTTCTTATCTTATTTATATTTTAAAATTACCTGGTTGACCTAAGTTGGTTCCCATGCTTAAAATGCTTATTTTACAATAATTGCATGAGAACCAATTGACATCGATTAATTACGATTCAATAAACAAAGCTTACGTTGCACTTTTCCACCTTTACGATTTTCATTCATAACTTGCCGCTACTTTGTAATTTGAGCTAAAACAAACAGAACTGTCAGTTTATCATCGTCTTTTGTTTGTTTTAGCTTTTACATGCAGAAGGCAGTTAAGTAGGTCGGTGAGTCAATTCACGTTTGAGTTTATGCATATGCAAGTCGCTGACCTCACTTGAGGCAGGTAGTGATTGCTCATTATGCTACCTACATACATGTGTAATTGAACTTACTTTCTCACCGCGATTATGGAAATTTATGCAACTTCTATGATTGTGCTTTTGGGGTATTTTCGTGCGTATTACACCTTTCCCCTTTTAAAAAATAAATTTTTTTGTTAAAGCAAAAAAATTTGTTATGCAGCGTAAACGCAAACTTTGTTTTACATATGTATTGTCATGTCATAGTGTCAACCTCTTAAGTACTAATTTCTTCTAGTTATTAGCGTATATTAATATATTGGTATATTAGCCTATTGTTATATTATCTATGGTCTATGCTATACTTTACTTACAATGACTGAAAAAAAGAATATGAATGATGAAAGCTTTTTTTTTTCCCTATATTTTCCTTAGTCTATTTTTATGTACCTTACTTATTTTTCCGTTAATGTCTTTTATATTACAATTTACATTATCAATTTTTGTTATAGTGTAGGGTCCGTTGTACAATGGGTCTAGTTTTTTCTATTTCGTAATTGAAGTAATACTTTGTCGCCTACTTTTAGCGATAATGGGTTTACATTAATGTCGTTAACTTGTTTTCTTTGTTCTTTTGAGGACTCTAAATATTGTTCGCCTTACTCAAGGTTTTTTGTAGCCTGAATTTCATTTCTTTGCTGTGTATAGATCATAGTTATAGATGGGCTCTGGTTTATTGATAATTAGTTCCGATGGTATACTAACTGTTTTAGCGAATACTAATTCGAAGGGCGTGTATCCATGCATGGTGTTTGGGGTGGTATTGTAACAAAATGTGTAGTAAGGTATCCATGTATCCCAATTGTCTTTGTTGTCGTTCACGAAGCGCCTCAGGTATTCATTCAGACATTTGTGGTTTCTTTCCAGAGCTCCTATTGTCTCTGGATGCGCGGCTGTTGCAAAAAGCTGTTTAATTTTCAGGATAGTACAAATTCCAGAGAAAATTTGATTTTTGTACTCTGTTCCGAGATCCGTCTTGATTTTGTTCATTGGTCCGTAGGTTAGTACAAATCCGTTAATTATTGCTTGGGCGATGCTATTTGCTTCTTTGTCTTTTGTGGGGATTATTATGATATATTTACTTAAGTCGCATTGCATTGTTACTGCGTACATATTACCGTTTGATGTTTTGGTAAATGGTCCGACTGTGTCTATGGATACTATGTCAAACGTTTTTACTGGTGTTGTTGTAATCTGCATTGGTTCTTTGATATGCTTTTGGTGTTTGTTTTTCGCACACAGTTCGCATTTATGTATGTATTTTTCTATAGTTTTTCTCATCTTATTCCATCTATACATATTTTTTAGTTTATTGTACAGTCTTGATTGACCTAGATGTCCTCCGGTAGGTGTTGAGTGGAAATTATTCAATATTTCCTATATTTCTTCTTTATTTGTTATCTACCTTTGCGGTTTAAATATTTTTATTTTTACGTTTCTCAATACTCTGTTACCTAGGCTTTTAAGTGCGGTTATATTAATTAAATTAAATATTTGACTTTCTGCAGAAAGTTTCAGAGTCTTGGTCTGAAATTGTTTATTATAATCATCTTCCAATATTTCGAATACCTGCTCTAATGCTGGTTTTACTGATTGGTTTCGTTTCATTTTTATGTACCGCTTATATAATATATTATTGTTGTGCACTATATTTATTTCTATCTTTTCCTTTTTTAAGTTGTGATTTTTAAATTGCCTCTAACATACGCAGTTGATCAGGCTGGGCAGTTATTGGGTTATTTATAGTTTGAGTCACCGTTGTGTCTTGTTTTATCTGCTTTTTCATTGCACGTGTTTGTATTTGCAGAATACTAATGTCTTTTAGGTCGTTTATATCTATTTTTATTCTAGATAGTGCGTCTGGTCCGACGTTTTCTTTTCCTTTAACATAGTGTATTTCAAAATCAAATTCCTCTTGGTCCAATCTCATTCGTGTTAGTTTGGACGAAGGGTTTTTCATCCCAAATAAATATGCAAGTGGTCGGTGGTCTGTTCGTACCAAGAATTTTCTGCCATAAACGTAGGGTTTGAAATATGTTATTGCCCAATGTATGGCTGCTAGTTCCTTTTCTATTGTCGATTTATTTATTTCTCCATGTGTGAACGTTTTGCTGGCATATGCCACCGGGAGATCTTTCCCATCAATGTTCTGTGCCAGTATTGCCCCGCACGCATCTTTTGATGCATCCGTTGAAATTATGAATGGTTTTTTAAAATTAGGATGTTGTAATATTGCTGGGGACATTAGTATATGTATTAGAGTTTCGAATGCCTTTTGGTGGATATCTGACCAGTCAAATTTAGTATTCTTACGGATCAATTTGTTCAATGGTAGTACGATACTCGCAAAGTTAGGGACGAAACGCCTGTAATAATTACAAAAGGCGACGAAGTGTCGAACGTCGTCCGTGTTCTTGGGGACTGGTTAATTTTTGATGGCTTTGTATTTCGAGCTATCTGGTTTGATGCCTTGCGCAGATATTTGGTGACCCAGGCACGTGACCTCAGTTTGGAAAAATTTGCATTTCTCAGGATTGAGTTTGAGATTTCTCTCCCTGAGTCTTTTGAATACTGCTATTAGATTTTTGAGATGGTGCGCTTGAGAACACCCTATTACTATTATATCGTCGATATATAGGAAGGCTACTTCTGGGGTTAGTCCGGCCATAGCAATGGCCATCATTCTCTGAAAACTATTTGGCCTTATATTAAGTCCGAAAGGGAGTCGAGTATATTGGTAGTGGCCTTGGTTGGTAGAAAAAGCAGTGAGTTTCCTAGAGTGTTCATCTAGTGGTATTTGATGAAACCCTGACATGAGATCTAATGTAGAGAAGTATTTAGCCCGACCCATTTGGTCCAGTATATCTTCTAACCGAGGTAGTGGGAATTTGTCAGCAAGGACTTTTTTATTTAAATTTCGAAAATCAACTACCAATCGCCACTTTTTCTCCTCGTTTGTGGACTTTTTGGGCACGAGTAGTATGGGGGAGTTAAATTGTGAAAACGAATTTTCTATAACTCTATCTGTCAGCATTTTTTCTACTTGCCGATTAATTTCATATTTATGAACTTCTGGTAATCGGTAGTTTTTAGTATACACTGGTCTATTATCGGAAAGCTCTATTTTTTGTTTGTAAAAATTATTTATCGTTAGTGGTTCATTATCTAGAGCAAATATGTCTTGGTATTGTCGGCATGCATTTTCGAACTGTGGTCTGGCATAGTTTGGGATGCTGTTCAGATTTAATTTTGACATCACTTTGCTAGCTCTATCAGAGGTTTTTGGTATTGTGTCGATAATATGGAAGTGGTCTAAGGGTGCCGCTTTAATTATAGGTTTTTTGAATGTTATGGTTTCATCTGTGATGTTTAAAATTCTTACTAGGGGGTTGTTTCGTGATACTATTGTTCCCGATATGAAGATTCCTGGAGGGATATTTCTACGCTTCGGACAATCTCACATCTTGGGGGTATGGAGATTGAGTTTGGGGTGGGTCCACTTGAGATTGGTAAAACTACCGAATCGTTATTTGTGCTAATGGAGAGCGTCCATGTATCGTAGTCGATATTAGCCTTGAACTTTGTAAGGAAATCTAGTCCCAATATCGCATCGGCTTGTATGGCGAAGTCATTGTCTACTATTTGGAATAAATGCTCTACTGAGAATTGTTCGTTGAACTGAATTTTTTTGTAGGTTGCTCCGATTGACTGTTTCTTTGCGTCAGTTATTCCTTGTATTAGGCATGTACTGCCCGTAGTCAGAACGTACACGCAATAAATGATTAAGTGACTGAAATGAATGCACTGGTATAAAGGTAGTGGTTTTATTCGTTTATTCACTGCACTAAATGTTTCGAGTTCAATAAATACGATAACTTGAGAACTACAAGATATATATATATATTTTATAATATAAGAAGCTGAAACCAAGACGTTTAATAAATAATTAATATATAGAAATTTGTTTTATTCAACTGTGGCAATTGACTTGTACTCACCTGATCGATATGCAGCTGATTTACTTGACCTTTTATTTGACTGAGGTGTGGGATGAGGATATTCTTTATTGCAGTCGATACCCGCAATAAAGTGGATTTGTTAGGAATTGTCTTATTACAGTCGAGACCCGCAATAAGACTCTTTATTACAGTCGATACCAGCAATAAAGTGTTTTTGTGTTAGTGATTTTCTTACTACAGTCGAGACCCGCAGCAAGAATCTTTATTACAGTCGAGACCCGCAATAAAGTGTTTGAGTTAGTAATTGTCTTACTACAGTCGATACCCGCAGTAAGACTCTTTATTACAGTCGATACCCGCAATAAAGTGGTTTTGTTAGTAATTGTCTTATTACAGTCGAGACCCGCAATAAGACTCTTTATTACAGTCGAGACCCGCAATAAAGTGGTGTGAGTTAGTAGATTTCTTATTACAGTCGAGACCCGCAATAAGAAACTTTATTACAGTCGAGACCCGCAATAAAGTTATTTGTTAGTAATATATTATCTCAGTCGAGACCCGAGATAATATTCTTTAAGTCAGTCGAGACCCGACTTAAAGTGAATGTTAGTATATATCTTACCTTCAGTCGAGACCCGAAGAAAGATTCTTTATTTCCGTCGAGACCAGAAATAAAGTGTATTGTTAGTAATATTTTTTATTGCAGTCGCTACCCACAATAAAAAACCTTTAATTTAATCGCTATCTAAAATAAAATCCTTAATCCAGTCGGTACCCAGAAAAGGAATATTTTATTTTAGCCGTCAATTAAACAAAGTATTTAATTTAGTAATAAAATATAACACTAGGAAAAATCACTAGGAAATAACACGAAGGAATAAATTGCCAAGTTAATCACTGCACTGCTAAATCACAAAAGAGAGCGAATCAAGTCAAACTGCTGTTTATATAGCCAGAGTTTGCGCACGGCACCAAAGAACGGTAGTCAACGGCGCGTGGCAACAGTATTGGCATAGCAACAACTTGCATAGCAACAATAACCTGACCTAGCAACTGCACTTCATCATTGATTCATAAAGTGTTACCATTTTAGTTATTGTTGTTAACAAGCTGCACTCAACTTATGAATATAAAAAATATTTTGCGTAAATTCAATTTATTCCTAATCCAGTGTAGTATAAATGTTAATAACAACTAAATCTTTCACATTTTGTTGAATGAGAAAGTTTACTTACCCGACAAAATTTGTAAATTCCTAAAACCAATACCTTCAGCTGACTTAAACGTAGCTAGAAGCAGCCCACACGATTTGCTGCACATTCCAATATTCTGCTGCGCAGTAATTTCTCGTGTAATGGCGGAACGTGGTTCATAATGAGAATTCTTGCATCTCGATACCATGGCGGCCATACTTGTTGCTGTCCAGCTGTCTTGAGTTGACAGCAGAAATTGTTAGAATAGCATGGAATAGAAAAGCTGTTTATTTTTAACTCCGGCCACGACGCTGGGCACTAAGATGTTACAAGGATTTACATTGAACGAGTTTTAATTCAAATGAATAAGTGTCAAGATTGTACGATAGCATACAGACAAAAATACAATGATTATAGGTGCCGCCGAAAGACCAAAACAATCATGCTGAAACGAACAGATGAGATACATGTTGATGTTTTGCTGAACTGATTTGTATTAGGTAAGATGTTTTTAATTTCGTTAATAAGAGTTGATTCTTGGTGGTTTGTTTTTCTTTCTTTCAGGATCGAGATGCTGAGACCAGCTTATACAGCTGTGTACGATCCTGAACAAGGCATGTATGTTTTGGAAAATATTGCTGGTCTTTGCTAATTTTTTCTCTTTTGAATATAGAGATATCAGCTCCCGTGTCTATGATGAATGTACATATTTTGCCACACATGTCCACATATGCTGTGATGAAGTTTGATAAGGAGAGGTTTAATTGGTGTATTCTTGGTGTGCTTGAGTTGTTTCCCCCAACCCGATTGTTTCTGAATCTGGCTGAGGGTCTTGGTATTCCCCCGATTCGCAGTGATTAATTCTTCTGCTGTTTTGAGCATTTGGTCTGTTTCTATAGTGAATATAATTGTGGTTACCCTGGTTTTTTGCTGTATTCGTATTTTGTCGCCAGACTTGATTTGATCGCTGTGGCCCGTTGTTTCTGTTTCCGTTGTTATTGCGCCACACTCTGTTCTTATAACGTCTAGGACTCGGTAGAGATCGTTGGAAGTTTCTTGCGTTATACTTTCTTTGATGCCCGGTATTGAAATGCAGCACATTATTTGGTTGCGGTTTGTCTACTGTCATTGCCTTTGCTGTTATTTCCGCGAGATTATTTGCGCTGCTTGCTTTCACTATTAGTGATGTTTCTGGGTTAGCCAGATTGTCTTTAAAAGATGACATCGCGAATTTTTCTGCTGCTTCCCCTGTTGCAACAATTTTTGCAATAAATGCTCTAGTTAATTGCCTGGACAGATCTTCTATTTGGCTAGCAAAATCTTCTAACTTTTTGTTATTTTGCTTGCATGTTTTCAACTGCGTTAGTAGTGCATCGGACGATAATTTTGCCGAGAATTTCTGTTTAAGTTTGCTTTTTATCTGAGCAACTGTATTTATATCGCTTGTGATTGTGTACTTAGCTTTCCCGGTAATGCGTGTTTTTATAAACTTGATCATCGTGTTTTTTTGGTCGGCAGGTGTTAGTTCATCAAGTAACTCTATAGCTTCAATGAACGATTCCGTATCTTCGTGGGTTCCATTGTAATATTGTACGAGGGAAGTTGCCGTTCCCATATCGAACGCCATTTTAGAGATTTGCCTCTGGTTATTTATTAATTCTGTAATATTATCTATTAGCTTTTTCGTTTCCAAATACTCTTTTTTGAGTTTCAGCGCTGTTTCTGCATCCGTGGTCACGTTAACGCATTTCTTTAATTCTACAAGGAGACAATTTATCGTTTCTTCTATGATTTCTACACAGTTTGTATGTAAATTCGGCAACCTTAAGTAAAACAATTATTGCTAGAAGGATTATTATTTCTTCGTTTTTTACAGCAACTGTATCTTCTATACTAACGTTGTTTATTATCTGTCCGTTATTATCGGAATTTTTCGACTGTGTTTTACCCATTATCCTGGTGCAGGAGAGAAAAATATTTTATAAGGAAGGAAAAAAAAAATGTGTGTAAAATTAATTTTTTTTTTGTCTTCTGCATGAACATTATTTATATTTTATTCTTTTTTAATTCTAATCTGATTAATTCTATTTATATGTAACTATTTTCTTTTTATTATATTTAATTGTTTTTTGGTGATTGACACGAGTTTCAGGAAGTGCTGTTTTTCTTCCTCTGTTGATGAAGTTTCCGCTCGGAGTATATAATAGGTGAGATCCCATCTTAATTTATTTCTTTTTCCGCCTCTGGTGTGTTTTCTTTTTTTCTGGTTGCTGTACGCGGCTTTGTTGCTTTTTTCTGTACTCTACCAAAGTCAATTTTCTTGGTCCAGTACCTTTAAACTCATCAGTATGCTGGTTAATTGGTTGTGGGATGTATCTGGGGATAGTACTGCCTGCTGGGTACAACGTTAATTTTTCCACTTCACTCTCCGGTACTTTGGGTATTGTTCCTGCCAGTTTAAATAACTTGCTGAAGGCCTCGTCTATTATCTGTTTCTCCATGTGGTAGAACTATTTTTCCTTAGAATGTGATAAAGGTTTTTTTTTATATTATTGATCTTTGATTTCGGTTGGTTTCTTGGAGACTTCTTGTAGTTGCAGCTCTTTACATCACGGCATATGATACCAGTTTATTGATGATTAGTCACGGTCGCCATGTGGTAGAATTATACAAAATCTTCGTACACAAATCCAATGCTGAGTTTTTGGGAGCCGCTAAGAACAGCGTTGACTCCTGAAGAGCGGCTATGTCAGCGCAAACTCTAACAGTAAGGTGGAGCAGCTATAAGCAGCGTTGACTCCTGAAGAGCGGCTATGTCAGCGCAAACTCTAATAGTAAGGTGGAGCAGCTATAAGCAGCGTTGACTCCAATGTCTACTTGAGCAGAATAAAACACTCCGTATACTTTGCTAATGTCAAATAGCAAGTGACTTTATTTTACCCTTTCTTATCTTATTTATATTTTAAAATTACCTGGTTGACCTAAGTTGGTTCCCATGCTTAAAATGCTTATTTTACAATAATTGCATGAGAACCAATTGACATCGATTAATTACGATTCAATAAACAAAGCTTACGTTGCACTTTTCCACCTTTACGATTTTCATTCATAACTTGCCGCTACTTTGTAATTTGAGCTAAAACAAACAGAACTGTCAGTTTATCATCGTCTTTTGTTTGTTTTAGCTTTTACATGCAGAAGGCAGTTAAGTAGGTCGGTGAGTCAATTCACGTTTGAGTTTATGCATATGCAAGTCGCTGACCTCACTTGAGGCAGGTAGTGATTGCTCATTATGCTACCTACATACATGTGTAATTGAACTTACTTTCTCACCGCGATTATGGAAATTTATGCAACTTCTATGATTGTGCTTTTGGGGTATTTTCGTGCGTACTACAGATGCATTTTTGTACATCAAATCAAGGAATAAGGATACAATAAGGATACATTTATTATACCCTAGATGAAATCTAAAGGGTATACTATGTTTGTCATTCCGTTTGTAATACCTCGAAATAATGAAGATAGACAAATTGGATTGGACACCCACACATAATATTGAAAGTTATTTTGATTTTTACATGTCCGTCCGTCTGTGCGCACGATAAATCGAGAACGCGTTCACTGAGAAAGCTGAAATTTTGTACACGGACTTTTCGAAAATAAGACAAATCGGACAACTCCTTCGTAAGGCTGCAATACAAAAATTTCGTTTTCCACTATACATTTGGACATTGCCTGAGAACGCGTCTACATAGAGGGATGAAATTTGGTACATGGTGTTTTCTAGTAATACAAAATAAATTTTAAAAAATGGACTAAATTGGGCCACCAATTTTTGGTGTTGCCATATAAAACTTATGATTTTTACGTATACTGTGAAAACGAGTCCTAGATGGTTTTAATGTACTGAAAAGTTCTTCAGAATGTGAAATCCTATGAAAATGGGTATAACCATTTTTACTGTCCGACAAAACAGTTTGGAAATATATTCAAAAGCCTTTTCAAAAACCATACTTACACAGAGAGGTGGCTATACAAAATTACATACGGGCATTAATTTAGGGTATCATAAGAATTGGTCTTAGACCAATTCTAGCTTTTTTCTTTTTCCAATTCTACCTTTTTCCTTAAAGAAGACCCTTTCGTTTTACATATAAAAGAAGAAAGTCTTGTTTTTCTTCTTTTTCTGCAAATCATCCCTTTTTGGACTGTTTCTATTTAAGAAAACCATTTTATACTTTAATACATTAAAAGAAATATAGACGTATTATTATAAGTAAATTGGATGGATTTGAGAAACCTGCAAGGCTTGAAGCTGTTTTAGTTATTTTTTATAAGAAAGATTCGTTTATTTTATGAAAATTGACAAAGACTTCTTACTTACAACTTAAGAATAAAGAGTTAAAATCAACTAGCCATACTTAAATTACTTGGTTCCTATTTTTACACTTTAGACCTTTTTTGAATCTGAAATGATGGTCCCCTTTGTATATTTTCAGTGGTAACCCTAGTCATAGCTATAATGAAGGGGGAAAAACTTCATTAGTGTACTTCATTATGATCTGATTTTCGAGCCATGACGTATACTATGTAACACACGGCATTTTAATGAATAGTTAGTACTAATGATTCATTAGATTGTGCTGTGTGTCTAGTGTATAAGAGTTGAGTGCGTATGTGTGTCCAAAAATGCGGAGATGTTTGACTTCCTTTTGGAAATATGAATTTTTAAAGCACCACATACGAAAACTAACGTAGTATTGAAGGAGCACTTCATATACACATAGGCTTCAGTCAGACTGAACAAATCCCTCAGTATTTTCGATGGACATGCTTGTCGAGCCTAATTTTGATGACCAACATCAATCCACTTCAAGATGAGGCAATCTCAAAGCCTCCTCTGTCGGTTGAATGGCCCTGAACTTTCTGAAGAATTGACTGGTTGTTAGCACCTCTCCTGATGTTAAAATATCATTATCTTGACCATTGCGTTGACTAGTTTCATGCTCAGGAGTATGATTTCCATATTAACCAATTACTGTTGTTTTTTTTTAATTTTTAGTAAAATTCTTTAGTAAAATCTTTTAGTAAATTCTGAAAAAAACCTTTCCTTTGTTACTGAGCTTTAGATATATCCATTTACGAATATTACTTGAAAATTTTCGTGTTAGCTGCACAATTCAATACTAGAATTTAGAAAGTTGATCTTTTACTTTAAACTCTAATTTTGAATTTCGATTTTCTACCTTAAATTTTAGATTGTCTGCCTTAAATTTAAATATTTGAACAGATTTTTAATCAAATTAGGAAAAATCTGTTTAAAATATTTTTCGAAAAGAAAAATTATCCAAATTCAAAATTATGTAGATTAACTTACAGTACATTGTTGGTCGTCTATACCTTCTACCCAATAGAGTCTCTTGGACAAAGTAACTTCGCCATTTTTAATATATAAATATCCAAACTGATAGACGCCTCAGTATTTGGTTAGTTGTTAAATTCCGATCATTTCTGTATTTTCAATACATTTTGCAAATTCATTGAAATTATGTTCGTCTATTATAGACGAAAAATTGTCCACCTGAATATCTTTAAATTCCATTGCGTCGCTGGTCGCCTTTTTGTGCTTTGAAGAAAGGTAAAAGCAAGATATCAAAGGAAGCGAAATCATACAAGGAAGTAATCCGAATTTCAGTCAATAAACTTTAATATGAATGCCTCAGCAGTTTAGAAAAGCTGTTTATAAAAACAATCGCGTGATTCGAGAGTTTCATACCCATTTCCAAACATTACCGAATGTATTCACACGAAGAATTGCCAAAAAAATAATTGATAAAGATCTTCGCGTGATATAAGAAATTGCCACAACTCCTCCACCAAAGCATAAAAAATAAATGGCATGCATGTTTAAGAATGTTGCATATTCACTACAGTAAGATGTAATGAGAGCCAAAAAAAGAAGACCGGTTGCGTCTTCATTCTAAGCTTTTCTTGGTAAATTGATAATTGATAATCGTTAATGGCTGGTGACAAATCAAATTATAGTTCTACATAAGTCACGCCAAAAACCAAGCAACTGTCGATGGTATGAGGACTAAAATAAAAGCGGCGCCACTTGTGAAAGGAGTCCAGTAAAAATAAAGCCACAAAAATCACACAGAATGCTGTGAGCCTATTTCGTTTCACTACAGCAAGGACTGGAAGTGCTTTTGAGTAGAAGATCACCAACCCTAGTTTAAAAGAACTCTTAATCGCCGTTTGATTTTTATTGAAGAACTTTTTAAAACACTTTAATCAATTTCTACATCACATACTTTTACTACTTTTACTTTTTTTATAACGTTTAGATTTTATTTGCTTATTTAGAGGGAACAAGAGACCTTACCGTGGGTCGGGGTCCCTTATTACTTTACAGTTTATTTAAAAAAATGACTGCCTTGGACTAGCGACGCATCGGCTTTTTATTTGAAAATTTGATTCCAAATTTGAATAATCAGCTAAAGGCTGATTTATTCGTAGTGGGGTTAAAGAAGAGTTATATATAGCAAGTATTGGGAAAATTCCAGCAATATTAGAAATATTCTATTGCCCCAGTTAAATCTATGAGGAAATTTGGGGTACGCTTACCGATATTATATCGATACATAACGGCGAAAATCAATATTGCATGGAAATTTGGGGTACGCTTACCGATATTATATCGATACATAACGGCGAAAATCAATATTGCATGGCTAACCAATATTTTTAAACGATTCCCCTGTGTATAAGAAATTTTAAAGGCAGGCTATTGGCTAGTATTATATATATGACAAATAACCAGGAACTTCATGTAGAGCCATTAACGGGATCAAAACATCATGCATATTACACATAATATTTTTTTTTTTTTATCATACACATTGCTCAAAGTATTTCTTATATACATATGAGCAAGCAAGTGGCAACAAAAAAAAAAAAAAACGCCCAATTTGTGGGTGTAGGGTTGACCGTCTCTGGAAAATTATTTAGATTGAACGCCTCTGGGAAATAATGCAGATTGACCGCTTCTGCAATTTTATATCATTTTATTTGGGCATTTACGATAGAGGTGAATTTTAGCGAATTTTGAACATTTCCTGAGCGAAAATGCTAGACGACGAATCAGATAAGTCTGGAAACGGTCAACCCGAGAATAAATCATCGACCTGGCAACAAACCAATAGCACAGACAATCAAAGCGGAATATGGTTGAGTTGTATAGTCTAAAAATTCCTACATTTTGGGAAAAAGCTCCAGCTGCTTGGTTCGTTGCAGTCGAAGCTCAATTCCAAGTTAGAAATATAAAAAAAGAGGAAATCTAAATATGCTTACGTGCTTAGCTCTCTTCCACTATAGGTCATTAATAATATAATCGATGTGTTGAATAACCCTCCAGACACTAACAAATATGCGAATTTAAGAGAAATTTTAATAAAGCGTCATACCCTCTCGGAACAGCGTCGACTCGAACAATTATTATCTGCGGAAAATTTAGGTGATCGCAAGCCTTCAGACCTATACCGCCACATGCAAACCGTGGCTGGTAATATTACGTAGATAGGTGTTGATTTGTTTCAATCTCTATGGGAGCGTAAGCTGCCACCATAATCAGTGTTCCTTTAGCTGTTACTATCGGTCAAGAATTTACAAAGAGACTGGAATTGGCTGACAAAATTTGGGAAACCACATAAACCGTAAAAATTAGTGCAATCCATCACCCTTCAGTAGGAGCCGGTCCGTCTCACAATATCGAACAGATGTTAAGAAAACCCCAGACTGAAATAAATGAAATAAAAAGTTGCCTCAAAAAGCTAAATATACGTGACAGAGGCCGATCACCTCATAGAGCAATAGCAATAGTAAGGGATGAAAATACAATAAAGGCCAAAATGGAATGTGTTGGTATCACAAGCGTTTCGAGGAAAAAGCAAGAAATTGCACACCTCCGTGTTCTTTTTAAAATAACGAGGTAAAATCAGCAATTCAGTTAAACTAAGCAAACCAGTTGTAATAGCGGCGAACACCTGGTCCGCGAAGCTACGCCGCTTATTTGTTCATTGTAACAATTATAAATTAGATTTCCTTGTGGACACTGGGGCTGAAATATCCGTAGTTCCACATACCCTCTTTCAAGAAACGCGTTTCATAACTCCTCAACAATAGTTGACTGCCGCAAATGGCACCTTAATCAGGAGCTACGGCACAAGACTGTCAAATCTGGACTTAGGTTTACGTCGAAAATTTCCTTTTCCGTTCACACTAGCTGCGGTAACTCGTCCAATTTTTGGGGCTGATTTCCTCGGCCATTATAACTTGCTAGTGGATATAAAACGTAGAACGCTTATTGACCCGCTTACAAATATCGACACTTTTGGATCGATGATCGGGACAAACGTGGTTTGTCCACGAATTTTTATTCTTAACGACGAATATGGAAATCTTATTAAAGAATTTCCAGCTCTCGCAGATACACCCAATTACTCTCTACCAGCCAAGCATAAAGTGGTCCATCACATCATAACCTCTGGTCATTTACCGGTTAACCGCCCTAGGCGCTTGGACACATCAAAGCTCAAGCTTGCTAGAGCCGAATTTGAGCATAGGTAGCAATTGGGCATTTGTCGTCCATCTTCATCCACTGCATATGGTCCCAAAAAAGGAGCCTAACGATTGGCGACAGGTATCCAATACCACACATCAACAGCTTTAGTCAACAAATTCGGGGATGCACAATATTTTCCAAGATAGATCTGGTAAGAGCCTACTATCACATTCCGGTGGCAGAAGAAGACGTTAGTAAAACGGCAATCACTACACTCTTTGGAATGTTTGAGTTCATCCGCATGCCTTTCGAAATCCGAAATGCAGCTCAAACATTCCAAAGGTTCATGAACGAGGTCACAAAGGGCTTATCTTTTATTTTTGGCTACATAGCAGATATTTTGGTAGCAAGCAAAGACCACTCGGAACATAAACAGCATCTCGGAGTTCTCTTCGAGCGCCTGATAGAGTTTGGACTAAAGATAAAGCCTGCAAAATGCGGTTTCGGAACCAACAGCCTTTCCTTTCTTGGCCACAAGATCACAAAAGACGGTATTTTGCCTTCCAATGAACGAGTTGAAGCTATTCAAAACTTCTCCACTCCTTCGTCAATTCGTCAGGTACAACGTTTCGTCGGCATGGTAAATTTTTACCATCGCTTTATTCCGAAACTGGCAAGCCTATTGGCTCCTATACATGCTTACCTAAAAATATTTGGCAGTAACAAAAATACGAGTAAAACATTTACTTGGCCAGAAGAGTGCATAAAGGCATTTTCAAGCGTCAAGCACGCTCTATCATCGGCTACTATACTGGTAAATCCATCTGAAGATGCGATGCTCCAACTCGCCTTACAGTGGACGCATCTAATATCGCAATAGGGTCAGTACTGGAGCAATACGTCGAGAAAGTATGGAAGCCCATAGCATTCTGCTCTAAGAAACTCAGCCCCGCAGAGATAAAGTACTCTGCATTTGATCGCGAACTTCTCGCAATATACCAGTCAATTAAACATTTTCAGTATTTCCTCGAAGGTCGAAATTTCTGTGTTTATACCGACCATAAGCCACTTACTACCGCTTTAATGACTAAATCGAATAGAAGTCCAAGACAAACGAGACAATTTTGTCGCAGATTGTTTATCTCGACCAGAAGAGAATATAATAACAAAAAATAACTTCCTGCAATTTACACCAGAAAGTCTCGTAGCCCTTCAAGGACCGATGAAGAGTTAATTAGATTACTTTCATCAGAGCGTCCAACCTGTTCATCTTTCAAATTAGAAAAGCGAAGCCTCCCAATGGTCTCTGAAACATTTTGGTGTGAAACGAGCATTATACGAGAGCGGCCATACATACCAAAAGGTCTAAGGTTTTGAGTATTTTCATCTCTCCACTCGATTTCACATCCAGGAATTCGAGCTTCCAGAAAACTATTAACGGACCGTTACTTTTGGCCTCGGATGAACGTTGACATCAAGGGCTGGGTCCAAGGCTGTGTCGCCTGTCAACGTGGCAAGATTCATCGCCATACAGGGGAGCACCTTTAGGAAATTTTGAAGCACCCAGGAACCGCTTCGAACATATCCACATGGATATTGTAGGTCCACTGGATACCTCTAACGGATACACATACATCTTAACGATCGTAGGCAGGTTTACGCGGTGGCCGGAGAAATATCCCTTAAGAAATATTACTGCTGAAACAGTTGCGAATACTCTTCTTAAGGAATATATTTGTAGGTTTGGTATTCCTTCAAGAATAACAACTGATCAAGGTTCACAGTTTGAGTCAAAACTCGTTTGGGTACTGACAAAGTTACTTGGCTACCACAGAATTCGAACAACTGCATCCCATCCCCATGCAGAGAAAATACTGTGAATTGGAGTCATGAATTACCAATTATCCTTTTAGGAATTAGGTCCGCTGTTAAGACAGATATCGGATGTTCGCCGGCAGAATTGGTCTATGGACAGCCTTTAAGATTGCCATCAGACTTCTTCCCAGTTTCAAATAGTTCGGACAGTAGCGATATACCAAAATTCGTGGCAGACCTACGAGAGAATATGCATCGCTTAAAACCTACAGACACAAAGATAGCACTCCTGTTTATGTCCCTAAATCCCTCCAGGATTGTGAACAAGTCTTCGTACGTTCAGAAATATGGAAATCAGGGCTAAAACCACCTTACCAAGCACCATTTAAGGTACAAAAACAAAAAATCAGAAAGTATTTCATAATTAATATGAAAGGAGAAAACACGTCTGTTTCGGTCGATCGCTTAAAGCCCGCTTTCAATATAGAATCAGCTAAGACTACTGCACAAAAGCACGTATATTTTGAATCGTGTGTTTGAATGAACGCTTTTCCGAGCTCTTATTATAGTATTCTCATCCATCGCCTTCGGCTGAAAGGGGGGTAATGTAGGGTTGATCGTCTCTGGAAAATTATTTAGATTGAACGCCTCTGGAAAATAATGCAGATTGACCGCTTCTGGAAATGTCAAATAAAAAAGCTACAAGTCACGAGTTGCTTTGACAGAGAGAGTAACCGAATCTTCTTGTCGTGTGCGGTCTGGTCTAGGGCGCTAATTATTATTAAAGTAAAAGTTTAGATAAAGATTAATAAGTAAAGTGGAGTCGTTTCTAGTTATATATAAATACGAATAATGATTAAGATGATAATCTTTTTTGGTGAAATAAAATGATTAACTTCAATGGATTGAATGCGCTTCCATTTTATTTATTATGCGCATATTTCCTAACATATGATAAAAACTATTAAAAGAAGCGCGCATTGATTGTATGGTAGGTCAGGGACAACCCAGTTTCGCTACTTAGCTAGAATTGGTCTCGTGCTGAGGGGTTTGTTTCATGTAAAAAATGTAGCGCGTTGTCGGTATTATATTAAAAATGGAAAAATGTTGAGTTGACAATAATTCTGATGGAATTATTGTCAATCGATAGGAATGGAAAAGGTCAAGTCATTGTTACTTGAAAAAGAAAATGTATTGATGTTTTGTAATTCGAGTATTCTTCAGAGAGAAATGGTTAATGGCTTTGAAGGAGAAAGTGTTACATAATTTTTTATAGATAATTGGCAGGGAATACTCGTTTGACTATAGGTATGTATGTACGTACATATGCTTTTGGAATATGTATGTACGTACGAAAAGATATGCATGGGCGTATGCATGTTTTCTGAAATATGTACATATGTACGTACATACATTGGAATAATTTGATTATGACAGCGCTTGATTGATCTGGGGAAGTAATGAATGCAGCTAAATGGGTGGCGCTTCATTGCACCATCCCCCTTAGAAAAGAAAGTTCATGGAGTGGGACGTATTGAACTTTCAAGAAAAGAAAAGAAATAAATTAGTGTAAAAAAATGATTGAAGGTGTCTTTCAATGGAGTGCTGCCGATGGTCGCTTTACATACCAAGAATATTATTTATGATTTTAAAGAAAAAATTAAATACTACACAAATAACAGTATTATCTATATAAAATAAATTTTTTTTTACAAATATGTCTGTATTTCACGACTTATTATTTTATAGTTGTGGTATTTACATAAGTACCAGATTGCTCCTGAGATTCTTCTGCTGTTTTGGGAGATTTTGTGTGATGTAATTTATTTTTTAGAAAAATCGCTATGATTATCAAGGTTAAACAAAGAAGTATGTAGCTAATAGTGTAGTGATGCATTGTGTGAGTAGAATCTTTGGAGAAACCCTTTCTTTCGTTTCTTTTGTTTGTTTATGGCTTGGTTTAGTTCTCGTAGTTCATGATCATCGAAATATTTACTGTTGCAGCCATTTTTTTTTTAATTAATCGATAAAGCGCTTGATATTATTATTGTGAACTGTTTTGTTTTTGTTACCTATTCTAATTTTGGTGTTCTCTGTTGAATTTAGTTTTACTACTTCATATGGTCCAGACCATAGCGAGGAAATTTTCCTTTCCGTTGGTGGTTCTTTAGGAGAACTTTTTCGCCTAAATTAAACTGTTTTACACGAGTACTTTCATCGCAGGAAACATTTGATTTTTCCTTTTTTTGAATGAGGGATTCTCTGGCTAATTGATAATAATGTTGTAACCGTGCTTTCAATTCGTTACTATAATTCTCATATGACTAACATATTTACTGTGGTTGACGTTTTTGGTTATTCCTGACCAATTGTAAGTACTTTGGACTCTTTTTATAGTACGAGTGATACCTTGATGACCTCCAAGAGGGCTTACGTGGTATGCGTTTATAACATCCGTTATTTGCCTGTCATCGGTTAACTCTTGTACCTTGGTTACATAGGTAGTAATTCAAATGTTTCTTTCTTTGAAAACGTATGAAATCATGTTTTTAAGTTCCGAAAGAACAGTTAATTCTAATGGTGGAATGGAAATAGCTATGTTCTGGTGACCATGGAGAATACAAATTTGTTTTATTTGTTCTATACTCCCTAAGACTTGTTGGTGCTCTTTAGGAGTACGCATTGGAATTGTGCATTTGGCAATTAAGTAATTGCAATCCGAGTTTTCGTAATAGAAGACTTTGTTCAACTCGAATGCAGCTTTCAGATTGGGCGTATGCTCTTTTAGAACGTTTTCGTTTTCATTTTCTGATCTAGCTTATCACGCAACAGAGGTACTTTTTCTTCTAAATTTGTCTCGATTGGGGAGACGATTGAATTTATGAAGTCATTATAAAGATACTCTAATTCTTTGGAAGTAATCGTTTTATTATTCCTTTTTTGACTTCTAGTTACCACGTTTACAAATTGCTTAGAATTGTTTTCTTCCTTATTTTCAAGAGGTTTTAATCGGCTGAGTGCATCGGCATTAACGTTCAATTTTCCTGGTTTATGCAGAATTTTATAGTCATACTCTTCTCCATCTCATTAAGCGAGAGGAACAGTCTTTCGGTTCATCATCCATACCAGTGGTTTATGGTCGGTTATGATGGTAAATTTTCTTCCATAGACGTATGGGCGGAATTGTTCTACTGCATATACTATTGCGAGTAATTCCTTTTCGATTGTTGAGTATCTCGTTTCGGCTTGATTCAGTGTTCGACTTGCAAAACAAATCGGTCTATCTTCACCGATTTTACCTTGTGACAGTATTGCACCTATGGCCAAATCGCTGGCGTCAGCGGTAACTACAAATTCCTTATCAAAGTCAGGATATGCCAATATGGGAGCTTCAATTAACTTTTTCTTTAGAGTCCGAAATGATTCGTCGCAGAATTCATCCCAGATGAATGGACAGTCCTTTTTGAGTAACTTTGTGAGAGGTTTTGCCAATTTAGCGAAGTTAGGAATAAATCTTCTATAATATCCAACAAATCCTAGAAAAGCTTTTATATCCTTAACCTTTTTCGGAGTCTGATAAGTTTTAACAACTTGTAATTTGGATTCATCAGGGTGAACACCTTTATCACTTACTACGTGTCCTAAATATGTAATTTCTTTTCTTAGAAAGCGACATTTGTTGGACTGTAGTTTCAGTCTGCTATCTCTTAATCGCTGAAATACTTCTATGAGCTTCTCGTTGTGATCTCTCAAGCTATATCCGTAGATAACTAAATCGTCGAGGTAGACAAAACAACATACCCCTTGTAATCCAGTTAAAATGGAATTCATCATCAGTAGTCTATAAGGTTTAACATAAATGGGAGGTTTGTCTACCATAGTCGGGATTTTATATTGAGTTTCCTCGGTATGAGTGAGATGATCTCCTTCAAGATAGAAAAGATCGTTAAATTGTCGGCAAATTGAAGTCATAGCTTCATTTTCTTCCACATTGCCATGATCTAGGTTTATTGTTCTTATTAATTTTTTTAATCGCTGCTCAATTGGATTCTTAGAATCCGTGATCAATTCATAATCACCAGGATTCTCCCAGGTAGGTGCTACCTTATCCAGATCTAGAGTTACTTCAGACTCATTTATATTTAACAAAAGCATCTTGGCATGATTTTTATTTGATTGAGTTAAAACATTACCAAGAAATATACCTGGTGCGACTTCCTTCTGAAGACATAATAATTCTTTTTCTGATATTGGAGTCGGGATTTTGACTACTTCCGCTCGAGGGGGTATTTTAATTTTAGAATGTTTATTTGATTGACATTCTTTTTCAGCTTCCTTGAAATTTGTTGATAGGCTAGTATATGTGCCTACATCAGGAATGTGATCACTAGGATACTTATCTCCTTATTCAACTTTTCTTTTCTTGATTTATACTCTTTAAATTCATTTAGAGGGTTCTCATTATTTGTGGAACTCTTTTTTATGAGATTTAGGCCACAGTCGTAGCATCGTGTACCTATCTCTTTTGCAGTGGTATACATTTCTCACTGTCTTTTTAAAGTGGAATACTTATCTCACTGTCTTTTTGCAGTGAAATACTTATCTCACTGTCTTTTTGAGTATCATAATTATTTTTTTGCAGTAGAATACATATCTCACTGTTTTTTTGCAGTGGAGTACATCTCTCACTGTCTTTTTGAGTATAATCATTATTATTCTTTTGCAGTGGAAAACATTTCTCACTGTCTTTTTGTGTATCGTTAATTACGATTTTGTTAGATTTATTCATATAATTTTCGTTGTTATTATTTTTTTTTAATCCCTTCTCGAATCGTAGTATTTTCACTAATATCTTTATCGCTAATGTCATTTAGATTAGTTTCTAGATATCTCTCTCTATAATTTATACACATTCGTATAGCCTGAGAATATCATTTCTCAAGAGTCCTTCATAACTCAAATTTGTATTTTTCTCTATTACTTGAAATGGGTGGTCAATTTGAACTTGACCTTTTCCTAAATTGATTCCTATTCTACCGTATATTATGCCCACAGAGGCAATGAAATCAACGGTTAGGGTAGTGATTGTACACTTTTGATTTTCATGTGCCAGGCAATTTTCGGTAGTGGAAATATACTTTAATAAACGTTTCTCGACACCTGTATCAACCAAGAAAGTTGAGTATTTCCTATTGGATATCGATATAGGTAGATTCACTGTAATGGAGTTATTGGTTATATTGATGGGTGTACGAATGCTTAAAGACCTGGGTCTATATAAATTTTTTGAGAGTGAATCACGGTTTCTGTTGTGATTTGGCGGGGGAGATTGCCGTGAGCTTCCTCTCGCACAAAATCGGTTTCCGGTTTCGTTACAACAGGGGCCCATCGTACTTGCCGCACATAATCAGACTGTAGATGGTTACGTGGAGATTTACTGGCGGTACGTTGTACTGCAGTACCTTGAAATTGTTGTAGTCGGATTTGTTCATTACGTTGCCTCTTCCGACATTCACTTATATGGTGATAAGTTTCTGGCAATAAGCACAGAAGACCTGATTTACTTCCTTCTTAATTTGAGTTTGAGGAGTGAAGAAAGGAATAAATAGCTCTATTCCTAAAACACGTTGATCTAGTGTGACCTTTCCTATTACAAATGTCACAGGTCGGGATATCTCTAGAAAAATTAGAAGGACATGGTTTCTGAAAAAAAAAATTGGAAATTTTGTGACTGAGGAGTAGATCTTGTTAGGCTATTTTCATTTTTCGTTTTAGGTATTATTTTTAGCTGTAATTCGCGTAATTCGTCTTCGAAAACAAGAAGAGCTACCTTCTCATTTTCTTTGATTAATAATTTGCGCGCCCGAGTATCAGAGATCTCGTTATGAGTAGCTTCGTTTCGCTCTGATAATTCCTTAGTTACTCTTTGGGCATAATCTTTAGTTTCTTCTTTAAAACCTTGTCTGTCGCATCAGCTCATTTTGGGTGTGATGCGTGACTTTTCCTCCTGGAATTGAGATTTTATTAATTCCTTGGCTGCTTCCCATGTATCAAAGGTTTCATACTTTAATGCATCATAAGTTGCCCCAATTAATCTGCCTCTGAGGAGATTGAGGTACAGCTCTAATCTGCAATTAGGCTGCGTGCGTCTGCCAAGGTAATTTTGAAAACGCACTCTGCTTCTTGCGGAGGTGGCGTTGTTGGAGCCATTCTAAGGCTATACCGATTATTCCTGTTGTTTACTATTTTGCTTTCTTGTGTTTCACTCACCACAATAAACAAGATAGTTTTCTTTGTTTAACGAGAGAAAACTCAACTGAATAATTATTTAGCGAAAGATCGGTTCAAACAAACAAAATTATTACGCGCACTGCGCTAATAACACACATTTCTTAAAAAGAGAAGAAGAAGAAAACATCTATTAAGGAGAAATTTTGCCACGAAAAGTTGAAGCAGCGCCTTTATAGTTTTATCCAAAAAGAAAAGTCAACGGAGTTATTAAGAAAAGATAATCACACTGGAGCAATACAAATATGTGTCCAAAAACGAGCATAAGAAATTTAAATCAGCGTATATAAAAAAACATTATCACTAAAGGATTACCAAACCAACCATGTGTTAAAATGAAGTTAAGGGAAAAAGGTTTTACTTTCAAACCGTAAATTTTTCACTACTAAAAAAAAATTTCACTGTCTACAAGACTACAGGAGCAATTAATTTTTACGCACAAGAACAAACTGGCATAACTGATATACCATGAAGATTTAGTGTAATTTGATGTGTTTTTACATTTCAGTAAGAATATTTTGTATAGAACAAATATATTTTACAATATGCAATTACTTTAAATTTTGTGAGCTTAATTTTGTATAGAACAAATATATTTTATAATATAGTTAACGAAAAATCTACATTACTTTAAGTCTGTGAGCTTTTCCTTGAGCTCTACGAAGTAACTAAAGTCCATGATGTCGTCGTCTGGTCCTGCTGGAGAGGTAAACTTGCTGATTTGTTCCTTCAATTCCTAGATTTTCTGGGTAGCGCTACGGGTGCGTCCATACGAGACTCCTTCCTCTTGTTGGGGTTCCATTAGGGTCTGCCTTCCCTTTTTTTGAGAGCTTTTATGTGTTTCTCTTAGATTTTCGGTTATCTGCTGAGCATCTGGCTGCAGTTACCTCTTATTCGTATTTTGTTTTTGGGGATTTCGTAAGGTTTTAATATCTTTTTTAGTATCCCACCGCTGCCACCACTTTTGCTGTGAGCCTATTTCGTTTCACTACAGCAAGGACTGGGAGTGCTTTTGAATAGAAGATCACCAGACCTAGTTTAAAAGAACTCTTAATCGCCGTTTGCTTTTTATTGAAGATCTTTTTAAAACACTTTAATGAATTTCTACATCACATACTTTTACTTTATTTTATAACGTTTAGATTTTATTTGCTTATTTAGAGGGAACAAGAGACCTTACCGTGCGTCGGGGGTCACTTGTTCATTTACAGTTTATTTCAAAAAAATGACTGCCTTGGGCTATCGACGCATCGGCGTTTTAGTTGGAAATTTGCAATTGCAACATTGCATGGCTACACAATATTTTTAAACGATCCCCCTGCGTATAAGAAATTTTAAAGGCAGGCTATTGGCTAGTATTATATACGTGACCAATAACCAGGAACTTCATGTAGTGCCATTAACCCTTGTGTACACACCCAAAAAAAAAATTACACTCCTGCATACTCGGCACCCCGGTAGACAGGTATAATTTGTATGGACGATGTAAGAATTCATAGGAAATTTCCAGTAAAAGCAACAATGTAGCCGACATGTGGATGTGGATTATCTTAGTGGCATCAGAAATCAACCGTAATAAAATTTAATTAATAGTAACGAATTCTGGAATTTTGGTTTTCAGAATATTTTGCATTTATGCCGAGTTGCTGTTTGATCTTATGTGCAGGGATTAAAGTAAAGTACGGTAATTAGAATTATCTACCGTAATTGTATGTACTGTAATGAAAGTACCGTAGTAATATGTACCATAATAAAATATATTTAAGATTAAATAGGATAAATTTAGTATAAATTCTCTTAAGGCGGAGTCTGGCGTGCTATATAAGGTATGAAGATAGTCCAGACAGAGATAGCTGCCAATTGATTTTTCTTTGATTACGTGGTTATTTATATCGAAAATGGACAAACGAAGAAATTTCTGCTGCCGAGTTTAACCGGTAATGTACATATACGCTATATTTATGAAACTTTATTTAAAATTAATGTAGAATTTTTACCTAATAAAGGGTTTTCCAATAAGAGGTGTTATTTTAATTAGCCCGCTATTTCGGTAGATGTCAATTTTGAAGCTGTCATTTTTTGACATTTGACAAGTAGAAACTACGCCATTAATAAAAATGGAGCGATACACGATTCAACAACGCATTGAAATTATTAAAATTCACTATAAAAATGGTGAAAATGTGGCAGAGACGGTTCGTAAAACTCGAACATTTTTGGGTCGTCGTGAAGCACCTTGTCGGACCGCAATACAGAAATTGGTAGAAAAATTCGAGCTGTCGGGACAAGTTAATGATGTGAAGAATAAAACCCGTGCACGTCGCTCAGGAACAGCCGAGAATATTGCTGCTGTAGCCGAAAGTGTTGAAGAAAACCCAGGTTTGTCCATTTCTCGTCGTTCTTTGGAATTTGGCTATCCACAAACGTCATTACACCGTATTTTGCATAAAGATTTGGGTCTTAAGGCTTATAAAGTTCAGTTAACACAAGAACTCAAGCCGGCCAATCATCAACAACGTCGAGTCTTTGCTGATTGGGTCCTTGAAATGCATGAAAATGATCCGGAACTCCATCGAAAACTCATCTTGAGTGATGAGGCCCATTTCCACCTCGATGGCTTCGTCAACAAGCAAAATTGTCGCATCTGGGGCTCGGAAAACCCAAGAGTTATTGTTGAAAAGCCTCTCTATCCTCAACATGTGACTGTTTGGTGCGGTTTATGGTCCCGCGGGGTCATTGGACCTTACTTTTTCGAAAATGAGGCTGGAGCAACAGTTACGGTGAATGGATTGCGCTATCTACAGATGATTAATGATTTTTTATGGCCGGAATTGGATGGTATTGATCTGGACAACGTTTACTTTCAACAAGACGGCGCTACGTGCCATACAAGCAACGAAACCATTGATCTTTTACGGGAAAAGTTTCCGGACCGTGTTATCTTTCGAAGAGGTGATCACAATTGGCCACCGAGATCTTGTGACTTAACACCTTGCGACTTCTTCCTTTGGGGCCACGTGAAAGAAAAGGTCTACGCCAACCAGCCCAGCGTCGATTCAAGACCTCAAAGATGGAATTCGTGAGGCTATCGAGGACATAGGGCAGCCACTTTGCGATTTGGTTATGGAAAATTTCATGAAAAGGATATGGTCCTCTAAGCTTGGTCGTGGTGGTCATTTGGCTGATGTTATTTTCCATTATTAGCGGCATACCTTCCTCTTTATAACGAAATAAAGGTCCGCTCATTTATCTCAAAAAATGGCATTTTTCTTTGAATATCAAAATAACACCTCTTATTGGAAAACCCTTTAGAATGAATTACGGACAACAACATGAATATTTAAGAAGTTTAGTAGAATCTGACGATGAAGAGGAGGTATTGGATTATGTCGATGACGAGTCAGATGAAGAATGGCTGCCATCAGCAGTGCAGGAAATGAACGAGGAAGATTCGGATGTTGCAGATGTTCAAGATGATTGCATTCGAATCGAAATGAGGACAGCGACGAAGAATCAAATCACAATGCGACGGATGGGTCGGGCACTCAGGACAACGTTTTACGTGGTAGAAATGGCACCATATGGCGCCCAAACCCTACAAACATCCGAACTTTAAGCCATAACATTCTTCGACAAAGAGCTAGTCCAATTCGTTCAACGACCCTCTTGTCTGCTTTGGACACCTTCAAATGTATTTTTAATTATGTAATGTGCAACATAATTATAAAGGAGACGAATAGGAAAGCTAACAGCGTTTATGATCAGCACAATAGTGAACATCCAGAAATGCCACCAAAAGTTTGGAAAATTGTAACTGCAGATGAATTTGATTCCTATTTAGGGATTGTTATAACCGCAGGTGTACTTAATTCTAATGCCGAGCATATAAGGAGGATATGGAAAACAACATCCTATCTTTTGTATCGCGTGAGTATGGGAGTGAACCGTTTTTGTTCAATAACACGCTTCTTACGATTCGATAATCCTGTAACCCGAGGACCTCGTCTGGAAAATGATAAAGCGGCCGCTATATCAGAAATAATTCTGCTCTTGAACAACTACTTGCGTTCCCATTACGTGCCATCAGAATGTGTTGTTGTTGATGAGCAACTCTTTCCATATAGAGGCAGAACACGATTCACACAATACATGCCATCTAAGCCTGCAAAATATGGCATAAAAGTTTGGTGAGTTTGCGATGGTTCAAATTCATACCCTATTACTGGTCAAATATATACAGGGAAGCAGTTATCAGGCAGAGAAGTAAATCAAGGAGAGCGCGTGGTGAAAGACTTGTGTATGAGATTTAAAGGAAGCGGAAGGAACATTGTATCTGACAACTTTTTTACATCACTTCCACTTGTACGTTTATTGAAGTCGAGGAATCTTTCTATTGTCGACACGTTAAATAAGAATAAGCCGTATATACCTAAGGAAATATTACCATCTAAGTCGCGGGATATATTTTCATCACGATTTGCAATCATCCTGCTGGTTCAAATCGGGCAAAATCAACGCCGAATTTTTTTACAAGACTGGGGAAGGCAACTGGCGTTACAACATATTACGACGCGGTCTACAAATGTAAATATTACAAGAAACTTCGATAGCAAAACTAGTATTAAATGTATGTATGTTAGGAAGGCCAATTCTGCGGCAACTACCTGAAGAATCGGCCGCAAGAACTTCTCCAGACAACAGTGGACGTACCGCACAGATAGGAAAATTTTATGTCTGTCTAACGACCAGTCCAAAAAGACGGCGTGCCAGCAGAAAATCCTGTTGCACCTGTAACAAGCCCATATGTAGCGGACACACAATAACCGTAAATAAATGCATGTAAATGTAAAAAAAAAACACCTTTTTATAGATTTACATGTTCGTTTTCATTATATTTCCTTATTTTTTCCTCCAACTTAAGTTTATTAACCAACTACGTGATAACGTTTCTCTTATATAATCTCTGGCTACCCGAGTAGCCTGGGTGTGTTGACTACGGATAAAAAAGTTTGAATTCAAAAAGCCAAAATATTATAAATATTTTATAGTTTTTTTGTATAGATCGACATATCCCAAGTAACTTTGGGATGGCATGGATCCTCGAGGCAGTATGCTTCTACTAACACATTTTACAGTCAAAATGGCTACCCGGGTAGCCGGGTGTGAACACAAGGGTTAAGGGGTCAAAACATCATGCATATTACACATAGTATTGTTTTTTTTTATCATACACATTGCTCAAAGTATTTCTTATATACATATCATGAGCAAGCGAGTGACAACAAAAGAAAACGCCCAATTTGTGGGTCAAACGCTAGGCACATTGCGCATATTTCCTAACATATGATAAAAACAATTAATGCAAGCACGCACTGATTGTACTCGTATGGTAGGTCAGGGACAACCCAGTGTCGCTGTATGGCTAGAATTAGTCTCGTGCTGAGCTGTTTGTTTCATGTAAAAAATGTAGCGCTTTATCGCTGTTATATTAAAAATGGAAAAATGTTTAGTTGACAATAATTCTGATGGAATTATTGTCAATCGATAGGAATGGAAAAGGTCAAGTCATTGTTACTTGAAAAAGAAAATGGCCTGATGTTTTGTAGTACTCTTCAGAGAGAAATGGTTAATGGCTTTGAAGAAGAAAGTGTTACATAATTTTTTATAGATAATTTGCAGAGAATACTCGTATGACAATAGATATGTATATACGTACATATGCTTTTGGAATATGTATGTACGTACGAAAAGATATGCATGGGCGTATGTATGTTTTCTGAAATATGTACGTACGTACGTACATTGGAATAATTTGATTATGATAGCGCTTGATTGATCTGTGGAAGTAATGAATGCCGCTTAATGAGTGGCGCTTAATTACAAGAATTAGTTGCAGTAACGGTAAATTCAGATAGTTAAAAGCTTGTCTTCTTAAAGTTCTTTAAAATATATTGGAAAGGTTGATCGGAGAAGAAATTGTGACGGTACATCACCACAATGCATCGACTCAACATGCAGCAATGACGTGATTTTATTAACAATATCAGACCATCAGCATATAGGCAAATTTGTCAAATAGCTTGTGAAGATTGAGGCATTCAGCCAGATCCATAGGTAATTACGGCTTCTTAACATTTTTCGAGTATTGCGGTTGACTCCTTCCTCGTGGCTTTCAAAGAAAGAAAACAAAATTATATTAACGAGAAGATACAAGTGGTAGAGCTTGACGGCGACTCTATATGGGTACTTGTATCTCGACCAAGTGAGAGCTGTAAAGCTCAAAGCAATGCCTCACTGGGTTAGAGGTAAGCAGCTCAAAGTAGAGCTTAGCCAATTTTATTGGGTTAGAGCTAAGAAACTCAAAGTACAGTCAGGCTGAGAGCTAAAGAGCTCAATTACCTTTTAATCCTTCCATTTCGGAGCTAAGGGAGCTCGGTTAATGAGTAGTCGCCATGTGGAGTCGAAATAAACTCTTATTTTATTTAAAAATTTACAGCCTTTTTATACACTAGGAAAATCGCTTACTTCATCAATATTGCAAAAAGACTTAAAAATTAAATTCACACCGATCGATCACCTGGAATCGGTCAGGTAAGCTTTTCGCTATACTGAAAGTTCATACGGCATTATGCTTAATGCTTGTTTACTCATGAGTTCATTCGCATGGCTAGCATGGTTAAATTGTAATTTCTTCTTTTTTTTTTTTTTTTTTTTGCTAGATTACAAATTTTTCTACTGCAATTTCATTCATGCTAGTAAACTTGCAAATTGTTTTTGTACTTGGTTTTGCCATTGCATTTTTTTTTTTTTTTTTTGAACACTTTGTTGTGAGCATATATGTGTGCTGAGGGTCGCTTAACTTGCGTTCTAAAGCACGCCAAAATATATGCATAAAGTTTAATACCATTTTTCATCATGAGCAGATCAGGATTACCAACTTCATTATTGGCGACAACCGTATAAACTAGCTCTTTACAGTGGAATTAATACTGTTCTAACTAAGCTCAGGGAGATGTAGTGGATACCGAGAGCAAGACCATTAGTGAAGTACATAACGAAGCATTGTATTATCTGTAAGAAACTTACTTGAAAGTTAACATGTCAACTATTTGAACCGTTAATAAAGGAGCGATTAATTTCGTCTTGCCATTCGAGACTGTTGTAGGAGAATTTGCTGGGCCACTATTTGGTACGACAACTACTGACATCAATACTGAAATGTTATATTATGATTTTGACTTGCGCGGTGGTTCGTGTTGCATGAAGGGGAACACCTAAAGTAATTTTTTTGGATAATGCTAAAACTTTTCGCAGAGCGGCATTCGAGGTATCAAACGTAGATGTCATGGACAACGAAATTTTCAATGGTTTCCTGAGTCAGCACGATATATCCTGCAGATTCATAGTTGAACGCGCTCCGCTCCCTGGTGGGGGGATTTTGGGAACGAATGGTACGGAGTGTTAAGAAAGTATTGAGAGCAGTTATTGGTAAAAAGACTCTAAATTTCGAGCAAATAGAGACGCTATTAGCTGAGACAGAAAGTGTTGTAAACTCTCGGCCGTTAACATACATCAGCGATGATCCGCTTGACTTATCTCCCCTCACTTAAGCTAATTTTTTAACAGGATATGGGGAAATTCTCAAACATCCAATAAATTTCATTCGCTGGCGGCAGATGATATTAGAAGGAAATGGAACCTTCGTCTTCGATTAATCAGATCAATTTGGAAACGGTGGCGCCATGAATATTTACAGTTACTAAGATCACTTCACCATGTAAAACCAAGTTCGTCGACTGTTATGAAGCTTGGAGCGATACTCTGGAAACTTGGGGTAATATAATCAGCCTTTCAAGGTCGAGATGGAAAGTTACGAGCTTGTGAGACGTTTTGCTGATGGGACTAAAGTAAGGCGCGCAGTTCAACTTTTATATCCACTGGAGATTACCTAATTTAATCGCGAGGCGGGGGATGTGTAAAATTCCTTTACTTTTGGTATGGCAACGCTATATCAAACAGTCACGCTTGTACTTCGTATCAATAAAGACCTGAATTATAAGAATTTTAGCTGGGAATTTTTATTTTAAACCACGTTTCTTTTTTTTTGAAAATTTTTATTTAGAATCGTTAGAAATAAAAGTTCTTTAAAATTCTTCTATTAGATTATAATAAAAACTGAACCTTTATTCGTACAAATGTTCCATATATACATATATATATAACAAAATTAGTAAAAGTAAAACGGAAACAAATAATCAATATTCATTGTCAGCAATGACTGCTGATTTACACATAATTTTTTACTTTCATTCAATATTGCACCAACAGTCGGATCACCGTACTACAAAAATATTTATTTGAACAACAAGTGCAACTGCTTAGTAAGCAAAAACACAAAGGTGAATTTACGGTAATTACGTGTAAGGTGACTGATCGACCAACTGCTCGTGAATTATGATGTCTTGTATCAAATTATTATTATTTCTTTTTATGCTTGAACACCATCTATGAACGATTTTAAAAATTGTCAGTTATGAGACAATATAAAAATAATACATTTTTAACTCATAGAAATAATGATCGTACAAGAAAATTAATTAGATACAGATGTAAGGAATCATCAAAATTAAGGCAATAAGGTACATAATAGCATGGCTAGTGCTGATTTATAAGAGCTGCCTGAGGATCTGTTTCTTGCCCAGGGCCTGGTAGGAAGTGAGGATAATCTTCATTCCTAAGGCAGGAAGTGAGGTTAATCCTCATTCCTAAGGCAGGCAGAACGGGCCACATCGAGGCAAAGGACTTTAGACCTATCAGTCTCTCCCCCTTCATGCTTAAGGTCTTGGAGATTCTAATAGACGTACACATAAGAAATGTATGGTAGGGCGGCAATGGTAGCCAGCATGCCTATAGAAAAGGGAAATCCGTAGAGTCGGCACTACATGCAGGGGTGTCCGTAGAATATCTATGAGTACACTCTAGGTGCTTTCTTTGATGTTGACGGGGCTTTCAATAACGTGAAGACGGAGGTTATATATAATGGACTTAGAAGGGTGGGAGTTGATAAGGGTCTATGTGGCTGGATCAACTCAATGCTTCTCAGTAAAAAGATTAGCTCCTGCTCAAGCGACGCCATTGTGAGAAGAGCAGTCTATAGAGGTACACCGCAGGGGGTGCTATCATCACTCCTGTGACTACTGGTAATGGATGAAATCCTCATCAAGTTAGAGAGAGAGATCTTTAAGGCAGTTGCCTACGCGGAAGACATATGCGTCCTGATAACAGGCAAATTTCTCTCCACTATTACTGAAAGGCTCGAGTATGCACTGCTTAAGCTGGATAACTGGGCCAATAATAGTAGTGGATTGAGGGTAAACTCCTCGAAGACGAAGCTGATTCTTTTTATAAGAAGGAGGCGGGTGCAAAGTTTCCAACTTCCAATGCTGGGTGGAGAGGAGCTTACTCTCTCCAGCGAAGCAAAGTATTTGGGAATCGTCCTCGATTCCAAGCAGAGCTTGCAGGTTAACTAGAAGAACGCGTGAAGAGGGCCAGTGTGGCTTTCTACACATGCAAGAGAATATTTGGTTGAAACTGGGGACTAAAACCCAGGGGGTACGTTTGATGTACACAGCCATAGGTCGGCCCATCCTCCATTATGGCACCACGGTCTGGTGGACGGTACTGACGAGGAAATGTAACCTGAATGTGCTGTCAAAAATCCAGAGAGCCACCTGAAGACAGTGTATTGGCCTCTAGATAAGGCGCATTGTAGGTTATGCTCCAGTTCCTGCAGAAGGTTTTGTGTACCTCTGCCTGGTATGTAGCTCCAAATCGTGGGAAGAACCCTTTGTTCTAAAAGCCAACTTAGCCTGCTTGTCATCAGCTTCTAAAGGAGTTTGGACGTGGTTTTAAGGAGGGAAATAGGTCTGATTTTGACGGAGCTTGGAGTGGGGATGTTTCCCTTTGGAATTGCGCTAATCTCAGCAAGCTTCCACTCCATCGAAGGAGATATTATCTAGACCTGGAGTAGATCCTTGGAAGGAGTTAAGCGTTTGCCAAAGCTCCAGGAGTGAAAAGGGATCATCGAGTGGGGAGGGGGGAATTTTCTGAATACCTCGCTGTCTGCACGTCTCCAAGGATATCTTGGTGTAGTTGCATAGCTGGTGTAGTGCTTGGCAAGGTGTTCTGCTATCAGCACAGGATCAGTGATAGTGGCGTCCTCGACGTTAAGGATTGTGATGTCTGCCTTAGAGGGTGTCCACAGATTGCCCTGACCCAACGCCAATTCTCCTTCATGGGGGTAGAAGAGTCAATGCTGGATGCAAAATCGTGCCAAACTTACTTTTTTGCAGCTTTGTTTCTCTTCTTATCAGGGCATTTGCTTCTATCCTGCTGCTCCACGAGGTGTCTTACTTTGGCGTTGAACCAAGATGGCTGGAGCTTAACTTTGGGTCGATGCAGTGCAATATTTATATTGGCAGCTTGACGTATAGCTCTTGAGAGCACTGCTGCTTCCCTGTCTGGGTCCAGACTGGGAGATTGTGAGTGTACATATTCTTCGACTGCTCTCGCAAAGCCAGGCCAGTTCGCCCTATGTTCGACATATCGCGGAACATGCCGGACAGTTGGGAGAGTTTTCTCTATGAAGATGGGTATAGGGAAGTGGTTACTGCTTCTGGGGTTCTCTACTGTGTGTCACTTGGTGTCAGAAGCTAGTGAAGGGGAGCAGATGAAGAGACCTATATGCGTGAAATTTTGGGAATTAAGGATAGTGGGGCTGCCGTCGATGAAAATGACAAGACCAGAGTCATCCAGCCACTCCGGCTATGGTCCTGCCTCTAGCGTCACCTCTAGGCGATAGCCACAGTGCGTGATGCGCGTTGAACTCGCCGAGCAGCAGAACCGGACTCGAGACCTGGTCCATCAAGGACCGCAGAACGCTTTCCGTGACTGTGTCCTCAGCACTCAGGTAGACAAAGACAACATGGATGGGTGTGTGTGTGTGTGTGTGTGTGTGTGTGTGTAGGATTTTAGCAACAACAGCTGTGAGTGTGGAGTCAAGTAGGAGTTTAGTGGCCGGGATGTCATTTCTGACAAACACCCCAACTCCGCCAGTACGGGAGGTGCGGTGGTTTATCAGGAATGGCGTAAAGTTAGAGGGGGAGCGCCGTTTGGGAGGTGCGTTTCCTGGATAGCCAGGATAGAGCGAGTGAAATCGCCAACCAGGAGCTGAAGGCTACCTACGTTGTTGTATTAGCCACAGACGTTCCATTGGAGAACAATGAGGTCTTTTAGGTGGTTGTACGGTACTAGTGCATGGGATGGGAGAATGGAGCTTGGGTGGGGATCAAGACATAGTGATCATGATGACCATAGTACTCCATGGAGCTGTTAAATGCCCTTCTTGACGCCCACTTTCTAAGCAACGGGGAGATAGCTCCGTCGGTGTCGAGATCTTCAGAACGGCACCTACAAGCTGGGGAGGAAGAGGTGATTAGCTCCATAGTTAATGA